>CM057459.1:1073975000-1075175000 GCA_016271365.2 Neoceratodus forsteri
GAACATAGAGCAGAGAAAGTACAAAAAGGGGTGAGGGAGAGCTATGGGGTTTAATTTAGAAACATACAACAGCTTTGAGCCACTAATAATGCTAGATGCAGACTATGAAGGTAACAGCAAGGACAGGGCGAAGGATGGGTCTGGGGAAGTAAATCCCATGTCATCCCATGATCAACAGCCTGAGATAGTAGTAGCAGTATGTAATGTTGATGCAACAGGAAAAAGGTATACAGGGGAAAGAAGGTCCTAGTGTAAGTTGTGTATCTACCTTAGCTACCTATGGAGGAGGAGGATTTGCGAACAATAAGGAAGCCATAGCCTCAAAAGGAATTGGTGGCAAGGAACGCCTGATTAATAACTCTGAGGAAATTAACATGGATACCACATCCACTCTGTTGGATGACCAACATATTCACCACAGCATTAATAACATATGAAAAACAGTGCACGTGTTAGGGATTCTATAATAAAATATACAGACAGATATACATCAAGCAGGAGTAAGAGAATGTAACCACTAGTTATTTTCAGGGGCCAAATAGGTGACATTAGAGATATGCTAAAGAACATTATTAATGAGTGGGTTGGTAATGCTATGATTATCCTACATGCAGGTCTCAACAATATTAGGAGCCAGGGTACAGATGAAATAAAAGATGAATACAGGAAAACCTGGGAAGAAGCTAAAAAACTGAACTGCAAGGTGATGTTCTCGAAATATTATCAGTCCCAGAGAGAATAGTTTTAATCTAAACAAACTGAAGGAATTTAACAATTGGTTAAGGCTATGGACACTTAAGGAAGGTCTGGAGTGTACAACCCATTAGGAGTCATTTTGAATGATCCATTGTGTTTCTGTAAGGATGGTCTCCACCTTAGTAAAAAGTAGTAGAAAGTTGGGATTAACACTAAGAAAGTCAGTCGACAGAGCTTTTAAACTAGGAAGTGGGAGGAGAGGGTACGAACCCAAAGTACTCAAAAGGGTTCAACCTGGATGACATAAAAGTCACAAAAATACTACAGGAGCTATGAAAAAGCAAAAACTTTTAGATTTGAAGATTTGGTCCCTGAATGCAAGAAGTTTGAACAGTGGAAAAAAATACAAATGAGAGGCTTTGTTATTGGCTGAAAACATTGATATTTGTATGTTTACAGAAACATGGTGGGAAAATGGTGTAAACTGGAATAAAAGCATTGAGGGATATACCCTATTCGAAATAGGCTAGATTAAAAAAAAAAGGAGGTGTAGCAATTTATTTAAAAAATAACATCGATGGGGTCTTGTTTGAGTTGCCTGAGGATTCAGAAATTGAATCATTATGGATAGCAGTTCAGGAACATATAGGGAAAAAATTCTATGCTGGTGAGTATTATAGGGCCCCCAACACTAACAGTGACATAAATAGGAGAATAGAAAATAAAATTGAATTTATGGCTCAGAAAGGTAATGTTACATTCTCTTTACTCCTGCTTGATATATATCTGTCTGTATATTTTATTATACAGAGGGTGGTGGCTGGGTGGAATGCGTTACCTGCAGAAGTGGTATGCAGTAGAACAGTGGACTGCTTCAAACGAGGATGGGACAGGACAAGGGGGAGGGTTAATGAAGGGGAAGGGTGGAAGGGAGGGGCAGCTGCAGAATAAGGGGTGCTAGCTGCACATTCGAGCAGACTTGATAGACCTCTAGGCCTTTATCTGCTGGCAAATTTCATATGTTCGTATAATCTCAGAGGATTTCAACTACCCAGACATAATTTGGGGACAACATTCACACTCAGGCCTCGGCAACAACCAGTTTTTTGATATGCTGATCATGTCAGACCTACAGCAGCTAGTTTTCAAACCAACACGTGGGGATAATATATTAGATTTGATTATAACAAATAGGTCTGATAACATTTCAGATATAAGGATCAGAGAGGGGCTGTGTAATAATGACTATAACATAGCTGAATTAATTATTAGAAAATATACAGTTTATATAACTAAGGGAACTACTACAACTGAAAATTACAAAAAGGCTGACTTTCAAAAATGAAGCAAGAACTGAAGAAATGGAATTGGGAAGTTGATTTAGATGGGAAGAACACACAGGAAATGTGGAATATTTTCAAAACACACTAAAACCTTGGAAGATAAATATATACCAAATAAAAGTTATATAACAAGAAAGGGAAAAAGCCCACATAGTGCACCTCTAAAGTGATGAATTTAATCCCCCCAAAAAAGGCATACCAAAATATAAAGGCCTTGGGAATGCAAGATAGTATAGATAATTATAAAATGGTACTGAAATTACTAAAAAAGGCTATATGGGTCGAATGAAACAAGATTGAATTTAGCTTGGCCCATCGCAGAGACAATAACGAGTTTCTTTTCTTATGTGAATGAACTAAAAAGGAGTAATAATCACATAGGACCACTTAGGGTTGGGGGGAAGGAAATTACCACCCCTAATGAAATGGCAGAATCTTTTAATAATAACTGGCAACTGCTTTTTCACATAGGGGAAGGTGGTTATAATTTTCCGTTATAACCCGCAGGTTATAACGTGTGTGAGCATGCGCAAAAAGCGCTCTTCCAGCCCTCTTCACCCCACAGCACGCCGCAGTTGGAATCGGAGGTAACTTAATGTAACTATATTTTATATAATTGCTGAAGAGAAAAGTGTTTCAGCAATTATATAAAATAAAAGCTGGGAGATGAAGAACTGAAAGACATACCGGGGTGGGATGCTGTATAAACAACTTGAGCTTTGCTCTCAGGGTTTATGTGGCATCCCACATCTTGGGGGTGTCTAACATTCTCATTATGACCACCTCTCCAGCCATTATTGTATATATAATTACTTTGGGTCGGTTTTTGAAAACAAGGCCAGAATGAAACATGCTATAACTGAGAACATGTGTGAACAATTAGAGCTCAATATGACTTTGTCAGTAATGAAGAAGTTTATTAAAACTTAAAACCACACCAGCCCAGTGATACTGAGGGTTGAGGCACTGGACACCACACCTCGCGCCACGCTGGCGACCCAGGTTCGGGAATGGACTCAGGGTTGTTGGGGACTGGCGGGGGATGGAGGATTAGCAACCCAATGAATGCTGTCCTTCTCCAGGGGTGGGTACCAGGGGTGTCTCTACACCCCGACATTCCTGGGGGTGGAAGCACAGGCTTACAGGGCAGCAGCGGCTCTTCAGAGCCGGGAGGGAGGACGCCTGGGTGCTTGGCAACAGCATGCGCCAGCACGTTGTCTGCCTGGATATAGATCCTTCGCACTGGCATCCTCAAGGGTCAAGGGGATAAAAATGGGAGAAAATCACATACACCCCTGGCCCCCCCAGGCATAATGAAGCCAGGGTAGGGGGCAGCCTTGAATAGCCCAGGCAGACAGAGTAGGAGAGGGTACAAGGCCTCCTCCAAAAGCCGGGGGAGCAGGGCAAATGCAAAACACCCAAAACTTAAAACCACTTAAATCATTGGGCCAGACCAGCTTTCTCCCAGATTAATTAAAGAATTGGGTAATCATATAGCATTACCATTGGTAAAGATTTGGAGCAACTCATTTGAAACAGGTGAGATACCCTGCAACTGGAGGCAAGCTCTGGTGATACCTTTATTTAACAAGCATTTGTCAATGCTAAATGTTGTCTCGCTGGCATTGGCATTGGTAGTGGTAGAGATGCATAATAGGAATGGCAGTGAAGTATTGAACTGATGCCAACCCCGCCCCAACCCTGCAGAGACTGACAGGCGTTGGGGTGTGCCTTTGGGTCGTCAGCTACAACGCTCATGCTATTTTACCTCATCCTACCCTGTAGATACTGATAAGTGTTGTGGTGTGCTTTGGGGTCTTTGGGCCTTATACCTACTCCATTCCATAAGGAAATATGCTGAGATGGGTGCAGTATAGGAGAATGGGGTGAACTTTAGGGCCAAACACTCCAAGGCACACCGCGATGCCTGTCACCGGCTGCAGGGTGGGGGTGGGGGTGGAATGGCGTGAGCATTACAGCCAACGATCCCAAGTCACACCCCTGACACCTGTCAATCTCTACAGGGTGGGGTGTTACAGTTGAAAACCCTAACGCCATAGGCATTTGTTGGTATTTTCACTCCAAATTTTCAACATGGGCTTTTGTGACTCCACCCTCATGAAGAGCGGCACTATCAGTTTGTTAGCCGAAGGTGGTTTCGCACAGCGACTATACCATTTGGTGCCACAGGCATGAAAACACATTTTGGGCAGGATGTGAAAATGACAACTGTATTGTTCAAGAGGAGGTGTAAAAAATGGCAACGTTGAAAATCTGGAATGAAAATATTAAAATTGGTGAAGTCATTAACATGCATAGAAACTCGCAACAAATTATTTTGGGGATTTTTAACCACATTTTCAACATAGGCATTTTGGGACCTCCCTCATGAACAGTGGTGTCACAAACCCACTCAGCAGGTTGGCCTCTCTACTCCCAAAGTTCCAACCTCTGAGCATAGTCTTGTGAACAGTGTAACAGACAAGGTAACCCTCTTGTCTGTTTTGTGGATTCGAGTCACCTTAGTCCCAAGTTCTGAGGGATTCAAACTTGTTAACCTCTGTTAGCATACCCAATTGTCAGACTCAGATAATTCTGTCTTCGGGGCCAGATTATCTTTGCCTATGGGCACCTAACCAGGTATTACAAAATTAACCCTTTTAGAACTCTATGTAAGACCCAGAGAAACTCAAACTGTTTCCCAATTTGGTATACCCATAAACTCATGCACTGTGTCAGCTTTAAAACCATCTAACTTCACTTAAAACCAAAGAAATGTTTCAAGGCACACCAGGCAGTTTCTGTTTTTAAAATATATCTTTACTAAACAAAAGGTAAAATAGTAAACAGTAATATACAGAACTCTTATCACAAAAAACATACAGGTCATTAAACAAAAAGGTGTAAAAGTGCAACTATATTTCCTATCCACACAAAAAACTTGTCTTCTCAAGGCTTGATGTTGCTGCTTCAAAGTCAGATAAAGAAGTCATCCTATGAAACCAGAATCATAGTTTTTAAAAGCTGCTTTCTCCAGCCCCCGGATGAGGTCACTATACTTTCTCCCTATATTATTACTAAAAATATATCTCTACAGGAAACAGGATCCTTATAAGGCAGTAAGATCCTGTTTTTCTCAGCATAACATCAATTCTCAAATGACACCTGTTTGATGAAAAAGGGTCTTCCTGATCTTCACAGATATCAAAGCCTTTTTAATTTCACAGAGAAGTGTCATACCCTGCTTTCCTTTCCTGTAAACGTTGTAAAATGGATATGTTCTTTCCTGCCAACTCGGCTACTGATAATAGAACTAGCTAAACAGGATGTCCCTGATTTTAGGTACCTTTACCTCTGCAATTATCTTGGCCTTGCAGGTGTTAGATTTTTTTATCTAAGTTCCTGTGTGTGTGATCATCTCACATACTGAGATCCGGGGGGGGGGGGATGTGTGAGGGAGGGAGGTCACTCCAAGTGCACCGGCATTTCCAGCAGACAAATTCAATACCACATTTCTGTTATTTTTAAGAAATAAAAAATGATACAGCACTCAGAGCTGGCTGTCCATGTCACAGTGGTACTGTGGTTTTGTCAATCTGTCCCAAAAGTTGATTTCCCACAGCAACCACATCATTGTGCACCACGGGTGTGAAAACACATTTTGGGCAGGATGTGAAAAATGACAGCTGTACTGTTCATAAGGAGGTGTGAAAAAATGCCATTGTTGAAAATCTGGCATGAAAATATTGCAAATTTGTGAAGTTACAAGGGTGCGTGGAAACTGCACAATGCATGCTTGTAACACAGTCATTTTATGGACTTTCATCACCAAATTTTCAACATAGGCATTTTAGAACCTCTGCTCATGAACAGTGCCACTGTCATTTTCTTAATCTGTCCCTAAAACTGATTTCCCACAGCAACCATGCTATTCTCGCCAGAAGTGCGAAAATACATTTCGGCCAGGATATGTAAAATGACAGCTGTACTGTTCATAAGGAGGTATGGAAAATGCCAATGTTGAAAATCTGGGTGAAAAGATTACAAATTCACAAGATTCACGAGCATGCGTGGAAACTGCGCAACGCATGCTCGTAAAACAGTCATTTTTAGATTTTTTCACCAAATTTGCAACATAGGCTTTTGAGATCCCACCTTATGAACAGTGGCACTGTCATTTTGATAATTGATCCCAAAAGGTGATTCTAATGCAGGACCGTGGAAATCACCTTTGGGACTGAATAACGCCATGACAGTGACTGAATTCATGAGGAGGGGTCCCAATAACTCCATGTTGAAAATTTGGTGCCAAAATTCCAAAATGCCAAGATATGCACCAAAGTTGGAAAAACCCTATTTATGCCATTATGCAGCTTACCAGCATTTCTTCAGTCCGAAGTCAGCTTTAAAGAGTGCAGACGTGTTCGTGGTCCACTGAAGATCATCGCTCCAGGCTCCAGAGGTAAGTATGGGATGGGTGGGGTGTGGGGAGGCAGGGTACGCACGGCGTGGATGTGGATTGGGGGTGAGGGCAGGAGAGACCACAAGGGACCATTTTCTTCTTTTACAGGAAAAAAAAAGACAACAAGGGTTGGTTTTCCTTTTTTGCAGGTGTTGTTTGGTACACTGGCATGGTCTCCCAGTGTACCACCTGCATTATGGGGAAGGGGACCACAGTCAATGGGGATTGGGCCCCCTGTCGGCACAGAAATGGGTGGGGGTGCATGATGCTGAGGGGTTGGGCATCCCTGGCACACAGCACCAATCAGGGTTTGGGGACATCATGCTGACAGGGAGGGCTCCCCATTGGCAAATTGAACTGGGCAGGGGTATTGAAGCTGACAGGATTGGGCACCCTGTTGGCAAAAGAAAGACTGTTGAGGAAGCGCGATGATGCCGAGGGGATTGGGCACCCCATTGGCACACAACCTGGAATGGGAGGGGTGCATTATGCCAACGGGGAGTGTGCTCCTCCATCGGCAAATGAAGTGGGTCAGGGCATGTTAACAGGGGGATTGGGCACCCCTGAAGTCAGCAGTGTGCACGGAGGCACTCAGTGCCACTATGTTTATTGGACAAACTGTACCAGTAAAGGCACAATGGGAGGCGTGTTATTGTGCCATTGCATGATGAGCTTGGCTCTCATTGCAGTGGCACTTTTGTTAGATGTGGTGACCACTTTATGTATTGCTGATGTCAGCGCCTGCATGCTGGCTTATTAAGGAATGAGGGACCCACCCACTGATGCATGTCCTGCATTCACCCACAGCGACTGCACCTCCAAATCTGCTACTACTGCAATATGTTGGCTGGCGTGCAAGCACGAGCCACCATAAAAAGGGGGACAGGATGGAACATTTAATTATAGACCAGTCAGTTTGACCTCTATTATTTGCAAGATAGCCAAAAGATTTTGAAAATCAAGCTAGAAGAAAACATGTCAATTATAGGTCTAGTGGATAAGAAACAGCATGGGTTTAAGAAAACAGAGGTGCACAACAAATCATCTGTGTTTTATGAAACAGTAAAACAAAAACAGTAAGAATATTCCTATTGATATCATCTTCCTGGACTTCCAGAAAGCCTTCGATAAGGTCCCACATAATATTTTGATTGGAAAAATGGCTACATTAGGGCTTGATAGTAGAATTGTAACTTGGGCAAATAACTGGTTGAGTAATAGATGCGAGAGAGTTAGAGTGGTAGGGGAGTGTTCTGAACCCATTGAGATCACAAGCGGAGTCCCGCAGGGGTCAGTACTTGGGCCAATTCTGTTTTCAATTTATATCAGTGATTCGCAGGATAATATCAAGAATGCTGTTATAAAATTTGCTGACAATATCAAACTTGGTGGACCAATCAGTACAGAGGGTCAGCGGCAGGATATGACAAAAGATTGTAAGATAATCAAAGACTGGGCAGTTAGAAACAGAGTGCCTTGTAGTGTGCAGAAATGTGTTATTATGCACCTAGGGAAAAATAATATCTCGCAGACCTATGAGTTAAATGGGGTGACATTGAAGAAAGCTACTGATGTAAAAGATTGTGGAATTATTGTGGATAATAAATTGAGCTTTAATAAACATAGAACTCATGCTATAGCAAGAGCAAATTTCATGATTCAAAATGTCAATCAAAGTTTTATTAATAAATCTATGAATTGTAGGTTACCCCTATATAAATCATATGTTAGACCCCACCTAGATTATGGATCCCAGCTGTGGAACCCATATAAACAGGGTGATATAGGGAAACTAGAGCGAATACAAAGGAGATTTACTAAAACCATAGGCTCTCTGAGTAATTTAAGCTATGAGGAAAGGTTGAATAAAACAGGTTTGTTCTCAGTAGAGCAAAAATAGTTTGGGGTGACCTTTGATGTTGTTCAAAATGATGGGGACCAGGAGTTAATTAGGAGATGAATATTGTGGTGTGTGATAAATCTGTGGGGTTAAGAGGTCATAAAACAAATTAAATTGAACATGGCTAGATTAAATAGTGAGCACTATTCCTTTGTGAACAGAACAGGAAGGCATGGAATATGCTTTCAGTGGATATTGTGGCTAGTAGAAATGTAGATGAGTTTAAAAAAAATGACGACTGGCTGAGTGACAATGGGACGGTGGACCCACTGATGTGGGGAGCAGTAGTATGGGCAATATATGCCTTCTTTCGTTCTAAACCTGGTATGAATACTCAGTATTCTTTCTTTCAGAAGTGATTCCATAATTTTCCCTACCACTGATGTCAAACTAATAGGTCTGTAGCTTCCTGCCTCTGCTTTGCTCCTACTTTTGTGAAGGGGAATCACATCCACCTTCCTCCAGTCCTTAGGTACCACACCATCCTCCTATGACTTGTTAAAAAGGGTAGTCAGTGGTGTCATTAGTTCTCCCCTTAATTCTTTTAGAATTCTGGGGTGAATCCCGTCAGGTCCCATTGCTTTGTCCACCTTCAGTTTCAGTTCTTTCAGAACCTTTTCTTCTGTGAAAGGACTAGTATTGACCCCCTATCCAGAGTGCTTCTATTGATTGGATTAGGTACCTCCCCTTCCTCTTTTGTGAATACTGAGCAGAAGTATTCGTTCAGTATCCCTGCTTTTCACTGTCCCTCTGCTCCACCCACCTCCCTTTATTAAGCCTCACTATCCCTACCTTGATCTTTCTTCACTTCCTAATGTACCTATAAAGATTTTAACCCCCCTCTTAACCGAGTTGGCTATCTTTTCCTCAGTTTGGGCCTTTGTTATTCTGGCTACCTTCCCCGCTTCCTTCTGTTTTAACTGGTACAGTTCTCTGTCCTGCTCCTTCTGTGTTTCCTTATACTTCCCGAATGCTGTCTTTTTCTCCCTAACCTTCCCCGCCACCTCTTTTGAGAACCGTAGTGTTTTTTTCTTTTGTTTTGATTTATTTGCTTCACACAAAGGATTGTTGCATCTGTGACAGCAGTTTTGATGTTTCCCCATTGTTCCTCCACCCCACCTTCTTGCCTGTTTGCTAGTGCTTTTCTAAGGCACTCTTCCGTTTTGACAAAGTCAGCCCTCCTGAAGTCCAGTACCCTCACTTTTGTATGGCTTGACTCTGCAGCCGTGTTTATCATGAACAACACTGTTTGGTGGTCACTTGTTCCCAGATGGCTACCCACTTCTAGATCTGAGATCCTCTCTCTGTCCCCATTTGAGAGTACTAGGTCTAACATTGCTCCCTCCTGAGTGGGTTCCAGCACTAGCTGTCTGAGGCATGCCTCTGTAGGGCATTGAGAATGACCCTGCTTCTGGATGTGGCTGCAGCAAAGGTGCTCCAGTTAACATCTGGCATATTCAGGTCCCCATTAACAATATGTCCCATTTTTTGCCATCCTAAGGATGCCTTCTATCATTTCCTTGCCCATTTCCTCCCCCTGAGACAGGGGTCTGTGTACAACCCCTTTACGGATTGTGGTGCCATTTCCAGTCTCCAGGGTGACTCACAGTGCCTCCTCTCCTCATGGTTCTCTGTGTACCATGTTTCTGTTACTGCCACAATATCCAAGCATCCCTCTTCCATCAAGGCCACCAGTTCAGGGAGCTGGTTACCTAGACTATGGGCAATGGTACTCATTGCCCTCCATTTTTTGATGGCCTTACCCCTTTTAACCCCATCCCTCTCCTTACTGCCTTTGCCTTTTTCTCCATTTACCCCTGCCCTTCTCCCTATTGACTTCTCTACCTTGGTGTTTACCTCACTAACTACCCTGATTTTTTTGGGGGGGGGCTAGGATTTCCCTGTTCCTTTTCAGAGCCTCCCCTCTTGACTAGTTTAAATGCTTACCAATGAAGCATTTAAACCTATCATCTAGGATCCTGGTTCCCCTCCTGGACAAATGCAGACCATCACACCAATTTAGGCCTGTATCCTCCAGATGGACCCCAGTCCCCAATGAAGCAAAACCCTGAGCTGTTCACTAGTTTTTCAACCACTGATTGAATCCCATCCTCACCCATGCCATAGACAGGCAGCACCTCCAAGAAGGTTACCATGCATGCTGCTTGTCTAAAGCCCTCCCCAACTCCACAAACTCCTCCTGCACTGCTCTGATCCCTTTCCCAGCCAGGTCATTTGGCCTAGGTGGACATTGATGTCCCGCTCCTTCCCCCATGCAGCTGCTCCCGCAATCCTGAGCATTCGCTCCCTGTCCCTCCAAGCCATGGCGCCAGGCAGGCACCTTACCTCCCTCTCACCCCTCCCCCAGTTCTACCCCCTAACAGTTTAGTCCCCCATCTGAAGCTGTTTTCTTCCCTTGTGGGGTCCCATACCACCCTCCTGTGGGTCTCCTTTGTGGAGATTCCAGCATCCTCCTTGGTCTGTACTGCAGGTGCCTCCATAGAGGAACCACACTCGGCAAGAATGGTGCATGAATTGTGGAGAGGTGACAACTGAGGAATGTGCCTCTGTTCCTACCCTCTCTGAGCCCATTGTGGTCCAACCGCCCTCTTTCTTGGCAACCTCTGAGGCAGCAGCTGCAGCCCCTGGTGGTCCCTTGGTGGAAGAGGAGGTCCCCAATCCTGACCAACTCAGCCTGAAGACGCAGCAACCTCCTCCTCATCCCAGAGAGGTGCCTGCTGATGGTACAACACTGTATCTTCCAGAACATCTCCCAGAAGACTGCCGCTCCACAGCCACTGCACTGCATCACTCCCATCATGTCTTATTTGTGGCCCTTCAACTGTTGTTTTGTATGCTTACACTTTCCTCTCTCTGTTTATTTATTGATTTTTTCCTCCCTACCTTTCTACTGCCTCCATGCCCTTACAGCTCTTGCTCTTTCTGTTCTGGGTTAGTCCATGCCTTTGTCCCTTCTAGGCTAGACTACTGCAACACTCTGTACTTAGGGCTATCTGGAGATTATATGCAATGCCTGCAGGTGGTCTGGAATGCTGTGGCCCACCTGATTACAGAAACTTCTCAGAGGGACCATATCATACTAGTCCTGCATGTTCTGCACTGGCTGACTGTGTAGAGGCACACCACCTTTAAAATATGCTTGATGACATTCAAGGCCCTACCCGGTTTGGGTCCTGACTACTTGAAAGATCTTCTGGTTGTTTATTGCCCAACTTACGTCCTTCGCGCCTCCAATGCAGGCTTGCTTGTTGTCCCAAACATTTGTTTGAAACACTCCAGGGACAGAGTATTTGGTGTGGCAGCTCCATTGCTCTGGAATATGCTGTCTGGAAGCATCCGCTCAGTCCACATGTTGATGGCCTTTAAAACCTCTTTAAAAATCCACTTGTTTTCACTAGCATTCCTAGATAGTTTTTAACTGAATTGGAATGGAATTTAGGCAGTATTGTTTTATTTAAAACAGTATTTAATGTCATTTTTGATTTTGATGTTATTTTGTATTTATTGTACAGTGTCCTGAGCCTTAAGGATAAGGTGCTTTATAAATAAACCTTGCCTTGCCATTTTTAAGTCCATAAAGGACTGACATTGTTGCTTTATGTACTATTGGATTCTGTGTTTAGTTCATTTGTTTCATTTATTTTAAAAGGAAGTCTGGCAAATCCTGTTTCCTGAGTGATTTAAATCTGTTCCACTCAGAGTAGTGCCTGTCCACAAAACCTTCTGAGACCTGCCTTTAAGTCAGTTAATTTTAATAAAGATTGTGAATATTAATGTATTAGTTATTAGCCAGATACCTATCTATGCCACTAAGGTTAGAATTAGTTAGGAAAAGAAGATCGGGATGTCCATATCCTATGTTCAAAGAACTTTAGTTCTTAAATGCTGATTTTTATTACGCTAAATGGTTATTAATTTTATATATGCATGATCTCAGCAATCTCATTATATTACAAAATATCTCACAATGTTATCTGTTAAGTAAACTGGCCAAGGATTGCTAGTAAGAAATCATTAATTCCAAAGGGATTACATTGTGCCTACTGTAAATCAGAATGCTAGCATTTATCAATATTTCTTACTAGGGAATCATGACTAAAAGGGTCAATATAATGTCTTAGAATGTCAGTGGTTTAGGTTCGCCAGTGAATAGAGCTAGAATACTGCAGTTCTTCGGTAGTTCCAAAGCAGATCTAGAATTCCTCCAGGAGATCCAATTATATGATGGAAAAGTGGAAAAACTGAAAAGGTGTTGGGTGGGGAAAGAATTCCACAACTGCTTCAATAGCACACAGAGAAGTGTTGCTATTTTATTGGGGAAAATGTCAATAAGCCTGTCAAAGACGGAAGATGGTGGGTGGATTATTGTTAATGGGACCATAGAAGGTAGGGAGCTCAAACTGTGTAACATATATGCACATGCGAGAACTACCTTAAATTCTTTTGCATGATTAACCATGGAAGTAAGCAAGAATCACAATGTAGAAATAATTCTAGGAGGATTTTGATATACCTAGAGACTCTGTTACAGATAGGAATAGACCTGAGACTTCCACAAGTAAAGAGAAACTAGGCAACAAATCCCGAATATGTGCAAAGATTTAAATCTGCAACACATATGGAGGTCTTGCAATCCTTCAGACAGGGACTGTACATTCTGCTCCTCACCACATCTTGTACTTAAGAACTGACTACTTTTTTAATGTCTAAAAATCTCTGTAATGAGGATGTGACTTCAAATATTCTAAACAATATGATTTCTGATCATTTGGCAGTGTTATTACAGGTGTCTGTAGGTCCTCCTAGATTGGGCCCACCTAGGTGGAAATCCAATATCTCACTATTTAGAGATGCAAATTTTTTTGATTGGTTAAAGTCAGAAATGAAAGAATTGTTTTAACTCAGTGATACCACCAATGTATCTAGAGCATTACTATGGAGGTTTTTAAATGTCATTTAAGAGGCAGAATAATAGGTTACAGTGCCATGAGGAAACAAAGAATATAAGATATTAAAAATAAATAAAATTAGAGCTATTAGAGCTACTGGGAATACATAAGAAACAGAAGAACCCATGTAAAGATCTACTATATAAAATTACAAAAATCAAATATGAAATCAGTTCAATACAATCTACCTGGGTACAGTATGGTTTACTAAAAATGAAACAAAGTATTGGGAGGCAGTGGAAAAGCCCAGCAGACTTGCATCTCAAAGACTTTAAAAAGTAATAATAAAACTTTTGTATCTGCTTGCAAAACCACTCTGGGGAACTTGTATACTCCATGAAATGTATCAGTAAAACTTTCAGAGAATTTTACATAAACTTTACTCTTCACAGAAAGATACTGATGTGACCATTCTGGATACATTTTTATCAGGAATTACACATCCAAATTTGTCAAAAGAACAATCAGATCTACTGTCTAAACCTCTGTCTTTGGAGGAACTGCACAATGTGATCTCGTCACTTTTGAATGTGAAAATACTGTGGTCTGGTGGTTTCCCCTTGAAATTGTATGAAGATAACATTCCCATTAATATCTACCCATTTAATAAATATGTTTAATAAACCTTATGCTACAGGTCACCTTCTTGGATCTCTTTGGAAACTCTAACAGTATTATTAGTCAAAAACTATAAAGATGAAAAAGAATGTTCTAACTATAGCCTAAATCTCTGCTAAATGCAGAGTATAAAATCATGAATGCAGATTATAAAATCTTGACAGCTGGGTTTCAATGCAAAAAAAGTGCAAAATCATGAACCTTGGGTGCAGAAACCCAGAGGCAGAGTATAGAATGCAGGGGAGGTATTGACAGTCAATGAACAAGAAGGGGACCTGGGGTAATCATGCAACAAAGCAGTAGGGAAAGTCAGTGAGATGCTTGGCTACATAGGGAAGGGTATCACCAGCAGAAAAAGGGAGGTGGTGTTGCCTCGGTATCAGTCATTGGTGAGACCATACCTGGAGTACTGAGTCCAGTACTGGAGACCACAACTCAGAAAGAATACAAACAGTTAGAGGCCATACAAAGAAGGGCAACAAAAATGGTGCTGGGACTGTACCAAATGTCCCATGAGGAGAGATTGAGGGATCTAACATGTACACCCTGGAAGAGAGGAAGGTGGGGGCATGGTATAGACTTTAAATACCTCATAGGGTCAGTAAGGTACAGGAAAGGAGCATTTTGAAAGAACTAGGTGGCATGCAGTGAAGCTGGAGGGGGTCATTTAGGAGGGATGCAAGGAAGTATTTCTTCACTTAGAGGGTGGTGGATGCCTGGCACAATCTTCCAGCAGGGGTAATGGGGCAAAAACAGTGGTGGGCTTTAAGCATGCATGGTATAGATATAGAGGAAATCTGATATCAAAGCAGGTGGGAGGTGGTGGCTGGAGACCAGGTAGGGTCTGCAGTGGAAAAATAGGCAAGAAAAAGAGGGACAGCCTAGGTGGGTCAAGCAGTCCTTACCTGCTGATAAATTCAATGTTTCTGAAGCTAAGGATGTTAATATTAAGATCATCACATACTAGAAGACTTTATGGGACCTCATGGAAAATGAGCTTTGCTCAACTGAGTATCCAATTCATATGATGAATAAAATATTTTACTACTACTATTTATAAGTAAAGTGCAAGTGGGGTTTGGAAAGGGCTTTGACAACATTCCTGTTTTTTGGGTAGCAAAGTCATCAAAATATACAATGGCCATAGTCTCCTTTGATTCAGAAAAGGAGTTCAGTTTGATAAAATAGTCATATTTCAAAGCAGTTCTACTTAAATTTGATTTCCCAGATTATTATGTCAACACAGTCATGGCACTTTGTAAATTCTCCTCAGCTGCAATGCTAGTCAATGGCCTATAATCTGAAAGCTTTCCCTTGGAAAGAGGAATGCAGCAAGGGTGTCCCTTATCACCCACTTTATTTTTTTAGCTATGGGACCTCTTCTTTTCAAAATCAAAAATAACCACCTTACAGAGGGTATAAAAATCAAAAAATCAGTTGTAAATTACTAGCTTACGCAGATGACCTGCTAGTCACCATTCAAAATCCTAACAATTTCCTTACTAATCCAATATCTGTTATGCATGTCTTCACTAAGGTATCTTAGCTAAATTAATTAGAATAAATCAGAAGTAACACCACTAGGGAAAGTAACCTGCAAAGCTAGTATTGGGCTGAAAATTGATCTAATAAAATGGAAAGAGGACTATAAAATAGATCCAGGGATGAAGATACCTTAAGATTTTTCAAGAATGGTTAAACTTAATGTGGAGCCCCTTCTAGAGAATACGAACTTAGAACTTAAAAGCTGTAAAACCCTATTTTTGTCATTGTGGGGTAGAGGCAATGCAATTAAATTAATAATAGCACCTAAAATTATTTACATGTTAAGTTATCTTCAATGAAGATAGAAGAAACATGGTTTACAAGAATAAAAATATGCCCTTTTTTCTTTGGGTTGGAGAAAGCCTCAGAATTAGCCTTAAGAAGATGATACAAAATAAAAGTAAGGGTGGTTTTGGAGTTTCAGATTTCAAAACATATCACATGGTGTTCTCTGTAAAACATGACTTCATGGTTTATGGACTCTGCCCCTAAATTTAGTGAGCTTATATGGGTGTTATACGAATTGGCTATAATGAAATTTGATATCTGGTCCAATTTCTCATTATTCATTAGAACTTGCCTATAATCAAATCCCATCCTTCTATCAAGCTATTATTATATGTCTATCAGTATATTAGAAAGCATGATAAACTCAAGGATTTCCCAATTAAATTGTGCCCTTCTGCACTAATCCAGAGATAGTGTTTCAAAACAAACCCCTTAAAAATATGGCTGGAAGAATAAAAGTATCCTAAAAATAAAAGATATAGCCTCTTCATTGATGTCCTTGGTCATAAAACCTCCACTCATCCATGAACTGGTGCATGGTTATGTTCACTTGGCATCTGTGTTATGGTCTCACCAAGAGTGTGTAACCTGGCTCTGCAGGTTTGCAACTCACAGCGCCAAATAATTTTACCACCACTACCCAACTTCTCCTGTGTATACAGGTAGTTGTCAAGAGACAACTTATATTTGCCCTTCTGTGACACTATGTACTCCATTGCAGAGCTGTCAAGAATGAAATCCCAACCCACAAATGCTTAACACTTAAATATCCAGTACATTTATTACTTACGCAAACTAGATAACCAAATAGATTACTGTCCCCTTTAAGAGGTAGGCTGCACCCTAGTTCAGATGATGTTGCACATGGGAGTCAGCTTGTCCTGTAGCACAGTGAGATACTGCTTCCTTGTATAAGTGGATTACCACAACAGAAAAAGAAAAAACAGAAAATGACATTTAAAAGTAAGTAATGCTTAGGTAATCATTAATGTATTCATTTCACTGACACAGTGTTTGATGAGGTAGGGGGGCAAATAGCACTAAGGCTTGAGAAAGCATGAACGTGGGGTGAGTGGGAGATACAAATGAAAATGTCGCCAGTGAAGTACTGCTTCAGCTACATTCTGACCGTGACCACTTAATACGATGCCCAAATCAGTTTCGCCTAATAGCCCACAACATATTGTCTGCGGCGAAAATTTATCGCGACGAATTGACCGTATGCCGATATGGCTGATCCTTCTACCTTAAAAATCTACACCTTCTAAGAATTTAGAGAGGAAAATGCAGTGGGGAGATAGGACCATTAAATATATCTTCAAGTAAGACATGTCACTAATGAATTCATAGAATCAACCGCTGCTCTATTAAACAAGACAGATTTGGAGAAAGTCATTAAACATGCACAGGGAAATAGAGGAGCTAGTCACATCTACAAATTGCTTTCAGCTACTGATGGTTACCTCACTTCTAATTCCACAGTATTGTGGGAAAAGGAGCTACAGTGTTTGATCCCAATAGAAAACTGGGGCAGGTTATGGACCATCTCACATAAGTCAAGCAGGGAGATAAGCAGGAAGGAGATTCAAAACAAAATTATTCGGTGTTTACTATACCCAGCCAGAATTTCTACAATGTGTAGGATAGGGAAGACACTAGTAATTGCTGGAGGTGTAAACAGAAAGAGTCAAACCTTCATCATAGTTTCTGGAAATGCCCACATATATCCCCAGGAAGAAGTTATAGAATTCTGTAACCAAATCTTGAGTTTAACTGTACCCTCCAATAATTTGTTTTGGATCCTGGGAAATATATAATTTTTCCCCACATACCTAGCTCCTTTCAAATGTACTACATGCCTCCTTATCTTTGAAAAGACTAATTCTCTCAAAATGGGGTACTTAGGATGTTCCCACTTTTTGCAAGTGGCTACAAAATATGGGAACTTTGGCTAATAATGAACAGTTGAGTTGTATGGCTTTAGACAAATCAGAATACTTTCAATCAGTCTGGCACCCTTTCCTAAATAAGCCATGAATAAGATTCCAAATGCCATTGTATCTTTGAAGTGAGTTGAAATGGCTGACCCAGTGGCATGGAGGGCTGTGGCATTGGTGCCTGACCTCCTGCCATGGCAGTGACCTGTGTTCATAGTGTGATTGGGTCACCGGGGGTCATCTGGGAAGGGAGAGGATTGAACATCCAGAGGATAGCTCTCCTCTCCCGGGGAGGGTGGACTGGTAGTTCTGCTGAATGACTGCCCCCAGGTGGAGGCCTGGGGGAAGAATAGATTGGGGACATCAGAGGAAGGGGGTTGCTGCGGGACTGTACAGCATGCACATGTCTTCACATGAGCACGCTGCAGTGTGCACCCCAGCAACAGAAGGGGAACCAATCCAGAAAAAAGAAAATGGAGGACATGCTGGCAGGCTCTGCATATCTCAGACCACAAGCTCAGCCCCCTAACAACCAGATTTGAATGTACTGGGGCCGGGAGAGGATGGCCTTTCCCTCCCTGGCCCTGACAGGGAGGGGAAATCCGTGGGGGATTCACCGGGGGATGGAGTCGGGAGAGAGCAAAGCAGCCACAGGTGGAAAGTGAGCCGACAAAGGGAGAGCCAAAGCTACCTGCCAAGCCAGTCCAAGGGGAAAAGAGGAGACGAGGGGAAAAAAAAAAGAAGTGAGTTGAAATTAAAGACATTGCAAAGTTTTATTCTGCAGGTGAAGTTTCAGCAAAGTCACAGAATTAGTCTCTGCTGATACTTTCCCAAAGTTTTCCTGAGCAATAGGAATTTTAACCATGATGACTTCACCTTTCAACTTTGCCTTAAAGGGAATATAAATATGGGTTCCAGACTCTAGCAAACAAACACACAGCACTGTAGATTAGAGGCTTACCTACATAATGATGTGCTCAGTTTGCCTCAAAATGTGTGTTAATCCATTGTCGCTATGCTTTAAACTTTTCCGTGAGATGTAAACAAAACACTGCTTCTTCTTCAAACATCACGCTTCAGTAGCTGCCTAAAATAGCCATTACGTGCTTATGCGATGATGTTAGTTGAGCGAGAGTGCTCCATAGCGAAAATACAGTCTGCAGGGGGATCTTAGTAATAAATTATTGAAATAAGATTAGCAAAGCGCTTCTCCTCCAAATCTTTACTGTGCAGGTGTGAACCTTTTCACACCTTCACAGAACAGGACTTGGAGAAGAAGCACTTTGTTGGTGCCCTCAGTAAGCCTGACCAGTTGAATTTACACAAACAGTAAGAGAACTGAGAGAACAGAGAGCACAATGGATAAAACCACAAGAACACCCTTACCCTCAAGCAAAAAGAAGCACTTGTCCAAAAGCTGTCACATTCTAATGTAAAGTGCAGTGAGGTGGCCAAGGAACACGGGACTGACATTTCAACAGTCTCTCAGATTTATACAGTGAAGGAGCAGTTTATGTCAGAGGGGGAGTATGGGGAGAATGTTTCTCGGAAGCGTAAAAGGACTGGAAAAAGTGAGTCAGTAGAAACTGCACGCCTTAGATGGTTCTCACTGCAAGTAGTGAAGTAGATGCTCCCATCAGTGATCCAATCCACCAACAATAGGCACAGCAGCTTGCTGATATGCTAGACATACCAGGCTCAGTTTGCATCCAACAACCCAGGGTGCCATGTTACAAGGGGGCTTGCACCATGGTGGGGCTGCCGCATCCCCTTTTATGGGAGTTTGGAAGCAATACCATGGACGCAGGAGGGGAGTCACTTAGACCAGCCAGAAGGTGGTATAACTGGCTTGCAGAAATTGGGTGAGGTGGGACAAGGGCCTGCAGGGGTGCATCGGGACAGGACACATCCTGGTGGGGGCATAGATGGGAGGTGGCAACCCATCTCAGCATGTGGCACAGTGTGATGGCACCAGCTTGGACTGGCACACCACCGAATAGGCACCCCTGTGCCCAGACAGTACGTCACTGTAGCAGTCATGTTTCCTCCCATCCCTGTTGGGTTCCCAAGCCACTGGTGGTATAGTGTGTCACACCTGGACAGCTGGTTCCGATCTCCGTATAATTTTTTGTTGTAAATATAAGAAATTAATGTATGATGGACTGTGGCAGAGGGAGATGCTGGCTGCTGAAGCTGACACTTCAAGCCCCCCAGGGATAAGTTCAAAGGACAGAACATTGTTAAACTGCAGATATCTGGGGTGCAATTATCTTGTCAATTTGCTTTGATCCCAGGAAAAAAAATTAACCATTCATGACGTCCTCAGGAAAATCCTGTGATCTGCACTAGATGTCCTGAGAAAAGGGACACTGGCCAGTGTTATGAATAACCTCACAGGAAACCAGCTCATTTCATCAAAGAGACCTTTGATGTGTAGATGCCAAGGTTCAGATGGAATTAAGGAATCAAATACACTTTTGCTTTGAATATACAGTGACTTATATCAAAGAGACTTTTGATGTCTAGGGGAAAGCAGATCACAGACTGGTTTCGACTAGTTACATAGAGAGGAGATTTATTATGCCATCTCTTATTTTTTTAAATACCTTAGTAGGCCATCTTGGTGTTATAAAATATAGATTTCATTACACCAAGGTGGAGTTTGGTGACCTCAGAGAGAGGGCTGGCTCAGGACTGTTTTTAACATACTGAGAAGACCTTGACAGACACACTTTCATATTTCTGACTAAGAGAAGAGGAACATCAGAGCACTGAAGTAAGGACCTTAGACAAAGATTAGTCTGAATGTTATTATTTGTAGGAATCTGCACTTTTACCTGTTTGTTTTAAGGCTGTATGTGTTGGGATATTTTGTTCTGTAATATTTTCTGTTTTCCTATTTTTAAAGTAAAGATATATATTTTAAAACGGAAACTGCCTGGAGTGCCTTGACATTTCTTTTTATTTAAGTGAAGCTTTTAAAGGTAATAGTTGACACTGTGTAAGAGCTTATTTTGATACCAAACTGGGAAACGGATAGAATTCTCTAAGGTCTTGCATAGGGTTCTAAGGGTTCATTTTGTAGACCTGGTTAGGTGCCCATAGGCAAAGATATCTGGCCCACAAAGACAGAATTATCTGAGCCTGATAATTGGGTACGCTAACAAGAGGTTATCAGTTTGAATCCCTCCAGAACTTGAGACTAAGGTGACTCGAACCCACAAAACAGACAAGAGGGTTACCTTGTACTGTTAACTGTCCGCAAATCATACCTTCAGAAGTTGGCACTTTGGGAGTAGAGGGCTGACCGGTTGAGCGAATTTGTGACATAGTGCCCCCCCAAACTGGCACGTAGCCCTGATTTTCATTGGCAATCAGAAAAAAAGCTCAGTCCAGGGGCAGGCCCTCTGGTGCAGAGGCATGGCTGCCATTTGTGACGCTGATGACCCAAGTTCGGGAACGGATCTGGGAGTCGGAGGGTCGGCCGGGGGAAGGAGTAGGATGGAGTGTCTACTGAACTGCTCTCCTACTCTGGGGGGAGGTGGGGCTGAGTGTCTTATGCAAGACAGACACCTGGCAGAAGCCAGGAGTACCGCTGTGGTCAGTGTCTGTACGCACGGGGGGCAAGGCAGATGCAGGCTGTCATTGCACATCCCCGCCCCAGAGGGAATTATAGCAACAAATATGCCAGCCCCCATTAATGAGCCGACTCTGGTACCATCCCCTCTGGCCACCATTGTTCATCTCCAGTGGCCCCACTCGGGGACGGGTAAGCCCAAGTATGACGGTGCAGCTGCCAGAGCCTGGTGAGCCCATTTGCAGGGTTAGGGGAGCCCAGCACAAAAAAAGTAAAAGTAGAAAAAAAAAAAGCTCAGTCCTAGTCCGTGTCTCTTCCCCCACTCCCATTGTGCCCACACATACCTGACAACTCTTTACCTGGTGGTCTAATGCCTCCCCACAAACCCGATCTCCCCAAGAACAATAACAAGTGCCCTGTCCCCAATCTTCCAGCAAATAAAAAAAACAACAATTCCCAGTCATTCCCCTGCTGGTCTAGTGGAACCCCACCGTCCCACCCAGCTGACAGTGGTCAACCACCTCGCTCCCCGTCCCCAGCTCACATCCATGGCTGGCACTGCCCTCATCACACCACCACACCCAGTCACAGAATGCAATGCACAGACCCGGAAGTGAACAGTACACCTTCGGCGGTCTGAGGATCAGTTCTGTGGCTGGCCTCTTGGTGGTGAGAGGTGGCTGTGCCTGCATGGATGTGATTCGGGATGGGGGAAGTGGGTGGTTGACCACTGTCTGTCGGGTGGGATGGTAGGTATGTTTCACAGCAACAGCACCTGTGGAAGAAAGAAGGCTTGAGAAAAAATGTCAGTTCCGCTCTGCTCAAAAATGACTGGGGCACACAAATTAAAGTCTGTTGTGATTAGCAATTTACATAAACCCAAGTGTTTTAATGGGCTCAAGCTTGGTGTCCTGCCAGTGTTTTATGAGGCTAACTCAAATTCCTGGATGACAGACGATATCCTTACACATTGGTTGCAGACAATCAATGGCCAAATAATACCTCATAGGAGAAAAATCACTCTGTTGTTGGATAAATGTAGAGCACATCTCAGTGTAATCCCCCTACAAATGGGGGTTCCCGAAAGTCTTCCTTGAGCTTGCCTAAATGCTCACTGCCAGGCTGGTGTCCTGCATTTTAGCAGTTTAGCCCCCCCACAAACCCCGATCTCCCCCAGGAACAATTACAAGTGCCCCTGTCCCCAATCTTCCAGCAAATAAAAAAAAACAACAATTCCCAATCATTCCCCCTGCTGGTCTAGTGGACCCCCCCACCGTCCCCACCCCAGCTGGCAGTGGTCAACCACCTCGCTCCCCCCGTCCTCAGCTCACATCCATGGCTGGCACTGCCCTCATCACACCACCACACCCAGTCACAGAATGCAATGCACAGACCACGGAAGTGAACAGTACGCTTACGCGGTCTGAGGGATCCAGTTCTGTGGCTGGCCTTGGTGGTGTGAGGTGGGCTGTGCCTGCTGCGGATGTGAGTCGGGATGGGGGGAAGTGGGGTGGTTGACCACTGTCTGTCGAGGTGGGGATGGTAAGGTATGTTTCAGAGCGACAGCACCTGTGGAAGAAAGAAGGCTTGAGAAAAAATGTCAGTTCCGCTCTGCTCAAAAATGACTGGGGCACACAAATTAAAGTCTGTTGTGATTAGCAATTTACATAAACCCAAGTGTTTTAATGGGCTCAAGCTTGGTGTCCTGCCAGTGATTTATGAAGTTAACTCAAATTCCTGGATGACAGCCGATATCCTTACACATTGGTTGCAGACAATCAATGGCCAAATAATACTTCATAGGAGAAAAATTACTCTGTTGTTGGATAAGTGTAGAGCACATCTCAGTGTAATCCCCCTACAAATGGGGGTTCCCAAAAAGTCTTCCTTGAGCTTGCCTAAATGCTCACTGCCAGGCTGGTGTCCTGCATTTTAGCAGTTTAAATGTATTGCCAGAGAGTGCCTGTATAGCCTCTGTGTACTGTCTCTTTAAGAGTTGCCTGGATTGCAGTCATAATTAATCTGGGACGGGGCTGAGTGTTTCTATGCTCAAGTCCCACCCAGGCTGTCAGATAATTGCTCCATCTGCCGTTGTTACTTGTGCAGAGGGAGCTCTGTTAGAAGATGTACTTGCTTGCTGATCATTTATTAGATTAGTAATAATATTGCAGTTTGTCTAACCTGCTTTCTTTGCAGCATGGACATTTCTGTTTATCTCCATCATCTTGGTCCTGGACTGCTGAAATGGGCCAATCAGTACCTTTGAGGAATCTAAAATGGAGCCTGTCCCCAGGGGCTTTGTGGGAGCAAAATTCTGTAGGAATTGTAGTTTTGGGCTTTTGGCGCCTAAATGAACCTGGAGGGAGAGCCCTTGTTGTGACTGACAGAGGAATCAGCCTACCGAATCTTTTGGATCCTGGGAAAAGTCCCAGACTGCTTGCAGTTTCAGTCAGATCTGAATTTGGAAGTAAAGGAGTAACAGCTCGAGATAGTCGAGCAGTAATCCTGCATAGATTTGTGTGGGAGAACTGTGAAAGACTGAGTTTTGGCCTGCCTGTCTGTCTGCTGTCCCTGAGAGGGAAACTGAAGTTTATTCGGACTGAATCTGAATTGTGGAGATGATTTAAGCCACAGAACTATGACCAGGCTTTAAGCTGAAGAAGACTGAAGATTTGCTGAATGCAATCAGCCTGTCAGGATTTCCAGCCACCTTTGAACTCCCAGTTTGTGCAGAGACCCTGTAATTGCGACCGGATAGCAATCTGCCTGGTACAGTAGAATTTCTTACATGTAAATGTGCTGTGTGCTGTTAGTGGGTCTTGATTTGGTTCCCCACTGTGTGCTGAACTGCGTTCTGCTTGCTGGAGGCTGCATTCAGCTCCCACGGACTGAATCTGTATTCATCTCCATTGGGCCTGGGCTTTGCCACACTGGCCCAGCCAGACTACCCACTGCATAGAGAAAGCCATCGTCGAGAGAGCTGCCTGAGAATCAGCCCCCTGCTCATGCTTTGAACAGGAACAATGCCTCTATGATTTGTGTGGGCCCTACTTTTCCTGGCACTCCAGTTCAACAACCTGCTGTCTCGATTTCATCCTGCCGGTGTCCTGTATTGGGTATCATGAGTAAACATCAGGGTAGCTCCCTGCAACAGCAGCTAAATCTAAAGTGTTGTCATCTGATTGCTTTGTTGTCTTTGTGCCATGAACTGAGCCCTCTGGCTCCGGATTACAAATAGTGTGTGTTGTGCCTGTTCCTTTCTTCCATCACTGGGCCCCAACCAGCTGTGAGTCGGCCTACCCCGGGCAACATTCCTGGCTAGCCCACCGTCTTCTCTACCTGGGTACCCAGAGTGTGTGACTGTGTAGGGACTCGGAAGTGCATGCATAACTGTCTGATTGGTATAGCCTTTAAGCAAATCAACCTGATTACGCCCCTCCCTTGTTCAAGTCCCCTGAATAAACCAGATCTAACTCTTTTTGCATTTAACCTAACTGTGGTTCCAGTTTGTGCCAAAGAGTACTGTACTGTTGCTATTTTCTGCATAACCTTGTTTTAGGGGTCCCCAGGGTCGTGTGGGAAGGAACCAGCCCTGGTGGTAAGGGGCAAACAGTGTAGGTAATTCCATGGTGAATAAGGGTCATTATGTGAAAGTGATTATTGTATATTGTTCAGGCCACTAGAAGGGAAAGGGGGGGTTACAATGTCCCAGAGGGCTGTGCCCAGGTTAGCTTGACCACTAGCAACCCTGACCTCCGGGTGGAGGCACCTGTTTCAGTACCCAGGCCCCTTAACCTGCTACTAGCCAAGCAGGCAGGGGTAGTAGCCCCTGGGATAGTACCTCCTAGGGGTTTACATCAGCATCACACTGTCGTATGTGAAGCTAGTTTTTCTGCCACCAAACACCATGTCCTGAATTCAACCTGTGGATATGGGTGTCATCTGAAATTTTAAGCACTTCTACAGGCACAAGGTACAGTAGCCAGGTTTCTGCCCCCCTCCCCCAGCACCACAACTATTCACACAAAATAGTTACCGTGTGACCCTGAACAACTAACTTATGCTTCCAGTGCTCCATTTTACCCAGTTACAGAAATCAATAGAAGCATAATTCCACTGGAAATGAGATGTTGCATCTCGGCTGGGCTATCCAGAGTACATAAACAAAATGCATTGTCAGCAGTCACTGGCTCTTTCCAGTCCCCTAGAGTGGTATAATGTTCAGTGCACTGCTCAGAATTAGAAGATCACAAATACCAACTCCATTACAGCCATATACTCACTGTGTGATCTTGGGCTGCTCATTTAGTCTTGTAGTAGTCCAGTCAACCCACCAAACATATGGAAATGTGTAAAAGCAGGTCCCCACTGGAAATAAGATGTTGCATCACAGCTGGGCTGTCCTGGAGAAATACATTGTAAGACAACAATAAATAAAAAAACATTGTCAGCAATTGCATGCCTTTCCTTCTCCCCAAAAAAAAAGGCAGTGTGGTCTAATGGTTAGAGCACTATTAGAAACCGGAAATCATAGATGCAATCCTGCTAGCAAGAAATATTCACCATGTGACCCTAAGTTAATCATTTAAGCACTCCAATCCAACCAGCAGCAAAAATGAGTAGAAGCAGGACCACAGTGAAAACTGAATGTTTCAATGCCATCATGCTCTGGGGAGGTTTGTGCACCCCCCTCCCCCCCCCACCCAAATTCACATCGAAGTACTGCCTTTGAGCTGAAGAATCCTGTAAAAGTTCCATTTAATGTCCCCCTTAGATTAATGTTAAATAGTGTGCCCCCACCCAGAAATTCTCAAGGTAGGATGTTCCTTGAATGTTGCATCTCAGCTGCAGTATCTTTTGTAAATACATTGTAAGAATGCGTAAAAGCAGGACCTCATTGAAAAGGAGATCTTGCATCTTAGCCAAGTGGTAAATACACTGTAATGGAAAAATGGCTGGCAGCCACTGGTTTTTCCCAGTGCCCTTCTCAAGTACTAAGATTTAGGGGCATTGAGGAGGCTGGCAATTACAGGCCAGTCATCCTGACATTGGTGGTAGGAAAGTTAATGGAATCACTGTTGAAGGAAAGGATTGTGGAATATCTTGAATCCCATGGGTTACAAGACCTGAGGCAGCATGGTTTTACAGGGGGGGATGTCATGTCAAATGAATCTGATAGATTTACTTGTCTGGGTGACAAAGAATTTAGATCAGTGTGGAGTGGTGGATGTGGCCTACCTAGATTTCAGTAAGGCTTTCAACACCTTTCCACATAGGAGACTAGCAAGCAAGTTGGGTAGCTTAGGAGTGGGTCCAAAGATGGTAAACTTGATAAGAAATTGGTTAGGGATAGGCTACAGAGGTGTTGATAAACAGAGTTCACTCCGAAGAAGGGAGGGTGACCAGCAGGGTGCCTCAGGGATCAGTGCTGGGACCAGTCCTCTTTAATGTCTTTATAAGTGACATTACAGAGGCGCTGGAAGGGAAAGGAAGGTCTGCTTCTTTGTGGATGACACCAAACTCTGCAATAGGGTATACACTCCGGGGGGGGGGGTGAAAAGGATAAGCAGAGACCTGAAAAAACTAGAGGAGTGGTCAAGGGTATGGCAGCTGGGTTTCAATGCCAAAAAGTAGAAAATAATGCAATTGGAGCACAAAAACCCAGGGGTGGAATAAAAAATGGATGGAGTGGTATTGATGACCACCAAGCAAGAAAGAGATCTAAGGTAATCACATTGGATGACCTGAAGGTGGCTAAGCAGTGTGACAAGGCGGTAGTGAGGGCTAGTGGGATGCTTGGGTGCATAGGGAGGGGGTATCACCTGCAGAAAGAGGGAGGTGGTATTGCCTCTATACAGATCACTGGCAAGACCCCATCTAGAGTACTGGTTCCAGTTCTGGAGACCACATTTCCAGAAGGACATAGACAGAGTGGAGGCAGTCCAGAGGAGGGCAACTAAAATGGAGCAGGGTCTGCATCAAAAGTCCTCCATGGAGAGAATAAGGGACTTCAATATACGAACATATGAACATATGAAGAAGCCAGCAGAAGAAGGCCATTTGGTCTATAAATTCTGCTCATCTTGCAGGGTCCAAGCTTGAGCTAATGTCCTGCCCTCCCTCCCTCCCTCCCTCCCAGCTCCTCCCATCCTCCCTACCCATGATCCTTACTTTCCCCATGCCTATCCCAGCCTCTCTTAAAGCTGCCCACTGTCTTCAATGAGATTACCTCTTCTGGCAGGGCATTCCAAGTGTCCACTACCCTCTCTGTGAAAAAGTGCTTCCTGACCTCCCACCCTCCAGCTTAAGACTGTGCCCCCTAGTGTTATGGTTGCCACTCAGCTTAAAGAGACTCTCCTTATCAACCTTATATATCCCTTTCAAGTACTTGAAGGTCCCAGTCATGTCCCCTCTCTCTCTCTCTTCTGTCTTCCAGGGAGTACATGTTCAGTGCCCTCAACCTCTCCTCATATGCCTTATCCTGCTGACCCACTATCATCTTTGAAGCCCTCCTCTGGACCTTCTCCAGCAGGTTAATATCCTTTTTGAGGTGTGGGCCCCAGTACTGAACTCCATACTCTAGATGCGGCCTTACCAGTGACCTGTACAAGGGCAGTATAACCTCCTGTCTCCTACTACCGATCCCCCTAGATATGCATCCCAGCATTTTGTTTGCCTTTGCTGCTGCTTTCTTGCACTTTGTGGAGTGCTTCAGGTCACTAGTGATCATCGCTCCCAGGTCCTTCTCCTCCTCTGATACAGATATTCGGACTCCACCCACGTAGTACCCTGTCCTGGGATTCTTGGCTCCAATATGCATAACTTTGCATTTCTTGGCATTGAAGTCAAGCTGCCAGATCTTGGACCACCTCCCCAGTTTTTTCCAGATCTTCCTGTAGGTCCGGTATCCCTTCAGCTGTGTCCACTCTCCGCAGAGCTTGGTGACATCCATGAATAGGCACATTTTGCCCTTGTCATTGATGAAGACATTGAACAACACCGGACCCACTTATGTGTGTGTGTGTGTGTGTATATATATATATATATATATATATGTGCATCCTGGAACACAGGAGGTAGAGGGGGATATGGGATATGACAGATAGCTTTAAATACCTTAGGGGGGTACATAAGGTGCAGGAGGGAAGTATTTTTCTGAAGGAAAGGTACTCAAGAACAAGGAGACACGCTGTGAAGCTGGATGGTGGTAGATTCAGGAGAAATGTGATGAAGTACTTCTTCACAGAAAGAGTGATGGATAGGATTCCTGGAGCAGCCTTCCAGCAGAGGTGGTGGGGGTAAAAACAGTGGTGGGGTTCAAGAAAGTATGGGATAAGCACAAGGGAATCATAGTGGAAAGGAAGGGGGGAAGGAGAAAGAGCTATAGATTGGTCAAGGTCAGCGATAATAGTGCAGGTAGGGAGAAATGGGCAGACTGGATGGGCCAAGCAGTCCATATCTGCCATCAAATTATATGTTTCTATGTTTCTTTATTGTAGTGTTAGGAACCAGAAGATTGCAAGTTACTGCAAATTAGACATTGCTTTAAGCCAGCCTATCTTAGGTGAATACATTGGTGTCTTTTTTTTTGTGTTTTTTTCGAATTCCTCTAGCCAGTGGAACTCTTTCAGGCATCCTGTAGTACCCCCTGACTCTACCTCCGTGCCTGAGAGGCCTCCTGAAACCTGGCACCAGCCCGGCTATCCCTCCGGCTCTGAGCCCCCCGAGGTAGGGCTGCCCTAACCAGCCAGGGCGCTCTATCTGCAAATTTGAGCCAGGCTGGGCTCAGCCCAGGTAAGGAGTGCCCCGGCAGTGGAGTGTGGTCCTGGTGGATACAGGTGCCATCGTCTATCCACTTGGCTGGGTATTTTTTTGCTTTGTCCCCACCCCTCCTCATTACTCCCTCCCTTTCCCTAACGGAGTTCGCGTGCAATGACTCCAGAGAACGTCTTGCTGTAACTCCGCAACCCTCTATTTCTGGCCCTGAGCATTGTGGTACCTCCAGTCTCCACCAGAGGTCGCCGCAGTGCCGGGCGGAGAATCCCTAGTCCCCCGAGGAATGAGAGCTGTCCTCCGGATGCTCAATCCTTCCTCCTCCCGCCGAACCCCAGCAACCTAGGCTCACTCCTGAACCTGGGTCGCCAGTATGGTGCGAGGTGTAGTGTCCAGTGCCTCAACCCTCAGTGCCACCGGGCCAGGTGAATACATTGTAAAAATGAATAAAAGCAGCACACCATTGGAATCAAGTTATTGCATCTTAGCTGGGTTTTTGCTTAGTAAATAAATTGCAAAAACACAATATTGCTTAGAGTTACCCTCCTTCACTTACTAAGCATAACAATTTCTCTTATACAATGTAAACTGTAAACAGCTCATGGTGCAGTCGCACTGGCTGCACATCTTGCTATAAAATGTTGCCATGCACAAATAAAGTAAAGTAAATTACCATCAATTTAGACTGGCATTTTTATCTTGTGTATGTATAAGAGTGCTGGGCTCTGGGAGACAGGGACAAGACGTAATGTGCAAAAATGACAAAATAAGCAACCACGCTTAGAGAGTTACTTTGCCAAAGTGTAAACTGTGCATTTTTGTTTTTTACAAAAGTGAAAGCATTACATGTACTTTAATGCATACTATGGAGCTACAAAAACACCTACGGTGCTTCAGTGTATGCTACACTTTGTCGGGAAGGTGGTGCTACAAGAAAGTATTTAACCTTTTTATACAGGTAACAAACTTAGTGACTGCAACATTTTAAGGTTATTAAAATATACATTGTCTACAGCTATTAATTTGATTGTCTCATAAATCAATTAAGGGGCACTGGCACAGTGGTTGCACAACCACTCAAGCTGCCAACAAGCCAGGTTTGAGAATGAGCCTGGGTCTTTGGAGGGCCAGCCAAGGGAGGTGGATTGGGACACCTCACAGGATGTTCGCCTCCTCAAGGAAGGGAGGAGGGACCACTGCACCATGTGACCACCATATGAGAGACTATGAGCAGTGCAGGCAGGGAGTGCTATTCTGGGGCTTGTGACTGTAGACTGGCTAGACAGACATGCATGCTGTGCATTTGCAAATCTGTCAACTACTTTTCACACAGAGAAAAAAAGAGAAAAAACAGCCAGACCTTATGATGGCTCTAGGCTGCCCACAGACCCTGCACTCCACCAACTTAAGCATACTCCAGGAGCACCAGATGGATATTTACAGAGGGAACTGGTCCAGCAAGAAGTCTCCCACCATGGGGAGGGGATGCCAACCACAGGGCTACACTTCTGGAGTCAGGTAAGTCCTAAGAGGTGAACAGAGTCCAGTGTACACACGCCCAAGCATACACACACACACACACACACACACACACACACACACGGTAAATCTGAAAAGTAAAACATTTTTACTGCCTAAATTTACTATTTTTAAAACTTTTATCTTCATGGAAAAGGGGTTCTCTTAGTTTTCAGATTAGAATGGCATTGTGAGTCAGTCAAACCACCAGACTCCAAGGTGGAACCCCATGGTTTGGTCATAACTGTGAAATGCCTGTAGTGGCTACTCGTAAATAGAGTGCAATTGGTTCCTGTAGTAAAGCCTTAACTTAATATTCTAAGATTAGCACTGATTTGTCTTTTTATTATTCATAAAGTTAATATCACATTTCTGCTGAGGGGTTCTTTTTAGTTTTCAGATTGGAATTCCAATCTAAGAGAATCCCTTTTTTTCCATGGAGTTGAAAGTCAGAAAATAGCCAAATTAAGCAATAAAAATGTTTTACTTTTTATATTTACCATGGGGGGGGGTGCACTGAACTCTATTAGTTTGCTACTTGCGACAAAACCAGTGACACCCCTCAGCAGAAATGTGATATTAAACTTTGTGAATAATGCAAAGGTTAGAGTGTGCTAGTCTTGGAACGTGTTTAGAGTTTGGGAGCTTGTGGTACTCCTGTTAGCATTCTCCCCTTGATTACCTGTGAATCATCTTGGTAGAAAGCACTTACTTTAAATGAGTCAGTTGAGGCAATGTACTCTATTTAAGAGTAGCCAGTGCAGGCGTTTCACAGTTAAGACCAAACCATGGGTGTCCACCTTTTCCACCTTAGCGTCCAGTGGTTTAGCTTATTCACATTGGAATTCCAGTCTGAGAACTAAGAGAGAGACCCTTTTCCATGGAGATAAAAGTAAGAAAATAGCCAGCTTAGGCAATAAAGATCATTTACTTTTCAGATTTACCATGGGGGGGGGGTTGTGCAATGGACTGTGTTTGTGTGTGTGTGTGTGTTTGTTACATGCCACAAAACCAGTAGCACTCCTAGGCAGAAATATGATATTAAACTTTGTGAATAATGCAAAAGTTAGAGCGCGCTAGTCTTGGAATGTATTTAGAGTTTGGGAGCTTGTGGTACTCTTTTTAATATACTCCATTTGATCACTTGTGAATTACCTAGGTGGAAAGCACTTTACTGTACAGGAACCAGTTTAGGCAATGCATGCTATTTAAGAGTAGCCACTGCAGGTATTTCACAGTTAGGACCAAACCGTGGGCTTCCACCTTGGTGTCTGGTGGTTTGGCTTGTTCACATTGGAATTCCAATCTGAAAACCAAAGGGACTTTTACACTACCAGATCTGTACTGGTGCCAGCTTTGCAGATGAGTTGCACTGGTGCAGATCTGGTAGTGTAAAAAGCTGCCGGAGCATTGCAAGCCCCTGTGTTGTGGCACAAAGCATCCCTGATTTGTTGAGAACATGGAGCAGAGCGCTCCTGTGCAGGTTGGTTTTTGCAAATGTGTAAAAACACTGCTTCACCTGCCACTACCATTCATTAACCAATCCACCCAAAATCCCCCAAAACATGGGAAGGCCATCAGGAATGCTGCATAGCTGCAACATGTAAAAAAAAAAAAAAAAAAGGGTTGAGGGGGTGCACTGGACTCTGTTTGTTTGTTTGTTACATGCCACAAAACCAGTAGCACCCCTCAGCAGAAATTTATATTAACTTTGGGAATAATGCAAAGGTTAGAGCGTGCTAGCCTTGGAATGTCTTTAAAGCCCTAAGGGATGGTAGGGGACACGGGTTGGGGTGCCTGGAAACCCTGAGATGGACTGCTGCCAGGTAGCTGATGTGGGAGCATAAATATAAAGAAAAAAAAATAATCTATCAAGGGCAGTTGCTATAGATGTAATGGGACCTTGCTTGCCAATGTGGAATCTAAAGAAAATCATGGGGGGGGGGTTAATTAATTGATCGATCATCCACCAGACAATTGAACAAAGTATTTAGTCCACCACTGATTTTATTTCAATTGTTTAACAAAAAAATACATATTTACCAAACGTGAAAGTGCCCAAGACACAAAGAAAAGCAGAAGAAAAATGGGGGGATGAATAAGGGGATAGAATGAGGACAAGAACACAGAGAAAAGAAAAGAAAAGGAGAAGCACATTTCACTTCAAAAAATGAAACACAACTGACCTTGTATGACATTCATCTCCTAGTATACAATGAACATCCTTGCATTATGGAATTGGCAATCAAAAAAGGAAAAAGATATGCAATATTTAAGACATAAGTATGTTAATGTTTCATTATTTCAAGTTTACCAGTAAATGACAAAATAAATATAACATTCATACACAAATAACTTTATACTCAAAAGACTAGAAGGTTGTAAGTGAGAGACATACAGTTCTAAAAGGGAATAATAATAAAGATAATACATTATATTGCAGTATTTGATAAACAGTGGCATCTTTTCATAGTCTTCTTATCAGTTCTTGACTCAGTCAATGATGGACAAAATGCCTTCAACATTATTTTCATTTATCCCTTCCTATATATTTTAGGAGTGGCATGACATCAATGATCACTGCAGATCCCACACATCTCTGTTAGAGAGCACGAAAAAGAAATGTTGACAGTTTGAGTCACTGCACTGGTATCAATAAAAACGCACCACAGAGGTTTCATCACTTTACAAAAGCACATTAAAGTCTAGCTCATCATTTATGCCAGCGGGTTTTTAATGCACTTAGATTTGAAATACATTTTCACTCCTTTTGAAGTAGTAACCTCTGTCTGTTCCATCGTGATTGGTGAGGCAACAAACTCAAGATCATTGAACTTAATTCCCTGTGGGTCCTCATCGTGATAGACATCTAAGTGCACACTCAGGGAAGATGCAGATTTACCATTTCTGATTATTTCTGATGTGCTCCAAGATGAGCACTTTGAGAGGTCTAGTGATGCTGCCCAGGTAAACTTTCTGGCATGGGCAGTCAATTAACTGGACCACAAAATCAATATTGCATTTGACGAACAGCCATATTTCTACTCTATACCCTGTGGACCAAAGCACAAACTCTATTGCATTTGTACAATATTTGCAAACTGAGCACTGTCCGCACTTGTGGAAGCCAAGTGGCTTATATGGCTGTCAAGAAACAGGTCTAGTCTATGTCTTAGGGAAGTGACTATGCGCCACAGATTCCTTAATACTTTTGGCTTTACTAAATGAAAATCTTGGTAACATGCTAAACACCACTGATGTTTTACTCATAGACAAAATCCCCCCGTTAACCTTAAAAATATCCTATATTTTTTTTTTTTTTGTCAAATTATTGTATTCCAAAATTATTGTCAATGGTTGTTCATTTTGCCTTTGTTTCAGTTTTGGCACTAATAATGAACCACATTCTTTCTGGTTTGCCTTAATCCAGGCTTGATGTAGAACGCTTTATAACCCCTCTGCTGGAACCATTTATATAGTTCCTGGGACTGTTTCTTAAAGTACTTCTTTAATGACAAATTTCTGCATAATCTGAAAAAAATGCCTAAATGGTATGTTTGACACCACTGATTGACAAAGGCACTTGCCGTGTGTAACAGAGAGATACTTGATGTAGGTTTTCTGTGCCCCCTTGATTCCACCTTTTATTGTGCACAAACAGTTGCAAACCCAAAAGCCTGATGCTTTCCACATCTATTTGGAATGTAAAATTCAGATTCAAATCCTTCTGATTAATCCAGTTTACAAAGGCTTGCACTGACTGTATGTCTCCCCTCCATGCAATGAGGTTATCATTGATTTAACTGCACCAGTGCCCCACTTGGTCAAAAAACAATTGGATCAACAATAAAACTGGACATCCGCCACCCCAGATACAAAATTTGCATAAGAGGAGGCCAATGAGGACCCCACTGCTGTTCCAAAATTTTGAAAATAAAAATCTCCATTAAATGCAAAATAATTATGTGTCAATATGAAATGAACAGCAAACAAAAATAACTGGGATGAGGGCATTTGTGATCATGGTCACTGGAACAGGTACTGTGAGTCAACCAGTAGTGAAGGGCCTCAGTAACTTTTTCATATAGGATAGAAATACTGTATACACTGAAGATATATCAATGTTTTGCTTACCAAGCATAAATTATTTTCCCATTTCACATCCAGTAGTTTGCTCAACAAGTCCATTGAGTCTCGGGTTTAGGATCTCAAGTCCCTGACTTTTGGTTTTAGGAAAAAATTGACAAAATTTGACAGTGGTGCAGACAGAGAGCCTATACCCAAGAATATTGGTCCGCCAGGTGGGTGTTTCCCATTTTTATGAACTTCAGGAATGTAATAAAATGTGGGGATGATGGAGAATGCACTTTCAAAAACTCCCCTACCTTGGGAGTAATGCCACCCTGATACAGTAATTCATCAATAAAATCATATAGCAGTATCTTAAATTGGAAAGTAGGATCTTTGTTTAGGTGGCTGTATGTCTGTTTATCTCCCAACAGCCTTTCAGCCTCTGCCTGATAGTCATTTTTAGTACCACTATGTTTCTCCCTTTATCAGATTCTCTGAAAATTGCATCCTTTATTATGTTGATTGCGTGCATGCACAAGAAACATGTTGCGGCAGCTTTCTCCACAGGCAGGTTGTGGAGGCACGGCACTGTTGTGCCCAATGCCCCCACAGCCTACAAAGGCTTGTCCCCCATCCCCCAATGCCATGGCATGCTGCTGCTGACAATAGTTCAGCCAGCATGCCACAACCTTCTAAAAAATCAGCCGCCGCAATCAGGGGCCGCCTCATCATTGCAGCGTCACCCATCCGCTGCAATGAGGGAGCGACATGTCATTGTAGGGCGGGATGTAGGATCCCTGATATTGTTTGTGAACATGGCGGTGGCTTGCCGCTGTATTCACAAACAATATTTACCCCCCAACATGTTTATTTGCCAACGGGTGAGCCCACTCCCAGTGGCATAATTAACCCCAGTTTATTGTTCTGCCGATGGGGTGCCCAATCCCGTCTGCAGAAAGAATTCCCCTCTTGTTGTTTGCTGATGAGGGTGCCCAGTCCCCGTCAGCGAAGTAATGAATTCCCTACCTTTTATTGTTTGCCGAAGGGGGTGCCCAATCCCCCATCGGCTACAGCTGCCCCCCCCAAAAGCAAGACTCCGGTGGCACGCTAGGAGCCCACCCCAGCGTGCCACATGGCCCTTTTGTTGTTTGCCGACAGGGGTGCCCAATCCCCCATTGGCTAAAGCTGCCCCCCAAAGCAAGACTCCGGTGGCATGCTGGGAGCCCACTCCAGCGTGCCACATGCCCCTGTAAAGTTAAAAACGGTCCCGCAGTGTTTTTTTCTTTTTTTCTACCTGAAAAAAAGGAAACGGTCCCTCGTAGTCTCCCTGCCCCCCTCCCACAACCCGCACCCACCCACTGCGCAGCCTGCCTCCTCACACACCCCCCACCCCATACTTACCTGCGGAGCTCGGCACGACGATCTTCGGTGGACCGGGAACATGTCTGCACTCTTCAAAGCCGACCGTGAACTGAGGAAATGCCAGTAAGCTGTATAATGTAATGAATAGGTTTTTTTCAACTTTAGTGCATATCTCGGGCATTTTTGGGAATTTTTTCACCAAATTTTCAACATGGGGTTTTTGGGACCCCTCCTCATAAATTCTTGAACTGTCATGGTGTTAATCAGCCTCAAAAGGTGGTTTCGCGGTCACTGTGCAGAATCACCCTTCAGAGCTGATTAATGAAACGACAGTGCCAGTGTTCATGAGGTGGGCTCTCAAAAAAGCCTATGTTGCAAATTTGGTGGAAAAAATCCAAAAAATGACTGTTTTACGAGTGTGCGTTGTGCAGTTGCTACGCACGCTTGTAACTTCATGAATTTGCAATATTTTCATGCCAGATTTTCAACATTGGCATTTTGTCACACCTCCCTGTGAGCAGTACAGCTGTCATTGTTCATATCCTGGCCAAAATGTGTTTTCGCACTTCCGGCACAGAATAGCGCAGTCACTGCGGGAAATCAGTGTTCAGGACAGATTAAGAAAATGACAGTGACACTGTTCATGAGTAGAGGTCCTAAAATGCCTGTGTTGAAAATTTGGTGATGATAGCCCATCAATTGACAGTGTTACAAGTGTGCGTTGTGCACTTTCCACGCACACTTGTAACTTCGCAGATTTGTAATATTGTCACACCAGATTTTCAACAGTGGCATTTTTTCACACCTCCTCATAAGCAGTATAGCTGTCATTTTTCACATCCTGACCAAAATGTGTTTTCACAGTTCCGGCGCAGAATAACGTGGTCACTGTTGGAAATCAGTGTTCGGGACAGATTAAGAAAATGACAGCGGCACTGTTTATGGAGTAGAGGTCTTAAAATCCCCATGTTGAAAATTTGGTGACGAAACTCCATAACATGACTGTGTTACAACCGTGCGTTGAACTGTTTCCACGCACCCTTGTAACTTCACAAATTTGTAATATTGTCATGCCACATTTTCAACAGTGGCATTTTTTCACAACTCCTTATGAACACTACAGCTGTCATTTTTCACATCCTGGCTAAAATATGTTTTTGCACTCCTGCCGGAGAATAGCAGGGTCACTCTGGGAAGTCAGTGTTTGGGACAGATTAAGATCGACTGAGTGAGAGGGGGGAGTGACCGAGCTCAACTGAGCTCTGTCGGGACTGCTGCGGATTTGTTTGTGGGCAGACAAAGGCCCCAACACAAGAGCCCAGTACAAAAGCACAGACTGCAGCACTGAGAGAAACAGAATGAGAGAGCGACTGAGGGAAGGGGAGTGAGCGAACTCACTGAAGCACTGTCAGGACTGCTGCGGATTTCTTTGTGGGCAGAAAAAGGCATCAATGCAGGCAGGGGCTCAGCACAAAAGATCAGCCTGCAGCGGTGGGAGAAACAGTATGAGCGAGTGAGACAGGGGGACTTAGTGAGCTCAATGGAGCTTTATCAGGACTGCTGCAGATTTCTTTGTGGGCAGAAAAAGGCACCAATGCAGGCAGGAGCCCCATACAAAAGGGCAGCTTGCAGCGCCAGGACAAACAGAATGACAGCATGAGAGAGGGAGACTGAGCGACCTCAATGGAGCTCTGTTGGGACAGCTGTGGATTTCTTCGGGGACAGACAAAGGTGCCAACGCAGCCAGGAGCCCCATACAAAAGCGCAGTCTGCAGTGCCAAGAGAAACAGAACGAGCGAGTGACAGAGCAGTAGTGAGCGAGCTCAACGGAGCTCTATTGTGACTGCTGGGGATTTCTTTGTGAGCAGAAAATGCGGCAATGCAGGCAGGAGCCCAGTACAAAAGGCCAGCTTGCAGCGCTGGCAGAAATGGAATGCGTGAGTGACAGAGGGGAAGTGAGTGAGCTCAATGGAGCTGTGTCAGGACTCCTTCAGATTTTTTTCTGGCCAGAAAAAGCCACCAATGCAGGCAGGAGCCCAGTACAAAAGAGTAGCCTGCAGCGCCCGGAGACACAGAACGAGCGAGTGAGGGAGGGGGAGTCAGTGAGCTCAACGGAGCTCTGTTGGGATTGCTGCAGATTTGTTTGTGGGCAGAAAAAGGCAGCAATGCATGCAGGGGCCCAGTACAAAAGGGCACCCTACAGTGGCAGGAAAACCAGAATAAGTGAGTGAGCGAGCTCAACGGAGCTATATTGTAACTGCTGCAAGTTTCTTTGTGGGCATAAGAAGGCAGCAATGCAGGCAGAAGCCCAGTAGAAAAGGGCATCCTGCAGCGCCGGCAGAAATGGAATGAGTGAGTGAGAGAAGGGGAGTGAGCGAGCTCAATGGAGCTTTGTCAGGAGTGCTGCAGATTTCTTTGTGGGCAGAAAAAGGCACCAACAGAGGCAGGAGCCCAGTACAAAAGGGCAGCCTGCAGCACTGGGAGAACCAGAATGAGTGAGTGAGACAGGGGGAGTAAGCGAACTCAACGGAGCTCTGTCGGGACAGCTGTGGATTTCTTTGTGGGGAGAAAAAGCCACCAATACAGGCAGGAGCCCAGTACCAAAGGGAAGCCTGCAGCGCCAGGAGAAACAGAATGAGCGAGTGAGAGAGGGGGAGTGAGCCACCTCAGTGGAGCTCTGTCGGGACAGCTGCGGATTTCTTCCTCAGCAGAACAAGGTGCCAATGCAGGCAGCAGCCCAGCACAAAAGAGCAGCCTGCAGCACTGGGACAAACAGACTAAGCCAGTGACAGAGGTCCACTGAGCGAGCTCAACAGACCAACGCAATCAACATTCGGCATTGACAGATGCTTGTTTCCTTAGGTGCTGTTAAGGCCACAAATTCAGGTCTACACATGTTCTGTCTTTTACATTACCTCCCCATAACAGTTCCAAAACTTTGCTTCCACTTTCTGTTGGAAAAAAAAAAGATAGCAGCATTGTGACAACCCGGGTTAAAAGTGAAAGAACATTTAAAACGTGTTAATACATTGTGCATAGTCACTGACTGAAATAATATGGCCTACTGGGAATTTATTTCTTTATTTATGTTTTTGTTAACCAGGTGGGTGCAGTTGCACTGATCCAATGGACAGTTTTCAGGCATGACCCAGGCCATGAAAATGGCACAAGGTTCACAAAACAGTACAGGTACAAATGCAGTACAGAAGAAATCCAAACTACAGACAATAGGAGTACATTACAGTTTAAGACCTACCAATGAAGGTTACAAAGCACAGCATAGTTTAAAATGACAGTAAATGTTTGTACAGTAAGAATCCATCTATTTGGAGTGCAGACAATACACGGCACCATATAAGTTGCTAGGTAGAGCTGCTCAAGGTAGTAATCAATTTATTCATTTGTAGGTCACCATACAGTAGTGCTCCTGAATTACTGAATTAAACCCAAGCCCACAAAATACCATCCCACTTCTCTGCCACTAGGCTATAGGCTCACATGGTTGGACCCAGGGTTTCTGGACAGACTTCCTTTCTCTGGTATTGCGGATCCTGCAACTAGGATCAATCACAAAGACAATTAGATGTTTGGTGCTTAGCAAATGAATCACAAATTGCAATTAGAAAGAACAATGTAAGGCATTCACCAATGCCTGTCTTTGTTGTGTATCAGTCTGCATATGAATTTCAAATGCAGTGGAGATCCCCCACATACACAGCTGAAATGGAGTTTAATAATTAAGCCTCTGCAGCTGGAATGCTTCCTGCTCAAGTTGCATTCAGCTCTATAAACAAGCCTCATCCAGAAGTAATTTGGTTGACTTTCTGCAACATAACACTAGCAGTTCCATGGCCTGCACACCTACACAAAGCCCCTTCATTGACATCAGCACTGTCATCAGCAACCAATTAACTCAGAGTGAATGTAACACTAATCTTTAGTAAATGCAGAAAAGACTACACATGATGACAAGAGGTGCTGCAAGCTACGCTTGTTGGCACCTAACTACAGGCTATGCTTGTTGGCACCTAAAAAGGGCTTTAAAAAAACTCAGTTCAGGCTTTAACAGCTGATGTTGTCTAATCTGTCAGGGCAACAGGTGGAACTTTGCTACATAGTGGGGTGCACCAAAGAGTACACCAGTTCATAGGTCTCATAGGTCATATATGAGCATTGGTAGGCAATAATTGACCTTTGATTGCTCACCTTTATCTCAAAGGTTAAAATCTCCCATTTTAGTCATTAGACAATAACTGTCCAGTTCAATCTTAAAGTCCTCCATGGTCTTACAACCTACTACTTCTAATAGTAAAGTGTTCCATATGGGCACCACTATCTGGGAGAACTACATTGCCCTTTCTTTCAAGTGGTTAACCTCCCCTTTTAATTGCAATGTGAGGAATCTTGTATCCCACTGTATATCTCTCATTTCCAACCCCAAGCAATCCTACAAATCATGGTTTTTGAAGGCCCCATAAACCAAACATAAGTCACCTCTTAACCTGCAATAGTTTAAAGTATACAGACCAAGCTTGTCCAATCTCTCTGTGAATTTCAGTTTTCTTATATCAGTTATCATTTTAGTTGCCCTCCACTGAACTCCCTCCAAGATTTTAATTTCAGTCTTATTTAATTATAGGGTGACCAAAACTGTACACAATAATCCAAATGTAGTCGTACCAGCGAGGTGTACAATGGCAGGATCACTCTTTTGTCTCGACTATTTATATGCCTACATACACATGCCAAGATACCATTTGCCTTTTTTGTAACTAATTGGCAGCGTTGCTTAAAATTCAAGTCTTCAGTTACAGTTACCCCACATCTCTCTCCTCAGTAACAACTCTCAATATCTGTCCTTTAAGGGTATATGATGCATTCCGATTGTTCTTCCCCAGGTGCATCATCGAACATTTTTCTACATGGAAGTCCAGTTTGTGTCTGTGTCCATGTATCCAGTTTAGTTAATTCCCTCTGTAGGTTTTCAGTTTCAGAGATACTTTGCACCACTGAACCAATCTTAGTGTCATCAGCAAACTTTGCCAACCAAACTCCCTCAGTGTACCTCATTAATGTAATATAAAAATGTTAAACAAACACAGTCCCAGCACTGATCCCTGAAGCACCCCACTAGTAACTGGTATCCAGTCTGATTGCACACCTCATAAACTAACCTGTTGTTCCCTGTCGGTCAACCCAACTCAGTCCAAGCAACTAGTCTATTATTAATCCCCAAGTTACCTAAGCTGTTTATTAATCCATCATGTGGAACTGAATCGAAGGCCCTACCATAAATAATCTAGAAATATCACATCTACTGATTTCTCCTCCTCCAAGGCTCTAGTTACACCATCAAAGAATTAAATCAAATTTATCTGGCACAATCTTTCCTTAGTAAAATCATGATGTGTGGTATCACTCAGGTAATTTGAGACTACAAGTCTCTCAACTTCCTCTTTCACAATGCCTTCCAGCATCTTCCCAATACAGACGTCAGGCTTACTGGTCTATAGTTTTTACATTGTGTTTTATTTCCTTTCTTGTATATAGGGATAGCCGAAGCCCTCCTCCAACTCGGTAGTACTTCTTCACTAGCTGTCCAAGGAAGACTAAAAATCCTAGTTACAGGTCTGACCAGTTCATCTGCCAGTTTTTTAATAATTCTAGGATGTAGTCTGTAACGGCCTGGTGCTTTATTTGGATCTAATTTTGTCAACCTAGTACATATATTTCTTTCCTCAGTCATAATACTAGGAGCGGTCCCCAGCTGTTGGCAAGCCGTGTAAGTCATATCTTTTTTGTTAAATACACTGCCAAAGTAGTTGTTCAGCATTTCAGCCATCCTTCTTTCATCTGTAACTAGTTTTCTGCTACCATCCACCACAGGTCTTACTTGTGTATTGCCACCTCTCTTGTAATCGATGTGATTATAAAAGACCTTATGATTACCCTTTACCTGCATTACCAATATTACTGTCTTACATTCCCTTGTACACTGCTTGTAAACCTCCCAGGCTTCATGAGTTTTTGATTTCTTTGACCTTTTATAAGCTTTCTTCCTTTTCCTGATCTTAGTTTTTGCTATTTCATTCAGTCACCAAGGAATCCTCCCCTTGGTATTATACTTATGCTGCTCTGGTACATACTTATCAGGTAATTTAATTTCATCATCAAAATTTCCCACATCTCATTATGATTCTTATTTTCCATGTCTTTCCTCCAATTCCATTTCCTTAATTCAGCCTTCATCCTCTGAAAATCTGCTCTGCTCAAACATTATATTTTTGTACTACCAATTACCTTGCAATTTATTGACTTCACATCAAACATGACAATGCCATGGTCACTGCCACATAGAGGCTCTAGCTAAGTAACCTGCTATTAACTATCTGGTCATTCAGGTTACTTAAAACAATATCCAGTATATTGTTTCCTCTAGTCAGTGCTAAGCGTAACATGCATGCTGCTCTAAAGTAAGTGTATTTATAATTTCAATAAAATCTTTCTCAATAGTCGTCTTCTCTTTCCTAGTGTCCCATCAAATGCCTGGCATATTAAAGTCCACCTGAAGTAATACCCTATCATCCAGATTTAATCTGGCTAAATGTTCTAAAAAATTTTTATTTAATTCCATACATGGTGCAAGTGGTCTATAAATTAAACCCACTATGATTTTCTTTCCATTTTTCTGGATTAATTTAAGCCATGTATGTTCTAAGTCACATTCATCAACAGCTTCCGGATTTATTCTTTCTGATATTATGCTATTAGATACATATACAGCCACATCCTTGCCTTTATTTCCTTCCTTTCCTTGCTACTGAGTGTATAGCCTAGAATCTCTCTCCTCCATTTATCACCCTCCCTCCACCAGATCTCAGTGATAGCGTACAAATACACTCCTTCTTCTACCAAAATGTGTTCTAACTAATCCTTTTTCCTCACTAGACTTCTAGCATTGGTAAGTTGTACTTTCTAGTCCTTAAAGCAGCAGTACTAGATAACAAAAATCAGATCTTTTGCAACAGTCTGTTCCCTGTGATCTTTTGAGCATTTACACAAGGTAATCTTTTTTGTTTTCACCGTACTATCACCCCGTAATTTACTGTTTTCCTTTGTTTTTGTGTACATTTTTTCCACCCACCGTGCTGAACTGGAACTCTCTGCTGCTGACTGCACATGTGTATGACTCGCAGTACTACACAGAGACAGTGGGAATGCAACACAGGGTACCACTGAAGTGAACAAAAGACATTATGCAATGTGAAGGGGGAGCACTGATGAAAATTAGGTGGCAGCCATATTTGCTGTGGTGCCACAAAACTGGAAATTAATCACTTCCTAATTATCTAGTACTGCTGCTTTAATTACATTATTACTAGGGGCAGTTGTTTTGGTGGCATACACTTTTTATATTTTTCATGCACCTCCACTTCCTCTACCTCTCTTAGTTTAAACATTTCCAAATACATTTACTATTACCTAGTACCCAAGATCTATGTTTACTCAGATGTAACCCATCACAGTCATACAATCCCATACAATCCTGAGTCCTCAATAAATTTATCCCAGTTTCTTAGGAACACAAAGCCTTCACATACTGTACACACCATCTCCTCAGCCAATCATTCAAATTTCTAATCTACTGGATTTTTTGTACCCATTCTTGGCACTGGAAGAATTTCAGATATAATCATCTTACTCCCCTTATTTTGTATTATCCTGTCTACTTTTTCAAAATCTCTTTGAATATCCAGCTGCTTTCTTCTGCCTGCATCATTTGTCCCTACATGTAACACAATGAATGGTTTGGTTGTACCTTTCACAAAGCCTTTAATATTGTTTTTGATATCATCAATTTTTACATCAGAAAGAGAACTAGCCATTGTTGTCTCTTTCCTTTCCATACGAATCACTTTATCTCTGAATTTGATAATTGAGTCTCTGATTACCAAGATTTCCTTTTTAGATTGAGCATTTGATACTGATTCTGTTGCAGTCCAAGTTCCCTGGTTAATGTTTTCATTTTGTGGGTTCACATTTCCCCTGGTAATTTCCTGTAGCTCATCTACATGGCAAAGTATCTCATTTTCTTTCTTTAAGTTTCCACCCCCAACCCCATTGTTTCTAATGGCTCATTAGACTCTAGTATGGAATAACGGTTCCTCAACTCAGTTAATATCTGTGATAGTTTTAAGTTTCATAATTTAGAAACATTAATAGCTAGAAAATGATATGCAGCTCTTTACTAAAACAGGTGATAGTATCTTCCATTCTACTCTTCTGTTCAGAAAATCTGCCTCATTTGTTCATGCCATGACCCCCCTAGTCACATAGTACTATATAATTGATTTCAGAACTACAGATTATTTGATACTGTGTGAAATGTGTGAACAACCACACACAATGCAATTCTCAGCTAAACATTTTTTTTTAACTATAAGGGACACCTTATTCATGAAGAATTTATGACTCAACTTTATTTTTTGTTTTGTTTTTTGTTTACTAGGTAAATTTTATTTAAAATCTTGGTAACCAGGATAGGTACACTGAGCCAAGGCTCATTTCCAGGTGCGATCCTGGGGCAGAAGCAAAACATGGAGTAATGAGCAGCGTAAATTAAAAATAGTATACAGTAACAGTGAAACCATGCATACAATGAGTTAGGAATAATAAGCAAAACAAGGATAAAAAAAAAGATACAATACAATTAGACTTATCATACATATTGAATATGAAGGCTGACAATAGCAATTGAAATAATGGTTTCTAGGGGTATCCAAGGTACAAGGTTTGAAACTGGACTTGAACCAGTAATAGTGGGGAAGAGGAGGAGAGGGGTTAGCTGCATGGTGGGAAATAGGCACTAGGCAATGAAATGCCTATTTTCAAGAATAACCTGGGAGACTACAAAAAGGCAAGTAAAAAGCATGTAACCAGCAGATCCTGGAGAAACAGGCAGGTGATAATACAAGTCCAATACAGATTGTGGTAAAAATGAGAGCAACATAGACGCAGTACAAAAACAGGTTACCGAAAGTGATACAAAATGCAGTGGTATACTGTAATACACATTACTATACAGTAATGGACCCTTCCATGAGGTGGGAGAAAAACACGTAACTAAGGAAAACAAATGTGCAAATCCTGACCAGAGGTGACTAATCAATGCCAATCAGGAGGACCAAGGAGTTAACTAAGGTGCACAGGTGCATACACAGACAATTCACTAAACAAAGTGCAATGCAAGTAACTGAATCCAACAGATGTTTTTTCAATGCATCCTTGAAGGACACATGGAAGGGCGAACTCCATGAGGTGAGGAGAAGAGAGCTCCAGAACATCAATACAAAGGTGGAGAAAGCCCATCCACCCATTTTTGGGAGGCATTTTGAAACAAGAAAGAGGGATGAATCAGAGGATCTGATCAAGCAGGATTGATGAGGGGCATAAGGAAGAGATATATCAGGGGCCTGAGAGAAGGATCTGAGAAATTTATCAAGAAAGCAGCCCGGAGAGTAGGAATGGGCTGCTATGACAGTGAGTCAGCCCAGAGCAGAGCATACAAGGCAGTGCTGTGTAAGGCAAGCAAAAATCAAAGACTTGTAGAAGATATTGTTATTGGACACCTCCCACTTAAGAATTGCAGCTTTGGAGGCTTACGAGAAGATCAGTTGGCCATACTGGAGTTGGACGAGGAGGACATCTTAAGTGGTGGCAAGTATAGCCTTTAGGGTGAGAACATGGTGAATCCAGTGAGCAAGGCCAAGCCTGAAATGGCTTTACTAGTTAAAGAAATGTGGATAGAGAGGTCCAAACCAGGATCTAAAGTGATGCCTAGACATTTGAATTCGTTCACAGTGGACAGAGGGGACCCATCCAACTACTGTATGGATAAGGGGTCTGCACAAGATTTCAGTTTGACCTGTCACCTAAACAGCATGTCCAAGATTTTGAACACACTGAGAATAAGCTTGTTATTAGCAAGCCAAGACTGGACCAAGGAAAAGTCTTAGTTTAGCTGACAGTTAATCTTGTTGGGAGAAGGGGAGCTGAAGTAAAGCGCAATGTCATCTGCATACTTAATAGTAAAGCATGAGGAGGGAAAAGAGGGAAGGTTCTTGATGAAGATGGAGAAGAGTAGTAGTAGAACAAGGGGGCACAATTTGAAGATAGAGGGGGGACGGCTCAGGGGCAATGTGAGGAAGTATTTATTTCATGAAGAGGGTGGTGGATGCATTGAGCAGCCTTCCTGAGAAGGTCATGGGGTCAAAACAGTGGAGGAAAACAGCCAGCCTGGTGGTGCAGAGGGCTGAGGTGCTGACACCTTACCTCGACCCACGCCGGTGACCTGGGTTTGGGAACGAGCCCAGGGCATAGGAGGTCAGCATGGCAGAGAGCAGAGCTGGATAGAGCTACTGACAGGCAAGCTCTCCTCTCCAAGGAGAAAGCACAGCTTCTCTTCGCTCATGGGTGACCCCCAGTGGAGGCTGGATGAAGCTCGGGCCAGAGGGTACCTAGGCAGTGGGCCAGGGGGTGGAGGAAGGAGGCCATGACCGGGGCTGTTCAGCACAAGCACACCTTCAAGTGCATGTGCACTGACTCCTGGGGCCTCCGGGAGAAAAGCTAAGGCGGAAAAAGAAATGCCGGTTGACACGATGAAAACCAACCCTCCGCAGGGGCCACTCCCAGGTCAGACAGGTAAAAGCCGGTAATTCCAGGGGGATGGGACTGGGGTGGTCGGTCAGATGGGGGTCGATTGGCAGGGAGATAAACAGTGACATGATAAAAAAAAACAGTGGGGGAATTCAAGAATGCATGGGACAGACATAGGGCAATTATAGTGAGGGGGTAGAGGAAGTAGGCTGTTGGTTAACTAGGATATGCAGCTTGTCCAGTAGGTAGGGAAATGGGCAGACTAGGTGGGCCATGCAGTCCTTATCTGCCATCACTATGTTTCTATGTTTCTAGGGGACTAAGAATAGAGCCCTGATGGGTACCACATTTGATGGTGCCAGAGAAGAGGTGACATCATTACATTGGACAAACTGCTGCCAATCAGAAAGCTAGCTTATGAATAGGAGACTGCATGGCTGGTGAGGTCAGTGGATATAAGTTCTGAATGTAGAAAAGCATGGTCAACCAAATCAAACACTTTAGAAAAGTCAATAAATACAATGCCAGTAAGTGAGCATCTGCCTGTGGAGGATTTAATGTCAGTTAACTGTACCAGGATGGTGGTGGCACTGCATTCCTTGCAGAAACCATGTTGATTGGGGTGAGAAGATTATAATTCTGAAGCAAGCCAGTCAGTTAGTTCAAAGGTCAACACCTTTTCTAGCCACTAACTGAGGACTGGCTACAAGGCAGTAGGCCAGTAGTGATTATGTAAGCTTGGGGTCACCATTTTTGCATACAGGGATGATTTCAGCAATTCTGCCAAATAACTTCTGGTCCAAGAAGGAGTGATGCTCCTCCTTGTTTGAGGAATGAGTAGGGCTAGAGATGAGGTGTGAACAATTTGGCATACAAATCACAGACTCACAGAACTTGAACTGGGGGCCCAGTCAATTTAGATTTAAACTGTAAAAGATAATCTGACTTGTTATCATTTGGATATTGCAGTATGCAGTTAAAGTATGTGGCAAAATTGCATAATGTCTCCATTTAATTTGTGTTACTATAACTAACAAACAAAACTGGGCTATTGCTGTGTGTGTGAGTGTGTGTGTGTGTGTGTGTGTGTGTGTGTGTGTGTTAGTTAGTTATAGTGGCATGGTAGCACCCCTATAGTTAGGGTTGAGTAGGCTGTTCAATGTTAAACCCCAATTTTTTCACCTTAATAACTTTGGCGTTGTTTGACAAAACAGCACAAAATTTGGCAAGCATAGTCAGGCTGCCAGAGTCACAAGATTTGAAGTTTTGAGACAGCATCTTGTCTGGCTTTCGAGATACAGAGCACCACAAACGGGGAAAAAAATATTTGATTTCTGTGTACTTAACACTGGGTATTTTTTGCTCTCACCTACAGACTAGATGCTGTGGAATTTTTTCTTGAAATTTTCAGGGTTGAAGGGGCCCATGTCAAGAGTGTGCCTTTGGAAGGTTTGGTGAAAAAAATATTACATGGTTCCAGAGTCATAACAATTTTAGAGTTAACATCCTGATGCAAACTGTAAAACAAATTATCATGATTGTTTATTTTCATGATTTACCTCCCTAATGGTAAAAAAAAAATCACGATCGATTGTTTTCATGATTTACCTCTCATGCTCAAAAAAATACTGATTGTGTCCCACCATTTTTTCCTTTTTTTATTTTAAACTCACAAACATTGAAAATGCATAGTACTGTAATGATAATATTAATAATCTCTTTTTACAAAACAAACACGTGAACCTTGCTAAACAGGACCCATTTAGCTAGATTTTGGTGTTTGGTTTTTTTCAAATACTTGCCAGAAATACCTTTTCTGGGCACCCCAAAATCCAGGATGCACAGTTTAGTGAGATGAGCTGTTCACCTATGTTCTCTGTATCAGAACAGTGGGACTTTCTTGAGTTCTATAGCCGCAGCTGGACGTTGTGCTGTGGGCAGTAGTGTAAGCAGTGAGCTGCCAATTCCCTGTTCTGTCTGTCAATGTCTTTGACTCTTTCTCTGTCTATCTCTCTATCTGTCTGTCTCTCTAACTATCTATCTATTTATATATCTTGGTATTAAGCAGACTGGGTGCCCACCCCCAATATCGTTTATTTCTCCCCCATGCCCTCCAGGTGGCCCACCCTTCCAAATGATAATTTTTTTTAAATATATAAGCAGACTGGGGTGCCCACCCCCAGTACCACTTCTGTGGAACACCCTCCCATCCAGGTTGCCCTCCCCCATTTACTGAACAGTAGCCCAATACTGAGGTGCTCAATCCCCAGTGTTGGACTGGCAGCTGAAAAGAGGAAAACTATGCTGACTACTGCTGGTGGCCATCGGTTGTGGTGGCTTGCTTCAGATCACATTTTAGAACTGCCTTCATCCTTTTGCTGCATTACCTGTCTGATTCTGTTCCTCCTTGAACCCAGCTGCCATTTTGGTCATGGAATTTTCTGCACTCACATACTGCACATTTATTTATTTGTTTATTTGCAAAATGTTTCATCCGGAAAGACAACATGAGCTGAGAATAGCCCATTTCCAGAAGCATCCGGGGGGTTACAAAATTGGGAGAACAAACAATAACAGTTCAGATTACTGGAGTAATACAGCACAAATGACAAAACAGGCAGCATATTAATTGTACAAAATGATACATAGCAAATATAGGAGTAGTGCAAGCACAAATTATACAACAAGACATCGTATAGTCATACAGAGTGAACCAGACCTCCCAGACAGGGCAAAAGGCCTTGTTTAAACTAGAGACAGTGGCAACTAGTGACAGGGTAGCAATTGACATGCAGGTATGAGTTAGTGAACAGTCAAAGTTGAAGTGCTAGAGGATGTTTGAAACAAACAATGAGAAGTGCTTTAGTCAGACTAAGGGAGGGCAGGTTTAGGTGATGTGGGAGAAGAAAAAGGAGGGCATGATTGGAGGGGAAAAAGGGAGGGGAGTATTATGAGACAGGGAGGAGAGAAAAGGAGGGCAATGGTAAAAAGTATGGGGGAGGGGAAGGGGTGAGGGGTAGTTAGAGTAGACTTCCCCTTCAGGATGCAGAAAACCCTGCAAGGGGGTCAGGACCAGAAGGGGGGAGTGACATGGGGGAAATAGAGAAGGAGAAAAGGAGAGTTGGGCCAGGACCTGCACCCCTTCAGGATGGAAAGAACCCTGCAAGGGGCCAGAGTGCTGGCACAGAGAAGCCATGAGGAGAGGGGCAGGAAGAGAGAGGGAGGGCTGAAGTTAGGGAATCATGGGGGAGTGACAGAAGGTTAGAGAAGGGGAGAGAGAGGGGTGGGGGATTAGCAACGGGGAGTGGGATGGGGATAGAGGAGGGGCTAAGGGCAAGTACAGTTACAGGAATAGAAGTTATGAAGGGTGACATAGATGGAGAATGTGGATGAGGAAAGCCTGATAGGAGATGGCAGGATGTTCCAAAGCATTGGGAAGTGAAAAGAGAAAGCTTACTGACCAGTGGTGGTGGAGTGACAAGGAATAGCTAGAGTGTGAGGGTCAGTGGACCTGAGGAGGTGGGAAGAGGAAGGAGGAGAGGTGAGAGAGGCTGAGAGATAGGAGAGGAGTGTCCCAAGCCAGAAATTAGACGTGAGCTTGGCACAGTGTGAGAGGCACCTGCCTTCAAGGGAGGAGAAGGCTAGTGAATGGTACACAGGGAAGTGGTGAATGCGGGAGTGGGTATCAAGAGCAAAGTGACAGAAGGCACTGAAGAGAGCATCCAATCTGGTGAGGGAAGACTTGGGAGCAGCACTGTAAACTATGTCACAATAGAAAAAAATAGGAAGTATCATTTTCTGAACAAGATCGCGCCTAACCGGCAGAGGTAGGGAACTACAGTTCCTGTAGAGGGAGCCAAGCTTGGGGCACAGTTTATGCAGGATGGTGTCAATATGTAGAGAAAAGCTGCAAGTATCTCCTGGTGGATTGTTTCTGTGCCGGTGAGAGAGGCACCGGACAACTTTTGCTCTTCTGCTGTTTTGGTGTGTGTGTGCCCTGCCTTTTTGTGACCTCTGATATTTTGATGACTCTGGTCAGAGCTTGTGAGAGAAACTGTTGACCACTTTCATTAAACCTTGACCTCTTCTGATGAACCCTTCTCCAGTGGTATACCAGCAAAGACCATCACAGCGACAAAATCAAAAGTTCGCTGTGATGGTCTGCTGGTTTCCCCGATGCTGCTGTCTCTGGGGTGTTCGCCCCCTCCCCTGAACCTACTCCGACTCAGAGTTGGTTATCTAAAGTGTGGGGGGCTAAAAAACACACTTTTGCACTGCGACAGCACAATGCTAATTGGCGGCATTGTGCCATCGCTGTAGTGACGGTTGGCACAATTCGTATTGCTGCAGCATAGTGGAACCTTCTCCAGCTGGGTCATATATTCTCAGCCTGATCTCCTGGCTGTGAACTAGGGGTGGTGAGAGCTTCCCTTTGGTTCCTGTTTCTTGGTGATCCTATGTTACCATCGCTGACTATTTTACTTCATCAGACTTATTAGTCTGGTGGACATTGCCCTTATTTGAACTTATTTACCTATTTGTGGCTCTTAAATTGCTCTTCTTATAGAACAAAAGGTCTTTCTATATACTTGTAGTTTCTTTTTTTTTAAATGGGTGGGGGTTTGCTCTCCTGAAAGAGAAATTGAAAATCTTATCTCCTAGCTGCTAATCTGTTCTCTGGGAGGCTGGGAGTTGACTGGGGGGGGCGGAGATATAGTATAAAGTGTTTGTGGGTTGGGGGTTTAATTTTGAATTGCTTTAGTAGTAAATGTATGTTTGGAGTGAGTGTGTAGGATAATCAGTGTTATTGTGTGTGTATGTGAATGTGAGTGTTGTATGTAGTGTTGTTTTGCAATTTTAGGATTTGTTGGGAGTATTTTAGATAGACCCTTTTTAGTACATCTGGGATGTGTAAGGGTCTAGAGCAGGCACAAATAAACCTACAGGATAGGGGTAGTTAGGTGCAGGAGATGCCCTGGATTTTGACAGGACCTGGAGAGAGATCAGACATCTTTGTCTCCCATCCCCAGGGGTCCTATCAGACTTAGTGGGCAGATAGCCACACGGACTGCAGTGCCTACCAGTCCCCTTAGGGCAATGCCTTGCAATGCCAGATAAATCAGAAACAAGACTGCAATTATGAAAGACTTGATTTCTATGGTCAATTTGGCTTGCATCACGGAGACCTGGGTGAGTGATGATGCAGGGCCACTTTTGGAGGCAGCCGTTCCCCGGTATTCTGTAGTGCACTGCCCTAGTTTGGAATGCATGGATGGGGGAGTAGCCCTCTATTTTAGATCCAACTTGAGCTTCACTGTGCACTCAGTGAGAACTACCAGGTCCTTTGAATGTGTGGCAGTATGTGGGAGTCTGGGTGCAGGCTGCAGGATCCTCTTTATTTACCACCGTCCTGGGGGCGGGGAGAGAGTTCCTGCAGGAGGTTGGTGATCTCGTCATTGGGGAGGTGTTGGAGTCCCCCAGATGTTTGGTACTGGGGGACTTCAACACCTGGGCCGATAACGAGTCCTCCGGGCTTGGGTCCAACCTCCTCTAGATGATGTCATCTCTGGGCCTGACACAAGAGGTTACTTCTGTGACCCACCATGGCAGCCACATGTTGGACCTGGTGTTCTCACTGAGGCTTGAGGTACGTAACCTCAAGATTGATCAGGTCGTTAGGTCTGATCATTGCATGGTGAGGTTCTCATTCAGGCCCCCCGAGAGCCTTTCCCCTGTTGAGATGGTGAGCTACTGCCCTTTGAGGAGAATGTCCCCAGAGGGATTTCTGGTAGTGGCTGATCTAGCTACTGTAGACGCTGCATGTGCGAATGGCACAAGTGCGACGGTTGCTGCCTATAATAGGGTGATGTCTATGACACTCGCACTTGACGTGTATGACCCAAATCTTCTCACTTGAGGTCTCCCTGGTTCGATGGAGAGCTCAAGGCGATGGAGATTAGGGAATGGAAATTAGAGCATTGCTGATGGAGGACCGGGCTGGAGGAGGACAAACTGGCCCCGCGTACCCACTATGGTGAGTACCAGGGGGCAATCAACCATAAGAAGGCAGAGCTCCTGTACAGGGAGATTGCTGCAGGGAAGAACTGATCAGCGGTACTTTTTTGGACTGTAGACTGGCTTTTATACCTGGTCTGTCTGCAGCCCAAAAAGGTTTTTCTGTCACTCTGTGTGACGAGTTTGTTCTGTTCTTCACTGACAGAGTGTCCTCTGTCCGGCAGGGAATCCCGCCAATCAGTCATTCCATGACTCACAGTGATCACCTTGGAGGTAGCAGAGGCACTCTACCTGTCTAGAGGAGTTTAAACTGGTTGAGGTGGCTGAGGTCATTGAGGTTGCCTCAAAGCTGAAACACACATACTGTGAACTGGACCCGGTGCCAACACGTTTCTTAATGGGATGCATTGATTCCATTGGCCTGGTGCTCGCCCTGATTGTCCGGTACTTGTTGTCAGAGGGGGTCTTCCCGGATTCCTTGTAAGAAGCTCTGGTGAGGCCTCTTCTGAAGAAACCATCTCTTGACCTGGATATCTTGGCAAATTATCAAGCTATCTCCAACCTTCCATTTTTGGGAAAGGTCTGTGAGAAGATTGTGATGCAACAGCTTGAGGAGCACCACGTCACCTTTGATATCTATGAGCCATTCCAGTCTGGTTTCTGAGCTAAGCACAGCATGGAAACAGCATTAGTTTGGGTGCACAATGACCTTCTTAGGATGAGAAATAGAGGAAACGGGTCAGTTCTCATTCTTCTCGATCTCTCCTCAGCTTTTGACACTGTTGATCACTTTGTGCTACTTGATCATCTCAGAGCGTACTATAGGCTTGCTGGCACTGTCATCCACTGGTTAGAGTCCTATCTTACCGACAGAAAGCAATGGGTAGTAATGGGGAATTTCTCCTCCCCGATGCTCCTGTCGTACGGAGTACCTCAGGGCTTGATCTTGTCGCCAGTGTTGTTTGCAGTGTATATGCTGCCCCTGGTTGAGCTCATTATGAAGTACAGTGTGGGTTTTCACTGCTATGCAGATGATACCTAGTTATAATTGTCCTTTGCCCCAGGAACATCCAACACTGTGAATGTGTTTAACACCTGCCTGACTGAGATCAATGACTGGATGTCCTCTAGCTGATTGTGAGAAGACAGAGGCTCTGGTAGTGGGAGTGGGACAAAGGTGTGATAGGAATGCCTCTGGTGTGGCAACTGGACTTTTCCTGGGGCAAACACCATTGATGGCTTCCTCTAGGGTGCGAGATCCTGGTGTGTTCCTGGATGATGGATTAACATTTGAATCTCAGGTGTCATCATTTGTCCAAAGTAGTTTTTACCACTTGAGGAATATTGCCAGGATCAAACCCTTTGTTCAGCCTGAGGACCTGCCCACTCTAGTCCATGCCTTTGTAACTTCTAGGCTTGATTGCCTTAACGCCCTTTGCTTTGGGGTCTCAGGAGGTACCCTCCACCAGTTGTAGCTGGTGCAGAACACAGCTGCCAAGTTGCTGACAGGCCTTTTGAGGTTTTGTCTTGTAACTCCGGTGCTGCATGAACTGCACTGGCTGCTGAACAGGTGGAGGGTTATTTTCCAGGTGGGTTTACTCACCTTTAAGGCCCTGCATGGACTAGGCTCTTGCTATCTGTCTGATCTCCTAACACCTGCTGCCCCAGTGTGCTCCCTCTGCTCCTCCTCTAGGAGCCTCCTGGGAATTCCCAGTATGAGACTTAAAACTGCCAGCGACAGGGCTTTTAGTGTTGCCAGCTCCATCCTGTGGAATTCGCTTCCTCCAGTCATCAGGGAGGCCTCTTCAGTCAAGGTGTTTAAGGGCCGACCACCTTAAGACCCATCTCTTTTCATTGGCATGCCCAGACATGGTTATTTAAATATGAGATAAAGTTTGCTGATCTGTACAAATTATTGCTTTTGTGGCTGTTTCAGTGTGTATTGTGTTGTATGTGAATTTGTTGTATGTTTTTACTCCCTTTTATAATTTTATGTAAGGTGTCCAGAACCTGTGGGAATGGGCGCTGAAGAAATGAACTTTGCTTTGCCTTGCCATCCCTTGTTTTTTTTCCCTGCAAAAAGAAGATGGTCCCTCTCCAATCTGACCCCCCAAACCCTGACCTCCTACTCAGCACCCACCTGCCAACACCCCTGCACACCCTCACTCACCTGAATATGTCCCACGATGAACACCCACTCTCCGATCTATGACACGTCTTACTACTGGAACCGCTGACTGCAATCTCAGAAACTAAGATAAGTGTGATTCAATGCATTTCAGTGGGGTTTTGAAATCTGATGCATAACTTTTTCAATTTTGCATATTTTGACCCCAAATTTTCAAAATGCCCTTTCTGGGGTCCAACTATGCTGAATCGGCAACACTGTTGTCAAGGTTTGACATAGCCACATCCCCAATGTCGACAGGCAAAATTTCGCCTGTCCAACTTTGATGTGTTTCAGTCGGGGCGGCTGCACTCCCCACAGCCCCCCTACTAAGGGTCACCAACTCCGAGTTGGAATTGATTCAGGGGAGGGGGGCGAAACACAGCAAAAGGGTGAATTTTCACCCTCGGGTCCCTCACAGTGACAATCTTGAAACCTGTCGAGATTGTCGCTGTGAGGGATTTTGCCATCAGGGTTTTGATGTGCAGTCAGCATACTCCTTTCTGGGACCCCACCTCATGACCAGTGGTAGTGGAATTAGGCAAAATGAGGACCAAAAGGTGATTTCGCTATTGGTTGGCAAAATAACCTTTCAGGCAGGATTTGAAAATTTTCACCACTTTTGTTCATGAGGTGGAGTCATAAGAAGGCTATGTTGAAAATGTGGGTCAAAATATGTAACAAGCATTTGTCAATGCCGAACATTCACTTACAGGTTTGTGCTGGGATGGGTACTCCCTAACAAATAATGCATCCTACATTGTTCTACATGGCATTTCTTGTGTGTACGAATGCCTTGTGCCATGGTATCACCTGTACTTGATGCACCCCAACAGAGGATTTTACCTCAACTGCAAAGGCATGTGTCAGGAACTGTCAATGCTGCAAGCCACACCATCTCTCAGCATCCCTCAACACTATTGTTCAGCATGCTCAAGTCACATATAACATAACAAGCTGTCAGTAATCACTGCAGAGAGAGTGAGAGGAGAGAGTGCGCAAGAGAGAGAGAGAGAGACAGAGAGAGAGAGGGACAGAGCGGGAGCATGGTGCAACAGTACTGAGGGAGATAAAATACTGTAACATTGGAAGCTATCAGTGATCGTGTGTGCTCTGTCCTCTCTGCCTTCCTGTGTGTGTGTGTCTGTGGCTGTGGGCAGCACTGTGTTTCTGTAGTAAGCACTGCATGCCCTCACACACCCCCACACACCCACTCAGCATCACACGGCTTCATGAGAGAGAGAGAGAGAGAGAGCACGTAATCCCTCCATGTTCCTGCAGTGCGAATAGCATCTTGTAGCAGTCCGTGTCCCTGGACCCGACTGTCCCAAACTGCAGCACGTTGGTGTTCCCCTAACGCCACAACAATAGCGCCTTATTTCGCTATCTCACTTTCCGTCCCCCTGCATGCAGCATGCTGGGAGCCATGACTAGCTGTGCAGTACCAAACGCAAGACAGTGCAAGAGAGAAGCATGGCTCCTATGACGAACAGGCTACCTCTGCACCACCTATATTGTTCCCTGCTACTGTCTGGTATGCAGCATGATACTGTGTGTGGGACTTGGGGGAGACTGAGGCGGAGGTCCGTGTACACTGACTCTTGCAACATATCCATTTTTTAACACCACCTCATAAACATGACACTGGTCATTTTTCAAATCCTGGCCAAAATGTGTTTTCACACCTGTGGCGCAGAATGATGTTTCAGGGGTGTGGAATGACACTTCAGCAGGGATTCTAAAATTTTCACCTACTGGGTTAATGAGGTGGAGCAATAAGCAGGAGTCCTGCTGCTTTCTCAACTGGGTGTTACCAGGGCAATGTAATGGCCCTGCTGGGGACAGCAGACATCTGCGGGTGTGCTGGGTGGGGATCTTTCAAATGTGTGGAGAACACAGCTGTGCATGGGGCAGTAAGAGATCCATGTGGTGGACAGTTGGGTGGGTACTTAGGTAGTGCTGCGAGAGAAAAAGTGCTGCTCTTGCCATTGCTGTCACTGCAGCGCACATAGGAGATCTGTGGAGTGGGTGGCAGGAAAATACTGTACCACTGTGGGAACATATAGCATGGTTCCATAGCTGGGCAGCTGTCAGTAGTTCACTTTGTGTGGAAAATAGTTGTGCGGGGAATAGTAGGACATCAGTGGGGCAGGAGGGTGCATAGTCAAGTAGCGCACCAGGTGACACATGCGCTGCGGGGACAGAAACTTCTGGAAAAACCCTGCTGGGAGGGGGCAAAATTCAGTGCTTGTATGGGAAAAAAACTTTGAGATCCATGGGGCAGGTGGGTGGAACCATGCTCAGATTAATGGATGTGGGGTCCCTACTCCAAGTCATATTTTGAGACCCGGGGGCCCTTAAATGCCAACATACCATGTGCTGAAGTGCCGCAGTGATCTTAGGGGGATTGTGTACTAGTGGGGCTGAGTGATCTAGAACTGGATCCTGGAGGTATTAAAATTCACTCCCATGATGATCCAACCTTGGAATTCTGCAAATGTTAGACAATTTATGAAAAAATTCTGACTGTCAAAATTAGAGCCATAAATGTCAGCCACCATCAGTTGCCCCCCACCCAACATCTACCATTGCAGTGAGGTACCTCCCTTGTGAGTCTGCTACATATCAAAGCACCTTGGCGCAGAGGCCAGGACAGAATCACACTGCCACCCCTTTGACCTTCGATGAGAACCCTCCCATTAACAACAGGCCATCACAAGATTTTCTCAACCTTGTTGCCTCTTCCCTATCCATATGAGTTTCCTGCAAAAGTTCCCATTTAAGCTTTTCAATATAAGTTAATACTTTCTTCTGCTTTACAACAGTCTTTAGAGCATTGACAGTTCACTTTAACACACTTAAAGTATGTATTATCATTTACAGCAGTTTATACCCAAACCCAGTCTGGAACCCCACCACCACCACCACCACCACCAAGTGCCCTCGTCTTGTCTCACCTGCTCTGCATCACAATGTGGTTACCAACAACAACAAAAAAATCTTGCACAGCTTCAACCACCCCCCCTTCCTGATCTTGAAGAATACAGCTCACAAACATTGAGAACATGAAAAATATTGAAAAGGTTTTCAGCCACCCCTAGCCCTGCCCCAACTGTATGCAATATCACAAGCATGTCAGGGACCTTATAATCTCATCCCCTCCCCTCACCTTCATTAGACAGAACCCCTGACCTCCTTTTCACACTTGGGTAGCTGTTTTCTCTCTCATCCCTGGAGTAACAGGCTCAACTGGGACTGGGATAAGCACCCCTCCTATCCTCTGCCCAAATCCAACTGGATTCCCACTGCCCGCTTTGTTTTGTGGTGAGTGCCAGCAGAGGGGATCAAGACTATTCTGGAGTGAACATTTAACACATTATAGACATCCATTCTAATGTGTGTCAAAGACCCACAAACAAATTGGTGCCATTAAATAGGATGTTTGATAACTGAAAGACACAAGCTGATACCCTATGACCCTTTACTTCAATACTGGGTGACAGGCAAATTTGCTGGGCAGTGTCTTCCTTGCCTCCTGATGTACCTCCGGGTGGAAGGGGGTCTCTCTGAGGATCAAAGCACTGGTTTGCAAGCCTGGAGGCCACCTCTGTGGGGCCCCCCAATATTGGGCCCCACCCTTAGGCTGCATTCCTGCCTACAATTCCCCCATGAATATGCATATTTATTGCTATTAATAGCTCAGTCACTCTATGCTATGGGGAGATAGCTACTGGCTCTAAGACCCCCTTGCTAACTGTCTAGTCAGTACAGTCTTTATTCCATTATATAGGGTACCATGAGAAGCAAGCATCTTAAACTGTCCCTGCATAAGGCTTCAATATCCAACAGCCTTATAATTAATTTAATCCATGCCAGTGGTAGGCACCAACCAGCCTGGCATAGTATCGCAGCATGAAACAGCATTAAGTCCAACATTTCAGTCCCTTTTGGCAATTATAATCAAAATAATGTTAGTTTTTATGGCACAGGTCACATAGAGCCCAGGGACATGTCCCCCTTGGTTGCATGGGGCTGGGAGATACATCCCCTCCAAGTGCTACAGAAGTTTTAGCTCAAGTCCCAAGCACAGCTAGATAGTTTTGCACAGTTGGAGGTACCCCAGTTAAACAAACAGTACTCAAGCAATTTTTAGTGACAATCAATGATTGCTTTGTCTTTATCTTTCCTAAGTCTAAGTGCAACTTCAAGCAGCAACAGAAAGCGGCATCGGATTTTATTTTGTACACATACCTATACAGCTGTACTGTTACCTCCTGGTGACTGGTGTGGTGGCTGTGTGGCTGTCTGGCCTTCTTCTTGGCCTACCTGACTGACTGATGTATGTGGGACTCCAACTTGACTCCTTTAGTCCTCGTTCTCACAGGACGGAGTGGACCAGTCGGTCAGTCCAGAGAGCAGACACAGAGACTGAGGCCTGCCTCCCAGGCACCCCCCCCGAGCAGCAGCACCCTCAGACTACAAGCAGCAGACAGCCAGCACCCTTGCGACAACCCTGCCTGCATCGTGCAGCCTGCACTAGGACACGACGATGATGTCCCTCGTCGCTCGCTCAGATGACAAAAAAAAAGATTGGCCCTGGCTGGACAGTGGTGGTGACTCGAGTGTCCGACAGAGATGATGAGTAGTCTGAGACTGCGACTAGACTCTAGTCTCCTGTCTCCAGCCGAACCTGGCCACTCTTCTCGGAGTTCTCACTCTAGTTGCTCCATCTGACTCTCACTTGCTCGGCCAACAACAACATGCCCTGATGCTACACACGCAAGCACAGATTCCCAACTCCCATGGCTCCCCAGTAGCCACACCTCCAGAGAACCTTGATGAGACATAGTTGGTTGTGCTGTGGGGTCACGTCAGGCAGACAGGCAGCCAGGCCCAGGTTGGATGAGAGGCAGAGCCGAAGACACCCAGAGAGAGACTAAGAGGTGGGGGGGATGGGGCCGGCAGGTTGCTTTTTATTTTGGTGCCATGCCGTGGCATACTGGCATGAATTTGATTGATTGTCATTCATGTGCAATTAAATTAAATGACCCTGTCCCCGCAGACCAGCCAGCAACAAGTTGTGCAGCTGGTTGGCATCCGTAGTCACCCAGGAAGTAAATGAATACTAAAAAATAAATACAGCGTTGTGGCTGTGTGGAGGCCCTCCTGAACCATGGGGCCCTACGCCATGGCGTAATTGGTGTAAAGGTAAATCCTCCCATAGGTGGAACACACTGTGCTTATAACATGGGGTAGCAAACTGTCACTATGTTCTCTACCGCATGCTATAATTGACTTTATTTTGTATGTAAAACCTGTAGCCGTAACTCTGAGCATGCTCATTAGTGTCAACTCTAATGTGCATGCCATGAGTTACGGCTACAGAAAGGAATGAAACGCTCTCATTGGAGCAGTTCATTTCTTTCAACTACACAAAGTGTCACGTCAACAAGCAGAACTAGTGTCATGACCAGAGTGCCTGATCATTGGTCTATACTGCTAAGTCCATTGCAGTTTCAGCTGTAATTGACTCAGCAGTGACACACTTCTAAAGTGCTGTTAGAAGCAAGACATTCCTTTGCGTAAGCTCAAGTGAACGTAAAAATTACAACATTATGGGTGTAAGTTGAAATTTTACTACTCTCGCTCATAATTTTCGTAATCTTAAATATTTTGTCCCAAATTTTCAACATATCCATTTTTTAACACCACCTCATAAACATGACGTTGGTCATTTTTCAAGTCCTGGCCAAAATGTGTTTTCGCACCTGTGGCGTGGAATGATGTTTCAGTGGTGTGGAATGACACTTCAGCAGGGATTCTAAAATTTTCACCTACTGGGTTAATGAGGTGGAGCAATAAGAAGGCTATGCGGAATATTTAGTGTACAAATATGTTAAAGGAGAACTGTGTAAATTAAGAGCCTCCCCGCCCCTGAAAAGCTTACCCCAATCCAGCTTTTTAGGTAAAAGAGCGTGTTTTTCTCGCACTGCTACTTACTTTCATTTTATTGCAAAAAGTCCACAAACCGGGAATATGGCAGATGCTGGGGGGCTCCATTTACTGTAAAGGTGAGGCGCTGCACTGCTCACTTAAATACATTCCAGCAGTGTGGCACCTTACCTTTATAGTAAATGGAGCCCCCCAGCATCTGACATATTCCCGATTCACAGACTTTTTGCAATCAAATTAAAGTAAGTAGCAGCATGAGAAAAATGTACTTTTCTACCTAAAAAGCTGGATCAGGGCGTAAGCTTTTCAGGAGTGGGGGCAGCACTCTTAATTTGTTCTCCTTTAAGATGCCAGATTATGAGTGAACATTGCAGTATTTCAACATTCACTCATAACATCACTAATTTTCAATATTTTGAGTCCAAAGTTTCAACATACCCATTTTTCCAAACCAACTTATAAACGTGACATTTGTCATTTTTTACATTCTGGACAAGATGTGATTTCATACTTGTGGTGGGAAATGACATTTTGGCCACTATACTATAAGCAGTACATGTCATTTTTATAAGGCAAATCATAAAACGAGTATCTTGAAAATTTGGAGTCAAAATTTAAAACAAAATATTTAGTTAACAAACTCTGTGTGATGTGCCAGTCTTGACCCCATCAGGTATCCTTTGTGATTCTTTGCCATTGAGTAGAGTTCAAGAGTGAGCTCAGTGACCCAGCTGTATGAGATGAGAGTGGGGAGATGGTACTGTTATACCCCCCCCACTCAGGAAATGAAAAATGCAGCATCATCCACAGGGGCCCAGGTACCATATAGTGAAGACAACTGTACTCTTGACATAGAGCCCTGCACCTCTCCACCTGTGGATGACAGAGGGCACTGTGCATTGGCTGACAGATGCAATCTTTGTCCTGTGCATCTGTATCTTTGGTCACATGGAAGCACAGATGCCACAGGACCCTGTGCTCTCATAGCCCACCACAAAGCCCCATAAATCTTTTACATTTGTTGCTGCATGAAATGGGCCCTGCACTTCTATATGCAGATGGAGTCTTCCCTTGGCGCAGGGTATCTGCATCTGTTCATGCAGGTCCTGATGGGACCTGCATGATTGAGGATACCATTCCACTATCTCAAAAAGAAAGGAAATTCTTTGCAAAAAACTTTAATGTACCAGTTAAGGTAACTTAACACAAAAGTAGGGAAATGAAGCACTAGGGCTTCCAACCCGATCTCCCCACCTTCATCCCACCTCAAGCAGCAAAAGGAAAAAACATCAGGGTTTTGGATCTTCAGAGTCTTGGCAACATTGATGCCCACCCTGTTCACAGAGCAAACAATATCACACATGATGCCATTTCTTTATGCAGTGTCTGCAGGGTCCTGCATAAAGAAAGCCATAACAATTTGGTTTGGCAACATGTGGTGAGACATACTTCTCTACCTTTGAAGAGTGTATCACTATGAGGCACAGGCTTGGAGCTGTACCTTATGCTTTGGACATGATGCTACCAGCTGGGGGGAGAGGTGAGCATTGGGGTCGACAACCCCAAGACTCCAGAGACCCAAAACCTTAATGATGTTTCCTTTTGCTGCTTGTGGGGTGGGAGAGGGGAGTTAGGTTGGAAGCCCTAATGCCACATTTCCCTATTTTTGTGGCATTAAGTTACCCTAACTGGTGCAGTAACAAAGTTTTTTGCAAATAATATAATTTATACTAGCGTGGTAGTGCTAGTATAGTTAGGGTTGAGTGGAGTGCTTAATGTTAAACCCAATTTTTGCACCTGGTGGCATTTGAAAAAATAGCTAGAAATTTTATATGTGTAGTCTGACTGGCAGAGTCTTAAGACATCTTGTACGGTTTATGAGATCTGCAGCATAGATTTTTGGAAAAGTGAAGATTTTGTTCCTATACTTAATAAAAAAAATTTGTGCGCTCACTTATAGCCTAGATGGTACAGAAATTTTACACAAAACTTTCAGTGTACATACAGCCTGTGCCAAGGTAGTGCCTTTTGAAGGTTTCATGAAAAAATATTAAATGGTTCCAGAGTTATAAGGATTTCACATTTTTTTCTGAGCATGCTCAGTAGGAATCTGGATAACCCTCTAATATGAATGATAAAAAAAATTTAATATGAGGATGTATCTTTCATGGGACAAAATATTGCTCATGACTGCCACCATATTTTGTTTTTACAACTAAAACCCATTGAAAATACCTCATGACCGCTGATATATATATATATATATATATATATATATATATATATATATTTTACAACTAAAAACCATGGAAAATATCTAAAAATTATGCGTTTTCAAAAAACAAACAACTGAACCTAAGTAAACGGGATCTGTTTAACTCGATTCTGGTGTTTGTTTTTTGGAAATTGCCCTGGACATAATGTTTCCAGGCACCAAAAAATCCTGGGTGCCCAGCTTAGCAAGAGGAACCTTCACCCACGTTCTTTATGTGAGAACAGCATGACTTTCTTGATATCTGCAGTCACAGATGGAGTGCTGCTGCTAGCTTCATTGGCAGCAGTGAGTCAGTGGTCTAGTGAGCCAGTGTTCTCTTCTTATCTGTCTATTTATATTTTATCTATCTACCTATCTACTTATCCTATCTATGTTAAGTGAACCAAGGTGTCCACCCCCAGCATGGCTACTCTCTACCCTCTTCCATTCCAGGTCACCCGCTCTTCTTTCTTTATGTATTAAATAATAGCAGATTGGGGTGCCCACCCCAGTACTGCTTCTTTCAACCCCATCCTCCACATTGTCCCACCACCAAAAATAGGTGGTGGCAGCAGGGTGCCCACCCCGGTGCTGCTGAAGATCATTCTAACACTGAGGTGTCAAATTGCCAGATTCCCCAGTGTTGATAAAAAAAACTATCCCTCATTGATCCTTTTTTTCAATGTAAGTTAAACCTGTAAAAACAAAATTGTTCCTCACCAATCTGGCCCTCCCACATCCCCAACCACCCCACTCAATCCCCCACTCAGCAGCCACTCCCCACATCCTCCATATGCCCTCACTCACCTAAAAGTGTCCCATGGCAAAGATCCACTCTCTGATCAAAAACATGTCTTGCTGCTGGAACCGGCAACTGCAATATGAGAAAACAAGGTAAGTCCATGTAATGTATTTCAATATGTCTTGAACTTTTACTCATAACTTTGTCATTTTTCATTATTTTTACACCAAATTTTCAACATGGACTTTTTGAGACCTCATCTCATTAACAAGGTAGGTGATTTTTTTTAAATCAGCCCCAAAAGGTGACATATAGATACATACATAAATACATAGACAGTGTTGGCAGATAAGGGCCTGTGGCCCACCCAGTCTGCCCATTTGAGCTTGTAAGTTCAGTTTGTTTTCCTAGAAGTCTGTTGCACCTTACCCCTGACCTCCAGAATTCATCATTGTCATTTCACAAAATTACCCTTTTGGGTAGGAATTGAAGCTTTTCACCTCTTGGGTTCATGGAGTGGGATCATAAGAAGATTATGTTGAAAATTTGGTAGAAAATATGGTAAAATGACCAAGTTATGAGTGAACATTGAAATATTTCAATGTTTACTCATAAAAGTTCATTTTTTCAATATTTTGCCACCAAACTTTCAACATTCCCTTTTTGGGATCCCACCTCATGAACAACATAGATGAAGTTTTTCAAACCTGGGCCAAAAGGTGATTTTTCAGTCACTCCAAAAGTCACATTTCAGATGGGTGCTTGAAGATTTTCATCTACCTTGTTCATGAGATGGGGTAATAAGAAGACTATGTTGAAAGTTTGGAGGAAAAATATGGTAAAATGACCAGGTTATGAGTGATCATTGAAATATTTCAGTGTTCACTCATAGCTTCATTAATTGTCAATATTTTGAATCCAAACTTTCAATATAGCCTTTTTTTTCACACCAGTTCATAAACGTGACTGTGTCATTTTTCAAATTCTGTCCGAAATGTATTTTTCCACTTGTGGCACAAAATTACATTTCGGCCAGTATTCTATAAACACCTCATGTCATGTTTATAAGGGGAGTCATAAAATGACTATCTTTAAAATTTAGAATTAAAAACAAAATTTCAAATACATAATTCTTAAGAAACATTGTGTGTAGTGCCAGCCTTTACCCCAGCAAGTAGTGTTTTGTGAGCCCATGCTGGTGAGCTGAGTTCAAAGGTGACCTCAGTGAGCTAGCTGGATGGGAAAAGGCTGGGGGAAGGAGCTGCCATGCGACACAACCCCCTACCCTGGGAAGGGAAGATGTGGGATTGCCCACATGGGCCCAAGTACCATATAGTGAACAGAACTCTTCTCTTGGTAGACAGTCCTGCACCTCTGCACCCGTGGGCACCAGAGGGCCCTGCACTTTGACTAACAGATCAGCTCTTTGCCCTATGAATCTGTTATCTGTGGCCACATGGAAGTGTGGGGTCCAGAGCGCCCAGTGCTTTCACAGCCCAACAGACAGCTCCATAAATTCTTGACATCCTTTCCACATAGAAACACAAGACCTGCAGGGCCCTGCACCTTCATAGACAGACAGAGTCATCCCTTGGTGCATGGCCCAGATTACCCTATGCCTATGCATCTGCTCATGATGGTACAATTCCACTATTTCAAAAAGAAATACATTTTTTTTGCAAAAAACTATGTTACTCCACCATTTAGGGTTCAATTTAACACCATAAAAATAGGGAAAAGTGGAATTAGGGTTTCCAACCCTAACTCCACACCTACCCCTCCAAGCAGCGAAAGGGCAAGACAATACAAGCAACCACAGACAGCCATCATCAAGTAAGTCAAACAACTTACAAGTGTTTCCAGATGACACAAATGCAATTGCACTGATATGCTACCTTTGTGGATTTATATTTGTGGCTGCATAAGCACTGTCCCCATAGGGGCCTGTGCCTATGCAGCCACACCTGTGTGTATATGTCATATAGTGTGCATGAGCACCTGTGTCTGCAGATCATGAGGCCTGCTCTTCTACAGATTGAAAAGCTGTTGCAATGTCAGTATCATGGTTTCAGCAGTGGATCTAGACTTTTTCAAAGGTGTAGTAGTTTTGTTTTGCTATAGTGCTTGTGACCTTTAAAAGTTCAGATTAGAGTAAAGCAGCCACTTTCAGCTGGTCTAAGAGTAGCAGGCGTGAAAACAGGTGTATGTTGTGTGTTGTTTATCTTACCTGATGATGGCTGTCTGTGGATGTTTCTGTGGTCTTGTCCTTTTGCTGCTTGGGGGAGGATGGCTAGGGAGTTAGATATGGAAACTCTAACGTCACATGTCCCTATTTTTGTGGCATTAAGCTGAACCCATACTGATGCATTAATGCAGTATTTTGTAAAGAATATCTATATATTATATATACTGTATACATGTTTAAGTAATAGACTAGGAAAACTCAAACAATCAAGAGTTGGCTACAGCCCACAACAGTTGCTTTTACAGTACATTTCTTTTATCAAAGACATTGTTTCAATTTAGTAAGTAGAAATAATTATAATATATAAGGGTGTAGTTGCTATATACAGTACATACAATTAACTTTTTTAGAGATTTTCAATTGACAACATATGATAAAAAAGAAAAATACAACTTGAAGAAGAAGAAGAAGAAGATCACCAGCCAAGTTCATTAGTACATAATAATTGAGAAATAAATAACAGCGATCATATAGAAATGTATGCTGTATTAAGGGTAAATAAGTGGCTATTCACTAATGAAGCAGAGGCTGGGCTGCATACAGTTCTTGCACTTCTAGCACTGAACTTCTTTATTTAGTTACAAATTGGTGTCCATGAAATTGGTGTATAATTGACTTTCATGACCCTAACACTACAGTGTCCCAAGTACTCCCTGGTATCAAGAGACACCCCCTTTATTCCCATTCCATTCACTCCCTGGTATAGAGACTATATTCAGACAAACACGGCAGCCAGTAAACACAGATAAAGTAGACAGTGGTACTGTAATAATAGTAAGCATACAAACACAGCAGTCATTATACACAAATGATTTACTTGCTGGTCTGCACATAGTCATTGCCCTACAATTGGTGTATAATTGACATTCCTACCTTTCTCCTGTAGCTAGCCACTGACTCCAGTTTGTGCAGATGTATTACCTTCCCCTGGCCACCACTGTGCCACCACTCTGCTCTACCACTTTAATGAATTACAACTTGTCTGTTGCACAAGCTATGGTTGAATTACTATTAATGCTCATACCTGATTTGACATGGAGTGGTTAACCATGTATGTATTTTTATTTGGAATTGTAATGTGTCTGTGTGTTTCATTGTAACTTTATTTGTAATTTTTTTTAGAATTGTACACTGGAACACCTTGTAAATAGGACCCTGGTCCTAATGGTGTGTACTTAGTCACCCATATTCTGTCTAAAAATAAAGATTTTTACTACTACTACTACTACTTATACAGTATTTTTATTTATCTTTTGCAAATTTGGAATACTACTAATGTTTCTGCTACTGAAAGGGAAATGCCCACCTGCAGACACCCTACACCATAGTGTGGGGCATTCCCTGATTATGCTTTCTGCTAAAACTAAAAACAGTACCTTCTGGCAAGTTGTAATATTTTAAGTTTATTTGGTTGATCCTGCTGTCCATCCTGCTGGCATTTTGTGACAAGTGCCACTTGGGGCACATCCTAGAACCTCCTGTGGCTGACGTCAGAGTATCAGCCGTGGGAAAGTGTATATATTTTATCAATGTAGGGAGCTATTATTAGCTCTGGTTTTGTCATTTGCATTCTCCGTGTCAGGCTAAACCAAGTATAGACTGTCCAGTAGAGGGACAATCTATACTTGGTTTTGGTGTGACATGGGGAATGCAAATGATGAAACCAGAGCTAATAATAGCTCCATACATTGATAAAATCTATACACTCTCCTGTGGCTGATACCCGGCTCTGACGTCAACCATGGGAGGTTCTGGGATGCACCCTGGGAAGAACTTGTCACAAAATGGGGGGAGGGAGGGATGGCAGGATCAACCAGATAAACTTAAAATATTAAGAATTGCCTGAAGGTACAATTTTTAATTTTGGCAGACAGCCTAATCAGGATTTGCCCACACTATAGTGGGGGGCATCTGCAGGTGGACATTTCCCTTTAAATCATATAATGCATTATTACTGACCGCTATGATTGGGGCATGATCATACCAGGCTGCTCTCTGTTCAGGAGAAGCAGGGCAGGGTGGAGGGGAGGAGGGGTTGTACAATATGTAAGGGAGGGAATCAAGGCAAAGGATGTACAGGGGCACCCAGAGGAAAAGGAAGGGCTGGAGATGCTATGGGTCATCCAGAAAACAGGCTCTGGAACCACTGTCCATACAGGGGTGACGAACAGACCTCCAGCACAAGGAGAGGAATTGAATAAGGCACTAGAAAAGCCATCATCAGGATGGCAACTAAGGGGGAGGTGCCGCTAGTTGCTGACTTCAATGTGCCAGACATGGAGTGGAGCATTCTAACTACAGCTTTGGCAAGGAGCAGGGCCATCCTTGACTCCCTACAACGGGCTTTTCTCAGGCAGCTAGTCAAAGAACCTACTGGGAATAGGGCAGTGCTGGACCTAGTGCTTACCATTTTTTTTTTCAACTTAATGAACTTTATTAATATTCATAAGAAAAAACATCAGAACCAACTAAGCAAATACAAAAAAAATTAATCCAAACCATACAAGTCAAAAAACATACAGTCAGGGACATCGTAGACAAATAAAATAAAATAATAATAACAGACAAACCAATTAGACTAAAAATACAAAAAACTAACTATAAAACCTCATACCCAGAATTCTCTCCCCCAACCCAGCCATCCCCTCCCCACTCCTCCCCTCCTATCGTCCCATGCAGGCATCAATTATACCAAGTGCATTCAACCTAAAATACAAAGAGTAGGGTTACACTAGAAATGAAAATACCACTCCCAAATATTACAGTTATTACTGAACATTACCCAAGGTAGAGGAGAGGGACACATATAAAAGACTTCAGCTTCCAGAAATTAAAGAGAGGAAATGTTTCCAGAGGGCCTGGAATTTCTGAAGGGTCTGACTGGCCAGAGCTATAGCCCTCTTAGCATTTAAGACTTGTAGAACTTCCTGGACCCACTCTAATTTTGAGGGCACTTTAAAATCCATCCAGTGTCTCATTAGTAATAACTTGGTCACCCCTGCAATACAGGCCATATAGTATTTCTGTGGCTTAGAAGGGATCCGAGAGTAGTTACCTAGACTACAAATCTCTACCGTAAAAAACTGGGAGTGACCAAATAGAGCAGAAACCAACATTTGAACCATACGCCAATAGGCCGTAACTGCTGGGCATGTCCAAAGCATATGATGCAAAGAATCATCTTCTTGTGAACACCTCGGGCACATAGGACTCATGATTTTACCCATTGTATGTAACCTAGAAGGGGTAAAATAAAGATTATGCAGAATATTGAACTGAAGTAAATACTTTCTATCCTGTTTCACAAATGTATACCTGTTTTTCCAAATGCTCACTCAACTTCAGAGGGATAACTTAAATAAAGGATTGATTCCAGTAGAAAGCAGATGGCGAGACCTTGGCCCAAATTAACTTACCTTTCTTTCTATGTAACCCAGAAATAGGTTTAGGCTGAAGTGCTAGACTGGAACATTCTGTAAATACTGAGCTGGCCTCTTCAAACAGGAGAGCACACAATTACATAATTGTATATACTGGAAGACTGTATTAACAGGCAGTTGAAATCAAGTCCTAAAGTCTTCAAAAGATATAAAAACCTTGTTTTTAACAATATTTTTCAAGGAGGAAATTTCTATCCCCATCCACTGCTTCTGTGCCAGCACTTTCTTGTCAATTAGGAGGTTTAAATTATGAAAAAGGGGTTGATTGAGGTCTGTTCTGTAAACTAGACATAAGACCTGACAAAGCTGTGAGTGTACCCTCAGAGACCATCCTATAGGGAGATCTGGTACTTACTAACAGGGGCAGCACTGCAGATGTCACAATGGGCAGTTCCTTAGGTACCTTAGGTTCCTTAGGTACCAGTGATTACTGTACAGCGTGGTGTAACATTAAGATGAGAACAGAAGCTAACCACATGAAGATGAGGGTCCTGGACTTTAGGCGGGCAGATTTTAAAGAAATGGGAGACTGTCTCAGAAACTGCATTGTTGGGAGGGATTGCCAAGGAGGGGTATGGGCACACAGTGGGGAAAAATAAGGGAGGACATAATCAAGTCAACCAGCCACTGCATAAAGGACGTGAGTAAAAGCAGAAGGGGGAAAAACAGGCCATTATGGTTCTCTAGGGAAGTGGCCAAGTTGGTGAAGGAAAAAAGGGTGGCATACAGGAGGTATAAGCTAATGCAGAGCGAAGAAGACAGGGCGGTGTACCAAGTAAAAGAGAAGGAAGCTTGAAAGGTGGTGAGGGGAGCAAAGGCACAGAGGAAAGGATAGACAAAGGGGTAGCTAAAGAGGTAAGACTTTTTTCAGGTACATAACTGAGAAGACGAAAACAAGGGGCAGGATAGTTAGGATAAGGTGGGTGGTAGGGGAAGACTGTGCAGAAGAGGACCAAGAAAAAATGGACGTCCTAATCAAGTACTTCTGCTCAGTCTTCATAGTGGAGGGAAGGGGTATGAACCACTAGTGAACAGCAGGAACAAGGGGGGGGAGGGTGAGCACAAGATCCATTTTCAGAGGAAAGAGTCCTGAAGGGACTTGCCACTCTGAATGTGGACAAGGCTATGGGACCAGACGGGATATATCCAAGGGTACTAAAGTATCTCAGTGTGGTGTTAGCTGCCCCACTGATGGCCATATTCAACAATTCACTGGAAACAGGTGTGGTTCTGGAGGTCTGGAAGACAGCAGACATAGTCCCTCTAAATAAGAGCGGTAGTAGGGAGGAGGCTAGCAACTATAGGCCGATCAGTCTCACTTCAGTGGTGGGGAAATTTAATTGAAACCCTGCTAGAGGAAAGACTGGTAGAGTATCTTGAATCCAATGGGCTGCAAGACCACAGACAGCATGAATTCACGGGGTGGGGGGGTCATGCCAGAGGAATCTGATTTCTTTAACTTGGTGAACAGGGAAAAGGGCCTCTCTGGACATCAGCAAAGCCTTCAACTCTGTCCAGCACAGGAAACAGATTAAGAAATCGAGCAGCCTAGGGATGGGATCCAAAGAAGTAAACTGGGTTAGAAATTGGTTAACAGGATGTGAACTGTTGGCACAAGCACCCCTTTACTAAGTAAAGTGAGTTATTGCAATAAAGCTTTCGTATGTTGCAACTTTGTGGTGAATGGTACTGTTCTTTACTTGTGGACCCCCAGTAAAGGGGTTAAAACTCCACACCAGCTGCAATTGGCTCCTCCGGTTCCCCCTCCCACCAGTCACATTTGGTGGCAGCTCCTCTGGTCTCCCTTACACCAACCGTGATCAGCCACAGCTCCTCCACTTCCCCTCAGTGGAGGATTTCATATGAACACCAGCCGTGATCACCAGCAAGCTCCTCCCATCCTCTTGGTAGAAGAAGACATGCTTTGCAGCAGCTGTAGTCATCAGCAGCTCCTCATATCCCCCTCACACCAGCATATCGAGACAGTGCTGTTGCTGCTAAATCAGACACAGTCATTGGCAGTCCCTGGCAACTTCTCCAGTCCCTCACACACCAGCTACAACCATTGGCAGCTTCTCCAAGTAGAAGGGATCATGTGCCACACTAGCCCTGACTAGAGGCAGCCATCAGGACATACTTTCAAATACAGATACATATGCAATGTACCTCAAAGCACTGCCTTCTGAATAGAATGGCAGCATCTGTCTAATCAGGGAGGTTGAAAGTCTGAAAAGAAATCAACAGTCATAAGTGAGTAGTCCAAATCTCTTGTCATCTGCCTCTGTAACTGGGGGTTAGTGTACAGGACTACTTAAGCCAGCAGGGTCATGACCCCAGAGCAGCATACTACACATGTCACCCAACCAGAACAAACAGAATACACTGGGAAACATCCTGTTGCTTTTCATAGGTTGAGACACAAGCACTATTTAGATACCATCCTTCTGATGATGAGATGTTATTGCCTGCTGAACCTATGCTTTCTGTTACTTGTTACTGAATGTTCATACCACTGGAACTGAATGTTAAAGGGGTGCTGTCATCCACTGGCCTGGTGGCACTGAGGGCTAAGGCGCTGGACACCTTATCTCACGGCACGCCGGCGACCCAGGTTCGGAAACTAACCCAGGCCATCAGAGGTTGGCAATGTGGGGGACGGAGCTGGATGGAGCTGCTGGAAGGCAGCCATCCTCTCCGAGAAGGTGGAGTGGCATCCCTTGGCTGATAGCTGCCTCCTGATGGAGGCTAGGGACAGCACAGACTTAGAGGGTGCAAGGCATTAGGCCAATGGGGTGGGCAGAAAGGGGTCATTACTGAGGCTGTAAGGTGCATGTGCACCTCCACGCACATGCACTCCTACTCCTGGGGCCCCTGGGAGAAAACCGGAGGAGAAAATTACCAGCAGCAGGATGACAACCAACTACCCGCAGGCACTGCTCCCGGGCCAGGCATAAGATAAGCCCCAGTAATTCCGGGTGATGGGGCTGGGGGGTCAACCAGATGGGGGCTGTCTGAAAGACGCAGAAAATCTTAAATGTTAAAAAAAAAAGGGACGCTATCAATCCCCTTAGGCCTCAAAGTATCCTTAGTTTAGAAAACACATTTTATGATTGTTCATTTTGTAGAGGCTGGTGACGCAGCTGGTAGTTTGATTCTGAGTCCTTGATTCTTTTTAAAAGTGAAAAACAGACTGCCCCATACTGGTGTTACCACACACAAATGTGTTTGTTTACAGTGCTTGGTCAACTCCCACTGCATCATTCCTGAACTTGAGAACACCCCAAACACAGTCTAGCCACTTGGGATGCAGTGGGAGGAGAGGAGACTATTGCTGAATGAGTGGCTGCACTGTTTGGGTGGTGTTCCTAATGTTCAGAAAGTATGCAGTAAGAGCAGATCAAGGATTTTAAAAAAAGCAAGGTTGGGTATAATTACACCATTAGCCCACATTTCAGTTCTACTAAGAAAAGCAGATAAGATTACCACAAACATTAATGAATTTTAGAGAAGGTAAGCAGTCATCCAATGTAGCCTTTCAACTAGAACTAATATGATGTAAAAAGGGTTGACAGTGTCCCTTTAATACTACTTGCAATCGAATTGTAACTGTATGTTCTCTGTAGGTAGGTCTTATTATCTTTCCTTTTATCTCACCAGTCTATTGTAATATAACATTATCCTACATTGTAATCACTGAAATAATTTATTCAACTGTATGTACCTAATTCCAGGTCAACCCTGAAAAAGGGACTTGCAAGTCTCAGTGGGCTACCCGGTCATCAATTCAAATAAATAAATAAATGAGGTCCTTACTGTTTATATCTATTGGTTGTTCAGGTGGAAGTTAAAGAACCAATGGCACCTATCATAAGAGTATGGGATTTTTCCCTGATATCCTGGCCAACATTCCCCCTGTCCATAAGGCAGGTCTAAATAATCACTCCTTGAGCACATCTGGAAACAGCTGACACAACTCACTGTGTATTCTCTGGCCCATAAATTACAAATAAATAAAAATGATGTATATCAAAATCAAATGAACAAAAATTTAAAAAAGGCATAAAACAGAGCCTGTTTGCTAGGAAATATTGTAGTTTGGGTTTGGATCACTGTCAAAAGCCATCTGTGCTCCACCACTCTCCTCTTATACTGGCCAACAGCTACCCCCATCAGGACACAAATTGTTTTTCAAGCTTCTATAGTGATACAAGTCCTGAACCAAATGTTTTCTATGTTCACTTTGAAATTTGAAAGTATATACCTTCAATGTGCTAATGCCAATAACTCCTCAACCCTAGACCTATTTGCCCTAAGCTTCTCAGAGAGCTACCAGATCACCCTACCTCATGACTATGTAAGTGGTAACAGGTAACTCTCACCCAAAATGGGTGCTCCAGGGATGCCCATGGGTGCTCCCTAAACACCTTCTTCATGTTGCTGTCACCTGACAACACTTGCATGGTCATCGTGACATGGTGTGGTCCAACAATAGTCCATGAAGTTTGGGGTAAATTGGTCTAGGGGTGCTAAGTTATGGCCACAAGTCCATTGCCTCCCCAACCCTGTGCATCCACTTTCTTCACTTTGAATTCCCACAATTGGAAGGGGAAGAGGATGACATAAATGGAGCTGGGAACCACCACCTTTTTTGTTTGATTGTTAGCAAGCAAGCAAACTGTATTTATAAAATAGCGCTATTCTCACAAGAACCATAGCGCTAGCACAGAAAATGATAAAACCACAGCTAAAAAACATAAATACTTAATAAATATCAGCTACTCACTTATTCAGAATCAGGGAAAGCAAAATTAAACAAATATGCTTTTAAAGTAGATTTAAAATTCTCCACTGTCAGGCAGTCTCTTATCTGATGAGGTAGAGAATTCCACAGGTCGGGGATCATAAATTCAAAAGCTTGGGCCCTAGAAGTCTTCAAATGGACCCTGGGAATCTCTAGCAATCCCGTGCCGGTGAAATGAAGTGAGCGGGGGGCAGTAGGGGCGAAGAAGCTCTTGCAGATAGCACTGTCCCAATCCCTGTAGGGCCATGTAGGTTAGGAAGTCAACCTTGAAGGTAATCCACCACTGAATAGGCAGCCAGTGCAGGCCACGCAGCACAGGTGTGACATGGAAAACTTGAGGTAGCCCAGTCAGCAGCCTAGCTGCCACATTCTGCACCAGCTGCAAGTGGTGGATATCAACCCCCAGTAGCCCTAGGTATAGGGAGTTACAGTAGTCAAGGCAGGAGGTCACAAAGGCGTGGACCAAAGGTGGAAGGTCATTGGGTGGAACAAGGTGCTTAATCCAGGCAATATTCCTCAGATGGTAAAAGGAAGTCTTGACAATGGACAACACCTGAAATTTAAGTGTCAGTCCTTCGTCAAGAATAACCCCCAGATCTCGCACCCATCAAAGGTCGTCAGCTGGCAGCCACTAAGCCAGAGCCCAGATGGTCACCCAGCTGACAAACCCTCTACCCGGTGACCCAGTTCCACCACCAGAACCTCAGTTTTGTCCGGGTTCAACCTCAGCCAGTTAGCACTCATCCATTCCTGAATCTCAGAGAGGCAGTTGTTAAAACTCAAGATAGCTCCCACCTGTTCGGGCACAAAAGACAGGTAGAGCTGAGTATCATCTGCATAGCAGTAAAAACACAGCCCATACTGTCTCACGATGTCTCCCAATGGCAGCATATACACTGCAAACAACATCGGTGATAGCACAGAGCCCTGCGGCACCTCACATGACAGGGAGAATTTGTCAGAGGAATACATCCCCGAAACAACGCTCTGAAACCTGCCGGTGAGGTAAGATTGAAGCTATCTGAGGACTGTATCAGATAGTCCACAGATTGGCCACAGGTGCTCGAGCAACACACCATGGTCTACGGTGTCAAATGCTTCCGAGAGATCAAAAGAACCAAGATAGATCGGCTCTTCCAATCTCTCGCTATCAGGAGATCACTGAGGACCCGAACAAGGGCTGTCTCTGTACTATGCCTTTTCCAGAATCCAGACTGGAGAGGATCGTAGATGTCGTGGATGGTAGGGTGATCCTCCAGCTGCAGCACAACCACCTTCTCAATAACCTTACCCACAAAGGGAAGGTTAGAGATGGGTCTGTAGTTAGCAAGACAGTTTGGGTCGATAGAGGATTTAAGGAGAAGTGTCACCACAGCCTCCTTCAAGATGTCCAGAAACACACCTAACTCTAATGAACACCAGACAATCTCAGCTAGGAACAGACCGATGACCTCAACGCATCCCACAAGGAGGCGAGTTGGGCCCAGGTCCAAACTACAGGATGTCGGCCACATGGTCTGGATGATCATCACAACATCCTCGATCACCCGCCGGCTGAAGTCAGATCAGATACACCGAGGAACCGTGACCTCCCACCAACCACCATCATCCCCATTGGACTGAGCTGCACAGATCTTGGACCTGATGTCAGCAACCTTATCTGCAAAGAATCAAGCAATCTCATCACATTTCTCTTGTGACAACGCTCTCTGAAACTGCAGACAGGCTGGATTGCACAGTCTGTCAACAGTTCGAAAGAGCTGAGCTGGTCGGTTCTATGCAGTGGCAATCTCCCTGGACAGGAACTCTGCCTTCTTACGGGAGACTGCTAATTGATAGTCCCTATAATGGGCCATCAATCTAAGTATCGGCATCAAGGCCCGATTTCTGCCAGCAACGTTCCGTCCTTCCTCAGCTCCCTCAAAGTCCCATTGAATTAACTAATTGCTTTCCTCCCACAGCTCTTCCAGGGGATTAAGTGTATAACTGGGGGGTGGAGCTGACAAACTGCCAGTAACTTCCAACAGAAGGAAGGGTTAAAAGGTCAGGTTAGTTAATATCTTGGAGGTGAAAGACTAGGTTTGCTGGCAATGGCACATAGCTTCACTTGAGCGCTTTTCTTCTAGGTTGCTTGTAAGGACAGAGCAAGGAACCTTACCAGAGCAAGGAAAAGGATTAAGGCTTCTTTTGGCTAGGCAGATTTACTGTGTGTTATTATTATTCTCTTCTGTACTCACAGGGGTTGTTACTATTTGTTGCTAACATTTTATTGCTTTACTTTTCTCTGATTCAAATTGTTGTTGCTGGGTATACTTTATGCTGCATTATTACAGGGTGTGCCTATAAGTTTGTGCTTACAAATACTGCTGTAATCTTCTGATTCAAATTGTCTTTTGCAAGATATATCTTCTGTTACTGCTTTATTTTTCTCTGTAGCAAAGTGTTTCTTACAGGGTATATCTTCTGTGAAATTATTACAGGTGATGCTTTACATGTTTTACAGTTTTATCTATTAGGATAAGCTTTCAGGGCTATTGCATTTGTTGCTGATTGTTTCTGCTCTTACCTCCATGTTTCTTTCATCTGTAGTTCTTTTTCGGCAGGGGAAGGGCCCAAGCCACCCACCCCATCCTCAACCACCCCACAGTATACTCCTTTTATAGGGTGGCACAGTCAGGATATTTCCTGTAGCAAAGCAGGGAGGGGCGGATCAGAGGGGTATCCACACAGTGACCTCATTTACAGGGGCACAAGTAATTTAATTTGTTATAACAAGTTATACAAAAACAAACAAACAAAACACATAATCAAACTTTGCTTTCATTTTCCTCCTTCTAATTACTCTGACCAGGTTATAGACCCAGCAACTTATCTGGAATGGCTATTATTAACTGCAGGTACTGCAGGACACTTTTCAAAACGGCAGCTATACAGGATTTAGGACACTATCTTACATGCTGGGCCATTGGAGAGCTAAGGGCTCAGCTCCAGGCAGCATGAGCAGAGGTTGTGCTCTTCAAATCACAAATTCAGGAGGAAATATTTTATAAGAACCACCTGCCATTTCCCCAACATCCAACAGAAGCATCTTGACCACACAGAGTAGTTGGTCTGGGAGGTTGGCAGGTGGTTAGGAGGGGCAAATGGGGTGCCCCATCACTCGGTGCTATCCAACATATCACCTCTACAAACCATATAAAAACTACAAACGGGTATCTGCTTCTATCTCTGAAATCAAACAAAGGGGCAGAGGATACTGCAGAGCAGAACACTGCAGCACAGGTGCTAGTACAACAAAACTCGCCCAAGACAGGAACCAAAACAAAAAAATCAAAAAGGAAATCCAAAAAACTTCTGATCATAGAAGACTCCATGATTCAGGGAGTTGATACCTGTCTCCAGCCAAGGGTAATGGTCAGATGTCTCCCAGGTACATCAGCATGGAAAGACACTGACCACATTGCTAAAATTGTACAGGAAGCAGGAGAAAACATCAACGTCCTGGTACACACAGGGACTAACGATTTCACCAGCTGGTCAGTTGTGGAGACCAAGGAACACCTGACCAGGCTGGGTGACAAACTATCATCCATTTCATCCAGTATCTCCTTCGCTGAGATCCTGCCAGTCTGAGGGGGGGGCAGATGGATGAAAAGTTAGAGAAGGGGAGATAGGGGAGCTAAACATGTGGCTCAAGGGCTGGTGCAAGGAAAAGGACACAAATTTGTAGGTAACTGGCAACAGTTTTGGGAGCAAAAGTTCTTTAAATTCAATGGACTGCATCTGACTAAGGAGGGAGTCAGTGCATTGGGGCAGAAGTTTGACGACTTTGCAGAATATTTAAACTGGCAAATGGGGAGAGAGGTGTAGCACCCAATACATCGAATGGGAAGAATACCCCTCCCCCCTCAGCTAGTGATCAAACAGGCGTTCAGCATGTTTGTAGTTCATTTGCATCATCAGGTAAGGAAAAAGGTCTGGCACCCCATTCGACGCACAGGGGAAATGCCAGACCTTGCCCAACAACTAACACACCCATACGACACACTAAGGAAATGCCAAACCTCGCCCAGCAACTAACACACCAAAATCTGGCCAATGGAAAATCATGTACACAAATGCTCGCAGTCTGGGAAACAAGATCCTAGACCAGCAGGCAACAATGATAGAGGCTAAACTGGACATAGTAGCCATTAGCGAGACATGGTTCACCAGTAACCACACTTGGGAGACTTCAGTACCCCGGCTATGTACTGTTCAGAAGAGACCGAGGTGCAAAAAGGGGGGAGTGGAGTGGCCCTTTATGTCAATGAAAATATCAAAGCTACAGAACTTCAGAATACACATAAGGAGCCAGAAGAACTGTGGGTCACCCTTGAAACAGGAAATGGGACAGCCATACGAACTTTGGTTGTCTACAGGCCTCCAGACCAGGGGGAGAATATTGACACATTACTGCTAGAAGATATACAAAACATGACAGCTAAAGGGGAGGTTCTGATAATGGGAGACTTCAACATGCCAGATATAGATTAGTCAATACCAGCAGGAACATCTGCCAGAACTAGACACATAGTGGATTCCCTGCATGGGGAGGGGCCTCAAACAACTGGTACAACAACCCACAAGAGACAGGGCTATCCTAGATCTAGTACTGACTAACAAGGAAAGGATCACAGATCTCCAGGTAGAAGGTCACCTGGGGACCAGTGACCATCACATGGTATGGTTCAATTTGGCCACTAGAACTAAATCATGCCATTCCAAGGCAAAAATATGGGACTTCAGAGGAGCTGACTTTGATAAGATGGCCAACAGAGTTAAGCCAGCCCTGGCAAGAAGAAATACAGGTGAGGGAGTACAGGCAAAGTGGGCAAGCATTAACATTCTGTTCTGATGACGCCATATGGCGTCATAAAAAACATACCTCTTTTTCCTGATGACGCCATATGGCGTCCTAATTCATGTGTTGTAGTGCCTGATGACACCGATTGACGTCCATGTCTTTCTCTTGGTGCAACTCGAGCATTTGTTTACATTTGATGTTCTTGTACCAGCCAATAGGGGACATTGTACCCTTACTGATTTTACCTAATATAATATGCGTTCCCATTGGCTATTTTTGAGAAAACAAGCCTTAATACATACATAAATAAATTTACTATTTTTACATGTGCTGTGAAAAATGTTTATTATGTTCATTCTGCCATTTAGTTTGTCTTGTAACAACAAATCATCTTCTTTTAGCGTAACATGTTAAACTCATCAGGTTGACGCTATAATTAATTTCATAACTTGTATTTTTTTTTTTATTCGAGCAATCCGATTGGCCGTCACCACTTTTGGTGTATTTTTTTATGTCTTTTGGGGTATTTTTCCACAATAACATGTTGTCACTGATATCATGATTGTTATAACTATTAGTCCATTCATACCACTAAGTGAGCTGAATATTTCACCATTCTGCCATGAATGCTTGAAGAGCATTGTCAGTGGATTAGTACAGCAGGTTGCATGCTTGACTCTGGGATTTAAAATTCTAGTCCCGTGCAAGGAATTTAGGATAATACCAAATACTGACACTTTAGCAAAGCACTAATGGAGTATTGGAGGTGTCATCCTTCAGGTGAGATGTTAAACTACTATCCCTTCTACTTAAATCTGGTGGCTGCCCAAGAGGAAATCAAAGATTTCATGGCACTTTATAGGTACAGTAGTGGAGATTCCCTGGTGGCTTTGACAACATTTGTTATGTCAATAAAACATTTTCCCCTCGGGAGGACAAGAGATATCTGCCACACCTGCAGAACAATTTCAAGTATCCCCCTCTTTAGTGGAAGACCAAGGCAAGTGGCAAATCTCACAATGAAAAGGGTAAGCACTCATGACTTTAATGTGCACCCTCCTGTTGCTCAACACATCACTATATCAGGAACAAAGGTTCAAAGAGAGGAAGCACACACAATCCTTACTTATAATGTCCAGAAAAAAAAGAGATGATTTGATACCTTTTATTGGACCAACACAGATGTTACAAAAGAAGATAGGTATCAAATAAAAGATCAAATGATCTCTTTTTTTTCTGGATCTTTTGTCACAAGGACCAATACGGCAACATAACTAATTTTCTGTTACTTATAAGGTTATTTTAGTTGCACAAACATGACTTAAAAGTAAGCAAAAAAAGAGAGCTGGCTCAGTGGCATAGAGGGTTGAGGTGCTGTGTACCTTACCACTCACCGCACCAGCGACCCGAGTTTGGGAATGAGTTCAGGTCACCGGGACTCGGCTGGGGCAGAGGATTGAGGGACCAGTGGACAGCTTTCCTCTCCCAGGGTGGAAAGCTTGCCAAATCAGCCCTTGGTTTCCCCACAGCTGGAGGTCTGGGAGTAGCACTGGCAGCACAAGTGACACAAAGGGAGGAGCCACGGTTCTGTAGTGTGTACGCACCTCCATGCCCACATGCTTACATGCCATGGCAGCAGGGGACTAAGGCAGAAAATTAAAAACTGGTCAGCACAGGTTGCATGAACTCCTGCCCACTTATCTCCATCCTGCACCATCACCTGGCCACCATCCCAATCTGCATGAGAGTCAAAGGGGAGGGGAGGATGGTCCTCCCCTTCCCAGCCCCGTCACAGGGAACAATCTGTGGGGGATCTTGGACTTGGTGCCCTGGGAAGAGTACCCAGTGGAAGGAGTTGGGGACAAGGTGGAGAGCCTGCTTGCATCAACCACCAAAGTAAAAAAGCATTACGAAAACAAAAATAAGAAAAAGTCAACAAATCAGTGCAGAAACACCAAACATATATTGCCAGTGCCAGATGCATGACAGTAACTTCCCTACATATCCAAGCACCCTGTTTCTTTCTCAGGGATCAGGGGCAAGGTCTGCTGTGCTGGCGCCAGCTTTGAAGTGTCCCCCAATCCTGCCAGGACTGGGAAATGTACACCACACTGACAGTAATGTTTCAAGTGTCCCCTTCTCTTCAGGTGGACCAAAACAAGACCCACTGATTGTACTGATTGCACCTTTTGAACTGTCCAGTGAGAGAGATCAGGGATGTCTACTACACCAGTTACAATGTTTCAAGTGCCCCCTCCCCTGAGGAGGACTGATACAATGCTTGCTGCCCTGACTGCAATATTTCAACTGTCCCCCTCTTCTGGGGGGGGACAGCCAAGGCCTGATGTGCCTAATTGTAGATGAGTCCCCTTCTTTTTTGGGGGGGGGACTAGGAGATGTCTTACCCCCCCCAAAAAAAATCATTCGCAGCAGAGCATGGATATAGCTAGTGCTACTGTGCCACCTCTGTAAACTCAATAGGCTCGTTCACATGGCCAACTGTGACCTGTTGTCAGTGGCTTACAGCGGCCAGATCGGTACTTCTGCCCATGTGTGAACACTACTGTTTGGGTACTTTTCCATTGTGTGATGTTGCATCCATGTTCCTCCTTTCCTTGGCTTTGCAGAGTGGTTTAGGTGGTTTCCTGTGCCATCTGAACAGCCAAACCACCTGCACCACTCAAAATTCCCTATTAAAACAACAGTGACCAGAACAGCAGTCAAATCGCCGGGAAGGAAAAGGGCAGCACCAAAACTGATGCCGTGTGAACGCAGCACTCTAAGGTTTTAGTAAATTTTTTTGAATGAATAAAAATGAGCCACTGGGGCAAGGTGCAGTGTGAACGAGCCTAATGATACCCTCCTCCCAGGACAGACTGTATTTTTATACTGCTACAGTTAGATGGAAGGGGACCAGGTCAGTGAGATCCTCCTCCCAGGACAGACTGTATTTTTATGCTGCTGTAGTTAGACGGAAGGGGACCAGGTCAATGAGATCCTCCTCCCAGGACAGACTGTATTTTTATACTGCTGTAGTTAGACGGAAGGGGACCAGGTCAATAAGATCCTCCTCCCAGGACAGACAGTATTTTTATACTGCTACCGTTAGATGGAAGGGACCAGGTCAAGTGAGATTTTACCTAGCAGGGAGCACATAAAAATGGTAGAAGAAATATCAGACATTTGGAATGCCAGCAAGCATGGGAAATTTTATTTATTTAGTTGTTTAACCAAGTATAGCACACTAAGCTGAAAGCTTTTTTACAGGAGTGACCTGGGAGCACAAGGAGGTTAAGTGACTTGCTCAGGGTCACACAGTATGCAAGTGGAAGCTGTGGGATTCAAACCCAGGTCTGGTCTGCTGGATGTCACCAAATTTGCAGCTCAGAACCTTAGACCACTGCGCTACACTGCCTCCCAGGCGGAAATGATTGACTGGACCACTTACTCTGCACCAAGCAGAAGGGATTTTGTCCTTGTTAGAAAAAAGATCATTAAAAGCACTTGAAATTGCAACCAGACTGGTAAAATGTACTCTGTTTATGATCATATTTTTCATAGGCTGTTTGCTGTTTGACCCCATATGACCCTTAATATGACCCCAGAACCTACAGGGGTCACCAGCAGAAGCTGTAAGAATATCCTTACAATAAGCACTGCTCTTTATCCGACTGGCTTTCTTGCAGGTCTTCTTCATTTCCCTTTAGTCCTCCGAGTCCGAGATAAGGGAGTAGGCCTCAAGCCTAGATCAGCATTTATCTCTAGTTTTGATTAGGGATATCAATTCACTATCAAGCCACCTGGTGGATGCCCATCTCATTCTCCTTTTAGTAGTAGTCGTATGTCTGTCTTGAATTTCAGAAAATGTGGTTATAAAGAACAACAAAGGAAAGGAAACATCCATAGCACAGTAGTGGATCGCCAACCCAAATCAGAGTATAAAAAAACAGTGATGAGTGAGATGACTAGTTGCAAGGGTAAAGCAACAAATGTAATTATAGATGAAATTCCACTTGACCAGGTTATTAAGTATTAGAAAAGGATAGCAGACCATAGTTTAGGATAAGCGGTAAGACTCCTTGTGCCATTGCCATGCTAGCCTTAGGGATCATTTTATAATATATTCTATAAGAAAGGCTCAAATTGAAGTCAAAGGACTTATGCACAGAAGCAATATGGTAAGAGAAATCTAATGCAGGGTATAAAGTTATCCTTCAGTACTGAAAATGATTGGCAACATCCAGTAGGAATCCATCAATACTGGAGGTAGGCAAGCAATGTGAGAAGGCAGTAAGGAGGGCTGGGGGAATACTGGGATGTATAGGGAGAGGCATCACCAGTAGGAAACAGAAAGTTATAATCCCTCTGTACAGACAGTTAGTGAGACCCCATCTGGAGTACTGCATGCAGTTCTGGAGACCCTATCTCTGCAAGGACATAGACAGGTTGGAGGCAGTCCAGAGTAGGGCCACTAAAATGGTGCAGGGTCTGCACCAGAAACCATATGAAGAGAGACTAAAGAAGCTTAATATGTATACCCTTGAGGAAAGGAGGGAGAGGGGGACATGATAGAAACTTTCAAGTACCTCAAGGGAATCAACAAAGTCCAAGAGGGCAGCATCTTTCAGAAAAAGAGGTGTGCAAGAACAAGGGAGCACAATTTGAAGATAGAGGGGGGACGGCTCAGGGGCAATGCGAGGAAGTATTTTTTCACAGAGAGGGTGGTGTACGCATAGAATGGCCTCCCTGAGGAGGCTGTGGGGTCAAAACAGTAGGGGAATTCAAGAATGCATGGGTAGGAGGAAGTAGGCTGTTGGTTAACTAGGATCTGCAGCTTATCCAATAGGTAGGGAAATGGGCAGACTTGGTGGGCCAAGCGGTCCTTATCTGCCATCAAAGTCTATGTTTCTATGTTTCTGTGGAGACATTTAATGACTAAAGTTTATCTGAAGTTTTGAGCTAGAGCCAATTAGCATGGAGGGATCTGTTTAAGTGTTTAAGACCAATTTATTATCAGAATGCTATCCCTGGCCCTTGATGAAGTAAAAATTTAGGAGACTATTTAAATTATCCAAACAATCTGTATAGTAATATAAAACCAGGTCATCAGCATGCATTACTGAAGAAAAGGAGGGAGTGACAGGAGTGAGATTATTAATAAAAAAAATAAAAAAAAGTACAGCAGAGGACTCAGGATTGAGCTTTGTGGAATGCCAACATTAGAGATAGTCAGATCACAGTTAGATAGTGGTGGCTGTACGCCAGGGCATACTAAGGCATGTGCCCTGGTAAAAAATTACTGTATCCCCTGGATGATGCCCCATTTGGTGAGGAGCTACCCCCCGTTGAAGCAATATATACTGTAAGTGCTTTGGCTGCCAGCTGTTGTGTCTCTCCTGTGCCTGGCAGCCAATGAGGCTGGAGCCACCAATGGAATAAGAGTGATCAATGTTTACAAGTTGCTTCCAGTTACAGATGACTTTTATTGGTTACAGGTCTTTTTAAACAGGATACTGCAGTGGAGGTGATAGCTAAGGTTAGTAGCTTAGAGCATAAAAGAGTGTGATCTACAAGGTGAAAGGCTTTGGCCAAGTTGACAAATGCAGCACCTGAAAAAACACATCGTATCACAGTGCAAGTTTTCCCCCAGAAGGAAAAAAAAAGTATGCTGGCACTCAGTTATGCACTTCTATGACTTTACTGTAAGTCCAAACATCCAGTTGTGCAAAATGCAGTGTAGAGTGCAATATTATCAGTCACTACTTGGAGAACTTTTCTAGCAATTAATAGTCTAATTTGTTTTGCAGCATGTATGGAAACTATTTGTTACTTTCAGTTTTCACACTTTTAGAAAATACTTTGAACTGAAACTACCCTGATCCGTTTTTGTGAGTTTTGTTTTTGGTGGCAAAAGTCTTCCTTAGCTGGTGCCTGTGGGTGGGGAGCTCCAGGTTCCTTTCTCCGTTGCCTCCATCACACTAAACATAGCTTTTTTCCCATATTAGGTTGTTTTTAACTGCACCTGCACCTTGAAGACTAAATTGCTATATAAACGAATGCCTATATCGCATTATCCATCTTCTGAAGAAGACAGTTTTTATGCCGATACATAAGTCATGTGACCAGAGGAAGAAGGTGTGCCACATCGCAGCATACAGAGGATGCCAGGACAGAGACTTAAAAGTAAAATACAAAAAGTTCCCCAGTACAAGCAGTCCATGAGTAGGGCAATAGAGAGAGAATCCTGGATCTCCCACCTGCAGGCACCAGCTAAGGAGGACTTTTGGCATCAAAAACAGATTCACAGAAACGGATCAGGGCAGTTTCAGTTCAAAGTATTTTCTAAATGTTTGAGAACTGGAATAACAAATTTCTTTATTTCTTTATTTCATTTTTGTTGACCAAGACAGGAGGACTAGACAATTCTGCCTATTTTCCACCTCGTCTCGGGGGAGGGCAATACAGATGGATGCCAACTGACACTGAACCAGATTAAGCTGTTGGTGGTATTTTTAGTGAATGGGGGAAATTTGGCCAGGACACCAGGGAAATTCCCCTGCTCTTTTCGAGAAGTGCCATGGGATCTTTAACATCCACCTGAACTACCACCAGAACAGGGAGATGGGACCTCAGTTTAACGTCTCATCCGAAAGACCCCTTCCGGCCATCAGTGCGCCTGTCAGAATGCGCCCATCATTAGGGCACCACAAGGGGAAATCCGCCATCACTTCCCCAAGGTCCACCCCCCCCCAGAGTTAGAATAATTAGAAAGGGGGGGCCTGGGGGGCATACCCCCTGCAAAAAGACAGGACAACGAAATCACCACTTGGTTCCCTGATGACCAGGCGTGTCCAGACGGGGGAACATTACAGTGGTGGAACCGTGTCTGGTGTGGGAATAGAACCCACAGCCTTCTAATCTTCTGGCCTCGGAGGCAAGTGTGCAACCTGCTGAGCCACTAACACACAAATAGTTGCCATACATGCTGCAAAAAGACTATTAATTGCTAAAAAAGTTCTCCAAGTAGTGACTGATAATATAGCACTTCACACTGCATTTTGTACAACTGGATGTTTGCACTTAAATATATTTAGATAAGTCACAAAAGTAGAGAGTTCAGTGCCTGTATACTTTTTTCTTCCCTTTGGGGGAAAGTTTGCACTGTGGTGCAGCATGCTTTTTCAGTGCACTATTGTACCGGTATGGGAGCACCAGGCCTGCACTGAGCACACAGTACTACATTGTTTCCACATGCAGCATCGGCTGTCAGCTTGCCCTTGTCCATTGCTTTACTAATAATATTTGTTAGTTTCACAAGTGCTGTACATGCACCATAACTCTTCCTGAATCAGTGCTGGGCAGGGGACAGAAGGCAGTGCTTGTGAATGTAGTAGTAGTACAGTAGTACTAGCAGTAAACGCCTTTATTTTTATACAGGATAAGAACTTCAAGACAGATGAGCCCTATTTACAGCATTGTCCTGTGGTCCGTGACTTGAGCAAAGACCAGCTTTTCAAGGATTGTGCTAAGTGTGGATAAAAAAGCTATAGGGCAAAAATGATTCAATAATACTAGGGTCACCCCTCTTATAAATGGGAAAAACTTTAGTTACTTTCCAAACATTAAGGACTGTGCTTGAGGAAAAGGATAAGCTGACTATCCTAAGTATGGAGGAAGCTAAAAATGTATCCAGTGAATATAGTACGGCAATAATATAAAGGATGAAGTATGGGTCGGGGTGTGTAACGAGAAGTTTACACACACCCGAGGGGTTAGATGCTACATTCGCTCTCTGGGTTTATGACTAGCATCTAACCCTGAGGGTGTGTGTAAACTTTGAGTTTACACATCCCATGCCATATTTTATTTTATATAATTGCTGGGTTTGCCTTTCTCGCCTCAGCAATTATATAAAATGAAGAGCTTCCAGTGTGTCCTCGGTTCGGTTTAGTTTTAGCCCGGTGCTGAGATCTGCCGTATTTTTTAAACTTGTTTTTCTTCCTTTGAGCAGGTCTTTATGCGTTTACAGTGTATGTGGAGGAGGAAAAAGAAAAGAAAATAACTTACCGCCGCGTTCTTCTGGCGGTTCTGTTTAGGGCGAGACTGAAGCGTTGAGCAGTCTGGACTGGTCGCATTGCTGCCTGAGCATGTACACAGCAATGGAAATTGTGCACGTGTTTGCCATTATAAACACTCCTTTATAATGACAAATTACGACACGGTTTCCCTATGGAAAAAGGGGAAGCCGGTTATTATAGCATGGTTACATTCGTACGGACAAAATAGCATGAATAAAAACAGTGACATAAATATAACTGCATGCTCATAATAGTGCTGTTCATGTAGCTGTCTTTACTCATCATGCCAAGGAGTCTAAGTCCGGGTTTGTGCTACCTAACCATCCTGGCAGTGTAGCGTAGCAGGTAGAGTCACAGCTTCTGATGTGGGTGGTTCAATGCAGCTGACTCGGGTTCGATGTGGACTGAGTGTGTGCCGAGTTTGCTTGCAGGTTCGAACTGCTGTACTATCCCATAGCTATTGTGTCGTACTGTTGGCATTATCGTCCATGCGCAGTTTTGTGCCGCGCCATTCTGTCGGGGTGATTATTACAGTAAACCTTTAAAATGGGGTAGCCAGTAAGCTTGGGTTCTAAACCATATGAGCCTGTGTTTTTAACAGAGGTTAGAGCTGATAACAGCTTGAAAACCTCATGCAACAACACCTTAAATCAATAGTTCTCAGACTTTGTTACAGTGAGCCTCCCCAAATCCATGTAAAGGATTTTGAGCCTCCCCCAAAAATTGAAATAACCTTGGGCCTCCCCAAAGAAAAGTAATGTACTGTACTTTGCATAGTACACCATGAATAAATTGAAGCTCCTTTGAGTACTTGGCTCACATTCCGTTCTTTATCTTATACTGACATGGAACCTTTGAAAAAGAGCTCCTGTGCTCGAAGGTGTTATCTGAATAAGAAATAAATAAAATAAACAAATAGTATCATTCAACTTATTGTAACACCCCGGTCCCCCCCCCCACCCCGCAACAGGCCAACCTACGTATTCTGCTATTTTCATTCTTGAACCATTGTTACCCCTTGTTGCAGTACCTTCATGGGTCAGACTACTTTCTCTGTTTCCTTTTATATGAAATAACCTTCTTACATACTGTGCCTCTCGTCCTCCTTCCCTGCGCCTAAGCAACTTCTCGGGGATTACTTTGCTCCTTCTTGCTATTGCTCTGAGTACTTCTATGCTCAACCCTTGTATTTGGGCTGTTCTGCCATCAGGCTACAAATTGATCAATTACCACCACTCATTATTAGTTTATTGTTCATATTTGTTTTCACTATTGTTCATTGTGTATTTCTTGACTGTTTTGAAGTTACCTTTTGAAATGTATTCACTCCCTACCCTTCCCTGGGTGCACCTCAAAGGAGCCTTGGCTCATTCACTTTCCCCTGTCACCTATTAGTAAATAAATACATTAAATTAACCTACTATTATTCTCTTTCAGTTTGCATCATCTCTTCACACAAAATATATAAAACAAAAAATTTTAAATACAGTACTTTTTCAGACTTGCTTGAGCCTCCCCTGGAACAGGTTGGGGCCTCCCCAAGGAGGCTGGCCTCACCATTTGAGAACCCCTGCCTTAAATAGAACTGAGGAAGATCAGGGTTACCATGAGTGGGATAAGAAGAGAGTAAAGCAGGTCCATAAGGTAAACCAGAAGAGGGATAAGTATTGAAAAACAAATCAGAAAAATGATCATTAAAAGCAATAGCAATGGTAACCAGACTAGTACAGTTTACCTTGTTTATGAACATATCTTTCATAGGCTGATTGCTGTTTGACCTCATAAGACCCCAGCTGTGACCTCAGCATTTACAGGCATCACCAGCAGAAGCTGTAAGAAGATCCTTACAATAGGCGCACTTCTTTACACAAACAGCTTTCTTACAGGTGTTCCTCATTTTTCTTCAGTTCTCCAAGTCAGATAAGGGAGGAAGCCTTGAGGCAAGCCCAACACATATCTCTAATTTTGATTAGGGATATCAGTTCACTCTCTGTTTATCTGGTGAATGCCCCTTGCAGTCTCCTCTTAATAGAAGAGGCATGAATGTCAGTAAATTTGGTTACAGTATAATGGCAAAGCAGAGGAAACATTCATGCTGTTAAATAACTGTGATCAATCAGCATGGGAGAGATAAACTATAAGCTTATCCAGATTTATCTTAGAAAAATCTTTTTTTTTGGGGGGGCACCACTAAACACCAGGAAAATGTGCCCAATATTAACTGTAATAAAGAAAACTGTCCCTCAATGTTTTTTTTTTAACCTGTAAAAAAGAAAACGGTCTCTCATCAATCTGACCCCGTCACCCTGACCTCCAACTCAGCACTCACAACCTGATACCACCACTACACCTCCCACATACACCATCACTCCCCTGAACAGGTCCTACAGCTTAGATCCACTCTCCGATCGAAGACACGTCTTGCTGCTGGAAATGGCAACTGCAATATCAGAAACTAAGGTAAGTGCAGTTCAATGTATTTTAATGGGGTTTTGAACTTTGATGCATAACTTTGCTATTTTTGCATATTTGCATATTTTTTAACCCAAATTTTCAACATGGCCTTTTTGGGAGCCCATCTCATGACCAGTGGTGGTGGAATTATGCCAATCAGGTCCAAAAGGCAATTTTGCAGTAATTTGGTGAAATCACCTTACGAGTGGGACAGAAACATAGAAACATAGATATTGATGGCAGATAAGGACCACTTGGTCTACCTAGTCTGCCAATTTTCCCTACCTACTGTAACACCGCAGACCCTACTTGATCTATGGCTTTACCACCCTTTCCCTACCTCTAAGGTTCCCTTATGCCTATCACATGCATTCTTGAAGCCTGAGATTTGAAAATTGTCACTGCCATTGTTCGTGAAGTGGGGTCACAAGAAGACTATGTTGAAAAGTTTGGGTAAAAATGGCAAAGTTCTGAGCATACGTTTAAATTTGTCTTCACTCTCTCGTAACTTCGGTAATTTTAAATATTTTGACACCATATTTTCAATATAGCCATTTTTTCACACCACCTCATGAGTGTGACAGATGTCATTTTTCAAATCCTGGCCAAAATGTGTTTTTGCACCTGTGGCACAGAATGATGTTTCAGTGGCATGAAATCACATTCTGGTGGGGATTTGAAAATTTTCATCTACTGGGTTCATGAGGGGATCACCCACATTAGGGTGAAAAAAATCAGACCATGGATAATAGGAGCTCAAGCAAAACAGCGACAGTAAACAGGCCGGCAGCCAATTTGGCCACCATAGAAATGGAATGAATACTTACTAAGTCAAGCACCTGTTACCAGAAGTCAACCCACAACACACACTAATCAACAGACCTGCACCAGCATGTTACGAATGGCTCCCTGTCTAGCAATATGAAACAGGGGGCTCATCCACCTGTACTCCTCATCGTGGGGGTTGTTCCACTCGCACCCCCCCTTAAATATATATAAACACCTCCACCCACCCTGTATAGTAGAGCACAGCACACAGAATATTTCTGCTCAGTATTCACAAAAGAGGAGGGTGAAGTGCCTAATCCAATTAACAGAAGCACTCTTGATAGGGGGGCCAATCCCAGTCCTTTCACAGAAGAAAAGGTTCTGCAAGAACTCCTAAAACTGAAGGTGGACAAAGCAATGGGTCCTGATGGAATTCACCCCAGAATTCTAAAAGAAATAAGGAAGGAACTAGTGAAACCACTGGCTTCTCTTTTTAATAAATCATGGGAGGATGGTGTGGTACCCGAGGACTGGAGGAAGGCGGATGTGATTCCCCTTCACAAAAGTGGGACCAAGAAAGAGGCAGGAAACTACAGACCTGTCAGTCTGACCTCTGTGGTAGGGAAAGTGATGGAGTCACTTCTGAAGGAAAGAATAGTTGAGTACCTAGAGGTCAGTGGAGCACAGGATCCAAGGCAGCATGGGTTCACAGCGGGAAGATCACGTCAGACGAATCTAATAGATTTCTTTGACTGGGTGACCAAAGTAGTAGACCAGGGAGGGGCTGTGGACATGGCCTACCTAGACTTTAGCAAGGCATTTGACACAATCTCACACAAAAGATTGATAGTCAAATTAACCAGCCTGGGAGTGGGTCCCAGGGTGGTAGCCTGGGTAAAACATTGGCTGGACAACAGGACACAGAAGGTAATTGTACATGGAGTCCACTCTGAAGAAAGGGCGGTTACTAGTGGGGTACCGCAGGGTTCAGTATTGGGTCCAGTCCTTTTTAATGTCTTCATCAGTGACATTGCAGAGGGACTGGAAGGAAAAGTATGCCTTTTTGCAGATGACACAAAGATCTGCAACAGGGTTGATACACAAGGAGGCGTGGAAAGGATGAAAAGGGACTTGGCAAGGTTGGAGGAATGGTCAGACGTATGGCAGCTAGGATTCAATGCAAAAAAGTGCAAAATAATGCACCTAGGAAACAAGAACCCAGGGGAAGAATACACAGTGGGTGGGGAGGTAGTAACAACAACAAAACAGGAAAGGGACTTGGGGGTAATCATATCAGATGACCTTAAGGTTAACAAGCAATGTGAGATGGCAGTAGGGAGGGCCAGGGGTATACTGGGATGTACAGGGAGAGGCATCAGCAGCAGAAAACAGGAAGTTGTTATCCCTCTGTACAGACAGTTGGTGAGACCCCATCTGGAATACTGTGTCCAGTTCTGGAGACCCCATCTCTGCAAGGACATAGACAGGATAGAGGCAGTCCAGAGGAGGGCAACTAAAATGGTGCAGGGTCTGCAAGAGAAGCCGTATGAGGAGAGACTAAAGGAGCTTAATATGTATACCCTTGAGGAAAGAAGGGAGAGGGGGGACATGATAGAAACTTTCAAGTACCTCAAGGAATCAACAAAGTCCAAGAGGGTAGCATCTTTCAGAAAAAGAGACTTGCAAGAACAAGAGGACACAATGTAAAGATAGAAGGAGGGTGGTTCAGGGGCAATGTGAGGAAGTATTATTTCACAGAGAGGGTAGTGGATGCATGGAACAGCCTTCCTGAGGAAGTTGTGGGGTCTAAAACTGTGGGAGAATTCAAGAATGCATGGGACAGACATAAGGCAATTCTTGTGGGGGGCAGGAAGATATAGGCTGTTGGTTAACTAGGATCTGCAGCCCATCTTGTAGGTAGGGAAATGGGCAGACTAGATGGGCCTAGTGGTCCTTATCTGCTGTCAAAGTCTATGTTTCTATGTTTCTACATACATGTAGGGGAGAAATAGTGGACATGGGTGAAAAGGAACAGCATCAAGAAGGCCAGAGGGAACGTGAAATCTTTATTGCAGTACTACATGACACAAGAGGCACAGCAAAATGTAGTACATGGTGATACGGAACTGACAGAACAGCATAGCAGACAGTGCACAGTGCTGAAGCATAGTAAGTCACACATGAAGCAGTAGCACACATCACACTTGAAGCTGGAAATTGGACGCTATCCCTCTAAGATAATCAGCCAGAATCCTATCACCATACTGCTCTACAATGTCCATAGTATGTTTACTGCAATCCTTATATTTTTTCTTTGAAGTTGGCATACATTGCCCTGAGACACACTTTTGTATGCAAATGTCAGTCATATGTTCCTCCGTTTTGAGAACATCAATAAACTTCCACGCAGAGGGATGGGCAGCACCCATGAGGGAATTGAAATCTCAATGCCATGCCTCAACTGCATTGATGGTATGAGGGAGACCCGACTTGATGGCATGGAAACAGTTCCAGAAGTCAATAGGGCATAGTGGCCAATGCCTCACCCTCTACTGATAGGGCGTCCAACCTAATTGTCCTCAACATAGTTTAACAGGGGAGCCAAAATGTCATCCTGACTCACAAAAAATCCCCAGGTTAGCAGTTCTTCAAAAGAAGAGACCTCGTTGGAGGGGGGCACAAAAGCTAGGGGTGGAAGCAACTGAATATTACAGGTGAACTCCTCATCCAACATGTAAAGGCACTGAACATCTGGGAGCTGATGGATTTTGCACCACAGGGCCTGGCACAAGTAAAAAAAAATGCATCCATGCAGCTGGGCATCTGGGAACATAGTCTGAAAAGCCTTATAGGAAGCGTACTCAAAGTCAACCATTATTGACTGTGGGCACACGCCAGCCTGTAAGATGGTCAGCTCACGAAATACATGGCAGTACGCAGCAGTCGTACGTGAAGACATTAACACAAACACAGAGGGGAAAACTGATGAATATTCAATCCCATGAATAGTACATAGTTGCTAAAATAATGGAGGTCAGCACTTGAACGTCCTGTCAGCATACCAGTGAGGGCACCATGCCAGATAACTAAGATTTCGAGCAGTAGGAAAAATCAGATATCCCCCACCAGCACCACTGTCATGTAGAAGGAAAGGTTCACCTAACTGGGTCCGAGTGTAACCATCAGGAATCTCCAACTCTGCCAAGGAAAAGTGCTGTATAGGTGGTCTCAATACCCCTTTCCATACCCTCTGAACATTTTGTTTGAAATAATCCAGGCAGGAAAGGAGGCAGTATAGCGCAGTGGTCTAAGGCTCTGAGCTGCAAATCTGGTGACATCCAGCAGACCAGACCTGGGTTTGAATCCCACAGCTTCCACTTGCATACTATGTGACCCTGAGCAAGTCATTTAACCTCCTTGTGCTCCCAGGTCGCTCCTGTAAAAAAGCTTCCAGCTTAGTGTGCTATACCTGGTTAAACAACAAAAAAAAAAAAATAATAATCCACAGGAGGCAGTCTCCCACCCACCATGGCAGACACTCTACTGCAGCACGCTGCCACAACCTGCTGGGATGTCTCCAAAGTTGACAAAGCCCTCCACTTAATATCATTCATAATCTCCCGGACAACTATATCCCCTTGGTCAGGTACATGGTTGTGCACTTTGACAACGTTCACAACCTTATCTCCCATGGTGTGCACCCTGGCCATGCACTTGCCCCTCCGGTACTCTGTACACTTCCAGTAGATTTTCTCACTATGAATGTGCTGTCTCTGGTACAAAAATCCATCATGCAGAAGTAGCCGATTTCCCCAGTAACTTTCAATGAATTCTAATGGCATGCTAACAACTCCACCCACACCACACAACGCCATGGACAGAAAACACCAACTCACCACTACTAATGCTGCTCCAACTCTAACTCTAACATGCACAACCCATGAGAAGGCACATACACCACCAGGAGACACAACACAAAACACCTGCAGAACCATAAACCACTCAGACACATCCTGAGCCTTGGACACACCTGTCACACACATGCTTTTCAGCATAACCACACTACAACATGCTGTAAAATCTGTCTCGTGCACATTACTTTTGCACTAGCCACAGCACCCACATCAACCCACCCTCTTTCCTCCGTTCTATCGACAGTATACCCTCATGAGGTGGGGTAACAAAAAGGCTATGCTGAAATTTTGCTGTACAAATATGGTAAAGTGTTATTTTTTACATCCTGGATGAGACATCTTTCCGCACTTCTGGTGCAAAATGACCCATTTTGGCCAATTATAAGAACAGTCATAAAATGACTGTCTTGAACATTTGGGGTCAAAATTTCAATAAATGAAGAGTGAATGTGTTAAAAGTGAATATGTAGCATGAATGTGTAAAGAGTGAACGTGCCAGGCCCTGCATTTCTGTAGGCAGTTGGATTCTTCCCATAGTTCAGCAACAAAAGGGCCCTGCACATCTGTACCTGTTCACATAGGTCCTGAAGAGACCTGCGTGAATGGGAATAAGATTCCAATATCTCAAAAAGGAAGGGAATTGTTTGCAAAAAAAACTTTGTTAATGCACCAGTTAGGGTAACTTAGTACCACCAAAGTAGGGAAATGTGGCGTTAGGATTTCCAGTCTTAGCTCCCGACCTCCACCCCCCCAAACGGCAAAAGGAAAAATCATTACAGTATTGTCTGTCCTGAGTCTTGGCGAATCAGGGGTGGGGTCTTCTTTGGGGTTTTCAACCCTAACCCTCATCCCATTCCATGGGCAAATAAGGTCAGATGTGATCTGTTTTCTTCAGGCAGGGCCCACAGGTTGTTGGCAATACGTGGGGAGACAAAAGTTCTGTACATTTAAATACTATATCAGAATCGTGTGAGCGTTAGGGTTGAAAACCCCAAGGAATACCCCACTCTTGATTCGCCAAGACTCAGAACAGCCAAAACCATAATGATTTTTTCCTTTTGCTACTTGGGGGGTTGGGGTAGGGAGTTACAGTTGGAAACCCTAATGCCACATTTCCCTACTGTTGCGGTATTAAGTTACCCTAACTGATACATCAACAAAGTTTTTTGCAAAGAATATATTATAGGGACACAGTTGTGACCCTATAGCTAGGGTTGAGTAGGCACTTCAATGTTAAATCCCAAATTTTGCACTTTAATAACTTTGCAACCATTCAATGGATTTGCATGAAAATTTGCATGCTTCATTGCCTAGAGTAGATCTCTGGGTGTGATAAGTTCTGTTCCATTCAGATATGTGTTTTCTGAGTTCTGGAGAGTTGAAAAATGCACTTTTCACTCATTGACTTTGCTGGGTTTTTCTTTGAACTTGCCTACAGCCCAGAAGGTTTGGAACTGTGCATTGAAATGTTCAGGGCACAAAGGGACTAGCCCACAGATGAGTATTTTGATACTTTGGTGAAAAATTAAAAATCCATTCTAAAGTTATTTTCATTTCTAATTTTGATCACTTGGCTACTGAACATGCTCAGTAAGGACTTCAGGATAGCTGTATGAAATGAAAAAGGAATCCTTTTTCATACTGAAATAGTCCTTTTTTCCATTTTTTTTTAATTTAAAAAGCCACAAAAATTACATCCTGGAGAGAGCACAGCACATCTATCTAGCTCATCGAGGCCCCCCGTTAGGTGGATACTGCATTTTAATGTTGTAAAAATGATCCGTAAATGTGCTTTTGGTTACATTTCACGTCCTTTTTTGTGACTCCATGATACAAAAAAGAATCTTTTTTCGTATCACGAGTCACGAAAAAGATCCTTTTTTGTGAAGGGAAAATCTTTATCCCTTTTTTGCATCTTATTCCCTGGGGTCTAGTGCCCCCCCACCAAATCACCATCACAATAATTATAAATAATTCCCTGATGTCTAATGGCACCCCCACTCTCTGATTGCTGTTCCTGTTTTTGTTCCCCATTTCCTCGGTGCCTAGTGGCATCCCCACCCTCCGATTGTTGTCACTGTTTCTTTTTCCATTTCCCTGGCACCCCCACCCTCCAAATGCTGTCTCTGTTCTGTTACCCCATTTCCCTGGTGTCTACTGGCACCCGCCACCCTCCAATCATTGTCCCCATTTTTTTCCCTGATTCCCTGGTGTCTAGTGGTACCCCCTACCCACCGATGCTGTCCCCATTTTTTTCCCTGATTCACTGGTGTCTAGTGGCACCCCCACCCTCCAAATGCTGTCCCTGTCCTGTTACCCAATTTCCCTGGTATCTAGTGGCACCCCACCCTCTGATTGCTGTCCCTGTTTTTGTTCCTCATTTTCCTGGTGTCTAGTGGCACCCCCCCACCCTCTAGTTGTTGTCCCCATTTATTTCCCTGATTCCCTGGTGTCTAGTGGTACCCCCTACCCATCAATGCTGTCCCCATTTTTTCCCCTGATTCACTGGTGTCTAGTGGCACCCCCACCCTCTGATGCTATCCCCATTATCTTTCTTGATTTCCTGGTGTCTAGTGGTACCCCCACCCACCGATGCTATCCCACTAACTGAAATAAAGAAAAACGCTCTTAATGTTTTTTTTAAACATAAACGGTTCCCCTCCAATCTGACCCCCACCCCTACCTCCCACTCAGCACCCACCATCCCCCAGTACACCCCAACACACCATCACTCACCTGAACAGGTCCAAGGTTTGAGATCCACTCTGTGATTGAAAACACGTCTTGCTGCTGGAGCCGGCGACTGCAATATGAGAAACTAAGGTAAGTGGGGTACAGTGTATTTCAATAGGGTTTTCAACTTTGATGCATAAATCAGCCATTTTTGAACATTTTGATACAAAATTTTCAATGTGGCCTTTTGGGTGCCCCACCTCATGAACAATATGATTGACATTGCGCAACTCCTGCCCTAAAGGTGATTTTTCGGTCTCTTGGTGATTTCACCTTTCAGGCAGAATTTGAACAATTTTCCTGCCTTTGTTTATGAGGTGGGGTCATAAGAAGGCCATGTTGAAATCTGGGGTCAAAATAAGTAAAAATGGCAAAGTTATGACCATTCATTGCAGCTTCACTACTCACGCTCGTAACTTTGGAAATTTAAAATATTTTGACCACGAATTTTCAACATAGACTTCTTATTACTCCACCTCTTGTATGTCACAGCTGTCATTTTTCAAACCCTAGTCAAAATATGTTTTCACACTTGTGGCACAAAATGGAGTTGCCATTGAGTGAAATTACATTTTGGCAGGGATTAGAAAATGTTCTGTACTGGGTACATGAGGTGGGATAATAAGATGGCTATGCTGACAATTTGTTTACTGTTGTCCTATAAATGGAAGCACAGGGCCCTTCTACAGCGACATACATATACGCATCTATGGAGGGATGGGAGCACAGGGCCCTAAGCACCCTGTGCTCCCACAGGCAACTAAGGATACAATTACTCTGTCTCAAAAAATATAGATGGGTGGGAGCACAGGGCCTGGAGGGCCCTGCGCTCCCACAAGTAAATAAGGCTATAATTACACTATCTCAAAAAGTAAGAAAATTCTTTGCAAACAAATTATGTTAATGCATTAGTTAGGGCTGAGGCTAAAGTGACAAAAGCATGGAAATATGATGTTAGGTTTCCAATTCTAAAACCCCTGCCCCACCCCTGAAGTGAATGAGGGGTGGAGTTTCCCTTGGGGTTGTCAACCCTAACACTCGCCCCACTGCAGTAACAGAAAAGGTAAGATGTGATGGAGACAGATGTGTATGCTTCATGACTGCATACAATGGGGTGAGCACTAGGGTTGACAACCCCAAGCAAGATTCCACCCCTCATTTGCTTCATGGGTGGGGCAGGAGTTTTAGGGTTGGAAACCCTAATGTCATATTTCCCTTTGATTGCTTTAGCCTCAACTGTAATGCATTAACATCATTAACATAGTTTTTTGCAAAGAATATATATACATACACAGTTCACGGCTGCCTCCCCCATGCCTTGGCCTACTGGGTACCTTTGTCATACACTGCATAGCATAAAACAAAACCGTGCAACAGGAACAGTGCAGTAGAAAGGAGCGAGAGGGTGCAAAATCGCGAAAGGGTGTATGCATGGTAGTACACCCTCTCACTCTCCCAAGCAGAGGATAAGACCTCTGCTGGGACATGGGTCTGGTGAGCAGCTGCTGAGGCTCGACGGGATCAGCCACAGGCAGCAAGGGAGGCAGGCAGTGCGTCTATTTATTTATTTAGTTAGTTATTAAATTCTATTACCCGGGTAAGCCCGCTGGGCCCCGGAGGTCCCTTTTTTCGGGGCGACCCATAGTTAGTTACATAGAGCAGTGCAAGTACAGTCAAAGTATACATAGTAGGACAATGCGTACAGAATATAATGGCATTGTACAATAACCATTGTAGAAGGCGGTGACATAAGACATGACAACAGTAGTAGCTGTTAGACTTAGGGCAGGCAGTACAACTACATATACAAGCAATACACTGTAGGACAATAGGTTACAGATTACATTGGGATGACCAGTTTTCATAGAAGAGAGCGACTATTTACAGGACAAGTACATCAGATGAAGACTGGCAGCTAGGTGCCAATTAGAGCAGATTAGACTTTCCATGGCCATACTACAGGGGGCGTAATTTAGCTAGCCTTCAGGAGAGATGCAGGAGCTGAGATTCTGGAAGTGAGTGCATAGTCCCGCCTGAAAGATTGCTAGGGAGGGGGCTTCTTGGAGCTGACTTGGGAGCTTGTCCACAGTGTAGGGGCTAAGTGGGCAAAGGATTTACTGCCGGCTGCAGATTTGTACATGGGCAGGTCGAGCAGTGTTTTGCCCAAAGTGCAGAGGGGCCTGCTGGGCCACTTTGGGGCGAGTAACCTGATTAGCCCTGCAGAAGAATCAACAGAGAGGAGCTTGTAAGTCCAGTTTAACAGGGGTACTGCAGCCTAAGGTTCAGGGTGGACCATTTGAGTGCGGCAAGGGCTTCTCAGTGGTGGGTACTCAGATGGGCTTTTGTGGCAAATCATGCGACTTTGTGGTACAATGTCTGTAGTCTGCCATGGTCAAGTTTTGCGATACGGAGTAGGATTGGGGCTGCATAGGTAAGAGTAGGTAGGAGGACACTCTGAGCTATTGCCAGTCTTGTCTCAGGTATCATATTGGCACTAAGTTGGTAGAGCAACCTGAGTTTGTGATGGATGTTTTTTGTCACCAGGTCTACATGAGGCTTTAGCGTGAGTCCCTGGTCTAGTGTAAGACTCAGGTATTTGAGGGATTGGACCACTTCGATTGTAGAGCCCGATGTGGTGACCAATGGCAGAAGATGTTCCCGGGAGGGACCCAGAGATTTAGGACCAAACAGGAGCGCTTTGGTCTTGTTTGGGTTGAGGACCAGGTGATTCTCGATCAGCCACTCTTCAGCCTGGGTGAAGTCAGACTGGAGCAGGGGTCCTAGATCATCCAGGTGCAGCTCAGTTCTATAGAATACTACATCATCAGCGTACTGTGCCACAGAGCTACTCCCACAGTGGTGGCTGAGGTCACTGACAAACAGGGAGAACAGGAGTGGGCCAAGGATGGAGCCTTGAGGCACCCCCTCATTTAAAGGTAATGAGTCAGAGGTTGCATCTCTCCACTTGACCTGCTGGGAGCAGTCAGTCAGGTAGTTACGGAACCAATTCAGAGAGTGTTGGTAAAGTCCAAATGTGCTCAACTTGGTTAGTAAGAGTGGTGGTCTACCAGGTCAAAAGCCTTGGTTAGGTCTATAAAGACTGCCCTTATGGGGGTGCACTTGTCCAAGGCAGCTAGGAAGTCAGAGGTGAACCTGATGAGGGCGGTATCTGCCCCGTGCTTTTGTCGGAAATCATGCTGTGATGGTGCCAGAAGCTGGTTGTCTTCCAGGTAGTCCCTCAGTTGGCCGTATACTAGCCGCTCCTGGATCTTTGCCAGATGGCAAAGGATGGAGATGGGTCTGTAGTGGCCAATAGGATCTCTGGAACCACCCTTATGGATTGGGACCACGTGGGCCTGTTTCCATGTTTTGGGGACTACTCCCTCCAGCAGGGATCTGTTTTTTAATATGGTGATAGGTAGGGCTATGGTGGGGGTGGCAGCTTTGAGCAGTCGTGGGTCCAGTCGATCAGGTCCTGGTGATCCTGTGGGTTTTAAGGATTGCAGGAGGAGCAACACTTCTTTGACTCGTACAGTCCTTAACTGGAAGTGGGGGGTCAGAGGGTCCTGCATTTCAGTGACTGGTGGACCCTGGTGACTGTGTGGGCAGTTGCTTCTGAAAGTGCCAAGGTCCGTGAAGAAGCTGTTGAAGGCTGCGGCAGCCTCTCCTCCACCAGTTAGGGTTAACCCATTGCAGGTTATATTACCCTGCTGCGGTTCATTTGTGCCTTTTAATAGGGAGTTTATACAGGTCCAGAAGGACTTGGGGTCAGACAGGATATCCTGTTGGAAGGTTTTGATATAGGCCCTTTAAGCAGATTTTGAGGCTTTCTTGCACTTGTTCCTCAGGGACCTGTAGTCAGCTAGGTCTGCTGGACAAGTGGAGCACCCAGGCCTTATCTCTGCTTATCATTAGGGATTTCAGCTCACGTGATACCCATCTATGGCATTGACCTTTCGCATGTCTTTTTCTTACCAGGGCATGGAGATTGGCCACCGCAGAGAAAGTATGCTGGAAGTGCTGAGCCGCTTCATCAATACTGCCTAGTAGACTTAGTGATGCCCAGTCGGCATTTCTCAGTGAGCTCTGGAAGGCCTCAGTGGAGAAGCCTGAGAAGTCTCTGGCCACTGTGAGTCTGGGGGGAATCCTGGGTGGCCTGTTTTTCCAGATGCAGAAAGTGGGGGAGTGGTCACTCAGGGCATCGGACATCACACCAGTCACTTGGATGTTGGCTGGGTTAGAGACTAGGATCCAGTCGAGGGTGGAGTGGTTCCCTGTCTTTAGGTTTTGCATGGTGAACTCTGTTACGACCTGCGTCAGGTTAGCTTCTAGGAGCAAGGCCCTGTGGGCTTGCTCGGTGGCGGGATCCCACCTCAGGTTGTAATCACCTAGGACCAGCAGCTCCACGGGTGAAGACCCTGCAAGGGAGCATGCTAAGTTCTGGAGTGCAGTGGGGGGATTATAAATGCAGCCTATGGTTAGGTGTTTTGCATGGCCCAGTATGATTTTGATGAAGAGGGATTCGAGCCCTGAGGAGCTTGGCAGGTCGATAGAGGATGGGGAGGTCTCCAGCGAGGCGCTCTCATAGATTAGGACACCCCCCTCCTTTTTTACCATCTCTGTCCTTTCAGAAGGTGTGGTAATTGGCCAGCTCCACTTCATGATGGAGGATGTGAGGCTTCAGCCAGGATTCAGAGATGACAAGCACATCCAGCCCATACATCTATACCCAGGACTGGACCTCATGCATCTTGGGTCACAAACTACAGACATTCATATGGGCAACTCTCAGTCCTCTGGTGAAATGCCATGTGGGGTCCCTGGGGGACCCCAGAGTTGTGTTAGCAAAGTTAGGCCCAGGATTGGGTTGGATATCTCCTGAGCTCATTAATAGGGCGAGCACAATGAGGTGGAGGACCCCCTGCCTGAATTGGGGGAACAGTTTTCTACACTTTTTGGTCACTGTGGCTAGGATGTGCTACCAGGCTCCCCTTTGCATTAGGCCATGCATCAATATCAGGGCATCAGGGGTAGTAATTGCAGGGCATATTGTCAGGTGCGGGAGGTGGTGGTCCGGTGTTCCCCATTGAAGGTTCGGGTCGAAGCTGCTGCACATAGTTGTATCTACCCATACTAATGCTGCAATGTACAACAGTACCATCCCATGGACTCTGTATGGGACAAGGCTTGGGTAGTGCCATGGGCCCTGTAGTTTCCAGTGTTGTGGCCAGGCTGCTTCAGGTTGGAGCTTTGAGCTCCGAGCCTTCTGTCCCATAATGGAAGTAGTAGAGTATGAGCTGAAAACTTCCAGTGGAAGGTGCCTTTGGAGTGGTGGCAGTATTGCCCTGGGGGCTTTGGGCTAGGTGAGTTTCAATTCTCACACCACTTGTAACAAACAAGGTTGATGTACAGTCCTTTTTTCAAATGAACCGTGCACAAGGTAACAGTGGTGCTTTCAGCTAAAATCAATATTTAAACAAAATGCTGAAGCACACACCTCATCCCAAAAATAAAATTGAACACAGAGCTACTAAAAATACTATTTTTATTTCACCAACCAGGCCATCTTATGCGTTTCAGACAAACAGGTCCTTTATCAAAGGTTAAAACATTACTACAAGACATCAGTTAAATATCAGTATATATATGACGTCATGATGATGTGGAAACAATTCATTGGCTCATCACAATTATACACTGTTAAAAATGCCATCACCATAATTAAGTCATTTAAACAAGTACTATTACATTTAAAGTGCAAGAGTCATATTTAAGTAAACAAATTCACTCATTTACATTAATAAAGTGCTCTGAATATAAGTTCATTCATAATATAAAATATTTATTATCAAGAGCATCTCTTCCTATTTTTCCAAATATGGCTTAAGTTCTAAGCTTGTATTTATTCCTGGTTTTCTGTTTGCCTTTAATCTTAAAATCCATTCATTTTCTCTTCTCAATATTTTATTTAGAAAATTACCACCCCTCTGTACTTCATAAACTTTTTCTATACCCATGAATTTGAAATTGTGTGTCTCATTTTTATGCTCCATTATATGTGCTGCAGTGGCATAAGTTAAATCCTGCTTTTCAATTGCCCGAACATGTTCCAACACTCTTATTTTAAATGCTCTCTCTGTCTTTCCTACATAGTATGCTTCACAGCTACATTTAGCTAAATAAATAACTCCTTGAGTGTTACATGTTATCAATTGTCTCACATCAAAATCTTTGTTCTGACAATTCAAAACTGAAAATTCTTTACCCTGTAATATGTGCTTACATGCTGAACAATTTTTACATGACACACATCCTTTGCTATTAGTAAGCCAATTACTGGTATGTCCCACCTGTGTCGTAAAATGGCTTCTCACTAATGTGTCTTTTAACATTGGTGCACGTCTATAAGACAATTGATAACATGTAACGCACAATTTCAGATTCATGGGAATAGAAAAAGTTTATGAAGTACAGAGGAGTGGTAATTTTTGAAATAAAATATTGAGAAGAGAAAATTAATGGATTTTAAGACTAAAGGCAAACAGAAAACCAGGAATAAATACAAGCTTAGAACTTAATCCATATTTGGAAAAATAAGTAGAGAGATGCTCTTGATAATAAATATTTTATATTATGAATGAACTTATATTCAGAGCACTTTATTAATGTAAATGAGTGAATTTGTATGCTTAAATATGACTCTTGCACTTTAAATGTAATAGTACTTGTTAAAATGACTTAATTATGGTGATGGTGTTTTTACCAGTGTATAATTCTGATGAGCCAATGAACTGTTTCCACATCATCATGACGTCATATATATATATACTGATATTTAACTGATGTCTTGTAGTAATGTTTTAACCTTAGATAAAGGACCTGTTTGTCCGAAACGCGTTAGGTGGCCTGGTTGGTGAAATAAAAATATTTTTAGTAGCTCCGTGTTCAATTTTATTTTTGGGATGAGGTGTGTGCTTCAGCATTTTGTTTGAATATTGATGTACAGTCCTGGTGTGCGTACCGTGTAGAGCCAGGGGGGCCATTGCCCCTAGGTGTTAGGGCTGCAAATTGGTTGCAATCAGGGATGTGCAGTGTAAGCAGCACGCCTCTTCAATTAGCCCAAGATCAGGGCTGGAAAAGCCCCTTATAGTAAGGAGCACCCAACTGGGTTTCGATTCTCGATCCCAGATGCATGGATTTTTTAATTTTTCGCACTTTGTGTGATTTTCACTGTTACCACCCCCCAAGAGTTAGTTATATTAGTTGGGGGGGGGTATGGTGGGCACAGCCCCCTGCAAAAAGAAGACTTATGCCACTGGCAATATATTGCACTGTATTGGCAGTGCGGTATAATGTCTTGCAACATTATGACCACGTGACATACCTCGGGCTCTCACTCCTGGTACAAAAATACCAAACTCCATTTCATCATTATTGCATTACTACTTCTCTCTGCTGGGGATATTAATCCCAACCCAGGTCCTGCTGGGGATATTAATCCCAACCCAGGTCCTGCCCCTACTACAGGTTCGCTGCCCATGAACTCGTGCTTTCACTCCACCTCATCGGCTACTCCATTCCTCCCTCGTGGCCTTAAGATCATTCACCTTAATATACAGAGTCTCCTTCCAAAACTCGACCTGCTTCAACCACTAGTTATTTCACTTAACTCTGACATCCTCATCCTATCTGAAACATGGTTAAACAACAAAATCCCTGATACTACCATCTCCATCCCTGGCTATACACTTTTCCGCCAAGACCGTATAACCTGTGGTGGTGGCGTGGCAATCTACAAATCCTCCTCACTCCAAGTCACCACTATATTATCCTCATCCATTCCTTCGGCATATGAGGCACTAGTTATAAGACTAGCCCTGCCTGTCTCCATCCCCATTTTTGTAGCTGGGATTTACTGCCACCCAGGCCTGAACTCAGCTATTGCTACTGAACTCATTACCACCATTAAGTCTCAAGCTGCTGCAGGTGAGCTATACATAATAGGAGATTTCAGTCTTAACTGGTTGGCCTCCTCCCTAGGGAACACATGAAATGCCCTAAACCTCACACAGTTAATCCATGAACCAACATATCTCAACCATAAAACCCTTAACCACTCCCTGACAGACTGGGCTCTCGCCTCTCACCCTCACCAAGTCATTCGATCAGGACTGTTCCCTGGTGTTCTAAGTAATCATCATATGATCTTCCTGGTTCACAAAATTCACAGACCAAAAGTCTCACACAAAATACTGATAACCCAATCTTACAAATCACTTGACCTCACCCCCCTTATCATGATCTGACTCAAGCTGACTGGACACCAATAGTATCAGCTAATTCTATCGACCATGTATTAGCCTATTATATGGATAACTTACTCAACACTTGGAACACGCATGACCCACTAAGATGCACCAGAGTCCATGGGAACCACCTCCCATGGGTCACCACTGAACATTTGGCCTGTCAGCATGCCCGTGACCATGCTTGAAAAATGCACAAAGTGTCCAAGTTGCCTAGTGACCTTAAAAAATACTGGGCTCTCCACAACTTATGTACAAAAGTCATCAGGCTTGCAAAAGCCAAATAGTTCAATTCCTTTTTTCAAACCAATATTACCAATCCCTCCAGGTTCTGGAAGGTCACTCACTCCCTTTCTCCTCCCCCCAACTAAACCACCTGCACCGCTCCTAAAGGTAAATGACTCTCTTATCTCTGACCACTCCACCGTCACATCAGAATTCAACACCTATACATCTTGTGCTACCACCCTCCTATCTTCTCTCCCTCCCACCCCCTCTAGCCCTGCCCCTGTATCCTCCACTCACTCCACTTACCCCCCAGCTGGGAGCTTCTCCTTCTCCCCTGCCTCACCGACTGGCATTTCTAAAGCTCTCCTCACTCTCAATCCATCTGCAGGCAGATCCTTGGATGGTCTCGACCCTAAATTGTTATATCTCTCCAGGTCTGCTATCTCTTCACCACTATCTAGCCTTCTAAACCTCTCTTTCTCCCTAGCATCTGTCCCTACTGACTGGAAACATCCTACTGTCCTCCCTCTACTTAAGGGAGGTGACTCTTCCACCCCAAGCAATTACGGTCAATTTCACTTCATCCAGCCCTGGCTAAGCTCCAGGAACATCTGGTCCTTTCCCAGCTGTCCTCCTATCTCTCTGACTCCTCCTTCTTCACTCCCTTCCAATGTGACTTTAGAAAAAGTCACTTTACCACAACTTCCCTTCTTAGACTCATCAACTCTATCCTCACAGGGATGGACAGTGGTCAAATTACTTCTGCTATTTTTGTCGACCTCGCTAAGGCTTTTGACATGGTCTCCCACTCCCTCTTTCTAGATACCCTTACATCAGCTGCCCTGTCTGACTCTGCCACCAGTTGGTTCAGAGCCTACCTGGTAGGTAGGACACAATCGGTCAGGATAGCTGATGAAATATCCCCCTTCTCCAAATACACACAGGTGTGCCACAGGGCTCAGTGCTAGGCTCAGTGCTAGGCCCACTACTATTCTCCATGTTCATACACGACCTTCTGACAGTCTGTTCATCTTCCTCCATACATATGTATGCAGATGACACTGTCCTGTTCACCTCCAGCCATTCCCCCTCTGATGTAGCAACCAGATTACAACTTGACTTCAATAAGGTTCAACACTGGCTTTGCTCTCATCAACTTTTCCTAAATGCTAAAAAGACAGTCTCCATGACCTTTGGCACTAGGCAGAGACTCTCCAAGCTAAACCCCCTACACTCCGTCCACACCCTAGACTAGACTATCATCAAGGACACATCCTCATTCAGGTGCCTTGGGATTTGGCTAGACCAATACCTCAATTTCTCTGGACAAGTGGATGCCACCCTAAAAAAACTGTGCCCCAAACTCAGCGCCCTGTACAGGAACTATAGCAGTCTACCTCTTATGGCTAGGCATAAACTTGTCCAGAAAATATTATCTATTTTTGAGTACTGTGACATGGTCTACAGTGCTGCTCCCAAGTCCTCCCTAGCCAAATAAGATACCCTTTTCAACTCTTTCTATCACTTCGCTTTGGACTCCCCCCCCATCCACCACTGCGACCTCTACTGCTCTCTGGCCTTCCAATCACTGAACAACAGATGTCTCTCCCACTGCACCAAATTTATCTCTAAATTCTGGTTTGGCACACTACCATCTTACCTCTCTACCTCCCTTACCACTCCACCACCCCCACGTCACTCTCTAAGATCAAATGATTCTCACACTTTGCCTGTCCCTAGCCGCATAACAACAATAGGCAAATCTGCATTTTCATATGGTTTCCCTAAACTCTGGAACTCATTACCTCCTCAAATTCATCACTCCTCATCCCCTTGTCCTTATCTTCAGCCCTACCAAACTTCTTCTCCCCTAACCGCACCTGCTCCTAAACAATTTTCCTTATACTCTCACCATATTATCTTTGCTTACTCGCCCTCTCTCTTACCCATTATGCTGTACCTTAAGCAAGTAATAGCACTTAAGTTATGTTCTAATTGTGGAATTTATTATGTCCCCTGCTTCCTCAGTTGTGTATTATCATACTCAATTTGTATAAAATTTTGCTCTGTATATATCATGTATTGTATTATAGTAACTGGGCAGCAATTTCTCTCAATGTACTGACCAGGTTGATATTTTCCATAACAACCAGCTGGTTGTTATGACATTTATGAGCCATGCCAGTCAAACTATGCTGCTGCCTCATTGGCCAACATTCTGTATGTGGGCGGGGCCAAACAGTCTCACAAACTGCTGGAGAAAAATTGCTGGTCTGTTATTATAAAAAATAAAAGATGGGGAGGGATTTTCATATGAGAATTTAATGCACACCCTCATTGTGGGATGCTTTGATAAACCCCTTGGGCTTCACCCTCGGGGTTTATGTAGCATCCCACAACTCGGGTGTGCATTAAATTATCATATCAAACCCATCCCCATCCATTATTCTCTATTTATGTAGGCAGCATTGGCATATGTACATGTACTATCCCTCTGTACCATGTCCCCTAGGATGCACCAGGGGACAAGCAATCCTGATTGCTCTGTGTGCTTTCCTGGTGAAACTTTTCAATAAATAAATAAAAAACATATATATATATATATATAATAGGAGTGCAGTAGCACCCCAGTTAGGGTTGAGATGGGGTTTCCATGTTAAACCTAGAATTTTGCACTTTAATAACTTTGCAATCATTCAATGGATTGGTAGAAAATTTGGCATGCTCTGTTTTGTGGGGTATAGCTCTTGACGTGCCAAGTTTTGTTCTGATCAGATGTGTGCATTATGAGAGTCGGATAGTGCAAAAACCTTCAAATTTGCCCTTTTTCGTAGTTTTTTTTTTTGTCATCGCCATGTGCCGAGATGGTGTGGAATTTTTTTGTGCAATTTCTATATTAGAAAGAGCTTGGTTCACAAAAGTGCCTTTCGTTGGTTTGGTGAAAAAATATTAATCCATTCCAAAGTTATACAATTTTTAAGTTCCCATTATCTTCAATGAGAATTTCACACTCCAGGATAGCTTCCTGGAACAACAAAGGAATTTTGTCTAATGAAAAAGGATTCTTTTTCTTGAGGTGGCAACCTTTTTTTGTGAGACAAAATTCCTTTTTCATGAGCCGCCATCTTGTTTTCCATTTTTTAACAGGAAAGAGTTGCATAACTCAGCTAAACGGTGCCTTGCACAGACATCAAAACATGTATTCTGCTCATGGGACTTCATGATGTGTATTTTTAATTGTTTTTCTCCTAAAACGGGCCAGGAACCCTTTTTCACATTTTTAAATCCCTTTTCACGACTCACTAATTTCCTTTTTCATGAATCCTTTTTTGTTCTTGCGAAAAAGGATTTAAAAAGATAAGTCCAAAATCCTTTCTTCACCAGCCGATTCCTTTTTCATGAGAAAGAAAAAGGATTCATGAAAAAGGAATCATCTCATGAAAAAGGATTTAAAAAACAGACTTAAGTCACAAATCCTTTTTCGCGAAAGGGACTCCTTTTCCGCGACCATGGCAAAGGATTCGCAGAAAAGGTTTCCATGTTGCGTAAAAGGATTGCAGAACAATCCAAGTCTGAAATCCTTTTCCATGACATTAAATCCTTTATTACCAGAATGAAAAACACTGGTGAAAAAAAGATTTGTTAGAACAGTAAAGGATTTGTAGCCCTTCCGTTCAGAATACTCTATATCTTCCCTGGTGTCCACTGGTACTCCCCACCCTTCAAGCGTGGACCCCTCATTAATTTATATTTAATAAATAGCCCTGGTGTCTAGTGCCCCCCCATAGCTTCTGCTGTTATATATTTTTTTATATTTGTTAATTAATTTTCTTATTTCCCCTGATTCCCCCTCTCTAACACATCCAAACCCCATCTTATAATGTAATTAAAATGTGCCTTTATTATTGGTGTCCAGTTCCTCCCCCATTTTGGTATAATGCTGAAAATAAGAAAACGGTCCCTCGATGTCTTTAAAAAATTTTTTACCTGTGGAAAAATAAAGTCCAGTGTTGATTCAACCTGCACACCCCTACTGACCTCCCACTGTACACGCACCACTCCCCAACCCCCTAGACCTCCCCACACACCCTCACTCATCTGCACCAATCTGATACTGAAGATGCACTCTCTGATCAAAGACACGTCTGTGATGCTTGACCAGCTGGTTATGATTGCTGTATGATATTTGTAAAATATAGTAGGTGATTGTCTCACATAAGACAGCCTGTGCTTCTGAGTGACCCCCGCCCCCCAACCAGGTTTCACTGAAGCTACAGGATATATTAAATTTACCAGGAGATCTCTGTAATGTAATTAACTTCCTTGAGAAATTGCATTTTATGGCCTTTTTATGACATGTTTTGAAGTTGGGAAGCTAAATATACATTTTATCACAGGACATGGCTATCTCACATGTAGGTGACAGATTGCAGGGTTGTGAATGTTCAAAGGAACTGGCTGATCAAAGACTCATAATTTTAGAAATTAGTTTTTGCTGATGTCACATTATTTAATATATCTCCTGACAGGAAATCATTTTTTTGTAATTTTATATTCTAAAACGAGGAGCTAGATGACTCACCAAAGGGGTAGGGAGATGGAGTTGAAATGTATCCTTGTAACTGAGGAATATGACATATCTTTTTGGGCTTTTAAGGAACACAGTTCTCTAACTTTCAAGGCACTTATAGAGGTAATACATTGGATAGAAAAAGTCTAAATGTATTGTGGTAGGAGTTTTTATTTTGTACTTTGCCCTTGTTCTTTTAAGTGATTGTATGCTCTTTGATATATTGTTCTGTGTTTACATTTTTCATGTTTTTATCATCTTGTAGTAAAGTATCTTTTTTTTTTAAAGACTGCCTGGGGTGTCTGCCAGTTCTTTTTGCATGTGACGTATAGAGGGTTAAGACTGACAAAAACTGTTCTAAATCTTGATGGTGTTACTAAACTGGGAAAAGGTAAGAATATACCTAAGGTCTTTTATAGAGTTTTAAGGGTTCATTTTGGAAGGCTGGCTTGGTGCCCCAGCGAAAGACTGTACCACAATCCCCAAAGAGGGTACGCATCTGAGCCTGTACATTGGGTACGCTAGCATAAGGTTCACAGTTTGAATCCCCAAGAACTTGAGACTAAAGGTGATTCAGACCCAAAAGCAGACAGGAGGGTTACCCTGTCTGTTACCTGTTCACATTACTGCGCTCGGAGGTTGGCACTGTGGGAGCAGAGGACCTGTCCTGCTGAGTACATTTGTAACAGATTTGGTTGACAGCAGTGAGAAAAAAATTGGTAACACAAGCTTTAACGGTTCAGTGTGTCAACTTAATACTGTACAGCTCACTTGCAAAATAAGGCAGTGATTTATCTTTAAAAAAGAAAACAGAACTATATCATTTTGCTTACAGTCAAGTTCCTACCTGTTTTATTTTTTTTTTATAAAGTGCAAGTTAGAGTAGCCGTAGTTAGGGAAGAAGATGGCTTCCAACTACAGCGGGTACACTGTAGACTACTTGAGGCAGTTGTGCCACAACAGAGGAGTTCTGCATGAGGCAAGAGCCACCAACCAGAACCTCATGGATACCCTGATAGCAGCAGATGCCCAGAGCATCGAGTCATAGACGGTGACTGTAAAGGACCAAACCTTGGGCATGGAGGGACCAGCGGCCACTGCAGTGTCCAGATCCGGTGAGGAGGGCAGCAGGGCCAGTGCAAGCCAAGGGCCACAGCAGCTGGGGAAGGTCACCAGCATTCTGGAGCCAGAAGCAATCAGGCTGCAGATTGAGTTGCGCAGAATGGAGCTGGAGTTCCAGGGAGATGCCGGGCGAGAACAGCAAGAAGCTGACCGTGAAGAGCATAAGCGCCAGTGAGCCACAGAGGAGAAGAGGGAGTGAGAACAGTGAGATGCAGACCATGAAGAGTGTGAGCGCTAAAGACAATGTGAACTGGAGAAGCTACAACTCCAGCCACCAGCACTAGAGCAGGTAAGTGGCTTGGGTTTAGCTTGAACTACAGGACTGGGTTATAAATTGAATTCCAAATTGATAGCTGAATTTAAAGAGAAGGAGGATATGGATGCCTTTTTTAAATTCCTTTGAAAAAGTTTGTATTCAGGCAAATATTCCTAGAGGGTCCTGGAGCTTCCCGCTATCCCCGCTACTTACTGGAAAAGCTCGGGATGCATTGGGTCAAATGGACAATGAGGACAGTAATGATTACAGAAAACTTAAAGCTACACTTTTAAAAAAGTTTGATTTAACTGCGGAAGCATACAGAGCTAAACTCTATAAGCTCAGGAGAAGCCCTGACATGAGCTATGAGGAGCTAGCCATGAAACAACATCAGTGTTTAAAATGTTGGTGGGAAGGAATTGAAGCAAACCCTGTAGATAAAATTGAAAATGCTATATTGTTAGAATATTTTTTTTTGGGAACGCCCAGCAGAGCTGATAACCTGGCTGGAGGACCAAGATCCCAAAACAGTGCAAAAGGCTGCTGAACTCTCAGACCACTATGCCAAGAGCAGACCTGCTCTGAGAGCGAATGGGGCAGAGGTGGCAGCACAGAAAGGGAAAAACGCACCTTCAGGGCAGCTAAAGCCCTCACTGCCTCCACCAAAACCAGTTAGCCCCAGGTTTCAAAGAAAAGATTTCTCTGAGAAAAGAAATGAATGTTGGGTTAGTAAAGAAACTGGGCATATTTCCAGAAAGTGTCCCAAAGGATGAGCAATATGCAGAATAGGACTAAGAAAGAAGTGGGTTGTTGTTTGTGTGTCCCTGGAAGCATGCATGTGAACATGAGGGAACACATGCACCCAGTCATGGTGAATGGTGTACAGACACAAGGGTTAAGAGACACAGGAGCATCCCTAACATTGGTAAAAGGGGATGTAGTAGAGCCTGGTCAGCTTATGCCCAATGAATTTGTAACTGTACAAGACTTCACTGGGGAGGAGAAAGCCCTACCACTCGCTAGTGTTCTCCGAGACTGGAGTGAAACAGGGGGAACTGTGCAACAGGTGGAGGTAGCCAAAACTTTAGCAGTTGATGTCATCCTCGGCAACAATCTCAAATGAGGGATGGTGTGTGCAATTACCTGTAGCCAAGCAGCAAGGGAAAATTGTAGTTCCCTGGAGCCCACAGAAGCCATTGGTTCCCCAGCCTGTATCTCCTGATATGGAGACTAATGAAAAGGGGGTTGAAATGTGCCCAGTAGCAGTTAACCACACAGTTACGCAGGGTTATTCCAAAGAAGGAGTGGTGACCCATTGTCAGAGGGTTAGGGAGGACAGTGATCCTGAATGCCCTGATGCTAGTACTAGGGACCCTAGTTTAGAGACTGAAGGAGACCTGTCCCATGCCTCGGGAATGTGTGAGGGTTTGCAGCTGCTCAGAAAAGTGACCCTAGTCTAGAGAAACTGAGGGCTTGTGCAGACCCTGATGGAGCACAGGGAGGTGACAGTAAATATAAAGTTTATTTGGAAAATAGATTGATGTATACTCCGGCTGTGAAGACAGAGGGGGGGTGATAGGCAGGCAGCTTGTCGTTCCCCAGGGGCACCGTGAGCAGTTGCTCAAGATTATACATGATATTCCCTTGTCTGGTCATCTGGAATTGCATGCACTATGCAATGGTTGGCCCAGAATTTCTATTGGCCCGGCTTCACCCAGCGGGTGAAGGAGTATTGCCGGTCTTGTCACCAGTGCCAAGAAATAGGGAAGGCAGGTAAGAAAACCCAAGCCACCCTAATTCCATTACCCATAGCAGAGGAGCCATCCCTGAGTAATGGGAATGGATACTGTGGGGCTTTTAAATACCCACAGCTCCTCCGGGAAGAGGTTCATCCTGAGTGTGGTGGATTATGCCACTCGGTATCCAGAGGCAGTTGCCCTATCCTCACTGAGGACAGACAAAGTGGCAGATGCCTTACTTGGGATTTTCTCCCGTGTTGGGTTTCTGCAGGAGGTTATCACTGATCAAGGGGGTTCCTTCATGTCGGACCTGATGAAATGTTTGTGGGAGAAGTGTGGAGTGGTGCAGAGAAGCATGACACCTTATCACCCGCAAGCCAATGGGCTTTTGAAAAGATTTAATGGTACCCTGAAGTCAATGCTCCAAGTGTTTGCTGAACAGCATTGGAGGGACTGTGAGAAATACTATCCCCACCTGTTGTTTGCATACAGGGAGGTGCCCCAAGAGTCGATAGGATTTTCTCCCTTCGAGCTCTTATACGGACATCGGGTACATGGGCCCCTAGACTTGATCCAGGAGGACTGGGAAGGCAAACACACCACCCAGGGCACTCCCATAGTGGATTACATCCTTAGGTTTAGGGAAAGGCTGAAGGAGCTGGGTTTTAAACTTGCGAGGGGGGGAGGTACATGGGAAGGGCTGACCTGAAGCCCCCTCCTCCAGATGAGGGGAGTAGCCATCAAATCCAAGGGGAGGAGGGGGAAAATAGTCAGGGGGAGGAGGTTCCAGGAGGAGCAGATGGTGGCAGGTGGCACAAGGAACCTGGGTGTGGTTCGACAAAGGAGATCAGGGACAAGGGGTGGGAGTGGTGTTAGTAAATGCCAGACACTTGAGTAACAAGTTACCAGTTCCAGGCCATGCTGTTCCGGGGGTGGATGTGGCAGCGGTCACAGAAACGTGGACCAACAACAACCATGACTGGGACCTTAACGTGAAGGGATACTTTTTACTTAGGAAGGATAGAAAGGAGGGCAGAGGGGGAGGAGTGACTATGTACATTAGAGAAGGCATGGAAATTGCAGAGGTAGAAGAGGCAGAGGGAAACATGGAGGCCTTATGGGCCACCTTACAAACCCTGACAGGAGGTAAGGTCAAGCTGGGTGTAGTATATAGGCCCCCGGAATGGGTGATGTTCTGGAGGATGATTTGCTGGACAACATTATTGCCCAGTGTGGACCAAAAGGGGAGAGATTGGTGTTGATGGGGGATCTTAATATGCCAGGGACAAACTGGGGAACCATGTACTCTAAGGTGGCCAAGGAGCAGAGGCTGCTAGATGGTTTCCGGGATGTGTTCTTAACACAGCATGTGAGGGAGCCCATGAGGGAGGGTCATGTTCTGGACATGGTTTTGGTGGATGGGGATCTGGTAAGGGACCTGGTTGTAGAGGATCCCCTGACTGGGAGCGACCACAACACTGGTTTGAAATTAACATGGGGGGGAGAGATCTAGAACACTGGCAGTGGATTTCAGGGGAGCAGACTTTATGAGCATGGGAAATATTCTAAAGGATCACATGAAAGGGATTACAATAACGGATGTGGAAAAGAGATGGGAGGTCATAAAATGGGGACTTCAAGAGGCAGTCAGGACCTGTGCTAAGGTGAAGCGCAAGGGAGCAAGGTCACATAAACCGTGCTGGTGGACCAGTGAAGTTCAGGGAGCAGTCAGGGACAAGAAGGCTGCCTACAAAAAATACAAAACATTAAGAGGGGAAAGGAAAAGGGAAATGTACTGTCTTGCATCTAGAAAAGTCACCCAGACAGTGTGGGTGGTAAAGTCCAGTAAACAGCAGAGGCTGGCACAGGGGATTCGGGGAGGGAAAAAGGGTTTTTGCCAGTACATCGGGGAGTGGAGAAAACTAAGGGCAAGCTTGGCAGACTGAGAACAGATGGTGGGTGGGTGGGTGGGTGGAAGAGGTGAGGGAGCAGGTGGCGGTATTAAATGAGCACTTACTCGGTGTTCACTAGGGAGGGGGATGGGATATTTGCTAAACAAGGCACGAAGGGGATAGAATCAAAATTGAGTGGGATTGGGGGAGCATAAGGGAGGGAGAGGCATCCCTGGAGTTTCACATCAGGACAAGGATAGAAAGGCCAGCAAGGAGCTGGGGATGGACGAAGCTATCTCCACTGAATGGGTGTGGCAAGCCCTGAAGGCCTTGAAGAAAGATAAATCTCCTGGGCTGGATGTCATTCATCCGAGGGTACTACGGGAGTTGGCGGACATACTGGCCGCACCCCTGGTGGAGCTCTTCAGCAGGTCGCTTGAGACAGGGACAGTACTTAGGGATTGGTGTGAGGCGTATGTGGTGCCAATCCATAAAGGGGGGTTGAGGGAAGTACCAGGTAACTATAGACCCATTAGTTTGACCTCGGTAGTGGGAAAAGTAATGGAAAGAATACTGAAGGAATGACTGGGGGTGTTCCTGGAGGAGGAGGGAGGGCTGGACAGTAGACAGCATGGGTTTGTGCCAAGTAGATCATGTCAAATCAACCTTGTAGAGTTTTACGAATGGGTAACATTGGAACTGGACAGGGGGAAGCCTGTGGATGTAATATTCTTGGACTTCAGCAAGGTGTTTGACTCAGTCCCCCACAATGGGCTGGTGGAGAAATTGATGGGGTTTGGAGTGTGCCCTTTGATGGTCATCTGGATAGGAAACTGGCTAGCTGGACACACACAGAGAGTGGTGATCTGTGGGGAGCTCTCGAACCCTAGAGAGGTCGGTAGTGGAGTTCCGCAGGGCTCGGTCCTGGGGCCAATCCTGTTTAATGCATACATATCTGACATCAGGGTGGGTATAGGGTGTGAGATGAGTCTCTTCACTGATGATTCCAAGGTGGGAGCAGTAGTCGAGGGGGAAGAGGGGAAGTTGGCCCTGCGAGGGGACCTGGACACCCTGGAAAGGTAGGCTCTCACAAGGAAGTTAAATTTCAGTACAACCAAGTGCAAGGTGTTACATCTTGGGTGGGGAAACCCCAAACACAAGTACACCCTGGGGGAGTGCTGGATGCTTCATCTGAGGAAAAAGACCTATGTGTCATGGTGGATGCGTGTATGAATAACTCTGAGCAGTGCAGAAGAGCAGTTAGCAAAGCAAACAGGATGTTGGGATGCATTGTAAGAGGGATCACCTCTAGGAGCAGGGAAGTGATTCTTCCACTGAACAATGGGCTGGTGAGGCCACACCTCGAGTACTGTGTACAGTACTGGAGACTGCACTTAAAGAGGAACATACAGCTCCTGGAGAGGGTACAGAGGAGGGCTACCAGGATGATTCAAGGACTGGGGTAGTTGACATACGAGGACAGACTTGAGGAGCTCGGCCTGTATGCTATGGAGGAGAGGAGAGACAGAGGGGGACATGATCGAGGTCTTCAAGTACCTCAAGGGAATAAATAGGGTAAACAAGGAGAGGATCTTTAGACAAAAAGAGGGAGGTATCACCAGAGGGCATGGTTTGAAGTTAGAAGGAGGAAGGATCGGGGGGGAAGAGGAGGAGGTTTTTCACAGAGAGAGTGGCGGATCCTTGGAACGCACTGCCTGGCAAGCTGGTCCAGATTTCCAATGTGGAGGGCTTCAAGAGAGGGTGGGACAGATACAGAAAGGGCTAGTGGAACACAAGGAAGGGAGAGCCCCGGTTTCCAACAGGGGATCTGAGGTGCGAGCAGACTCAATAGACCATAAGGTCTAATCTGCTGGCAATTAGTATGTTAGTAAGTTAGTTTATGGAGACAGCCCAGAGCAACCTGGCAGCTGCCCAACAGAAACAAAAAGTGTGGTATGACCGCAGAGCCAGAGCTTGCTCGTACATGGTGGCTCAGGAAGTCTTGGTCCTTATTCCGGTCTGGAAAGACAAGCTGCAGGCTGAGTGGGCAGGACCATACAAAGTAGTTAGAAAGGTAAATGACATGAACTATATCGTAGAATTACCTGACAGAAGACATACAGAAAGAATGTACCATGTCAACATGATGAAGCCATATGCTAATAGGGTTAACATGGTGTTTGCAGTATGCAGTCCTGGGGAGAGGACAGATGAAGGAGACCCCCTTCTGGACTTGCTGGAAGAAAGCAGGCGGGAGTCCTCTGTGGATGCAGTTAAACTGTCACCCCCAGCTGGCCCCAGACAAGATCCAGGAAGTAAGGGAGGTTCTAGCGGACTTTGCCCCACTGTTTAGCATCAAGCCTAGACTAACCCCCTTAGCAACGCATGATGTAGAGACAGGGACACAGACGCCCATACAGCAGACAGCATACTGGGTGTTAGAGGCTGTCCAAAAGGAGATTAGGAGGGAGGTGGAGGAAATGCTGGATTTAGGGGTAATCCAGAGATTCCACAGCCCCTGGGCCTCACCCATAGTCCTTGTGCCCAAGCCAGATGGCTCTACTCATTTCTGTGCGGACTGTCATGGACTGAATGCAGTCATGAAGTCAGACACTCACCCAATGCCGCAGACGGACTAACTCCTGGACAAGTTGGGAGGGGCAACATACCTTACGACTATTGACCTGACAAAGGGGTATTGGCAGGAAGAGTTAACTGACAGGCTAGAGAGAGGTTGACCTTCATCATCTGATAGGCTTATTTGAATTTAAAGTAATGCCTTTCAGAATGAAGAACATCCCGGCCACTTTCCAAAGGTTGGTGAACCAGGTGTTAAATGGTGCTAGGAGTACACTATGGCATACCTGGTTGGCATTGCCATCTTTAGTGCCAGCTGGGAGGAACACCTCTCCCACCTTAGGGTAGTGCTAGGCAGGATACAGAGGGATGAGCTCACTGTCAAAGCTGAGAAATGCCAGGTAGCCATGGCTGAAGTGGCATACCTCGGGCATGTTGTAGGCCTGGGACAGCTCCATCCTAACCAAGTAAAGATAGAAGTGATCAAGGCATGGCCCAGAACAGAAATGCAGAAGCAGGTCAGGAGTTTTCTAGGGAAAGCAGGGTGCTATGGGAAATTTGTACCCAATTACAATGCCCTGGCTGCTCCCCATCTGACCTGGTAAAGAAAAGGATGCCTTGGAAAATTACCTGGGAACCAGCCTGTGAAAGAGCCTTCACCAGACTGAAGGAGGCACTGTGCAGTGCTCCTGTACTAAACAAGTCCTGACTATAGCAGAGCCTTTATAGTTCAGACTGATGCCTCAGACGTGGGTATTGGGACAGTACTGAGTCAGACATCCAACCAAGGGAAAGATCACCCTGTAGTGTACCTGAGTAAAAAGTTACTTCCCAGAGAGCAAGCTTACTCTACTGTGGAAAAAGAGCATCTTGCCATAGTGTGGGCCCTAAAGAAGTTAGAGCCATACTTATATGGGCAGTATTTTGAGGTACCAACTGACCACAACCCCCTGGTCTGGCTGACACAAATGGGAAAAACTAATGGTAGACTGTTAAGATGGAGTCTTGCCTTGCAAGGGTATGACATGATGATCTTACACAGGGCTGGAGTGACCAATCAGAACACACATGGCTTGTCATGTCTATATGAGGAGTGAACTGATTTGGGAAGCTCATCCCATGCAGTGGATAGAGCTCCCAAATTCAGTCTAGGTGGGGAGGATTGTGGTGCTTGGCCAGCTGGTTATGACTGCTGTATGATATTTGTAATATAAAAATAAGGTAGGTGATTGTCTCACGTAAGACACCCTGTGCTCCTGGGTGACCCCCCCCCAACCAGGTTTCCCTGAAGCTACAGGATATATTAAATTGACCAGGAGATCTCTAATGTTACTAACTTCCTTGAGAAATTGCATTTTATGGCCTTTTTATGACATGCTTTGAAGTTGGGAAGCTAAATATACATTTTATTACAGGACAGGACATGGCTATCTCGCATGTAGGTGACAGATTGCAGGGTTGTGAATCTTCAAAGGAACTGGCTGATCAAAGACTCATAATTTGGGAAATGAGTTTTTGCTGATGTCTCATTATTTACTATATCTCCTGACAGGAAATCATTTTTTTTGTAATTTTATATTCAAAAAGGAGGAGCTAGATGACTCACCAAGGTGGTGGGGAGATGGAGTTGAAATGTATCCTTGTAACTGGGGAATATGACGTATCTTTTGGGGCTCTTAAGAAACACAGTTCTCTAACATTCAAGGCACTTATAGAAGTAATACATTAGATAGAAGAAGTCTAAATGTATTGCAGTAGGAGTTTTTGTTTTGTACTTTGCCCTTGTTCTTTTAAGTGATTGTATGCTCTTTGATATGTTGTTCTGTGCTAACATTTTTCATATTTTTATCATCTTGTATCTTTTTTTTCAAAAGACTGCCTGGGGTGTCTGCCAGTTATTTTTGCATGTGACATATAGAGGATTAAGACTGACAAAAACTGTTCAAAAGCTTGATGGTGTTACTAAACTGGAAAAAGATAAGAATATACCTAAGGTCTTTTATAGAATTTTAAGGGTTCATTTTGGAAGCCTGGCTTGGTGCCCCTGGCAAAAGATTGTACCGCAATCCCTGAAGAGGGTACACACCTCAGCCTGTACATTGGGTACACTAGCATAAGGTTCACAGTTTGAATCCCCCCAGAACTTGAGACTAAAGGTGATTTGGACCCAAAAGCAGACAGGAGGGTTACCCTGTCTGTTACCTGATCATGTTACTGCGCTCGGAGGTTGGCACTGTGGGATCAGAGGGCCTGACCTGCTGAGTATGTTTGAGACAACGTCTTACTCCTGGAACCAGTGACTGCTGTATGAAAAGTAAGGTAACTGTTGTTCCAGCCACAGTTACCTTTCTTCCCATACAGTAGTCGCTGGTTCCAGGAGTAAGACATGTCTTTGATCGGAGAATGTGTCTTTGATCGGAGAGTATATCTTCACTATGGAATTGGTGCAGGTGAGTGAGGGTGTGTGAAGAGGTTTAGGGGTGGAGGGGGTGCATGCACAGTGGGAGGTCTGTTGGGGGTGTAGGTGGAACTGATGGTGGACATTTTTTTTCACAGGTAAAAAAAATGTTAAACATCAAAGGACCGTTTTCTTATTTTCAGCAGTATATGAACATGGGGATGGCCACTGGACACCAGTGAGAAAGGTACATTTTAATTACATTTTGACATATGGTTTGGACATGTTGGGGAGGGGGAAGTAATAAAATTAAGCACCAAATATTTAAACAAAATTATATGACAGCAGAGGCTGTTCGGGGGCACTAGACACCAGGGCTATTAAATATAGTATATTAGTATTGAACATATATTGAATATAAATGAATGGGGGCCGGGAGCATGATTGGATAGTAGAGGGTACCACTGGACACCAGTGAAAATACAAGATATGTCAAAGGAAAATAAGGATACAGAAAAATGATGTATGGATGGGAGCACAGGGTCTGGAGGACCTTGCGCTCACACTGCAACCTAAGCATCCCATCATATTATCTCAGAAAGTAAAGAAATAAATTGCAAAAAACTTTGTTAATGCACTTGTTAGGGTCAAGTGACAAAAGTTGGAAGATTAGGGTTTCCAACCCATTCTCCAACCACAGGCAGGAGAGCGGGTGTGGAGTGTGCCTCGGGATTCTCAAGTCTAACACTCACTCCATTCTCATAAGGTCTACACATCTGAACTTATTTAATGATTGAATGGGGTGAGCGTTAGACTTGAGAACCCCAAGGCACACCCCACACCTGCTCTCCTGCCTGGTTGGGGGGAAGTGTTACAGATGGAAACCCTAACACCACATTTCCCAACTTTTGTCACTTTTACCCTAACTAGTGCATTAACAAAGTTTTTTGCAATATATGTATATATATATATAATACATACTTTACCAGTACAATATTTTTGCACATGATGAGATGAACATGAATATAGAGAAAATATTTTCCTAGCAAAACTTTACATTGTTGTGGTATATTATTTTAATTTTAATGTGAGATATATATTATTACTTGATAGTTTAATTGATAGATATTCAAGGAACTAACTGCTAACCATTCTTTTGGGTAAAAAGTCCAATCCATGCATTACATAGGGGATATGCAATAACCTCACTCAAAATATGCAATATATCTTCAAATATGTGGGGACAAGACCATAACTAATGAGAGGTGGAGTCATGACTGAGTTATGAAAGTTCTGCCCCCTCACAAGTGATGATGAAAAACTACCTGTTTTGAGTCACATGATTGCATTTTCAATGTATACAACACCAGTTTGCTAGTTATCAATTTTAAATCTGCTGTTTGTGTAAAGATTTAGCTGTTTCTCTTTGAGTTCAACTACTAGTTTCAGGGTTTTACAGTGCGACTGTGATGTCATCAGAATTGTGAAAGCTGCTCTCTGATTGGTTCATTATTCCATTGTAATGTACCTAACCTAACCATCAAGATATCAGCCATGACAACACCAATAACAAGATATCATGATATCTGGAGGTTAGCTACAAAGATATCACTTGTTATTTTTTTCAATTGTATTTACACTAGTGTTGGATAGAGTATAAAGAAGACTTGGTTTGCTGGCCAAAGCACCTAGCTTCACCTCAGCTCTTTCCTTCTAGATCGCTTGAAAGGACAGAGCAGATAACCTTACCAGAGCAAGGGAAAGGATTAAGACTTCTTTTGGCTAAGCAGATTTACTGTGTGTTGTTATTTTATTTTGTACTCACAGGGATTGCTACTGTTCGTTGATAACATTTCATTGCTTTATTTTTCTCTGATTCAAATTGTTGTTGCTGGTATACCTTCTTCTGCATTATTACAAGGTGTGCCTACCGGTGTGTGCTTACAGATTACTGCTGTAACCTTCTGATTCAAATTGCCTTTTGCAAGGTATATCTTCTGTTACTGCTTTATTTTTCTCTGTAGCAAAGTGTTTCTTACAGGGTATATCTTCTCTGAAATTATTACAGGTGGTGCTTTACAGAGTTTACAGTTTTATCTATCATTAGGATAAGCTTTCAGGGTTACTGCATTTGGTGTTGACTGATTGTTTCTGCTCTTACCTCCTTGTTTTTTTATCCGTGGTTCTTCTTTTTCAGCAGGGGAAGGGCCCAGCCACCCACCCCCATCCCCAACCACCCCACACTACACTCCTTTTATAGGGTACCGCAGTCGTGACATTTCCTGTGGCAAAGCAGGAAGGGGCAGATCAGTGGGGCATCCACAAGGTGAGCTCATTTACAGGGGCATTAGTAATTTAACTTGTTATAAGACTTTATACGAAAACAAAACACAAAATCAAACCATTACTTGCATTTTCTTCCTTCTAATTACTCTGACCAGGTTATAAACTCAGAAACTTATCTGGAATGGATATCATTAACTGCAGGTACCGTGGAACACTTTTTAGAAGGACAGTCTTACAGGATTTAGGACACTGTCCTACATGCTGGGCCATTGGAGATCTAAGGGCTCAACTCCGGGCAGCATGGGCAGAGATTGCGCGACTCAAATTTCATATTCAAAAGGAAATACATTATAAGAACCACCCGCCATTTCCCCAACATCCAACAGAAGAACCTCGACCACAGAGGGTAGATGGCCTGGGAGGTTGGCAGGTGGTTAGGAGAGGCAAATCGAGTGCCCCATCACTCGGTGCTCTCCAACATATTACCTCCAAATACCATATAAACACTACAAACAGGTATCTGTCTCTATCTCTGAAATCAAACAAAGAGGCAGAGGACACTGCGGAGCATGATACTGCAGCACAGCAGCTAGCACAACAAAACTCACCCAAATCAGGAACCAAAACAAAAAAAGCAAAAAGGAAATCCAAAAAACTTCTGATCATAGGAGACTCCATGATTCGGGGAGTTGATACCTATCTCCAGCCAGGGGTAATGGTCAGATGTCTCCCAGGTACATCAGCATGGAAAGACACTGACCAGATTGCTAAAATTGTTCAGGAAGCAGGAGAAAACATTGATGTCCTGGTACACATAGGGACTAATGATCTCACCAGCCAGTCAGTTGTGAAGACCAAGCAACACCTGACCAGGCTGGGTGACAAACTATCATCCATTTCATCCGGCATCTCATTCTCTGAGATCCTGCCAGCCTGGGTGAGGGGGGCAGATGGATGGAAGGTCAGAGAAGGGGAGATTGGGGAGCTAAACATGTGGCTCAAGGGCTGGAGCCAGAAAAAAGGACACAGATTTGTAGAGAACTGGCAAGAGTTTTGGGAGCAAAAGTTCTTTAAATTTGATGGACTACATCTGATTAAGAAGGGAGTCAGTGCATTGGGGCAGAAGTTTGATGTCTTTGCAGAATATTTAAACTAGCAAATGGGTAGAGGGGTGCAGCACCCCATACGTCAAATGGGAAGAACACCCCTCCCCCCTCAGCTAGTGATCAAACAGGGATTCAGCATGTTTGCAGTTCATTTGCATCATCAGGTAAGAAAAAAGGTCCGTCTCCCCATACAACACACAGGGGAAATGCCAGACCTCACCCAACAACTAACACACCAAAATCTGGCCAATGGAAAATCATGTACACAAATGCTCACAGCCTGGGAAATAAGATCCCAGACCTGCAGGCAATAATGTCAGCGGCTAAACTGGACATAGTAGCAATTAGTGAGACGTGGTTTACCAGTAACCACACTTGGGAGACTTCAGTACCTGGCTATGTACTGTTCAGAAGAGACCGAGGTGAAAAAGGGGTGGAGTGGCCCTGTATGTCAATGAAAATATCAAAGCTACAGAAATTCAGAATACACATATGAGCCAGAAGAACTGTGGGTCACCCTGAAACAGGAAATGGGACAGCCATAAGAACTGGGGTTGTCTACAGGCCCCCAGACCAAGGGAGACATAGACACATTACTGTTGGAAGATATACAAAACATGACAGCTAAAGGGAGGTTCTGATAATGGGAGACTTCAACATGCCAGATATAGATTGGTCAATACCAGCAGGAACATCTGCCAGAACTAGATACATGGTGGATTCCCTGCAGGAGGGGTCTCAAACAACTGGTACAACAACCCACAAGAGACAGGGCTATCCTAGATCTAGTACTGACTAACAGGGAAGGGATCACAGATCTCCAGGTAGAAGGTCACCTGGGGCCAGTGACCATCACATGGTATGGTTCAATTTGGCCACTACAACTAAATCATCCCATTCCAAGGCAAAAATATGGGACTTCAGAGGAGCTGACTTTGATAAGATGGCCAACAGAGTTAAGCTAGCCTGGCAAAAAGAAACACAGGTGAGGGGGTACAGGCAAAGTGGGCAAGCATTAAGGATGCAATACTTGAAGCAACATCCCATTGTGTTAGGCAGAAAAGGAAGTGCAAAAGAAGAAGGAAACCACTTTGGTTCTCAACACAGTAGCAGAAAAGGTCAGAGCCAAAAGGCTGGCCTTCAGGAAATATAAGGGAACACAGCGGGATGAAGATAGGGAGGCATACCAAACTGCCCTAAGGGAAGCAGGGAAGGCAGTAAGGCAGGCAAAGTCCCAAACTGAGGAAACACAAACAGTAAAAGAAGGTGACAAGACTTTCTATAAATACATTAGTGAAAGGAGAAAGTCCAGAGGGGGTATTGCTAAGCTCAAAGGAAACAAGGGGGCATGTGAGGAGGAGGACCCTGTCAAAGCATCTATCCTAAATAGATACTTTTGCTCAGAATTTACTGAAGAGAAGGTAGGGCAGGGCCCACAGCTCAGCACCATGGACACAGGGGGAGGGAGGTGAGCACTACTCCCTTCACAAAAGAAAGGGTCCTACAAGAGCTCGCTAAGTTCAGGGTGGACAAGGCAATGGGACCAGATGGCATACATCCCAGGGAACTAAAGGAGCTAAGGGTGGAACTAGCAGAGCCATTAGCAGAACTGTTTAGTGAGTCTCTGAGCACAGGAGAGGTCCCAGAAGACTGGAGAAGGGCTCATGTGATCCCGCTCCACAAGAGTGGTAGCAGGGAAGAGGCAAGGAACTACAGACCAGTCAGTCTTACCTCAGTAGTGGGCAAGATTATGGAGGCACTCCTTAAGGAAAGGATAGTGCAACACCTGGAATCCATAGGGGCATAGGATCCAAGACAGAATGGGTTTACAAAAGGAAGATCCTGACAAACTAATCTCCTAGATTTCTTTGACTGGGTAACCAGAATAGTGGACCAAGGGGGAACAGTTGATGAGGCCTACCTTGACTTCAGCAAAGCTTTCGACACTGTTCCACATAGAAGATTGATAAACAAGCTGGGTAGGGTCGGAGTGGGTCAGAAGTTGGTCAACTGGGTGACAAACAAGTTGACGGGCAGAAAACAGAGAGTGGTGGTAAATGGTATGCAGTCAGAAGAGATGCAAGTCACAAGTGGGGTACCTCAGGGATCAGTCCTGGGGCCAGTCCTCTTCAATATCTTCATCAGTGACATTGCAGATAGACTACAGGGTAAGGCTTGTCTGTTTGCAGATGACACCAAGATCTGCAACAGAGTAGATGATCCAGATGGGGTGGGCAGAATGAGAAGAGATCTGGATAAACTAGCAAAATGGTCGGAAAAGTGCCAACTGGGATTTAATGCAAAGAAGTGCAAGATCATGCAAATAGGGAAGAGAAACCCTGAAGCCACCTATAGGCTGGGAGGGGAGTTGCTGGCAGTCACAAAGGAAGAAAGAGACTTGGGCATCATCATAACCAATGACCTGAAATCATCCAAGCAGACCTCTAAAGCAGTAGGTAAGGCTAGGGGGATGTTAGGGTGTATTAATAGGGGTATCACAAGTCGTAAGAGGGAGGTAATAATCCCTCTTTACAAGACACTGGTTAGGCCCCATCTGGAGTAGTGTGTGCAGTACTGGAGGCCACACCTTCACAAAGAAATTAACCAAACTGAGGCAGTCCAGAGAAGGACAACCAAAATGGTGCAAGGACTGCATCAGAAGACATATGAGAACAGATTAACGAAGCTCAATATGTATACCCTAGAGCAAAGGAGGGAGAGAGGTGATATGATCGAAACATTCAAACACTTTAAGGGCATTAACAAGGTGAAAGAGTCTAACATGTTTCAATATAAGAAAAATAGCAGGACAAGAGGATACAGCATGAGATTAGAGTGAGGCCGATTAAGGGGTAATGTGAGGAAGTTATTTTTCACAGAAAGGGTGGTGGATACATGGAACGGCCTACCTCAGGAAGTGGTGGCTATGAATACGGTGCAGGGCTTCAAACAGGCATGGGATAGGCATAAGGGAGCAATACAGATGAGTATGAATAGATAGGCCACTGACAGCAAAGGACGATGGCACATTTATAAGGTAGAAAAAGAAATGGGCAGACTGGATGGGCCTTGCAGTCCTTATCTGCCGTCAACTTCTATGTTTCTATGTAAATATATTTCTGCTATATTTATTTATTTATTTCAAAGTTCAGAAATACACCTTTGAGCAGAAATGCTCATTTTAAAAGGTTCCTTGTCAGAATAACAACTTGTTTATACCATGTCAAAGACAGTATTAAAAACTGATTAACGAAGGCTAGACAATATTGATTCGGTAACATAACAAAACAGAATGAGTAACATAAGTACCATTTTGGCAATACAGAGTGAATGAAAGTTAACATTCAAGGGGTCAAATAATACAAAACATAACATAGGCACTAGGAACTATACAAAGGTAGCAGCCCATCTGGGCATTGTCAGAGGTTAAGTCTGTGTGCTTTTATGGCACATTGGAACAGAGGAGGTGTGGTGGGTAACGTGCTGGCATCATGTGCACATGTAAGAGGGGACCTTAGGGGACAGAAGCACCACGATCAGATGGTGCAAGGGTTGGGTTGGGTAGGGATGCAGTTGGCAAGTGACAGTGCACTGGATGGGGTTTCATTAGGAGAAGTGGCTACATTTAGAGCCAGGTAGCAGTAAATTTAGAAGTTCCTATTTGAAAGGACCCAGCTTAGTTGGTGTCTTTTGTATTACCTGAAGTTCATTAAGCCAGCTTGATGTCCTGGTTGCAAAGGAGCGTTAATATATTTAATTTCCTCTGTATTGATATAGTTTAAATATGCTTTTACTATATAGATATACTAATAGATTACTTCCACTTCCTTTGTGAAAAGGCTTTTTAAAATTAGTTTTAATGACTCTTTTTAAACAGTTTTGGATTTTAGATTTATATTTAGTATAAGCAACACAAACAGAGAAGAATGATTTTTTTTTTATACAAAAGTATGTTTACAAAGTGTTCTACTCACATTACATGAAATCGCCCAGCTCGATGCACAGTCCCAATGGACCACTGCAAAATCACTGCAACAATGATTGTGTGCCTATCCTTTGTCTGCATCCCCCCTGGGCTTGATTTTCAAAAGCCCCTTGGATCAGCACAAGTTTTGCTGAACCCCCACTTGTGGTAAACACCATGGCTGGGACATTCAGACTGCACCAGGCAGTGGCGCAAGCCTGGGCGCAGCGTAACTGTGATGCGCTGGGGTCAGGTCCAGGTGATATTCAATGGTGCTGCGACCACTGATTATGGCAGGGTGAGCGCACAAACTGCACATGGCACAGTGGCACTGTGCTGGCGCAAGCCACAGATAGGGAGCACAGGGATGTGCCAGTGCAAGTGCAGTCGCGCTAGGTGCATCACCCACGATATTCAGCAGGGGGCATGCAAATTAGGCCATAATATATGCAAGGAGCAAATGGGGTCATTTGCCTGTCATTATGGCCCCATTTGCATGCCTTGTGCGGGGCAGGCCAGCGACTTGCACCTGGCGCCCTGCACAGCATAACATGTGCTGTGGGGATCCCAGGGCATCCCCCGTCCCCTAGCCGCGATCATGCAGTGTATGTTTATAAAGAGCTCCCTGGTAGTCTAGTGGTCCCCCAGTCCCTGATTCCCTGATAAGTATGAAACATGACCATCCATGGTAGACTAGTGGTCCCCCCTCCCACCTGAGTCCCCGATGCCCCAATAAATGTCAGTATGACATCCCTGGTGGTCTAGTGGAACCCCCACCTGGTGCCACAATCAAGGTAAAATCCCATGTCAGAAATGCCCTGGTGATCAGTGGCACCCCACCCACCCACCCACAGCCCTTGCCCACCTGCTCTCCCCCCACAACATTGGCGGGTGGCTGCATCCCACCCACACACTACCTGGCTACCCACCAAATGACAGGTACAGTGTGGACTTGCAGGGCATACTGTACTAGACAGTCCTGAATCAGTGAATGACTCCATTCACATATTTGGGACTCTCTAGTACAGTATGCCCTACAAGACCATTGTTCCACACTGGGGACCAATGGGCTTACAGCACATACTGTATCTGTCATTAGGCAGATGGCTAGGCAGTGTGCGGGTGGGATGCAACCGCCCGCCAATGAGCGGGGAGTGGATGGGCAAGGAGGTTCTGTGTGGGTGGGTGGTGGGGGTGCCACTGATCACCAGGGCATTTCAACACAGGATTTTACAGCGATCATGGCACTGGGTGGGCGGGTTACACTAGACCACCAGGGACCTCATACTGACATTTATCAGAGCATCGGGGACTGAGGTGGGAGGGAGGACCACTAGACCACCAGGGATTTCTTTATAAACCTATACCACACGATCACAGCTATGGGTGGGGGGGTTCCACTAGACCACCAGGGTTGTGAGTGCTTCCGGACAGTGTTCTGGGTGGGGGTGGCCACCTTAGCTGGGCTGCTGTGTTGTGCCCTGCAATACAGCAGCCCACCTGTGGAAGTGGCCGGGATTTTTCTCCTCTGCATGGGCTCCAGCTTTGAGCCCCTAATAATGGCGCAGTGCAGAGTGCGGCGGCACTATCGCCACACATCCCAGGCTGAATATTGGGATGTGCCGCATATGCATGGGCACACCCCCTGCATCTGTACTGCATACATTATCATTGTACCCCAGTGCATCAGGATTTGCGCTGCACCAGGCAGCCTTCTCAACATCCCACTGGGGCGCAATGCAGGGTTGTGCCAGTGCAGCTCCATTGTACCAGCCGCAACCCTTTCGAATATCCGGGCCCAAGTGTGCCAGGGACCCTGCACCAGATTTTCATAAAGAATATGTCCTGGCACCAAAGTTCCCACAGATGCCACAAACAGGGATGTGCACCAAAAACTGGCACACAAGGAATTGACACAGGCATCCATCAATCCATGGCATGTGTCCAATAACCCCATATCTTCAGTTGCTTTTACAGACTATGCCTGTAAAAGTATTGGAAGATAATAATAATAATAAAACTTTATTTATACTGCGCCTATCTTGAATTCAAGGCACCTTACAATATAAACAAATATAATAAATGATACACAGAACAACAATAATCTGAGCTCCAAAAACAATAATTAGTTAAAATAAATCCTTGACCATAAGTAGGTCTTCATGGCCTTTTTAAATTCCTCCACGGTCGCACACTGACGAAGCAGATGAGGTAGAGAATTCCAGAGGGTTGGAGCAGTATACGCAAAAGCAGGAGCACCTGACGATTTAAAAAAAAAAACTCAGAATCTCTAGCAACCCCTCGTCCGCCGAGCGGAACGATCACTTAGGGCAGTGGGGCACCAGAATCTCTTTCAAGTAGTCAGGGCCCAGTCCGTGTAGGGCTTTGTAAGTCAAAAGACCAACTTTAAAGGTGATCTGCCACTGAATCAGCAGCCAGTGCAGATCACGCAGCACCAGTGAAATATGACAGGCATGAGACGTACCCATCAATAACCGAGCCGCAGCATTCTGCACCAGCTGCAAGCAATGGATAGCAACCCAAGGAAGCCCTAGATAAAGGGAGTTGCAATAATCAAGGCGTGAGGTCACAAAAGCGTGGACTAGTGTTGGCAGATTGGCAGGTGGAACAAGGTGCTTAATCCTGGTGATGTTCCTAAGATGATAAAAGGAAAGTTTGACAACTGCCAACACCTGCGAACGCAGTGTTAGCTCATTGTCAAAAATCACCCCCAGGTTCCACACCTGCTCAGAGGTAGGGAGCTGGAAGCCCCCCAGAAATAAACCTGAGGGTAAACCAGCCCCCATCCCCTCTACCCTACGACCTGGGTCCACAACCATTACCTCCGTCTTCCCCGAGTTCAACTTCAGCCAGCTTGAATACATCCAGCACTGGATTTCAGCGAGGCAGTTATTAAAGACTGAGCGAGCTCTATCCTGGTTGGGTGCAAAAGACAGGTAGAGCTGGGTATCATCAGCATAACTGTGAAACCTCAGCCCATACCTTCTTATAATGTCTCCAAGGGGGAATATATACACTGTGAACAACATGGGGGACAACACCGAGCCCTGGGGAACCCCACATGACAGAGAGACTGGGCGGGAAGAATTTATCCCTGATACCACTCTCTGAGATAATAAACCACAAGTGTATAATGCCATTGAAGATCAAAGGCCATACCCCCATGCTTGATAACACTCTTATTCTGCAAAAAGGGGCTCAAGTTCAATTGCTTTGGAAATAGGCATTTTCAGAGTCTTTTTTTTCAATAAAATTTAATTATAATATTCTGTTCTGTTCCCTATCAACCTGCGATATGCAGTATTTATAGGTCCACAGAAGGCACTTTTACAGTTGTAAGAGTGCTTATGCTTGCATTTTTAGGGTGCCAGAATTTTTCATAGTCTCACACTATAAGAATGTGCTCACACCATTCTTATAGTTAAACGTGTGTTGTTGGGGGACCCATAAATATGTAAAATCGCACCTTATGTACTACATATGATGCATCCTTTTATTTTACAATTATTAAAGCTTGTGGAGATTAATTATTTCTAATATGTGATATTGGGCGCGTTTTCTAACGGGTCACTAATAAGGGGTGGGTTATGAACTAGGGACAGACATTTGTGTTTTTTCATGCATTGTGTGGACAAATTTGTCTTTTGTGGTCAGTACCCTCCTAAAACTGCATATTAGATAATCTTTAAATAGACTAGAAATAACCAGATCCCCTATCAAAATATGCCAGTTAACTAAGTATGCAGTAATGCAGAGTAGGGTGTGTGGTCACTGGGGAATATAGGCATGCCCTGGATTGTTGTTAGGCATGAGACCTAGCCAAGTGCCTTGAACCATCCAATAAGTGCATATGTGTTTCCTGCAACATCCCTGAAGTGTGTTATCTTTTCAAAAGTGGTTTGGTAGTTGTTTCTTAAGCAATAAGCCACCAGGTGGTGTGGGCTATCAGGGGATTTACCACAGCTGGAGTGGTTTGCCCACAGGTGCAGCCGAGTGGGTAAATCCCCGCCAGCCGTGGTAAATCCCCCTATAACCCTCTTCCCCCACGTGGCTTATTGCAATTATACCAAATTTCATTTTTTTACTATAAAAAAATTCAACTTTTAAAGAGGTTGCTTTGTTTTTTATTGTATTTATTCCTGTGCTGCAGATGATTAGGATTTTTATTACCCTTATTTGCCTAATATAAGGTAAAACGTTGTTGGAGAACATAGTCCTTGGTTCCAGTGGTTGTTCCTGTCTTCATGTATGTAGCTTGGGTTAGGTGTCTGTTGGATTACAATTTTCGTATCTGACACAAGTGAACACATCACTTTGTGGATTTTCCCTACCCATGTCATAATAATGACTTTTTTTTTAGCCTTTCTGCCAGGAGTACAAAGTTACTTAACAGGTAGTTACAAAAACTATACTATCATGCTAACCCCTTTATCCCTTGAGTAAATTTCATCCCTGCCAGTATTCTTTGTTTTTCTATATGCCTGTTCTTGCTATTTGTTAAATTCTTATCCCCCCTTTGAAACCCCTGACTGGTGTCATTTGTTGTTTTTACCCTAGACTATTTACCAACTAGTAAATCTGTCTCAAGTACTTTGGTGGTCTAGGTGAAGGAGGGATACCCCTTTCTGTACAGAGCTGTGGGAGATCCTGTTTCAAGGTTATCTCGATCTTAAATAATATTTTGTATCATAATTCACTGCAAACATCTAATGTCGGTAAGCATGATTCAAATACTCTAGGGAAATCGAAAGGTCTTCAGATGCTCCCCACCCTCCTACAAAGACAATGACATCAATGACATGAATCTACATACCAACCGATGGATAGAGTTAGATTCTGTCGATACAAATTAAATTCGCACCATTTAGTGCCATGCAACCCATGGCTGCCTCGTAGGCTAGCAGATAACACAAAGTTTCGTACATAAAATAATGGTTGCATACAACTTCGGCAATTGTTTCTACAGCTTTGTGCAGCAAAACTCGAGAGCCAAAAAACAAACTAAACAGAGAAGACTAAAAGTTTTACACGTCTACATAAGTCACCAGCAGATAAAGTAATAATAATACTGTCCAGTTATATCTTGTCAGCAGAGTGATTATGAAAAGACAGAAAAGAGGGCCCATTCTGGCATGTCAAATTGTTTAATTCCTGTATCACCTCTGAAATTTCTGAGCTTCTCAGACGTGGAGGTGCCAACAGCAGGGTCAGCCCTGCATTCCTCGGCTCTGATGACGTTGCTGGGAGCTGGGCTCTTTGATTGATCGGATGAGAGGGGCTGCCCCTGCTCAAGATGCTCACGTCCCGGCTGGCTCCCGAGGGGCAGAGGCTGTCGGAGCTGTAAGAGACCAGGGCTCAGAACACAGCAGAAGCGGCAGGCAAGCATGGCAGATAGTACGGAGAAAGTGCCCATCGCCCTGGCTGGGCCCGTGGATGTGGAGCAGTGCATGCCACCGGTAAGTATCCTTTATGATGCCTCCTCTTTAATGGCCCCTAGATACTAAATTACTGTTCTTAGAAAGGTTGCAATTGTAGTTTTACAAGTCTCATTCATAATATTTACCACTGCCACTTTCTTTTCTTCTCAACATTCCGTTTACTGTCACCCTCGCAGTACAAGAACTTTTCACAGGGCAGCTGTTAGATCTCCTTACAGTTTTCCAACACTTTAATTTGGGAGCAGGACACAAAAAGTCCCATATCATATCATTTTGCGATGGGAAACTGTACTTCTATGTGATGCATCCTATCAAGGGGAATGAGATACGTCCATGAGATGTTTCTTTCTTTTTTAAAAGATTACGATTTGGGGTTCCTAGGCAGGGGAAAATTGTAATTTGAAGGTTGGAATATTTTCAAAACGAAGAAAAATCGCTTTTTTGTATTTATAAATGTGGGATTTTAAGTTTAGTGCTGTATATGCAGTGTGTGTATATATATATATATATATATATATATATATACGCAGCGCTATTTTGCCTGAACCTTAAGTTTTATCGTCCCGTAAGTAAATCCTGCAAATAGTTTTCTTGCATCACAGAGCTGCTGCCAAAGACATCATTGGATATATTGATGCTTGGTGCCGACTATATTTTCAAAGGTATACAGTGTTATACTCTGGAAATTTTTGAAAGGGGCGGGGGTAGGGCGCATTTATCAAGGCAATGGAGGAGTTATTCCATACAGTTGGCTTCTTAGGTCTTTGATTTTCCTCTTCATTTTTTTATTTGAGTCCATTTACTTTTCTTTATGCATGTGTCTTTGGACTCTAGTTCACCTTTCCTTCACTGTTTTTCTCAGTGGGGTCCCCCAAACCGCAGTAACTGTAACGTTATTGGGGACCCATGCTTTGCTAATAACATGGGGGAAACATGGGGTTTAAAATGAAAGGATGGGAGCACCCCCGTGCACAAATGCTTTAGGGGAAAACCCTGAGTGTATATACCAGACGTTTTTTTCAGTATGCATTCTGTGGAATCTGCAGTTGGAGAAACGTAAAACACATCTGTAGTATAAGGAGTTATTTGTAATATTCTTATTTTGCTGCGCATGTGGCAGTCTTTCCCCATCTATAATAACCTATATGTCGTCCCCCACCCCCACCCCCTTCCAGGCTTACTCAGCGGTGACTGTGAAGCCCGCCAGCAGCGGCCGGCTACTCAAACTAGGTGCCGTGGTACTCCTCACCGGAGCTGTGCTGCTCCTCTTCGGAACTATCGGGGCCTTTTACTTCTGGAAAGTCAACGACAAGCACGTAAGTGTCTAATGTCCTGACTGAATGATAGCGACAATGTGTGTGTGTGTGTCAGAGAGAGAGACAGAGACATAGAGACCCCCTCACCGGTCTCAGTGGCTGCTAGTCACTCCGGTCGCCCCTGAGGCGACAGGATGGCTATAGAGGGCGCCCTCGAGCGCCATTGTGTGGCGTGGTCTGTCGGCGGCCCTGGGACCCTGCGGTGGGGTGGTGCAGCTGAAGCCGCTGTGCTAGGCACAAATACACAAGGAGCTCTCCGCTCATTTGCTTACACTCCTCATATATTCTGTCAGCCTCTCGTTATCCAGAGGCATACCTTTCAGCATTAAAATGTATAGCATAAGCTGTTGGTTAACTAGGATCTGCAGCTTATCCATTAGGTAGGGAAATGGACAGACTAGGTGGGCCAATCGGTCCTTATCGGCCATCAGATTCTACCTTTTTATTACAGCACGCTGGCCTTCGAAATTCAGAGCAAATAGCCAGAATGTGTAGCATTTTCTTATTTGAAAGAATAATAAAGGTGTGAATAGTGGGTCCCATATATTTAGCATTAGGAAATATGTATGTGAAGCTAGTTCAGTGTTTTAAATATGTGTTTCCAAAATAGCTGTAACTTTATTAGGAACATCGTAAACCTTTGCGGAGCAAGGGTAAATCTGAATACAAAAAGCACAGCGCTATGCGAAATTCGTAGTAGTAGAGAGGTGGTATGTCATGAGGAACCTGGGGGACGGTGAAATTGATAGCACCCTTTTATTGGTGTCATAGTACAGATCGATGAATATTGAATAATGAAGCCTGTATCACTCATAATCTGAAACGGTGTTCCGATCGTAATTAGAAAAAAAAGCTTTTTATGTTCGCTTTTTATCTGAAACAATTCCATTGTGCATGTGTTTGCTTACCTGGTAAAATATGTTAAAAATAAGTAAATAAATAATTGCTGAAAGAGAAATACCAGTCACAACGCCGAGACTGAAGTCTGTTGCTGAATAATAAGTCTCCTACAGGCAAGTGCAGCCGCTGTCCTTATTTGTCAGGCGACCTGTCGGTTGTGCATTGCTACCTTGGCTTATGCAGGGCAGTGCGGTTTGGATCGGCTGCTGTCGTTGATTTTACACGGGAACAAGAAAAGGAGCAAGGTGGAGAGTTGTTAAAAGGCTCAGGGTGGAGAGTTTTTAGAGTAAAATGTGCCTGTTTTCTTTTAGTAAAAGCTCATTGCTGATTAGCTACCGTACGGTATATGGGAGAATCCTTTTGTAAATTGGGCTTTCTAGGTGTATGGTGTATGTAGCGAGCTGCAGTCAGTCTAGCAGCGGTGCGCTCCAGTAGCTGTAGTGGCACTTGATGGTTCTTTGGAATAGGAAATGGTTAATGACAGTCCGCTTTCATTAAATATCTTATACAATATACATTATTTCAATGCATATTCTCTACTGCTACTCAAGTCTAAGAATCACGAGTGACCCAATGAAGCGTGTCCCCAGATCGCAGCTGCACCTCCTGAAGTCCCCTTTCCCTACTGAAAAATGTGTGATCTGCCATGGCAATTAAACACAATATAACTGAGAGCACTACTGATCCGCATTGACAAGGGACCTTTGTGAAGGAGCGCTGACTGATTAAAGGTGCTGCGCTGGTTCTGCCCCTGTTACAAGGAGCAATCGAATGGTGGTGATTCATCAATAGAAAGATTTCCCATTGCGAGTATCCTGTAACTTGTTTATATTGATCTGATGATTTACGAACGCTTATATCTCCGCATTAGGTGAAAAGTCTGAGAGTGAGAAAAAACAAACTTTCAAGCAACATCTCATGCTGGCAGGGAAAATTCCCTCGATTTACAATTGTAGCAACTACATATGCATTCCGGGAGCTTTACATTCCATACTGAACTATTTGCAAGTCAATATAACTATTTCACAGTTTTTATTAAATGTGGATCCACAGTAGAGGGCAGCCGCAGCAGTTTTTTTTTCGATAAGTTCTCCTCTCCTGGTCTGAATGCTGTAGTCAAGTTTCCACAGCGGACCTATCATGGTGGGGGCAAGCACATATTTACAATGACTGACAGCATACTTACTTCTACATATTTAGGTCCACTGATGTCTGGCAGTGACTGGGAAATTGAGTTTTGTTTTTTTTTTATTTTATTTTTTAACTAAAAAAAATCTTATATTGGAGAAACGAACAATGGCAGGAAAAAATGTCTACACTGCTGCTGAAAATTTTATTTTATGAACAGTATTATGGGCTGCTGTTTTGCTTTAAATTATTATTTTTTCTTGAAAGTGTCTATACATGGTTAAATTATTTACTATTAAAAGGAAAGTTACTTATCATAAATCTTGATCTTCACTAGTATCTTCTTCATACTGCAACACCCTTGTCCTAGAACTGGAGGCAGCAGGTCCTGCGGGAACCAGAACTTTTGGGACTGGCAGTGGCAGTGCCTAGAAACCGATGCAGGGTGCCACTCAGGTCCCCACAGCATATATGGCACTGGGCCAAACCACCTCAGTGCTGTTTATAGGAGTAGCATAGCTATTTAATTACTGAAAATTAGTAACGGGGAAAGTCACACAAAAAGGATACACTGATAACACACATTTTAAGAAAAAGGAGACAATGATAAAACATATGGTAATACAATGTATAAGTGCAATCAAAAGCATCGTACAGGCAAATTAGCAAAAACATTGGCAAGAATAGCATACCTAAGGAATAAGACATAATGAGATGTGTTTATGGTCTGATAAGAGCATGCCCCAGGTGCCTAATGAGCCGAGTGCCTTTAGCACCTGAGAAGTGCTTTTATCAGACCATAAACCATACCTTGGAATGTCTAATTCCACTCAAAAAATGGGTCCCCATCTAATTATAAAAGAAAAGAAAAAAGGCAGAAATATAAAAACAGGAGGTTTCAATAGCTTAAACAGTAAAAAATAGTCCCCCTATTAAACTACTTTGGTAAGTGTTTCATTGGCAGTAGAGGGCTAACCTATGTATTGCTTAGGTTATCTGCCTTTTACTGGTACTTTTACTAGTTTTAGACCCCCCCTTCCCATACTCATTTTGTTTTTTGTTGTCTTTGCGATCTAGAAATACTCACAGCCTAGGCTGCCTCTCCTCCTTTCCACTATACCCCTCCCTCTATTCATCTCCCCTTTTCCCCTATACTTCCCACATCCTCTCCCCTTCCTCTTTTTTCTTTTCTCTCACCCTTACATTTCCTTTCACCCCTTCCCTCCATGTTTTCTTCCCTTCCCCTATCTCACCGCCAACCCCGTTTCTCCTTCATCCCTTCCGACATCTTACTCTCTCCCTCCCTTTCACCCCCCAACCACCCTCTCCAATTCCATCACTCCCTCTTCTGCCTTACTGCACCCCCTCACCCCCAAGGCTCCTGTCCTCCCCCAGTCTGTGTCTACCCATTTCTCACCCTCCCACCCCTACTTTTCCACCCTCCCACTTCTCCAACTCATTTCCCCTCGACTCTTACCCTTTCTTCCCCCCCTTTCTCTCTTCCACTCTTCCCAACTTACTTAATATCACATTTGCACATCTTGCAGCTTATTGCATTTACCTACTTGCACTTTCCAACAAAGTCTCCTTCGACTGCCTCTTACCTCTCACCTCTACCCCTCTGCAATTTGATGTAACACTCAATATTTTTTTTGGTCTTAACCTGTTCTTGTCTGTTGTTCAAGTCCTTGTGTAACTCACATTTCCTCGTATTTTGTATGAATAGCTCTGCATTGTTACTTATTTTATTTTTGATTTTGAAATGGAACCTTTGTAAATATTTAATTTAATTTTTATTGGTTATACTGGAAAAGGCTTGTGAGCATTGCTGCCCATTTACACAAATATCCAGTTACATGCAATAATCATGAGAACTTACAAGACCAGGACCAATAACATACAGTGACAGTTAGAGCAAGTACAAAGTATCAAGACAATAAGGACTAAAGGGAAATTGAGACTACTAGCCTAGGTGAATTAACACACAACTGGTGACATACAGCATACAAAGAAGGTTTAAACAGATTTACAATATAACATTGGGACTAATGGAGTATGCAATCAAGACTATCCTAGGTGACTATGTAATCAACAAGTGCTGTACGAGAGAGGGTAAGTGCCAAAGGATTTGACCAGAGGATGACAGAGAAGGGCATGAGGGAAATCAGTTTAGGGCTGCATGCAGGTGTAGGAGTGGGTGCAAGAGAAATGTTTCCTGATGTTGTGTTTGAAGGCGTAGGTGGAGGGACAGAGTTTTAGTTCTGGAGAGAGGACACTGAAGAGCTTGGGTCCCATATAGGAGAGTGTTTTCTGACCTTGAGTGGTTCAGCAGAAAGGACCAGAAAATGTGAGTGTGGAGGACAGTCTGGTGGTCCTGGTGGAGGTGGCTGACTGGAAGAGGGAGGTAAGGCAAACAGGGAGCAGCCTACAAGAGAGTTTGAAGAAGAAAGTAGCCATTTTGCAATTGAGGCAGGTCTCCAAGGAGGGCCTTCCGGTGAGCTTATAAAGGTCACAGTGGTGAGTGAGTTTAGGGAGACCAGAAGCAAAGCAGATGACGTTGCAGTAGAGTCTGAATCATTTTTTGCTGGAGAGGCGGGGGATGGAGACAAGGGAACCATAGTCAAAAACAGGAAGGAGGAAGCTGGAAACAAGGAGAGATGTGGATTCCTTGTTAAGGTACTGCTTAGTTCTGTGGAGGATACCGAGGCATTGATGGGCTTTTTTGATTGTGAGGCTTATGTGAGCATCAAAATTAAGGTGGCAGTCCAGGAGTAATCCTAGGTACTTGAATTCATTGACTCTTTCGATTGTGTTGCCCAGGTTGTCATACAAGGAGAGGTCAAGGCCTAGGGGTTTGCAGGGGCTGGAGAAGTCCATGAACTTAGTTATTTTGGAGTTGAGTACTGGACCTTTGGACGAAAACCAGATGTGAAGTCTGCTGAAATTGAACTGGAGTTTGTTAATGAGTGTGGAGGTTTTTTTGTCCTGACAGAACAAGGCTGCATCATCAGCACAGAAAATGAGTTCAGTGGAGGTGCAGATGTCAGGCAGGGAGTTGACGACTAGCAAAAACAGAAGAGGGCCCAGGATGGACCCTTGGGGAACACTATATTTGATAGGGCAGGATTCAGAGAGGGCACCACTAAACAAGGTGCAGTGGGATCCACCCAATAAGTAGTCCTTGAATCAGAGGCAGATATCAGATGAGAAATGTAGGCCAGCCAGGGTGTGGAAGAAAACATTATGATCGACGAGATCAAAGGCTTTGGTGAGGTCCATGAATGCAGCACTGGTACAGAGGTCCTTGTTGTTGACTTTGTGTATGGAGTGGGTGAACTTGATTAGGGCTTTTCAGTATAGTGGCAGGCATGGAAACCATGCTGGGTAGCCATTAGCAGGTTATATTTGGTGAGGGATTCCGTGCTTTATCTATGCACAACTTTCTCTAGGATTTTGGAGAGAGGAACAAGGAGGGAGATCAGCCAGTAGTTGGAAATTAGATCCTTTGAACCAGATTTGTGTAGAGGTTTAATAATTGTGCACTTCCATGCATTGGGGAAGGATCCCATGCAGAGGAAGTGGTTGAGGATGTTTGTTAGCGGGACGACTAGGGAGTCACAGACAAGGCAGAGAACTCTGTAGTCAATGTTGTTGGTGCCCTTGGACGGTCTTGGGTTGTTAGTTCTGATTAGTTTGATTACTTCTGCAGGGGTTAGGTACCTGAAATGAAACCTGGAGTGGGAGACCTGGAGGGGGGAGTTGGAAGTGGGGAAGGAGGGGAGCTGGGCTTGTACTGGTCTAGATCACCAAAGTATTTATTGAAAAGGGAGGCTATTTCACCTGGCTCAGCAGTGGTTGACCCATCAGAGGTGAGAACGATATTTCCATTGGAGGGTCCCCTCCCAGTTTTGTTGTTGAGGATGTTCCAGGTCCTCTTAGGGTTCCACTGAGCAGAACATTGTTTTTCCAGGATGAAGGAGGACTTAGCAGCTCTAGCAGAAGATTTGCACCTGTTCCTGAGGATTTTGAAATTTTGGAGGAGTTGGGAGTTTTTGTGTTTCCTGTATAACCTCCAGGCATGGTTCCTATCCCACATAAGTTTGCGAAGCTCGGGGGTGACCCATTGTTGGCTAGATCCCCTGACCCGGATTTTCTTAAGTGGGATGAAATGGTTGCATAGGGCAAGGAACTTATTGTTAAAGGCTTTGAGAGCTTTGCAGATGTCCGAAATGTTTTCAGTGAAGGACCAGTCTTGGACTAGGGCGGCTATGGCAAATGCGGAGGAGTCCAGTTTCTTTATTTGCCTGGTTAGGATGACTTTGTGTAGGTGAGGGGGGTGATTCAGTGGACCATCAGCAGAAAACAGCACAGTGGTCACTGACTGAGTTGGGAAGAACTCTGGAGAACGTGACATTGGAGAGGTGTGAGACCAGGATCCAATCAATGAGGGACTGGGACCCAGTCTTATAGTTGGTCCTGGTTGGTGCAGTGATGAGCTAGTGGAGGCCAAGGCCAAGTATGGATTCCCTGGTGGAGTCACAGTGAGGGGACTGCCAGTTCAGGATGAAATTCCCCAGGATTATCCAATCTCTCCCTTGGGGAAGGGAGGTCTTGATATCAAGGAAGAGGTCAAGATCCTGGGGTGAGGAGGAGGGAGACAGGTACACCACACTGACTGTGACTATTTTGTCTTCTCCAAGGAGGAGGAGGTTAACCGAGATGGTCTCGAGTGTGGAGGAGGGAAGTGAGGAGTCAAATTCGGTGGTCAAGAGATGGTCGACAACCCAGATGAGGCAGCCTCCCCCACGCTTCCCCACCCTGTCTTTTCTGAAGACTGAGTAACCATCCAGGAGGATTTATTCAGGAAGATATCCTCCTTCAGTCAGGTTTCAGTGAGGGCAATGACGTCAAATGCTTTAGCCACCACCCAGGACTCAATTAAGGGTTTCTTTGCCATAAGGCTTTGCACGTTAAGGTGAGCAAAGTGAGCTGCTTAGTGGGATTAGGGTGAGAGAGGGTGGGATGGGTGGGGTTGAGGGGCCAGAGTTAGGGTGGATGGAGCCTGAGATAAGGAGTAGTAGGAGTAGGAGTTTTAAGCACCTGTGGTCAGCAAGCGAGAGAGGCTTGGAAGAGAAAGGCCTGGAGTAGTGGAGGGTGAATGAGAAACAGCTGCGGTAGGAAGGCGAGAACTCATGGAACAGACAGAAGCTTATTAAGGGGCTGGCATGAGGAGGAGTAGCAGGGGTGGATTTGGTAGCACAAATGGGGGGTATCGGAAGGAAATGGAGGGGGAGCGAGGAGGTGTAGGGTGAGGGGAGAGTGAGACAGAGAGAGAGAGAGAGAGAGAGAGAAAAGGGCAGGCAAGGGGATGATTTGGTGGGTGCAGGACTGGTGAGGAAGGAGGGAAGGCCTGGGGGAGAAGGGGGTAAGGTGGGAGGAGTAGAGCATGGTTGGGTAGAGTAGAAGAACTAGGAGTAAGAATAGAGGAGGTAGAACAGCTTGGGGCACTCCATGCTGATGGCAGTGCAATAGGCTAAAAAACAAGAATAGGGCTAAACTACAATGCTGGCAATTAGATTTCAGCAGTACATGAAATACTGCAAGGAAATGCAGTTAGTGGTGATTTTAAAATCAGCAAATGAAATGCAGTGCAGCTGTGAAGTCTCAGAGAAGCAGGTAAGGTGGGAAACCCACGAGACACGATCGAAGGGATGTATGTCCCTAGTGCACACATTCAAACAGACCTTTCTAGTAAGTGAAAAAGCAGCCTGAGTGATAAAGGGGTTAAAACAGAAATGTAGGACAGAGACAATGGGAGAGATATTGTGCTAAGAAGGCAGGGCACTAGTGTATTTAATAGAGACCAGGGTCGGGGAAGGTGAGCGGGACCAATTATAGAGAGGGGAGCTTACAAAGGCTTAAGAGAAAACAGCCAAGCTAGGTTCCCAGGGTGGTTTGGACAAGCAGTCAATGGGAAGCCGATCCACGTTAAACTGACCAATCAGATGCAAAGCCACAAAATTCAGTTCCATCACAGCAGTGCTGGCGTACCTTGTTTGGCAGGCTTGGCGGGATAGCCAGTGACTTTCTTGGCGCTGCAGGCACTGGAAGCTGGGGTGAAGATGCCCAGTCTGGGGCTTCAGTTGAAAGGAAAAGAGAAGACACAGATAAGTAATTAAAAGGGATGAGCTGTAGATGTTGGATGTGGAGTAGACAGAAGGGCATTAGAAACAAACCATTGGTTCAAAGGCATTTGTAATCCTAGATCTTAATAAATAATAAATAAATAAATAAACAGTGGCCATTTGTCTGAGACCAAGAGCTTGGTTTTACTGAGAGCAAGCATGTCCCACTGCAGCCGCTGTACTTAGCACTTTCACATACTGCTTACCAGATCATGGTTGCATCTTTAGGCCACTCACTGATAATGGATTTTTTTTATTTTGTAAAGCATACATAAAAGTAGCTATAGCGGACCAGGCCTGGGTTTTTATTTGGAAACTCCTGCCATGTTTGCTGGATTGGTAATGGAGGCGCAGGTATGAAAGCTGTGGCATGTGCTTCAGGTAGTTGATTGCAGTCGACTTTTACCACAGCAGCATACCGTAGGTCAGACTTTAGTTTAAAAAAAGGGATGTAGGGAGTTTGCTGTCTACTTTTGTTCTGTGACAGATAGTGTGTGTGTGTGTATGTGTGTCTTTGTGAGGGACTGTTCAGCTGCTGGGGGGTGGGCGGATGAATGATGACAAGACTGCAGGTCAGAATTTTTTTTTATCTGATTGGCAGGTATGAATCTCTCTGGCTGTGCAGCATCCTTAACAGCCTAACTAGGACCAGTTGCCAGTTTATGGCTGGATAAGAGCACACCACGATGTGGTTCTTGTCCAGTCAGAAAATAGGACATTTTCTACCCATTTTATAAAGGTGAGTTATACAATACAGGGTGAATTCAATGTATAAGTGCAGACAAGACAGTGTACAGGCAAAATAGCAAAGCTTTAGCTTGGTTACAAAGCCAAGGCAGCAATAAGCAATGAGCAATAATTAAGTAATAACATTCAGTTAATTGGAGTATACAAAGCAATAACCAGCTTCTGTGGATGATTAAATGCTGAGGCATTTAATCATCCACAGAAGCTACTTATTGCGAGTATACTCCAACTAACTGAATGTTAATACTGTCATACAAGTTAGAGTTGGTTTTGAGTGCATGGCCGTCTGGGTCTTGCTGTCCCATCCATGCATACATGTGTACTGTATATGTATGTTCCTGTTGAAGTACAGCGTTGTCTGGGCCCTGTGCATAGGACTACAGTGGTCAAACTGTCAGCATAGCCATTTTATTACTGTGCCTCATGTAACTGGTACAAAATATTTTCAAATTCCCACCAAAACGTAATTTTGCACAACTGCAACGCCATTCTGTGCCACATGTGCAAAACACATTTTAGCCAGGACTTGAAAAATGACAGCTATGGTGCACATGAGGTGGTATAATAAGACGGTTATTTGGAAAATCTGGCATCTGAGTACTTAAAATTTCCAGTTATGAGCATGCATAGCGAGATTTCTACTAAGGGTCATAACTTTACAATTTTTGCATATTTTGACCTCAAATTTTTAACATAGCCTTCATATGACCCCATATCATGAACAACAGCAGGATATATTTTCAAATACTGTCCGAAAGGTGAATTCACCAACCGACTGTGAAATCACCTTTTGGGAGGAAGTTGTGTAATGACAGTGCTATTGTTTGAGGTGGGGTCTCCAAAAGGCTATGTTGAAAATTTTGTGTCAGAATGTCACAAAATGGCTTAGTTATGCACAAAAGAAAAAAATTACTTACCATAGTAATCTTGTTTCTACCAAGGAAATCTTACTTCTTCTGCAGTATGGTCTCACCATAAGACTGCCCCAGAGCCGAAATGGTTAATAGAACCTATGTTAATCGTGGAATGTTAAGTTCAAGCTCAGTTTTCAAACCACTGTCCCTTGTAAACATTCTACAACCATCAGATTCTTATGGAGCATGCATAATAATAAGCTGTCTAAACTATACTAATAATTAAATAACCAATTAACACCCAACACCAATTATTTCCCTTTATTTTAAAATGTGGGCAAAGCTGAGACTCAAGTTACTAGGTCCAAAAAAGAAACACCTACAGGTTCCAAATAGCATGAACAGCTGTGTTGCAGTGCCTATAGGTTCTAGCAGAGGAGGAAAGGTGGGAGCTCAGAATACAGTAAGATTCCATTGGAAGAAACCAGATTACTATGGTAAGTATTTTTTTCTTCAAACCTCAGGAAAACTTATTGTATTCTGACTTCTGCAGACTACCCAAGCAGTACCTTTGGAGGAGGGTAGAGAACCTATTTAGGAAACAAGTACTGCAATACTGCTGTGCCAAACCTGTCATCACTTCTGGCCTGAGTATCCAGGTTGTAGTGTTTGGTGAAGGTGTGAACTGTTTTCCAGGTAGCTGCTTGCAGATTTCTAACAAAGGGATATCTCTTGCAGCTGCTATAGAAGCAGCTGTACCCCTTGTAGAGTGGGCCCTGAGGCCTACAGGAGGCTCTTTACCCACTTGCTGTAGCAAAATTGGATACAGGCAACAATCCAATGGGCAGTGGTCCTCTTTGAAGCAGGTTTGCCCTTCCTCACTTCTTCATAGGTCAGGAAGAGCTGGGTCCTATCCTGCCCGTGTCCCTTCGTGTGATCCAAGTAGTAGCTTATAGCTGTCTTGACATCAAGACTATGCAGTCTGCGTTCTCCTGAACTGGAATGATCAGTAAAGAAGACTGACGAAGTCATGGACTGGTTAAGGTGGAAGTCAGACCACCTTAGGGAGGAACTTCCTATTAGTCCTAAGGACCACCTTGTCCCTGTGGACTGCTATGTAGTTAGGATCTGTGGACAAGGCCTGGAGTTCACTGATCCTCCTAGCTAAGGTGATGGCTACCAGGAACACTGTTTTCCATGTCACATACTTAAGCTCTGCTGAGGACATGGGTTCAAAAGTTGGTTGCATTAGCTGGCATATGCATATGTTGAGGTCCCATACAGGAGTGGGTTCCCTGTGAGGGGGATGCAAGTGCAGTAGGCCCTTGAAATACTTTCTGAATACCTGGTTGACAGCCACGGATGCCCCTTTTCCAGCAGAGAGGTAAGTAGAGACTGCAGTTAAATGCACCTTAAGAGTGGAGGGCCAAAGGCCCAGGGAATGCAAGTATGCTAGGTAGTCCAAGACTACTGGTAAGCCAGTCTGGTGGTGGTCTATCTGTTTCTGCCCACACCAAATAGAAAACCTCTTCTATTTAGATGAATAGGTTTTTCTGGTAGAAGGTTTTCTAGATACCCTGAGTACCTCTAGCACCCCTTCAGAGAGGTGTAGGTCAGCATATTCTAGGTCCTCAAGAGCCAAGCTCTGAGCCTGAGGGACTGGAGATTGGGGTACAGAACTCTGCCCCAGGAGAAGGTCAGTAGGCTATGCCTCCTGGGCAGGGAGGTTGGTCTGGATATTGACAGGGTCAGTAGCAGTGAGTACCTAGGCTGCTTGGCCCAGTCTGGAGCAATGGGGTTCATTGTTGCTGGCTGGACTCTGAGCTTGTTCAGTCTTCTGAGCAGCAAGGGAAATGGTGGGAAGGCATACAGAAACTTCCCTGTCCAGTCTATCAGGAGTGCATCTAGTGGCCAGAGGCCTGTAACAGAACATTGGCAGTTGGTGATTGTCTGGGGCTGCAAAGATGTCCACCTCTGGGGTGTCCCACCTTCTGAATACAACTTGCAGGATCTGCCTGTTTAGTGACCACTCGTGGTGGTTCTGGTTGATTCTGCTGAGGGCATCTGCTAGGACATTATCCTTTCCTGGGAGATGAACTGCTAATAGGGGAATTCCCAGGGAATAAACCAGGTTCCATACCTTCATGGCTTCTATGCACTGGAGGGAAGACTTTGTGCCTCCTTGCTTGTTGATGTAGTACATTGTGGTTGTACTGTCTGTCCAGACCTGAACCACTTTGTCCTGTAGCATAGAGGTGGAGGACTGAATGCCCAGATAAACTGCCCTGAGTTTCAACAGGTTTATGTGAAGCAGTGACTCTTGCTGGAGCTAGGTACAGTGGGTAGTATGCTCCCCCAGGTGGGCACCCCATCCTAGAAAGGAGGCATCTGTCATCAAAACTGCTGCTGGTGGAAGCTGGATGAAGGGGACGCCTTCCCTGAAGTTGATTTTTTCCTGCCACCATTGCAGAGCATGAAGGAGGGTTCCAGTGACTGGCACCATCTTTGAAAGGGAGTCTCTTTTCTGAGACCAGTGAGCCCTGAGATGGAACTGAATATCCCTCATTTGGAATCTTGATCCTGATACTGTTGCTGCGGCCATGTGCCCTAACAGCTGGAGGAAATGCCGGGGTATGAAGCTGAAAAGGGCCTGTCTGCTGAATCAGACTGTCTACCCTTCCCTGAGGGAGGAAGGATCTTCCTTTCCGAGTATCCAGTTTTGCCCCTGTAAACTCCAGGAACTGAACTGGTGTCAGCACTGACTTTTTCTGGTTTACCAGGAAACCCAGTGCCTCCAGAGTATCTTGAGTGATGGTTAGTGCCTGCTTTACCTGCTGGGGAGACTGACCTACCACCCGCCAATCATTAAGGTATAGAAAGACTGTAACCCCTTGCCTCCTTAGGTGTGCCACCACTACTACTAGGCACTCAGTGAACACTCTTGGAGCTGATGTCAGGCTGAAAGGCATGGCCCTGAACTGGTAATGGCCTGATGGCAATCTGAACCTGAGGTACCTTCTGTGTGATTGCCTAATGGAACTATGGAAGTAGGCATCCTTTAGATCCAGAGATGCCAGTCAGTCACCCTTCTGGAGTGTAGGGAGGATGGTAGCCAGAGTGACTATTTTGAAATTTGGCTTTGTCAAGTATTTGTTTAAATGTCTGAGATTGAGTATGGGTCGCCACTCCCCTGTTTTCTTTAGAGTGAAGAAGTATCTTGAGTAAAGACCCTTTCCCGTCTGGGGCAATGGAACAGGTTCTACTGCATGGTCCTGAATGAGCTTTGCTACTTCCTCCTCTGACAGAGATGCCTCTGATAGGTTGGCACTAGCAGATCTGAATAGTCTTGCTTGCAACTTGGGCAGAAACTTGAAACTGAGAGCAAGACCCTGGCTTACTACCTCCAGGACCCACTTGTCTGTGGAGATAAATTCCTAGGCCTGGAGGTAGTGAGCCAGCCTGACCCCTACTGGGATTGGGGAGGCGACCCTGACAGACTTCTCAGGGAGTCTGCTTAGCCTGAGCACTAGCCTGAATGCGGGAGCCAGGACTGCTGCTTCCCCTTCTGCCTCTGCCTCTAAAATACCACTCTGGGGCTGGTAGGAAGGCAGGGCCTGTGCTTGGAAGAAGGGTCTATAATGGGTTCTACCCCTCCCTCTTCCTTGGAATTTCTGGGGTGTTGCTGCTTTCTCCTTGGCAGCAGCACTCTTGTAAGTTACCTTGTAGTCATCCATTGTGTTCATGTAAACCTCAGTCTGCTCCCTGAACAGAGATGTGGTGCTCACAGGGGAAATCCAGTGCTTTTGTCTGGGCACCCTGAGACAAATTTGTTGTGCTTAACCAAGCAAATCTCCTCAAGTGAGGTAGCCATTTGCCTGGCTGCAATGTCATTGGCATCCACTGCCATGCAAAAGTGACACTTAGAGACTTCCATGCCCCTCTTAGCTGCCTCTGATAGGTCAGATGCCATAAGCCCAGGACATGCCTTGGCTATCTCAAGTACTGTGTTCCAAATGCTTTTCTGGTACCTGGACACATAAGCCATGTAGGTAGCCTGCCTGATGGTTAAAGAAGCCCCCAGATATGATTTTTTGCTATGGAATCCATTTTCCTGGAATCCGTCTCAGGAGGATGTGATGCCAAAGGGATGCCTGCCTTGTCACAAGCAGCAGCTTGCACCACTCCCTCATGGCTAGGATGCCCAAAAAGGAACTCAGCTCCTGATTTGGCCAACCAAAGCTTCCTGTCCATCCTCTTGTTCATTGAGGAGATGGACATTGGTGTCTGCAGGATTTTTGTGGCTTGTCTTTGTAATGATTTGTGAATGGGCAACAAGAGCCTCTTTGTTCCTGGAACATCCATCATTTCCATATAATCTGGTTCCTCCTCTCCTCTGTGGACTCCTGAGTGGAGAGGTCCATGGTTTGTGCTACCTGATTCATAAAGGCAAAGTGGGTAGAGAAATCTTCCACTGCCTTATCCGGTGAATCAGCACCATGAGGATCAGGAGAAACCTCTGGTTCTATGGGTTCTCCAAAGTCATCCTCTTCATCATCATCATAATCATTGTCTTCCTCAGGGAAAACATTAGTAGATTGCTCCAATGAACTGGGGACCAAGAGGGAACCCGAATCTGGAACCGACAGCTGTGAACTGGGGTGCCGGACCAATACCGCGGTACCGGTTTGCAACTCCTGTAAAAGGCTTATGGCACTAGCTATAGCTTCTGCGGTAGGAACTGCTGGAACCGTCGGTTGTGGTTCCTTAGCTGAGCGCTTTTCTTTTCTCTTCTTTTTTGCAGAACTTACCGGTTCAGTGGCAGTTTCTGCGGTTCTCTTTTCTGTTAAGGAACCATCACTCTGGTCAGAGGGCTGCTCACTCGGTTCATTAGACTTCTCCTTTTGAAAAGTAGAAGCTTTTTCCGTAGCTGGGTCAGCAGCTTTCTCTGACATTTTTGCCTTCAGTCGGTTCAAGCACCTATCTAGCGTCGACTGAGGAACATTTTTACAAATATCACAATCTGCCTTTAAATAATCAAATCCCAGGCAGAGAACACAAATTAAGTGAGGATCCGCTTTAGCAAATGGTTCCTCACACTCTGTACAATGCTGAAAACCCATTGTGCTGGTTCCTTTCTTGACTAGTGACATACCAACCAAAACCCCTAACAGGGGGCTCTAGTGAGCCAAAGACAACCACACAAAAATAATACTTTTTTTTTTTTTTTTTGACAGTCGGTTTAGCAACCAAAGGAAAAAAACAAGAGTTACCCTGGTTTCTGCACAAAATAATCAACCGGACCCAAAAAGGGTTTAAAAATTAAACAAAAAGTGTTAGACATATAAACAAATAATCGGTTTCCTCCCAGTTAAAAGAACCAAGAAGAAACCAAGAACATTTACTGGAATAACACTAAATCTAGACTAATCTACCTGTAAACTCAAGGACAGTATGTTAAAATCGACCAGAAATAGAGTTTTACTTCAGAAAACCAACAAAATAAAATCTTCAAGAAAGATGAAGGAGCCGGCCCAGTGGCACTGAGGATTGAGGCACTGGTCGCCACACCTCATGCCGCGCCGGCCACCCATGTTTGGGAGCGAACACAGTTCACCATAGGTTGGAAGGGAAGAGACGGATCGAGCGTCTGATGAACTGCTCTCCATCTCCAGGGAGGAGGGGAACCTGTGACCGGTGCATGCCTGACCCCTAGCAGAGGCTGGGGGTCAGCAACACTGAGCCACAACTTCTAGGGGTGGGAGCATGGCAGATGCCTGACATGATGTGCATGGGAGTGTACATGACCATGTCGCAGGTGTCATTGCACGCCATGCCCCACAGAGGGTGAAAATAAAAGGTTTCCATGGTCGTCTGGCTTGATGGCCATCCTATAGGTGCCCCAGCCTCGGGGGCATTATGGGAACTGGATCCAGACCTGGTGGGAGAGAAGGGAGCTCCCTGCCACCCCACCATGGGGGGAAAGCCACGGGGGAAGAAGGTGAGGGCCCTAATGAGGCTGGGGCTGACCGGATGGTGGCCGGAGATAGGAAGCGTGGACAGATGGAGCCGACCAGGAGAGAAATACTAAGCTAAAAAAAAAAGAAAGATAAAGGAAGGCTCTCTGAGGCATCTGCACTAGGCAAGCAGAGTAAAGATTCTGACGGTTGTAGAATGTTTACCAGAGACAGTGGTTTGAAAACTGAGCTTGAGCCTAATATTCCATGATTAACATAGGTTCTATTAACCATTTCGACTCCAAGGCAGTCTTATGGTGAGACCATACTGCAGAAGTCAGAATACAGTAAGCTTTCCTGGGGTTTGAAGTTGAAATTCCCATTGAAATACATTGAACCACATTAGCCTTAGTTTGTCATATTGCAGTCGGTGGTTGCAGCAGCAAGACGTGTTTTCGGTTGGAATAGATCTCGAATCTGAGAGCTCTTTTTGTGAGTGAGGGTGTGTGGAGATATACTGGGGGGTGTGGGGTTGTGGGTGCTGAGTGGGAGGTGTGGTTGGGGGGATTGGGTTGATCGGCGAGAGACTTTTTTTTTTTCAGGTTTCAAAAATGAAAGTTAAAGAAAGTTGAGCGACTGTTTTCTGTATTAGAGGTTCTTTTACAAATGGGAGCATGGGGTGTGTGCCACTAGCCACCAGGGAGTACTTCCTTTCTAAATTCAGTTTTTAATTGTTGAAAAATGGGACATGTAAGGATTGGAACAGGGATGGAGGCTTATTTGTGTCAATTGAGCAAATACCGGCGTGGCAAGGGGAGCCAGTACTGGAATGGATGGGGGCACATTAATATGGATGGGAGTGGGAACCAGAATCTATGGGGGGCATTTAAACATTAATTGGTTTGAGAACCTGAATTAATGTAAGCAGCTACAGTTAAAAACAGTGTCAGTGGCTCAGTAGGTAGCACACTCGCCTCTGAGGCCAGGAGATCAGAGGGCTGTGGGTTCAGTTCCCACATCTGGCACTTGGGTTAATATCCCAGTACCGACACCGTAATGCAGCATGAGAGGGGTGATGCATTTCTGAGGTGCCGTCTTTCGGATGAGACGTTAAACCAAGGTCCCATCTGCCTGGATTGGTGGTAGTTCAGGTGGATGTTAAAGATCCCATGGCACTTATCGAAAAGAGTAGGGAAATTTCCCTGGTGTCCTGGCCAAATTTCCCTCATTCACTAAAAATACCACCAACAGCTTAATCTGGTTCAAGGTCAGTTGGCATTCATCTGTATCCCCCTCCCCCGGGTCGTGCCTGAAAATAGGCAGGATTTGTCTAGTGCACTTACCCGGTCAACAAAAGCTAAAAAATAAAACATGGAAATGGGTATCCTGTCTTATGGGCGACAGAAATTGAGCAACTCAGATATGAACGACTCAATTTCGGTGCCCGTTATGTGAGCAAACCTGAAAGGGTAGTGAGGGAAGAAGAGCGATGATATAGGATGTTGACCGGAAGGGGAAGGATAAGTAAGAAAGTATGTGGAAGGTAGTGCAGTGTGGTATTGCTGAGCTGGCCATGTGGTGTGGTGGTGAAGGTGACTGGCTACAGTGAGGTGGGTTCAGGGCTGGGGAGGGTATACTTTTGTGTGTTTCACAAGTGGAATTTTTTTTTATGAGTGTCTCCCTCCTCAACATACCCCAGGTTGACAATCAAAAGTAAGGGGTGCAGGGTAAAACTTTTGCCCATGTTGTTGTGCTCCTCGCTGGGAGTGTACATTGCCGTTTTGCTTTTTGTTATGTACACTCGCTCTAACGGCGATCACGGTTTGGTGATCGCCATTATGACATGGAAATATACAAGTGGAACTGGGAACTGGACTAATGGGGTTAAATAAATATAAATGGGTCATGGGTGCCAGACGTCGAATGCGTTGGGGCACATAAATCTGAATGGCAGCAAGCAGCAGACTGGATAGGGGAGTAAAGTATAACATTTGCAGGTGCTACATTAAAATACACAGTGTATTTTTGTGGCATTTAAAATAAATGGAACCTTTCTGTGGTGCTCGAGGTTTGTTAATGCAGTGTTCCTCTTTCAGGGCGGGGGGGGCGCCTGCACGGTATGGTTGACAGGCTATGTGATGCACATTTTTTTTTTTATGGCTATGGCCCTCCAACTGAAGGGACTCTCTCTCCGGTCCCCCACCACTCCCGTGCTAGATGTCCCCCAGGTAGTTTCCCCATGTATTGCCCCATGCAGCGGGGCCAGTAGGAGGTTGCCAGTGTGTCCCCCCTCCCGGAGACCTAATTCAGAATCTGGGGACTGCTCCCGGGAGCAGTGGACCATTATCGAGCCTGCCAGGCTCGCTTTTCCTGTTTTCGCCCAGCCCCTCTCCCTGCCAATGCAAGGACATCAGCTTCAAGCCTCCCAACCCATTCTTCCCTCCAGCCACTGCCAGAGGGCAGTCAGTGAGTGGGACAACTAGTTACCCTCCCCCCAAGAGAGGAGAGCAGTCCTCCGGATACTCAATCCTCTCACTCCCTGCTGACCCCCAGCAGCCCAGGCTTGTTCCCGAACCCAGGTCACCAGAGTGGCATGAGATGTGGCATCCAGCACCTCAACCCTCAGCGCCACCAGGCCAACCCCCCTCCTGCCAATGCAAGGACATCAGCTTCAAGCCTCCCGACACGTATTGCCATCCAGCCACTGCCAGAGGGCAGTCAGCGAGCAGAACGACTAGTCCCCCTTCCCCTGAGAGAGGAGAACAGTCCTCCAGATGCTCAATCCTCTCTCTCTTCCTGCCAACCCCCAGCGGCACAGACTCGTTCCCGAACCCTGGTTGCAGGAGTGGCGCGAGGTGAGGCGTCCAGTGCCTCAACCCTCAGCGCCATCAGGCCAGCCTGTGTGACACACATTTTATGAGGTGCTTTGGGGCACAAAGAGGGAAAGCTTTTATGAAGGTGTTTTATTTGAAAATGCATTTCTGTGTTTGCGGTTTAGTGTGTGCTGGTTTGACATCAGTCTCTTTGCTGCTGACCTAAGAACGCTTGTATGTACATTTCAGGGGGAGAAGATTTGAGAAAAACATAATAGTAAATATGGCGAGCTACCCCAATGCTAGTCCTTATTTGTATATATAATTCTGTTGTATAGATGTTTTTTCTGTAATTCTGAGTATATGTACATGCCACAAAATGCCAGTGTTAATTCAAAGGGGACATAGAGAAAAGACTAGATTTTTAAAAAAAGGTTTTGACCTTCCTTTAACCTGGAAGGCCAAGTTGCTTGCCAGGAATCTGACAAGTTATTGTCAAAGGCTTTGGGGATAACTGATCAAAGGGGTATTTCCAATAGTTAACTGATCGACGGAAACAGAGGTGAGTACAGAGTTCAGAAGATAGCCCCCTTTTCTTTAACTTTTTATTTATAGCATTTCATACATGGGCATAAAACACATTTTTTTCTGAACAGGTATAATGTAAATTTTTAAATCATTATACATTACACATTACTGAGGATAGAGACTACTTGTTCCTTTGGTACAGCGTCAAGGGGTATAGCCAAACATATTGTTTACTAAGATTATAAAAAAGTGATTAGAGCTATAATGCAGTCAATGCCCTATATTAAACATCCAGGGATTAGTACACTATCATTTCTGTAACCAACCTTATATAAGTCCCTTTTAAAGTTTAAACAATTCGTGAAGGAAACTTCCCTCTTTCCTGAGCTCCAAAAGCCCCATGCAAACCAAATTGGTGCTATAGTATTCCAACCCAGGCCTTTGAGAGACTGAGCTAACGGTTTAATTTATAAACATTAGGTTCTCCCCCTATGTATGCCATATATACTGATGCCATGTAGGCCTCGAGTCCAGCTCTTGCCCGCATCTCCAGTACTATCCCATGCAGAGGCTCTCATAAAGAACCCAGGTCTCTCAAAAATCCACCTCTGTTGAGAAAGACAAAGAAATTGCACCCAAACATTATTACCCCATCATTGTACCCAATTACTATTCTATCTCCCAATCTCCATAAGTGGAGCGATCAAGAAAAAAATATCGGATCCAGCAGCATCCTGGGACACCTGAAAAGAAACACAACATGTACAACTGTCTGAATCAACATGCCTGAAAATCAAGTAACATAGCTCTTTTAGGGTGAAGTTCATTAATGTGCTAAATAAAGTCTCTTAGAAAATGGACCAAGAAATCCCTAGGCTCTGATTGGCTGATGCCCCTGGCAAGGTGGGCATCTATTACACAACAGAGCCCGTGTAAAAAAAAGTGCCAGTCTCACAGTCTCAACTGACCTGATTTAGTTCCAAAGTCCTTGTGCAAATGGAACTTGTAATTTCAAATTGCCGCCATGTTATTCTCTCGCTTAGTGAGAGATAACTCCCCCCCCCCACACACGCACACACACACATGTGTCGGCACATCACAATGTAGAGTAACGTTTTTTAAAAGTAAAACTGTCCGTGCATCTTTTCATTTGCCCCAGACACAGAAAACAGCTCTCTCTTTTATATTACCACCGGTAGCATGTTGCGTGCTCAGCACTACTGCTCCACAGCATTTTCTCCCCAACTTCCCTCGTTCTGTGTCCACTCAAACAGAACTACAAATGTGAGGCTTTTTTTGCGTTAGAAAACTAGGTTGCGAGTAACTCGTAACGTCCCCTCCCTCTCGTAGCACTAGCATACCTTTCAGCGCTACACACTCGAGATCCTGTGACCGTGCTGACTGTGACGCTCCTCCACATTCCCTCAAATGAAATTCACTTGTCATCTTTCCCGACCGGTTAGCGAGACATAAAACACCCCTTTCACTTCACTCGATTTCACATTTCTCCACTCTTCTGTCAGCATTGTAGGTCTCCATTTCATCAACGTTTTTCATTAAATGTTTTTCCCTGGTTTCTTTCTTTTGATTTACAGCACCCCCCCCGCCCCCCCGCCATTGCGAGGAAAACCCCAATCCGACGGCATGCACACTGAACTGCCAGGTGATACTGTAAGTTGCGGGTTTACGTCACCTTGACGACTTGGGTACGTGCCTGACAGCAGTTTAAATCAAAGTGCATGTTTTCTCAAAGCCCCTGTACCGACTGCACATCACTGATCACTCTCATACCCTTCTGTCTCGACCCTCACACTGCCCTGCAGCCCTGCTCATCTCTCTCTAACTCAAAAAAAAACAAAAAAAAACATTATTCTAATGCAGGCGGAGGAACTATTTTTTTTACAAAATTACTTTAAACTATTTATTTATTAATTTTCTTTTTATTTAACTTATGTTTTTTACAGTGCCCATTTTCTAAGCGCAATAATACCCTCCAGGGTGGGCGGTATTGTGCTATACCGGACCTTCCAGGGGCTATAAGGCCCTCCGCCTGCGCGTCGGCGCTCATTACGCCCCTGGGCGGTCACGTATAGTCCCGCTCATCCTGATTGGGTATTATTTACACACTGTTAATGTAGTGCGAGGAAAACAGACATTCCCTATTCAAAAATAGTAAAACTTATACAGGCAATTCACTTTAGTGCACCAAAATATAATAAATAGAAAACTGGTCTCTCAATAAAGCTCAGGGATATAACAGATACATCGCTCAGTCCTCATCCAACTCTTCCGCCTCGATCATCCGATTGTCTTGGGCCCGTCTTGCAGCAGTCCTCTCCACACGTAGTCCAGCCTCCTTAGGATCAGTAAATTGGTACTGTTTACGGCCCTTCAAAAAATATAGGCATGCTGGAAAAGCCACTGAGTATGTTATGCCCGGGTCTCTCAGTTTATGCTTGACCCTGTCGAAGGCCTTGTGTTTATGTATTTATTTATTTATTGAAATGTTTCACCAGGAAGACGCACTGAACAACAAGTTGCTCATCTCACGGTGCGACCTGGGGGGGGGCTACAATTGGATGTAAGAACAGATATTATACATACAATTACAATTAACATACCTGAGGATTTAGGTACAGAAATTTAAACCAATGATATCGACAACACACTGGTGGATTGGCATTATAGTTAAGAGACAGGTGATCAGTACAATTAAACAAATGAACAATTGAAGTGCTAGTGGAAAGACAAGCAAGGGAGGGCAAGTAAGAAAGAGGGAGCCAGAACATTACCAGTAAAAACAAAAGCAAAGCCCAGTTGTGGTAGACAATTTAACACAGGACTAAGACGAGCTACAGTAGCAACTGAGATAGTACAAAAAGTACGAGAAATTAATACAGTGCATATAGGAACTGGGGGTTCCTATTTAAGTGCAGTTGGGTAGAGTGGAGGGACAGGAGATTGCTCTGGTGGCATAAGATAGGTCCGGGAAAAACAACACCCAATTTTCATCCACAAATACTGGGCCCCGGTTCTAAATGGCTCCCAACACAAGGTCCTGCTCTGTCATGGAGGTGAAAGTGATCAAGACTGTACAGGGAGTACCCGCATTAGTGTTAGGCCTTCTAGGTGAGATTCAGTAGGCCTTAGTGATTCTGAAATCATTAGTCCCAGTCAATTCAGAAAGCCACTGCTCAAGGGACTGCATCAGATTTTCACATTCCATCCCTTCAGGGAGACCCAGGGTCCAAGCATTAGAAGTCCGTACAGTGTTCTCCAGCTGCTTCACACGGCTCCAAAGCACTGCTTGTTCTTTAATTGAGGCTGTAGTAACAGCAGGGCCTTCCCTGCCGTCACCAGCATGCTTTCTGTTATCTCCCCCATTGCATCCATTTGGATCTCCACAGCGATAAAAAGTTGTGAGAAAACATCAAGTTTTTGATTGATTTGCTGCACAGTTTTTGTAAGAGCATTGACGGATTGCTGCAGGGATGTTAGTGAAGCTGTTTCAGGCTGCGCACTCATGGAAGGGAGAGTGTCGTCCACATGGTCTGGCGGTTTGGCTGCTGGTGTGCGCAGATGGAAGAAATCTTGCTTGATAGGTTCAGTGCAACCCATTTTGAAGTAATTTATATATCCACAGATGCAGCAGATAATTCTCTGAGTGATGTGATAGTTTCCCAGTCAATTCAAGTAGAAAATTAGGTTGTTTTAGCTCATTAATGGGACTTCTAACAGGAGCTCCTGAAAAATGCTGCTGCTTGCTGGGCTGTTAGCTCTGCCCCCTCTGAGATAGCCATTTTAACTTCAAAAAGGATGCTGTACTCCAAGGTATTGCCTTTGATGAGATGAAAGGGAAAAAACAGGATACATCATTCTGACAGTCCTGTGTAAGATTGTAATGTCAGGTGCCATAAATGAAGGCTGGGTGACATCACCAGGTGGCAGAACATTGTGTTGGGGAAGCGCAAGAGTGACTCCCAATGGACTAAAATGGAAAGGCCAGCCTCTATCCACAGACCGGTATAAATAGCCCCAGATCAGGGCATTTACACACACTTTTTATTTGGACTCCACCTGACACACAAGAAGCCAAACTGCTGAGACTCAGTGGCCACACATGCATTTTCATCTGGACACTCTGCCTGACACACCAGGAACAAAACTGCTGCAACCCAGTGTGGCTGCCTGGACAAAAGGAACTGAAAACCTTTATCTACTTTTTATGGACTTCAATTCACTGCAAATATAAGGTAGACTTTTTAGCTAACAGTTTTAGTGCGTTTACATGTATATGTTTTTCTATTTTCTTTTTCCTGTATACTGTAACCCAAATTAGATTATTCTCTTTTTAGTTGTAACTGTATTTATTCAAGTATTTTAGTAAAAGCATTTGTTTTTCTAAAGAAAGTCTGCCTGTGTGAGATTTCTATATTTGTGTATGCTTGTAGAAGGTTTATTAATAATCTGTGACAACTGTTCATTTCTTAGGAGAGGCCCCATAAGCAACCAAATTGAGAAAAGGGTATGTAAGGGACATCTGGATAAGGATAGGGAGAATACCAGAGTCTGCAAGGATTTTGAACCCAGCTGTTGCTTGTCCTGTAGGGAGATGGCCAAGTTAGGTGTTACGCTGCTACCCCCAAAGAGAGTGTGATGCCTGGGTCTTCCTCCTTTGTATGATAGCCAAGGAAGTGTTGATATTTGGCCACAAGACAAGAGACTGGTATTGTGCCCTTATCCAGAGTTAGGGGGATGCCCTGGATCCCTGTGGCAGAGGTGCAGTGGTGACCTCGGTGAGCATTCAAAAAGGATAAGGAGGGTATCCCTGTCTCCCCTGTCATGGATTGCACTTCAGGGTGGGCACTGTGAGCTCAGTGGACCTGACCCCCAGGAGCGGGTTTGTGACAATAAATACTTCTAAATATTTTTGCTGCCCATTTCATTTGGCTTTTTTGTTGTTCTTTCATGTTTTTCTGACAGAATGGTAGCTTTTTCTTCTTCTGTCAGGCTATGAAACCGTCTGGTTGTCTATTTAGAAACTGCTGATATGGACGGCTGTTGTGACACTATTTTTTACTTTTTTTATGTCGGAGGTATGATTGACTGTGGGCATAGCTACAGTTTCATTAACTGACTGTGGGTGGGGTTTAGGTGAATAACCAATTCTGGGGGTACTGGTATGTACTTTGTGGTACAATAACTGACAGTATTTCTTTACTGTAATTGGCTAACACCAGATACCTCTCATATAATCCATTATATTAGGCAGCGAAGAAGGCTGTGGCAGTGAGTATAGGTGTGGCACAAGGAGTGATGGCCCACCAAACTGAGGGGCAACAACAAGTGGGGGGAAACACCAGCTATTAAGGAAAATGCTTAAACCATAAAAAATTAAACCGTGCATAAGGTAGCTAGTTTCTGAAAGAAAAGATACCAACAAATGTTTTCACAGCCAATACCTGTCCAAAGTGGAGGCAAAGACTATTTATTTATTTATTTATTTATTTATTTATTTATTTATTTATTTGAACATTGGTAACCAGGAAAGGCACACTGAACTAAGGCTCATTTTCAGGTGTGACCCAGAGGAGAGGGGAGAGGAAAACAACAACAAATATACCAGGAAGATGATTACAAACAAATAAGGTGCAAACAACAGTAAAGCAAATTGGCAAAAGTGCAAACTTATCAAGATATGAGTATCAGGAGTGAGAACACACTCTACAACCTGAAATAAAATCAAGCAACTGGTAGAAAATCACAGTGCAGAGAAATGGGAGGTATACAGGTTCGAATTGGCCCACAGGGCTACAGGAAAAATTCCCAGTGGGTCCCACCCCTTAGGGGGCCCTATGGCTGGGCAGCACATTTTTTTCAGGGTAAACACTAAGTTTCAAGTTTTCCCTGGCCTGTGTGTCAGTGGTAGGAAATAAAAAAAAATACAAAAAAATAATTTGTGCACTTTGTCTTTGTTTTTTTTATCCCCCCAGCCATGACCATGCCACAGTAGTGTACCTTAGTCTAGTCCACCACTTGCTTGAGAATTGTCATCATGCACTTTGCATGTGTGTCACAACACTTGCTTCCAGCTTCCCTGAACGTTACCCAAACCACACATGTGTGTACAGCCAGCAGCAGTCCTTCTGGCTAAGTTTTAGCGCCAGTTGCCACCATTTCCATTTGCTGCTGCCACTGGAGCTTGGGAGGAGTGGGCTATGGGCTGGCTTCTCTTAATCTTTGGGCTAGCTGCTAGCAGACAGTGTCATGACTCGAGTAGTCGACATTGGATTCAGTCAGAAGGAGTCAGGAGATGAACGGGCCGGGGACTTGGGGAGTCGAGTCAGGAGAAGGATTGTGAAGTGAGATGGTTAGTCAGTTGAGGCGAGGAAGTTGGGGAATTTTTTTGGTGTACCCCAGCAGGCCAGGCCCCCAGCAGTAACACTGATGACAGCAAGAGGCTCCACTCAAGGAGGGGAGCCAGGCCAGCCATCAGTGGTGCTGCCTGCTGTGCCGCTGAAGTTCTGAATGACAGCTCATTGGCTCTGCTCTGGGCTCTTCTTTGAATTACACCCTGGCTGGTGGCCTTGTGGTCTATTCTGTTTGTGAACAGTTAGAGGACCAATGGGGAGTGTCTTGTGAGAGTGGGACACTATAGCCAGCCCAGGGGGCCCGGGGACTCGGAGTGGGTCAGGGTCAGTCGGAGACTCTCTCTCTCTCTCTCTCTGCAATGGATGGAGTCACTACTATAGCATGCTGCACACCTCAGAGGAGTCTGAGAAGTAAAGTAAGTAGACTGTTTTTTTTTTGTTTGTTTTTTTGTTGTTATTTTATTCTCCCACTGCTAGCTTGTACCTTCAGGAGGGCATCCCCAGTCCCGTGCCCCGGCATCCACCCGCTGACGCTGACCTGACCCCAGGGCTTACCCCCCTGGCAGGGTCGGCGGGGGTCCCGGACTCCCCCACCGAGGACCGGATTTAGTTGGCCAGCGCCATGGCTAGCCAGAGGCAGAGCCTGCAAAGCGCCCTCCGTCATTCTGCATAGCAGTGTTTTTTCTGCTGTTCTCCCCAGGAGTCAGGGCCATGCAATGTCGTCAGCAGAGGGGAGCGCGCACACATCTGCACGCGCTTCCTCCAGACATCTGGCCCGACTCCTCCTCAACTTGTGGTGTGGTGCCCTGTCCTCCAGCCTCCACCGGGGGTGAACAAGCACCGACCACCTGGAACCCCCCACCCACCCGGAGAAGAGCAGATCCATCAGACACTCAATCCTTCTCCTCCTGCCGACCCCGATGGCCTGTGCTCGTTCCCAAACACAGGTCGCCGGTGTAGCACGAGATAAGGTGCCAGCGTCTCAGCCCTCAGCACCACCCGGACGGCGACTGCTTTTTAAAGCTAACCCTCACAAAGAAACACTTTTAGGGCAATGGACAAATTCTGACAAAACAAATCTCTGTTCTCATCAGTGGTGGCGGAAAAGGATTGGAAACCAATTAGCCAGCATGGATACTAGAGTGCAGAGCAGGTTAGGGAGAGTGATAGATGCTGCTGGTAGGGGGAACAAACACAAGTAAAAACAAAAATTCTCGCAATTAAAAAGCATGCTATCTAATGGCATGCTTTTAGGGTCTCATCCCTGTCATAAGGAGGAAAAGGAAGGCCTTTAGGAGATGCAAGAAAACAGGGAGAGGGGAGGACATGGAGGAGTACCTGAAAGTAGCAAGGGAGGTGACAAGAGCAGTAAGAGCAGCAAAGGTTTCAAAGGAGTTCAGGCTGGTGCAAGGCATTAAGAAGGGGGAGAAAACCTTCTTCAAGTACATCAGGGAGAAAAGGAGCTGCAAGGGACAGATAGTGAGGATTAGGATGGAAGGGGGATGGGTGGAAAAAGGGGGAGAAAAGGCAGAAGCGCTTAACAACTACTTCTGCTTGGTATTTACTAAGGAGAAAGGGGAGGAGATACCCAAGGGGGTGGAAGGACGGGAGCAGAGGAGAAGAGGTGACAGATGGAGTAATCACAGTGAGGAGGATGCTGGAGGGATTGAGGACACTGAGGGTGGACAAGGCACCAATGCCAGATGGCGTCCACCCCAGGGTATTGAAAGAACCAATGGAGGTCCTAGCAGGGCCCTTGGCAGACCTGTTCAGTGCCTCATTGGATGCGGGGTTTGAACCTCACGATTGGAGGATGGCTCACATGGTACCCCTCCATAAGAGTGGTCCCAAGGATGAACTGGGGAACTATAAGCTTATGAGCCTCACATCGATTGTAGGGAAGCTGATGGAGATGATCCTGAAGGAGAGGCTGGTGGCTCTGCTGGAGGCCAGTTGAATGCAGGACAGCAGACATTATGGCTTTATCACTGACAGATCCTGTCAGACCAGCCTGATAGAATACTATAGCTGGGTAACTAGACAATTGGACAGAGGCCATGCAGTAGATGTCCTGTATCTGGACTTCAGCAAAGCATTCGACTGTGTGCCACATGGGAGGCTAGGAAGTAACCTGGAAGGCACGGGGTGGGTGCCAAGATGGTGGGATGGGTAAGTAACTGGCTAAGTGGAAGGCAACAGAAAGTGGTGGTGGGTTGGGAGCTCTCATCCCCAAGGGAGGTGATGAGTGGAAGTCTGCAGGGCTCAGTGTTGGGACCAGTGCTATTTGGGATATTCATTGCTGACATTTTGGTGGGTATCAAGAGCAAGATCAGCCTGTTTGCTGAAGATACCAAGATGGGGGCAGTGGTGGATGGCCAAGAGGGATGGCAGGGGTTGAAGGAGGATCTGACAAAGCTGAAGACCTGTTCAGACACCAGGCAACTGGGGTTAAATGTCAAAAAGTGCAAAGTGATGCATTTTGGGGCTAAGAACCCCAAAAGGAGTTGCCAGCTGGCTGGGATACACCTTACCATGACTGAGGAAGAAAAGGATCTGGAGGTAATCATAACAGGTTCAATGAACACCTCAGCACAATGCAGGAAAGCGGCTGCAAAGGCCAATAAGATGCTGGGTTGTATTGCCAAGGGTATATCCTCAAGGAGGGGGGGATGTTATTCTGCCATTGTATTGATCGCTAGTAAGACCGCACCTGGAATACTGTGTGCAGTACTGGTGACTGTACCTGAAGAAAGACATTAAGTTGCTGGAGGGGGTGCAACGCATGGCAAACAAAAATGATCCAGGGTCTGAGGGATTTACCATATGAGAGCAGACTGAGGGAACTGAACATGTACTCACTGGAGGAGAGAAGGGATGGGGAGATATGATTGAAACTTTCAAGTACATTACAGGCATAAACAGGATGGGGAAGGAGGGGCTTTTCAAAGTAAGGGAAGGGAGGGATATGCAAGGCCTAGCTATGAAATTGGAGGGGGGGAAGGTTCAGGAGGGAGATGAGAAGATACTTTTTTATGGAGAGGGTGGTGGCTGAGTGAAACGCATTATCGGTGGAAGTGGTATCCTGCAGAACAGTGAGCTGCCTCAAAAGGGGCTGGAACAAGGTGGGGTAAGGGTTAAAGGAGGAGGAGGAGGAAGGGAGGGAGGGGCAGCTGCTGAGTAGGGGGGCTAGCTGCAAAAATCGAGCAGACTTGATAGACCTTTAGGCCTTTATCTGCTGGCAAATTTCATATGTTCGTATAATGCACAACTTGGCTAATTAAATTATCCTCAGGGCATTTGCAGATGGCCAATATGCCAAGCCATTTCCAGGTTGTACTCAGACAATAATCTCTGCCTCAGCCCTAACACCCTAACATGAATGTGTGGGAAGGAGTAGGCCACTACTGGGTGAATGTGTCCCAATGGCACTTATAACTGGTCACGGAAAACCATCTGGGAAGGGAAAATGTGCATACATATTTGAAAATGGGCAACTTGTGGCTTACACGATACAGGTCCAGGATTTTTTAATACCTTCTACTTTGCAGCCCATAGGTTCTACAAAATGGGGCATTTTGACACCTCTACATGTATAAGATGTGGAGAGCATGAAGGATCCTTCCTGCATATATTATGGGAGTACTCAAAGGTGTGGTCAGTAATTCAAGCAAACTTATCCCCCTTACTGGCACTGCGAGATGTGTTAACCCTTGAAATCCCTTGAAATTTGTTTGCTAGGGAACTATGGAGACCTCCTAGTGCTTGTTAGGCAAAATACCTTGTGGCTATGGTGGCAACTGTAGGCAAGCAGAATTCGCAAGACACTGGCTGGACTGAGAGGTCCCCTTGTACAGGCAGCGGCACAATGAAATGCTGGAAACTCTGAAAATAGAAACAATTATTGCCAGTGTCAATAATAGGTACAAGATATATTTTAAAGGATGGGGGAGGTTACACATGTTAATTTCAGTGGAATACTATGGTATGGGACCGCCAGTATTAGAGGGGAGATAAACTTCCACGTATTGTACTAACATTATATGTAGAATAGTGCTTGGTCTCACCTTTTGGGTTGGATGTTTTACCTGTTGGCTGCTTCCTGTGTATTTGAAACTAGAAGTAGCACTGTTGTTTTTCATGTATTATGCTTGCATGAATTAACTGTCTATAAATCTGCTGTCACTAACCTATAATGCAATATTTCATTCTTAGATTATATGTGCTGTGCTGCTGGTTTGTTTATATATTTAAATGTTGCCCTTTTCCTTCCTATCGGGAGCTACTGATGGTGTGTGTGTGGGAGGGATGCTACACTATGCTAGTATCTTATTTCAAGAGAGGCTGCAAGTAGCCTAGGTGGGCATGGGCTGGTGCTAGCTAGTAGCCTGCTGTGCATTGTGGGTTTTTTTTCCCTCCTAGCCTATGTCACTGAGTGGAGACTGGAGATAGTTGATTGTTTATTTGGGGGGGGGGGGACCTTGTGAGTTGTGATTTTAAATAATGTTTATTTTTATAGTTCCTGTTGTTCCTCAGTCCTACTCTCAGGCCAACACTGACTTTAGTCTTTAATTTAAAATGGCGCGGGGTGGCTGGCCCAGTGGCATGGAGGGCTGAGGCATCGCTGCCTTACCTCATGCCACACCGGCAACCCATGTTCATGGTCAAGTGTCAGTGGCTCAGTAGGTAGCACACTCGCCTCTGAGGCCGGGAGATCAGAGGGCTGTGGGTTCAGTTCCCACATCTGGCACTTGGGTTAATATCCCAGTACTGACACTGTAATGCAGCAAGAGAGGGGTGATGCATTTCTGAGGTGCCGTCTTTCGGATGAGACGTTAAACCGAGGTCTCATCTGCCTGGATTGGTGGTAGTTCAGGTGGATGTTAAAGATCCCATGAGACTTATCGAAAAGAGTAGGGGAATTTCCCCCAGTGTCCTGGTCAAATTTCCCTCATTCACTAAAAATACCACCAACAGCTTAATCTGGTTCCAGGTCAGTTGGCATTCATCTGTATCCCCCTCCCCCGGGTCGTGCCTGAAAATAGGCAGGATTTGTCTAGTGCACTTAGCCGGTCAACCAAAGCTAAATAAATAAATGGTGCAAGCGGGTCACTGGGGGTTGGCTGGGGAGGGAGAGGATTGAGCATCTGGAGGACAGCTCTCCTCTCCCGGGAGAGTGGGTTGGTTGCAGTCCACGAATAGCTGCCCCAGGTGGGAGCCTATGGGCAGAACAGGACGGGATGACAATAGAAGAGAGAGTTAGTGAAGTCTGGGACTCTGCAATGCAAGTGACTCTAATGCATATGTAGTATTTTATGCGTATGCCATTGTGAGGGGGGTCCCTTGTCTACACCTTCCCTCGGGAACCTTACATGCCCAGTCCGTCCCTGGAGGTATATAACTGTCCCAAGGCAGGGGGCATGATTTGGGGAAGGAGGAGGGAAAGGCAGGTCAGTAAGGGAGTTGACATGTGCAGTGGGGGGGGGGAGGGTGGAAGGAGTTTAAGCTGGTGCTTAAGGGAGGCTGGGGAAGGTGTGAGGCTGAGTGCAGAAGGGAGGAGGTTCCAGAGGGAGGGATGACACCAGGAGAAAGCTGACTGCCCAGAGGAAAAGCAAGAGTGGGGGTGGGAGAAGGTGGAGGGATCCCTGGAATGAAGGGGGTATTAAGCAGATGGGATGGGAGAGATAAGAGTGGATAAGTATTTGGGCAGTTCCTCAAACCAGTATTTAGAGATGAAAGAAGCACATTGATAAAGGTGATGGGAGGGAAGAGGTAGGATGGCAAGGGAAGAGTAGAGTGTGCAATGATGGGTACAATGGGGTGAGCTTGTGGCAAAAAAAAAAAAGGAAAGCATTACAGAGGGTGTCCAGTCTAGCAAGGGAAGAGGAGGGAACAGTACAGTAAACCACATTAGCAGAGTCAAAGACTGACAGCACCATTTTGGTAACCAGTTCCAGCAGACATGCAGGGACAGGCAGTCTTTATTACACTACAGGGCTCCAAGTTTGGGGCAGACTTTAGCATGAATGGTGATGTGAGCAAAGTTGAGCCTGCTATAAAGCCACACACCTAGATACTTGAAGGAATGGACCACTTCAAGGTGAGAACCATCCAAAGTGGTGAAGGAAGGGAAGGAGGCAAGCCTGGACAGTTTCTGGTTAGAGCTGAAGGTCATGGACACTGTTTTCCTTCTGTTGATTCAAGGTTGGTTGGCTTGAAACCAGTGCAGGACGCTGAGAAAATCTTGCCAAAGTGTAACTTCAGCAGCCTCAGTTGATGGGCCTGAAGTGTAGAGAACAGTGTCATTGTCATACTGTACATGTGAATATGCGAGTTGACATAGGCCAAGGGGAATGTAGGGATGCAGCTTATTATTACTATACAGCTTATCATTATTATTAGTGCATATATAGCTCATTGGGATCTGTACAACACTGTATTGTAACACTGGTTAATATAGGCCTAACACTTGGCCTGTTTTTCAGAGAGCTTAGCAGCTAGGACACACACACACTCACACACACCTTGCTTTAGTTACCATGAGAAAGTTACAAATTGTTTTCACAGATGTTATATATACATATATATATATATATATATATATTTATATATATATGTACCTCATATCTGCCGCCCATATCCCAGGGAAGGTAAACTTGGCCAGTTTGTATTCTCTGTAAGCTTGCTACTATGTAATCTTAGCCTATAAGATTATACTATACTTTTATATTGCTATTTGTGTACCAAACTGCATAACAAGGGAATTTGCCTAACAACTGCCTGAGTCTTGTGTGGTTATTGGTGGTGTGTATTATTGTCAGGCGTACCCCAAATTCTTCCTACAGGAGGTCATTGAAAAAAATGGAGAAAAGGATGGGACCCAGGATAGAACCCTGTGGGACCCCAGCCTGGATAGAGTGTGGAGAGGACAGGATGCCACTTAACTGCACTGACTGCTGATGACCTAAAAGATAGGAGCAAAACCACCCAACAGCAGTGTCTGATAGGCCAGCAGAACTCAGCTTATCCAAGAGAACAGGATAGACCACCAAATCAAATGCTTTGGCTAGATCGAAGAAAATGGATACCGTAATGTGTCCCTGATCCATCCCAGAGAGGATGGAGTCAGTGCCACATAAGAGGGAGGATACAGTGGAATGGTGTTTCCAAAAAACAGACTGGAACAGAGAGAAGAAGTTTGAGGAGTGGAGGAAGTTGGACAGCCATGAATTGACTAATTTCTCTTGCAACTTTGCAAGAGAGAGGAGGAGGGAGATGGAATGGTAGTTTTCAGGTGAAGAAAGATCACTGCCTTTATGAGGGGGGGAGAGCTTTGGCCAGCTTCCAAGCCTGAGCACTATGGGTGAAGGAATGGTTAAGAAGAGAGGTTAGAGGTGATGGTTGGAGATGAGAGACAGATCGGTTTGAGGTCCAGACCATCAGGTCTAGATTTGGATGAGTTGAGTGAAAGAAGGGCAAGCAGGGTTTCCTGCATAGATAAAGGAGGGAAATAAAACCCCAAAAAGGAGGAAGATGGAGTGGAGGGTGGAGGCAAATGGGTGAGAGATGAATTGGGAGAGGGCAAGGAGGGGAACACAGAAGTGGTAAAAAACTAATTGAGGAGAGTAGCAACAGAAGATGGGTCAGACACTGGTGTGCCATTTACAGTAAGGACAGGGGGAGCAGATTGAGTTGGGGATCAAACACAGAGTGGATCACCTTCCAAAACTTAGCAGGGCAGTTGAGATTGTTCTGGAGGCTGGTTTTGAAGTACAGGGATTTAGTAGTTTGAATTGTCTTTTTGCATGAGTTCCTAAGCACTCTGTAGGAGTGAAGGTTGGAAATAGAATGGGAGAGTTTGAACTGAGCCCAGGCTTGATCCCATGTCTGGCACAGATCAATGAGGTCAGGGGTAATACAAAGATGGTGGAAAGATTTATCCCTGGCCTTTTGGAGAGGGACATGTTTGTCCCAGACAGAAGTTAAGAACAAATGGAAGAGGGAAAGGGCAATGTCTGTATCAGGGCAGTGAGTATGGGTAACCAGTCTGTTACATACAGGTTGCTTAGTCAAGCATCTGGGTTTAGTGACCATAAGGACCGAGACCAGATGTACTTGGGGGGATGGGGGACGCCAGACCTTTATGACACAGTTAGTCATACAATGGTCACTGAAAGCATCAGGCAATATACCCGAAGCAATGATGCAGTGTGGGTGGGAGGAGAGAATCCAATCTAGCAGGGTGTGGTTTAAAGAATGTAAATTGAGCTGGGAGTTCAGTGATGAGTTGCGACAGATGTAGGGACTCAGTCCTGAAAGAGATGGACTTAGAGGCAGGGGCAAGCCAATTGATATTAAAGTCCCCTAGGAGAATTAGTTCACCAGAAGTGGAGTGAGTGGTGATGACAGAGAGTGAGTCAACAAGAGAGGAGGGAGTGATTCTAGGAGATGCATAAAAAAAACAGTGAATACTGGTAGAGATGAGGGGAAGAAGATTTTGGCATGCCATGAGAGGAAGGTAAGGCCTCCCAGAGAGTGATGGTACAGGGGAGGCTGTGGTGTATGTAGAAGGCAACTCCTCCTCCAAGCTTGCCCCTGTCCTGCCTGAAAAGGTAGTATTTAGGAAGGGCCGAGCTGGAATCAGGGAGTCTGGAGGAGAGCCACAATTCAGTAATGCAGAGGATATCAGGAGCATAATGGGAAACCCATACCATATGAAGGCCCAGTTTAGGGTGAAGGCTCCTGGCATTTAGGTGAAAAACACTAAAGCCTTTAGGAATACAGGGAAGGGAGGAGGGAGAAGGGCCAGGGTTGACTTCCACATCACCTGCAAGGTCGAGAAGCAAGGTAAAGAGATGGAGGATATGGAAGGACTTTGTCCCCTCGACTGGGGAGGAGAGATGGGGGGGGAGGGATGGGAATGGGACAGTATAGATTGGAGAAGGATCTTCAGATCAAGGGAAAGCAACAGCAGGAGACAAGGATGTACAGGGAAGGTGCAGAGAAGGAAAGGGGGAGGGGAAGAGGGGAGAGAAGGAGAGTAAGGAGAATGGTTAAGGGGTGAGGAAGGAGGGGTAGTTGACAGAAGCACAGGAAGGAGCAGGAGGTACAGGAGAAGGATGGAGCATACTGTATTGAGCAAATACAATAATGTTTTACAGAAATTGCACTAACAAAATAACAATACTCTAGTAGATAGCTAGCTGTGAAACTAGATAGTGGCTAGGAGAATAAATAATGTAGCAAGTATGTGACTGAAGTTTGGTTAAATTACAGTAGACAGAAAACAGCACTTAATGTTGTAGTAACCAGATAGGGTTTAGAAATGCTAGACAAGTAATGAATACAAAACGGAACTCAAATATTATGGTAAAAATCAGGCAACAGTAATGATAGCAAACAGTGAAACTGGTAACAAAAACCTAAAAATAGCTGTAACAAGCACAGGTGAACCATGTGGTGTAAGCAACAGTCATAGAAATGAATGTAAAACTAACAAAAGGCAGTTGCCCTAAAATAGGAGGGTAGTAAAAAATGAACAGCACAATAAAATGGATGCTTTAATAGTGCATAACAGCAGTTAACTATATGTAAATAACACAAGCAGTATTATCCTGGAACCCCCCCTCCTTAACAGATAGGGTGCAGCAATAGATGTATATCACATAGAGTCAGAAACAAGACACCTTGCATTACTCTGAGGTTTCTTGGACTAGGCATGGAGCAGTTCAACAGCAGAGATGAAAGGGAGCCTAAGGAGCAGCATGACTGGCCAACCAGCTGACAAGGCTGACTCCCTCGATGTCCTTAGCCCTATGGTCCTTTGAGCAAAAGGGCCACTTGCAGTGATGCACATAAGGGGTGGAGAAGATCCGCCCATGAACCCACACGATTGGTGGAGCAGACAGCCCTCTGTGAGGCAGTCCAGGGTTAGCAGCAGGAGACAGAGCAGAGGGAGGCAGAGTAGAGATGGGACAGCATGCTCCCTATGAGCCCTGGTGCAGAAACAAAGCTGAAGATCTGGAGTGAAGGTAGAGGACTGGCGCTGAGTTAATGTGAAAAATTTAAAACAAGTAAATCTGGGGGATGGGGGGTGGGTGAGTGTGGCTCTATGGAAAAATATATTCTTGGAGATTAAGAGTTACTTACTTTCCTACTGTAACTTTCAAGAATCAATCTCCTCCATTTGAGCCACACAATTTGGTTGAGTGACCAATAGTTTAAAATTCCCCAGACTACGAAGATTGGAGGCTAAAGGACTCATGAGGAAAGCAGACCCTGCACAGCCAACCAAAAACCTACATCCCTAGCAGAGTGAACATTTAGGGCATAGTGTTTTGTGAAGGCAGGAATAGTACTCCAGGTAGCAGCCCTATGTATCTCTGAGGTAAGGACTGAGCAAAGTAAAACCACTGAGGTAGTCATTTCCCAAGAGGAATGTGCTCTGAAAGACCCATTCAGTTGTTGCCCTGCAAGAGTGTTGCAGTGCTAAATGCAATTGACAGTTTTGGATGTTTATGGAGAAACATCATGTCGTTATGAAAAACTGTGTATGGAGGATCCGTCACTAAGGCCTCTACTTGGACTCTTTGCTGGCTGAAGTAATAGCCACTAGATATATGGTTTTCTAGGCCAAATACTTCATCTCACAAGATGCCACCGGCTCAAAGTGCTAGCATGTAAGCATGTTAAAAACTCAACTGAGATCCCAGTTGGTGCCAAGTTTCTTTATGGGGGGGTCTCATGTGCAGAATTCTTCTTAGGAACCATCTGAAGAGAGGAAGTCGGGACATGAGAAAGGCAATGGCCAACTTATTATATGCAGAAATGGCCAATAAATGGACTTTGAGGGAATAGTACTCTGGTCGGACTCAGAAATGTCCAAAAGATAGTCCAGAACTTGCTCCAGATTGCAGTTGAAATAATGTGTGGATGTTTTAGATCACCAAATAGAGAAACACTTTTCTCATTATATGGACTTTCATAGTAGATGGTTTCTGTGCCACTAAGAGGACTTGGGAGACACATTGTGATACCCCAAATTGACCAGCTTCTACAGGAGCCAAGCTCAAAGCTGTAGGGTCCCTAAGTTTGAATGCACTAGCTGTCCTTGGTACTAGGTCAGAAGGTCTCTCCTTAGTGGCAGTTTCTGAGGTTCCTGTAGAGCCATTTGATGCAGCAGTTAGTATGAAATCTATTGATACATTACTATCAGAATCATACCCCATGGGACTCCAGTTTGGGGAGTACTCTCTGAATGAGTGTGATTGGTGGAAGGTGTAAAGAAAGCAATCAGTACATTATAACCGGAACACATTGTGACAGAAAGTGCCATGCTCTAGATTTCTGGAGGAAAAATGTGGCACTGTTGCAGTGTCGCATGATGCAAAAAGGTCCACTTCTGGCCTGCTCCAATCATCAGAGACAAAACTATGTCCTCATAAGAGGCTACTCATGAGGGTCAGCACACATTTGACTGAGACTGTTTGCCAGGATTGTTGTGCCCCAGAATGATGAGTAGCCTGGAGAAAAACTTTGTGTTCTAAACACCACTCCTAAACTTGCAGAGCGGTTAGGGGTGTGTTCCACTTTGTTTGTTGCAGTAGGACATGGCATACTTGTTTTCTGTTTGGAGATATACTTCCTTGCTGTGAACTTAGCCCAGCAAAGCTTGTAGGCTGCATAGGACAGCTTTTACATCCAACATATTTATGTGGAGATGCTACTCCACAGCTCACTAGGTCCCCTGAGTTTGGAGACTTTGACAGTGCATGCCCCCTCCCATTAATGATGCATCTGCTGTCATTGTCATCTGCAGCTCCAGATGGGAAAATGGAAACCCCTGAAGAAGGTTGTCCTCAGAAGACCACTACAGGAGCAATTGAGACAGGGGGCTAGTCACCCATATTGTATGATCCAAGGGTTAGGATGTGTGAGACTATTGGGTGCTGATCTTCCACTGGGACGTTTTCATATGCAGCCTGGCAAGGGGCACTGTAAAAATAGTTGCTGCCATTAGACCCAACTTCCTCTGCATAGAGTACATTGTCACCTGAGTTTACTCCATGACATAGCCAACCATGCATGCAATTGATTCTGCTCTGCTCTCCAGAAGAAAAGACTTTGAGTGGAATCCAGGACTGCATCTGTGCACTGAAGTGTCTGAGATGGCGTTAGCTGGGACTTTGGAATGTTAAGCAGGACTCGATATCAATGTCAGAAAATGGCATGCTGAATCTACTGCCACTTCTGTCTGATGTCTGGATGGGATTTTCATGAGCCAATCATCCAAGTGGGGAAACAATTGACTCCCTATCATTTTGAGGTGTTCCGGGATCATTGCAAAGCAGCTGGTAAAGATGTGCAGCACCAGTGCAAGCCAGGCCTTTGAATTAATGATTGAGTCCCACACACAACCTGAGGTACTTGTGATCACTGGCCCTGGCAGGAATGTTCGTATATGTATCCTGCGTACTCAGGGAGGCTAACTAGTTGGGAAATTTCAGGTGTGGTAGCAGATAGCCCAGTGACATTTATCCAAACTTTTTGGATCTCATATATTGGTTCAGGCACCTCATATCTAAGACTGGGAGCATAGCGACAGTCTTCATGGGGACTAGGAAAAACCTGGGGTAGAGGCCTTTTCCTTTGCTCTGACTCCAGTACTTTCTAAACTGCCTAGTTCTTCAGAATCCCCACAACCTTTAAGAACAGCAGATTGGCCACAGGGTCTTTTCTCTGATGCAGCTTTCCCAGAGGGTGACACAGAGGATGTTCTATCAGCTCTATGGAAAGCTACCTTGGATAAACACCAAGACCCCCTTGTCCATTGCAATTGCTTCTCAATGCAGGTGGAACTATTCTTGGTTCCACCAACCAATAATAAGTGATCTACCTTGGAAAGCTAAGATGGAGACAGGGCTAATGTCCCGGTAAAGGGTAGCAATCAGAGCTTTCATCATCTGTGCCTTCATCCGATGGTTTTGTTTCTGCTATTGCTGAATGGGCTTCGACTTGGCCTGTTTGTGAAAGCCTTATTTTGTGGGCATACCACAAAGTGGCTGCTGACAGCAGATATAAAGCCACATCCTTCTCCTCTGTAGGGAGGAGCATGAATGTTCTTTATATCTTTAAGAGTCATTTTCTTGTCATTAGACTTCTTAAAGGGGACATGAAAGGACAAATGGAAATGAGTGACTTATACTGTGAGAGATGGATGACCCTGCCCTTGACACTAATGGGGAGTGTAAACACAGTAAAGATGTCCATCCTCTCCCAGTGCCTTTATCTGTTCCAGTTCCTGCCTGTCCAACTCCCCTTAAAATTCTTTACCTCCTTGAGAGAGTGCCTAATTAAGTTGATCTAGCAGGAGAAGAGAGTCTGAGTCAAAGAGGAATCCCTCTGGCCCTCACCGAGGCAAGGGGGGACTGGACCTCCCTAACCTAAGACTCTAATTTGGTGTCACTGCTCTCCTTCCTCAAAGAGGCAGTGTCCCGAGTGGTGAGCAGAACAGCTTGAGTAGACTTTTAAGAGGAACCATATGTGGGCCCCTTTCTTAGGAACCTCCTAACCCCAACGCTGAGAAACCACACCCAATGACCGGTGTTGAATCCCTGCACTAGGACATGGGTGCATATCTGATTAGCAATGATTTGATAATAGGGCACTACAGAAGCCTGTCCCCTCAAGCAAACATAAATAGAGCCTTATGGAATGGCACCGGTCCCCCTGGTCAGACAAGAAAGGTCCTCAGAGGGCGGCAGTCTAGGGACCTGGCCATCGTAGGTGCCTTGTTTGAGAGGGGCAACTTGCTGATCTATAGAGAGGTGGCATCAAGGTATGCACTTTTCCTGGCCAACTTCTCTGCATACCTGGAGATCATATCTATCATACTGGAGGCAACCTTGGACTGAACTCAGGGGGTCACCTGGGACACTTTCCTTATGAGGAAGTGCTTTTGGATCAGAAACCCTAGGCAAGAACCATGCAACAGGCCTATGCATTGCTCTTGGGAAATCTCCCGAATCCACTCAGCAGGATTAAGCAGCAGTGGGAGACGGACCTATGAGGGCAGTCCTGGACAAGGGTGTGTGGGCCCAGATAGTGAAGGAGCCTGGGCTCTACTTGGTCCATCTGCAACAGGTCAGTTTTACTGTACTCCATAGAATCTACTATACCACCCATCTAGCACACAAAGTAGACCCCGACAATTTTAGCAGTTGCCCAAGTGCAAAATCACAGCAGGCACTTTTTCCACACGTTATGGGCCTGCCCACATATCCAACCCTTCTGGAGAGAAATTACCTCCTTGTTATCCAGAACACTGGCTGTCCAACTAATCCAGACTTCAGAGGGGGTCCTACTGGGACTACATGCAGGAGACCAAAGAGATACAGCCCTTACATGACCACTGTGGAAGTTAGGAATTGCTGTTGTGAAAAAAGTAATTGCCCAGGAGTGGTTCCAAGAGGGAGCCCCAACAGTAGTACAATGGGTTAATTCATTGGTAGAATGTATTCAACTGGAGAGAACCCAGTACTCCTTTTTAAAGAAGGTTCAGAAATTAGAAGCAAAGTAGGCTCCCCTGGAAATAGTTCTGGGGGAAAATTGGTTCCCTAATTACTAACTGAACTACAACAAAGCAACCTGTAGAGGTTTTATTTGGGGGAGAGGAATACTGGGTAATAGGTCTAGTTTTTCCAGATTGTCTGTGAGCTCATTGATGTTCCAGTGCCTCGTATTTATGTTATACTAAATACCCATTGGAATTTTTGTCTCTTTGGATCCCTGTGTTATCTACCTGATCCATACCCAACTGTATATGTTACTGAAATTACTGCTTGTAAGTCTGCCAATAAATAAAGTTTGTAAAATATATGTATATGATCAATAATCATACTTTGTGATCCATGATCCCTGAGACATCACTCAAGGCTTCACCACTCATAATGTCATGGGGTCATAGACCACTTGTAAAATCCACTTGTAAAGTATCAGGCATATTTTTGTTAGGCCCATGGCATTTCCCATATACATACAGCTTTAGAAAGGAAATTACATTGGCCCCTCAATTCCTCGTAACACCCAGCTCAGTAAGATTGCTCTGTTACCCCTTTCCTTCTAAGTACCTGTTGAGCCTGAGCTTGAAGGTCAGTACAGTATCAGCTGATACCACCTGATGTGGATTAGAAGTCTGTTTCAAATGACAGCCATTTGTTCTGTGAAGTAGTTCTTCCTTACGTTTCACTCGAATTTTTCTCCTTTCAGTCACATCATGTGTCCCCTTGGTGGTCACAGTAGACATGGGGCAGAAGCAGGACAAGCAGTTCATGGCTGCTGTCAAGAAGGTCAGTAGACTGTCTAGGAGCATCTGAAGGGGGATGACTAGCAGATTGGGGCAGTAATTCTACCACTATACAAGGCCCTGGTCAGGTCTCTCCTGGAATACTGTGTGCAGTTTTGTTTTGCTCCACTAAAAGAAGGACACCGAGGGAGTAGAGAAGGTGCAATGCAGGACCACACAGGACCACCAAATGATCAGTGGTATGGGGGACGAAGGATATGAGTAGAAGCTAGAGACCCTTAACATGTTCCCCCAGGAGAAAAGGAGACTGTGAGGGACATGATGTAAGCAATAAGATATGATGGGGTGTGCATGGAACAGATATTACTGTATGCCCAGGGGCGTAGTAAGGCACAAGGCTGCAGGCCAAGTGACTTCAGCCCCTGGGTGTGTGGTGATATCTGTTCCATATACACACCGGTGTGTCTTATTGCACTTATACAATGGGTTCCCTTTTTCTTTTTACTTTTGACAGTGAGAAAAATCATGTTTTTATGCAGAACTGACAGATTTTTCTATAGGAATTTATCATAAAATAGTTCTTCCTCATATTACTTACTGACATCATTTTATATGTGCTGTACACAGTTGCCCTATAATGGCATGGCATCATTTATGCTGGTTTCATTATATTCATTACATTTCATGGTTATTTCCTTTTTATTTTGTTTTTCATTTTGTTACCCCCATGTATTGGTGCACTGTTTTCCTATTTTTTGAACTGGGATGGAGATGTGAGAGAGCGATCTGTGACTTTTCTTTTTGTCTCATTAAACGGACCACGACAGATGGCAACACAGCAGGAGTGGTCAGGAAGTGCAGCAGGAGTGGCAAGTACTTGGTAAAAAACAGCAGCGAAATAAAAATAGGTTTTTGAATATGCTTTTTCAACCCTCAATGAATTTATGGCCACTGCTAGGAGACCCTTCATCTTCCTGTTGATGAGCGAACCAGGCGATGACCTACAGGAAGTACTTCAGTGCCTCAGACCGCGACTTGCTGAGGAACGTGAATCTGTCGGCATAAGAACAGGAAAACTGTTGGAGAAGTAGTGGATTTTATATTGGGAACTGCGGTGGGTCAGGAGAGCGATCAGCAGCTAAGACAACGGGAGCTGGCATGCTGTGGAAGTGGCACCTTGATAGTTGCATCGGGACATATTAGTACTGCTTTTTAATTCAACAGTTTCAGGTGTAGGGCTAGTGTTTACATTTAAAATGAAGTAAGAGAATGCTACTAGTTTCTATGATCGCACGGACGGCTGGGATTAGCACCCTTGATGAGGAGAAGATAATGGCGACATTTTAAAAATTAATGTTCTAACAGCTCTCTGGTTTCTGTTTGTAGTGAGGTCCTGCTTTTGGGAACTTCTTATTACCTGTGCATCGAACACATCTGTTGCACAGGTAATAACCACTCAGAAAGCAGGACTCATCACCCCTATTTTATAACTCAGTCTTTTGCATACTCAAGGGTATCAACAGCACTGATGTTTGATCTGGTGTCCTGCAGCAGGATGCAGGGAAATGCCATAAAGCCTAAGGGTGGTAAATTCAGGGGTAATGTTTGAAGGCACTTTTTCTCACACAGTACAGAACCTTTGGAACAGATAATTACATTTTCAACACAAGAATACAGTGTGCACATTTATGGAACCCAAAAAACAGAACAAGGAAAGAAATAAGTACCTTAACCGGGACTTGAACCCAGTCCACCCGTAATACAGTTCCAGTTGCGCTACCCTTTGCACCACCAAGGCAACTGGAAACAGGGGCATCCCGAGGCACATTACCATTTCTCTAATGCACAACCTGGTGCTGCACAGATAATTTCATTTTGTTTGGGTTCCACAAATGTTCACACCACACCCTTTTGACTGAAAATGTCAGTTGGGATCGTACAGTTATGCAATTGTACCTGTGTCCTGATGTGTACACGTATTTTTTAAATTTTATCTTATTTAAAATTTTTGACCAGGAAAGGCACGCTAAGCTGTGATAGCTTGTTTCCAGGGGCATCCTGGGGAATAGGATACAGGGACCTGTTTTACTGATGGGGGGAATGTTGGCGATAACACCAGGGAAAACTATACTCTTCATCGAACTCTACATACTGTTTTGGCAAACAGGGAAACTTCGCACCCTACCAGCTAAAACTCTGGTCCCCATTACATAAAAGTGACATTTCAAGAAATAAAGAAATGTGGCATCTCTTATAATCAGACTGTGATGTATAATATCAATCAATCTTTTATTTATAAAAAGGCGCCTTTCTGTAGTTCAAGGTGCCTTTACATAAAATCACATAAAACCATAATCACACATAAAATGCTAACATATATAATCATAAATTATCAGCAGTGATAATAATAAAAAGCTAAAGTGATGGAACCATTAAATATTATTGCTAAAAGCTAGGCCAAAGAGGTAAGACTTAAGTTCTGTCTTAAAACATTGGATGGTCAGGCATTCTCTTATCTGGTGAGGTAGAGAATTCCACAGGGTAGGGGCCACAAATGCAAATGAACAGTCCCCAGATGTTTGCAAATGCACCCTGGGAATCTCTAGCAATCCCTTGTCAGTCGGTCGGAGAGGCCAGGAGGGCCTGTAATAGAAAAAGGCTACATCAGCACGTCCTAGAAAAAGTATTCCTGGTTGAAATATATTTTCCATTAGGCCCAAAAAGGTTGTGAAGCCGCTAAATGTGGCTCATTTCAAACTGCCACCCAGCACAGCTCTACTCCACATGCCCTGCCACTGGCTTCTTTTTTTTTAATAAAGAAAAAAAAAAAGAAACAGGACAACTATTCGCAGCTGTATTAACTACCTCCCACAAGCACTATTTGCCTTAATCTCAATCAGCTCCGTCTCACAGACACACATGGGATGCACCGCAAAATAGTTTTTTTTAAATTTAAACAACAACAAAAAAAATCAGACAGACTGGCTGTAGATTGCAGTAAGTACTTGCCGCTCCCCCGATGTGACCAGGAGAATATCCAGTAGTGAAGCCACTGCTCACTAGTTCCATTACATACACTAACAAAAGCAAACGCTGCTTAAAACATTGTCACCATCTGCTGGCAAAGCAGTCACAACAGAATGCCCAAATGGGACTATTTTTTTTCCTTGTAAAGATTTATTCAATATGTTGTATCTTTTTGGGGTAAATAAAATGTAGAGTTCAGTAATTTGTAATGTACGTATACAGTACTAGCAGGGACCCATTTCATAATCACAATAAGGCACTCCAGGAGGTGCATTATGGTGGACTAACGGCCCTTCTCGGGTGGTGGAGGCACTCAGTTTGGCTTTGTGCTTCAACCCACCCGAAGCAGGCTGTTATCCCACCATAACGCACCCGGTGTCATGCCTTATTGTTTAAATGTAACAGCAGGAGCCTGGGTAAAATATCATAACAATACTCTGCAGATAATTGTTGCTGTCTTAAATCACTACTTATGGCAAGCCAGGTGTGCCTGGGTGCTACAACAAAAAAAATTGTGTCCTATCAGGAGATTATATGGAATGTCTCTATATCCCTTCAGAAAATGGATTTGAAGGATGAAACATTGTATTCAAGATGAAAAGTTAAGTCCTTATGGAAACAGGTGTCTTTAGTATCTCATAGTTTATAGAGCATGTTTGAGTAGAGAAGGCGATACCAGTCCCAGGTCTTTGTTCTGAAATAAACTCAGCATGGCTAGGATAATTTATAACTTACCTGCATAGTGTTAGTAATATATATTTTTTCCAGTTTCTTTTTCTGCACCAGTTATTATTTTTCCTATATAATCTGATGTATACACAATCTTAAGTATAGCACTGTTTTCTTTTTGGTGTACGTCATATTGTGCTACATTTCTGTTTCATTTGGTTTTGTTGTTAATTTTGTTCTTGAAAATGTAGTAAGAATGTACTGTGTATTGTTCAATTTTTATTTTATTTTTAATACATTTCTCCTACCTTTCATTGATAAGTGCCACCTGGACAGTGACCAGAGATGGGCAGAGCGGACCTCAGTTTAATGTCTCATCTGAAGGATGGCACCTCAGTTGTGCAGCACCCCCCCCTCATTTAGCTCTACAGTGTTGGTTATGGGTACTACCCTAAGTACCTGGTGTGCAGCTAGAGCCCACACCATTTGATCTTCCGGCCCCAGAGGCAAAAATGGTACCTATTGAACCACTGCTACAATGTGTTTGCTGCCAGTTGTCCCCTCCTAAGCAGTTCCCACTCCTCTACCACCACGCCTTCATGTGTTAGCAGTGTTTTGTTTCTTTAATTTATTGTTTTTCTCCCCGGCCATAGCTTCCCTGCTGAACAACCCACAACACCTAGGCAAGCTCCGACCACAGGATATCAACCCCGCAAGTTCACCCTCTCATGGTGGGGCCATCCTGAGGGGACAGTTCTGTACCACAGTGTGTCTGCGGTGGCAATGCCAGGGGTCAGAGGGACCACCAATCCAAGAGGTCCTAAAGCTCAAGGTTTTTTTCAGCTTCTCTAGTATGTCCCACTCTCCAAGGATGATGGCAGGCACAGGAGTCCAAGGAGGCAGGCACATGCAGAGATGTGGCGCTGCTCCAGACTCCAGCCGACCTCCTCCCCTCCCTAGTCGGGGTGCCCCTAACTGCACAGTCATCCATGATCTCCGGGTGGCAGTAGTACACTCCCTCCCTGGAGGAGAGCAGCCTTTAGGGTGCTTCATCCTCCTGCCCCTGACCGGCCCTTCATCAATCCAGGCCCATTCCCGAACCCCGATCACTGGCATCATAAGCGGTAGCTTTACCGCTGCACCAGCAGGCTGGCCTGTGTTGGCAGTGTTTGAGTGGTGTGGCTTTTCCCCCCTCCCTGAGAGAGGAGAGCAGTCATTGGATGTTCAATCCACCGCCCACCCTGTCAACCACCAGCAACTGTAGTATGCTCCCGAACACAAGTCACCAGCATAAGTGGTGATGCGGTGTCCAGCGCTTCAATGCACCACCGGGCCAGCTGATTCCATTGAAGGATTTTGGTAACATCATAAGCCACAAGAATAAAGCTGCTACCAGAATCCAGAGATGGAATGGCAAGCACAGTTACTGATGGTTTCCTACCTGTTATTTATCTTTTTTATATAGTTTTTTTTTTTTCACTTGGCTGTAGGCAGGCAGCTATCAGCCATGTCACTGCTCCCCCCCAACCGCCACTGGTCTCACCCAGCCACCAATGAGTCCCCCACAGATTGCCCCCTGCATGGGGGCCATCCTCCCCAGTACAACATATCCAGATGGCGGCAACCAGGTGACAGTCTGGGCCACAGGAGAGCAGGCATGGCCTCATGAGAACTCAAGCACAAGAATAGCCGCCCCACAGCTGAGTGTGCTGCTGACAAAAAATACCAAACCAACACAAGAAGTCAAGCACTACTCACCACATACCAAGTCCACACAAAGTGTCAATTCATAATGCTGTTTATTTCAGGCAAAAAGGAGTGCAATTCCTCTAACGTGCAAAAGCACCAGCCAGGGAGAGGAGGCAGAGCCCCACAAACTTCGACCGGTTTCGCTAAGGCGTCATCAGGAAGTGTTCCAAAGAATGTTCATTACTGCCATTTAAACCACAAATTTAAATGGACAGTCTCCCACTTTAGAATGTGTGCAATTTTAGAACGAAAATAAACTTGCTAATCTTATTAGTAATGTAATTTATATAAAATACTATAATGTATAGTATATATAAACACTCGTGCTTAAATATGAAAGATAATAATTATGCACACTTAATATAGCATAAAAAATAGATAAAAAAAGAGACCAGGGGGAAAAAAGGAAATAATAAACATAAACATAAATTAAAGTGAGAAAAAAATAATAAAATGTAAACATGGTAAATATGTACAGGAACAAGCTGGCCAATGCTTATAGTCCTAGATATTCAGTAAGCACGTGTGATAAACAGGATCAGAACAATGTTTATATTATACAAAATATGCAAACAAATCAATACCCTACAAAATTGTGTTTTATCTCCTGAATTGATAGACAAAGCACTACAAAAATGTGCTCATATCTATAAGACAGAAAAATACATGATGTGTATAAAATCAATCATGTCATATCAATCTGAGGGGGTGTGAAATAACTGATCCAATATTTCATGATAATAAGTTTCCCAAAGCTACAGTTTAGGTGCCCATTACATTCTGAATGGACTGAATAAGAACTAGAGCGTGTTCACATTGAGGAATTGCACTCCTTTTTGCCTCAAATAAACAGCATTATGAATTGACACTTTGTGTGGACTTGGTTTGTTGTGAGTAGTGCTTGACTTCTTGTGTTCGTATGGCCTCATGAGACCCATCCCATCCCATCCCATTTTTCAGTGTTCTGCCCAATCCCCTGGACAACAACAGCACATATGTGCACATATGTGCATGCATGTGGAGACATGTGCACAGTACATAACTGCAGCCCCTCCTCACATTGAGTCACTCACGTCCTGTACTATCCCCCCCGGCCTTCAGCTAGTGACAGTCAAATGCTGAGGCAGCTCCTCCCAGGGAGAGAAGAACATTCCCTGGGATACTCGATCCTCTTCCACCCTCCACTGACCCCCAGCGACCAGAGTCCATTCCTGACCTGGGTCGCTGGCGTAACAGCAGGTGTGGTGCAAGCACCTCAGTCCTCCTCATCACTGGGAAGATATATAGCTGTTATTTTTTGTAATATACAGAACTCTCTGAGTATTCCATCCCATCATACTATTGTCAGAATGATGATGTTATAGGTTTTTTGATGTCACTGGTTTGAATGAGAAAAATGACCATTCATACATTATTATGAACTATAGGCTAATATGGTGTAACCGTTCTCCGTTACTTACTGGTGCATTCTATTATAATACCCTCCCTCAGTGGCTATTGTGCAATTAGCAATTCATGGTTAATTCTGGTCCTCCCCTCTATGCCTGCGACAAAAATCTGTAGAGAATATGGTCATTAGTAAAGGTGAAGGGCTAGATTTTAAAGCCGTGCATCTGTATCTTGGACGTGACTGTGGGATTCTGCCCAGAAAGTGAGACCACATAAAGTTGGTCTAACTCCCAAGATGGAATTCCACAGCTGTGTCTGAAAAATGGACGCTCAGCTGTGGCAAAATTGCCATAAACTGCGGGATTTGTTGCAAATGCATCCAGATGATCGTAAATAGAATGTAGACATCTGGACACATCTGTGTAGATACAGCATGCATCTGAAATACGGACACAAGTACTGCATCCACCCTTTTGAAAATCCCACCCAGTGTAAGTTTTGGGGAGGAGGTGCATAGTGTTGCTTGGCTTCACCCTAGTGTTAGGCAGAGGCAGCCAGTGTCCAGATACTGTGGGAAGAAGGGATTTTGAGGATCTCTGCCACTCGGAGAAGTATGTGATGTCATTTGCTCAGCACCCAGGGGGTTGGGACCAGGGAAAATAGAGTCACCCAGGGATCAGATGATGGCCCTTGCTTTACCACACCTGCAGGGTTTGTTTATTGGGGCCTCTTCTTCTTTGTTGCACCCCTCTATTTGGCCTCATAGCAGTTCTTTTCATGTGCCAGAAGGGAGGGGGCCCACTCCAACAAGTAGGAAACCAAGTTCAGTAGCACTGGGGTGACTCTGGCATGCCAGGTGTTGTGGTAAGTGTCAAAAAGCCAACTGCTTTGGTCCCTGTCATTAGGAACACAACTTGAGAGTCCTGACTTTTCAAAGTCGACTCTGATAATATTGGACCTTGCCTACCCTTCTTATGCAACAACATAGTAGGTGGTACTTAGCTGAATAAACAAGAATAATTCCTCAACAGATATTTGAGGGTGGGAACATCATATGATACTGCCATCACACGTACAATCCCCCTGAATCTCCAGGTGCAGACCAGCAGCAGTCAGCATCCCTCTCAGTGCCCTCATACATCCCCAAGTGACTACGTTCATTCTTCTGTCAGCTTACTGGAACACTATGACTGGGAATTAAACCACAGCATCCCTACCACCACCATCACCATAATGAGTACATTCATCTGCTATGAGGCAGTTAAGCCAGCCCCTATAATCTGACTGCCAGGACTGTCCACATTTTGGAAAAGTCAACATGCTTAGCGCAACTGATAGAGGCCATTCATTTTACTAGGTTCCACAAAATCAAAGCTTCATAGTTCTTTTATGTCTAAGTATTTTCTGGAAGAAAATAATTTAACAAATTACTTTCAGGGGACTAACACCCCACCTGAGTCCTGAGGTCCCTTTCAGACTACAGCAAATTGTTCAATATCCATGTAACTGAATTTCATTTGTTTATATCAAAAGAAAACTTTATCAAATCCTACTGATCACATTCAGCATCATATAGTTCATTGTTTCAGTTAAGTTCCTGTCTTTACCGATGATGGAAAATCCTTTGATGTCAGTATAACACTTATTTCCTGTCTTGACCCATGATGGAACACTCTTTGATGACAGAACCACACTTTCTAACCAGTGCTAAAGGTGGACTCTAAAACTAAAAGCATAGTATTTGCATGCAGAGGTTAGCAGTGCCACTCTTACAGAATCAAAGTTGATTTTCCAGCTTAAGAGACTTTCATTCGTTTACAGTTAATGTGGCCTTTTGAAGATGGTGCTATGCAACCTATTCCCCTGTTGGTATGGTCAGAAGGAATTCCAACATTTGCATTCTGCTTCATGGGTGAAGGCTGTTACATGGAAGCTTGATATGCACGCCATTGTTTCTCTTTTGAAAATGTCCCTCCCTTTCTTTTTAAAGCTTAAAAACATAGAAAGATGTCAGCAGGAAAAGACTCATTAGTCTGTCTTCTCTGCCCAGTTTATGAACCATACCAACCTACCCTTGGTCATGCCTATGATGAATGCCCACTGGTAGTGTATCCCATTAGCTCTCCACCCCTCCTCTGTCTGAATTTCCAATAGCCCTTTATACTGCCCCATGCTTCCTTGATACCTGTCACGCTCTAGGCAATTACTACCTCCCTCGGTCGGGTATTCCATCTACTCAGCACCCTTTCTGTAAATTACTTTCTTATGCCCTTCCTGAATCTACCTCCAAATGGTTTAAACTTGTGTTCTTTAGTTGCTAATTCCACACTATGCTTAAACAGGCATGATAATCTGATGTGCTTCTCCATTTTAGATACTTAAAGGTTTCTATCATGTCCCCCACTCTCCTTTCTGGCCTCCTTGAGTGAGTACATGTTCAGGTTGGCTAAACACTCCTTATGTAATTTTCCTTGCTGACCCTGTATCATCTTTGTAGCCAGCCTCTAGACAGATTATATGGGATCTTTATATTTTTGCAGCTGCATCCTCTAGAACTGGACATAGTATTCTAGATGTGGCCTCACCAATAATCCATAGAGGGGCAACAGTACCTCTTTTCTCCTACCGGAGAACCCTCTCCTGATACATTTCAGCATCCTGTTAACCTTCCTGAGTGCTCTGGTGCACTGGGTTATTGACTTGATGCTATCACTAATGATGATCCCCAAATCCCTTTCCTCAGTTCCTCAGTGTTCAGAATGATCCTCCCCTTCCCCACCAATAAGTAAGCAACAAGACACAACAGGGCATCAGTTGTCATAATTTAATGTAAGCCAAGGTGCATAGTGAGGCATGAGGCACGTGCACGGAGTGCCTTCACACCAGAAAGTACACTAACCCATGACAACCAACACCTCAGTGTGTCTTTTTGTGCTTATCGAATGAGTCCCTGAAGTAATTATATAAAAATAGAAATTTAACAACTTTTATAACTTTAGTATAACAATTATTTATTAGAAAATGTGGTGGTCTGAGGTAAAAGCGTTCATTGCTGTGGCTGTCTCCACCGGGGTGCCAAGATGGCCTGGTAGCGGCTATAAAGGTATGACCCTCTGAGCCGCTCTCTTCCCCCTCTTCCACTTACTATTATTTAACATAGAGCCCTTTTGGGAGGACTGTTTTGCCCCACTGAAGGAAAATGCTGATAGGGCGTGCTTGTTCTCTCATTGTGAGGGAACAGTATTTTATTTACAAACCACCGGTCCAGTGGACTTCTGCGCTCTCTTTGTAGAATGAGTAAGAGCCCTTTTGGGAGGATTTCTCAGTCTCATTCAAGGAAAGTGTTATTGTGGTGCCCTTCTTCTCTCCTCTCCTCTGTGAGGGACCAGCACTGTTTTATTTACAAGCTGCTGATATGATGGACTTCTACACTCCCACTGTACAACGAGTGCGAGCAAGAGGTACTGTTACTGTGACCAGAGTTAGTGTTGGCAGCTGTAAAGTAGGAGAGTGCAGTAGGAGGGCAGGTTTGGTCAGCATGAGCAATTCTGATGAAGGGACAAAACTTGTTTAAAAAAAATGTTTGGTGAGAGTACGTAGGAGCAGGGAGGGGGGCCTGGCAATAAGGAATTGCATGGAGGCATAGTGTCATGAGAAAGAGTAAACTGAGAGAAAGGAAACTGGTGTCAGGGAGGTACAAGCTTTCTTTTACAAGATAAGAAAATAGAAGGATAATGGTTGTAAAAGGTGTTGTGATGTTGCTTTTGTAATATTTTGGGTATGTGTGTGTGCGCGTGCATGCATGGGTGTGTGTGTGTGTGTGTGTGTGTGTGTGTGTGTGTGTGTGCATGAGGTGTATGTGGTAGTGGGGTTATACAATGGGTGTATTTGTTATGTTTAGCTTTCTGGCAAGTGAGAGGGGGTAGGTTTTCTTATTCAAACATGGCTGCCAGAAATCTTTTTTTTTTTTCAAACATTTCTGGAAGGCATGGATGTCTAGGTGCACTGTGTCCTGGTTACAGTTACGAGAAGGGTTCCTGACCTGGTGGTTGCTGCCACATTAGGCATTGGGTTCTGAGCCTTCTGAGCCAATCAGGATGCAGCAAATTCCCAACCCATTTTATTACCTGTCTTCCAGGTACCCTTGTTTATGGGCATAACTTTTCACTTATTCACATTAAACTTCAGTAAAACCCATTTTTTCTAAAGTATTTGAACCTGTATGGTATTGGGCTTTCCTTATTTTAATTTTATTGGAATTTTGATTATTTAAGTCAAATTCTAAATAATTATCTCTTTTACTGGGCTATGAAGTTGTTGTAAAATGCAAGATTATTTATCTTTCTTATAGTACCTTTGCCTTAACTAAACTCAGACATTCTGTTTAGAGAACCATTGGCAGTCTGATTCTGTTAATAATTGATAGTCTTTTAAGCTTAATTAAAATACATTGTTTTTTGTTATAATAAGAGAACAATGAAGTGATTCCAAACTGCAATGAGTGCTACACCTGTTTAGTTAATATTTATTTGTCCTTTTTTAATATTTACTGTAGGTTAGCTAAACGATTTTCTGTAAGAATTTATAGCACTGATAAAGGTTTAGGTAACCAAATTTGCACTTTTTTCTTGAATTCTAATGGATATATTATGTATCCATGGAGTAACCTTCATTTTTATGCAAAATAAAAAGTATAGAAATAAAAAGCTAAAAAAATAAAACCTTCAGTTTCTGTACCTTGGTCCACCACTCCAACAGTTCTACATCCCTCTTCAGATCCCTGACCCCATTTTCGGAGTCCATCCAGCCACAGAGTTTGAAGTCACCTAGAAAACTGGAAATGTTTCCCTTGATCCATGCCCTGATGTCATAGATGTGCACATTAAACAGTATTAGTCCCTTGTGGTACCTTATTGTGTCCACCCTTACCTCGGAATGTTCCCCATTTACAATCACCATCTGGGGCCTTCCACCCAACCAGTTTGCTAGCCATCTTGTTAGCTTTACCCCAACTCATAGATCCCCCTACCAGCTTCTTGATAACCTTTCTATGGGGTATGAGACAAAGGCCTTACAGAAATCTAGATAAGGCACATTGACTGCCAGGCTCTGTAACAAGAGCGCCGGACAAGGGCCATGCAGTCGATGTGCATAGCCAGGCAATGGATAAGGTTAGCAAACACAAAGACTGGCACCAGACACCACAACTGTAGATATACTATCAAAATGTATTTAAACAAGAACAGTCGACATACCAGCAGTATGGAGGAGAAAACTTCCGACTGGTTTTCATGCTTTGCCATGGGGATTGCAATCAAAGAAGCACATTTAAGTAAAAGATTTAAAGGTACGCACTCCAGTAATGTGAAAGTGCATCGAAAACATGCAAAAGACAATAATGTGCTCAAAAATGTGCAGAAAGAGAATACAGTACAGTGACAATTGCATTTAAAAGGGGACAGTATCCAAATAACCATATATCAGTAGCTAAAACGGGCATGTACTAACCTAATTGCGCAAAATGTATATAAAACATGAAAAAAAATGTTGTACATGGCTACAAAGAGTCCCAGTCAACAACGAATATGAGATAATGCTTATAATGTGCAGTTTATGTAGATCTAGGCAACTCAATAGCAAAGCTCCTTTAGCAAGATAATAGTAACTGAAGTTAACTTCAAGCATCATCTTTGATTTCTGGAAGCAGTCAGTGGCATTTCAAAGCCACTACACAGCAAATTTTTTTTTTTTTAGTTGTTTAACCAGGAGTAGCACACTAAGCTGAAAGCTTTTTTTACAGGTGCGACCTGGGAGCACAGGGAAATTAAGTGACTTGCTCATGGTCTTACAGTATGCAAGTGGAAGCTGTGGGATTCAAACCCAGGGCTGGTCTGCTGGATGTCACCAGATTTGCAACTCAGAGCCTTAAACCACTGTGCTATACTGCCTCCCAAATTAAAAGGCACTGCAAGGAACAAAACAGACGATGCCCCCTGAGGGGAATACAGAAACAATGCTATCAAGTATAGACAAAAACAATCAATGTCTGTTTAGGAATGGCATGATATCAAAGTGATCATATAAACTTGGGCTTATTACAGCATCCATGATATAAACACAGCAGGACTCCCGCCTTAAAAAGGCAAGCTCCAAATCTCCACCCCCTCCCCCAGTGTGACCCTGTCAATGGCGCACCATTTAAAGACATGTACCCCACTATTCCTCGGCGACATAATATGCACTGCTAGTGCATTGTTCTCATCACCTTTGGCAACACTCCTCAGGTGCTCCCCCAACCTAGTTTTAAAATGACGGATGTTTTTTCCTACATAAAATGTACTGTAGGCACATGTAGCAAGGTAAACAACATTAGTGGTACCAACTTCTTTGATATTAGACTTTTCACCAGTTCTGTAACCACTAATGTTGTTTACTTTGCGTCATGTGCCTTTGGCACATTTTATGCGGGAAAAAAAACATCCGTCCTTTTAAAGTTAGGGTGGGGGAGCACCTGAGGAGCATCGCCAAAGGTGATGAGCACAGTGCTCTAGTAGCACACTTAATGCACAATTACAGCGCTTACCACAATATCTTTCTTGCAAAGCATTGAGTATAGCAGTAGCATAGTAGTGATAGTGTTTGATACACCAATCACATCACAGCACACCAAAGCTATCAGTATTATTCCTGATGGCAATAGCTTCCACATTATTCTCTAGGACCTTTTTCCATTATAGATGCCAAACTAAAAAGTCTATAGTTTATGGGATCCTCCCTGCTCCCAGCCTTGTGCAGGGGGACTACATCTGCCCTTCTCCAATCCACTGGGACTACTCCCGTCTCCAGGGATCTGTTGAAAAAGACTGTCAGGGGCCATGCAAGATCCTGCCACAAATCGCACAGCACTCTGGAATTTAACCCATCTGGTCCTAGAGGCTTATTCATTCTGAGTACTCTTAGTCTCTTAAGTACCTGATCTCCTAACACTGGTCCCAGGTTCAGTTCCCTTTGCCCCTCCCTTAGCCTGCCTACCGCAGACAGAGAGTGGAGCTGCCACCTCTTCCATGAAAACTGAACAAAAATACTCACTGAAGATGTTAACCTTCTTTCCATCCTTCTCTACACACCCATTTCCCAATTTTAGCCTCACAATGCCCTCCTCTTCACTCTGGTGTGTATCTAAAGAAGGTTTTTTCATGTTCTTTCACCCCACAGATGTCCTTAATTTCATTTCTGCCTTTTCCCTCCTTACAACTCTGCTTGTCTCCTGCATTTTCACTCAGTATGCCTCTCTATAAACTTGAGATTGATCCGCTTATATTTTTTGAATACAGCCCACTTTGCCTGGACTGTAGCTCTCATGTCCCTGGAGAACCTGAGTGGCTTCTTGTGCATTTTGTTTTTACCTACTTGCTTCAGACAGGTTTTAGTCACCTCCAAAAGACTACCCATAACGACTTGCATTTCCTTTACTCCCTCAGCCCTTGCCACCTCCCTCAGTTTGTCTCAGAGGGTCACCCCCATTATCCTAAAATCTGCCCTCATGATATCTAAGACCTTTGTTTCCTGGTTCTGAACACAACTGAGTTGTGAGCAATTATCCACATGGCTCCCTTGCCCTAATCTCTTCCACCATGTCCTGGTTCAATAGAACCAGATCAAGGATGGCTCCCTCCATGGTGGGGTCTTTTGCCAGCTATACAAGGAGCCCTCTTGCAATGAATCTACAAGAGCCTGACATCTTGCACTTCTAACTGTTGGTATTTCCCAGCCCGCATTTGGGAAATTCAGATCACCCATTAGTACCACATTCCCTAGGTCGGTAGCCCTTCTGATATGTTCCCCTTAACTCCTTATCCTCCTCCTCAGACTGGTTTGGTAGTCTTAGCTTTTGACTCATATGATTGTGGTGTCCTGTCAATAGGAAAATAATAACAGAACCTAAACAAGAAACTGTTTTTAACTAAAACTTTAAAAGCCAAGTCAATTTAGCCTTATTAAAAGAATGAAGCTCTGTCTGGCTAATAAGCACCTCTCCCTCCCCCAAATCATTCTCCCTCACCCAAACTGTTTGAAAGAGTAATCCCTTTTTACAATGCAATACAACTGAAACTTATTCTACAAATAATTTTTCATACAGCCAAGCATTAATGCTCGCCTTCATTCTTTTCTGCATATTAGAGTGCTTTGTTAATTGTAAATATTTTGCTTCTTGGTTTGGCAAAAATTGAATGTCAGACACCCACTGGTCACACCACTCAGCTAACAAGGTACAGTTAACATCATAACATGATGCCCTTGTTATGATACTAACTGTATTGCCATCTTAGATATGCTGTAAATGTTACATTACAATGAGTTTTACTGATTTATGTACTGTAAACATCCCCGGGACCTGGCTAGAAATAGGAAAGATTTTCTTAGTTTTCATTTCCTGGACAACAAAGAAATTGCTGATAAGAACACTGAGTTTGGAACACAAATATCTAGTTTAGCTACACGTGGTGGGTGGTGATTTGCCAAAAAGAACTTTCAAATCCTTTTGTGAATCCTGAGACAGACCACAAAATGCCTCACATGAGAAAATTGTTGTTTAAGGGTGAGAGCAACCACTAATTCTCCCCTTGCTATCCCCTGTCCTCATATCTGGGTTATTGCAACTGCACTTGGTCCTCCACCCACAGTAGGAGGGCAAGCGAATGACAGCCTTCACAGTGCTCCTCTGTGACTGATCCACAGCAAGTACTTAGATACCAGGCAGCACCCTATGCACTCAGTCCCACCCTAGAGCCTCACATCTGTGTCCCACCCAGCACCACATCTGGTCCTAAGGCCAGGAACCTGAGCCTACTTTCAGGTGCTAGTGCTGAGCCAGTTAGCCACTGGGCCAGGCCAGCTGAGAAAGAGGTACAAGAAAAGCAATGAGGACATTGTTGCAACAGAAATATCCGCTCCAGACAGCATGAGTTAGATGCAAGGTAATTCAGGCAATCAAACTATACACATATATATATATATATATATATATATATATATATATATATACACACACACACACACATACATATACATATATAAAGAATGATCAGAGATAAACAAAAACAAAATCAAGTAACTGTCCCATTGATACAGGAACAGGTAATTAAAGACCCCCTAATGTTGTGGGAAAACTTCAGATGAATGTATATTTTAGACCAATTTCAAATAGTTCATATATTTTCTGTATTTAGCTTCCCAAGTTTCTTTACAGCTATCTATGTTATCATGAAAACAGGATCACTGTCCCCTAAATGCCATCTACTCTGGTTGCTTGTCTATACGAGACATCACCATCTTCTGATTATGACATCCAGGGCCTCTTAAACACAGTTGTATGAGTTTCATAATGAGGGACAGATAGGCATCATGTTGTGCCAACCCATAAAACTGCTATTCACTAAACTGGACTTAAGCGCAGGAGAAGAAGTCCCCCAGTGCATACGTAAAAATGCAAATGTGACATTCCAGTTGTTATTGTGTGTAGACAAGGTTTGCACCCATTAACAGGGCAAATTAAGTAGTCATGCACATCTGCACATGGCACAGTTGTAATAACAGACATGCATGTGATTGTGCACCGGGCACACTAGCCCCCTCCATCCACCCAACCCATACCTGTTGCCTGCTTCTGGGCCATGTACAATAGACTTCTTTCCATCCATTTTTGTCTTTCTTGGTAGTACAGTGCCCTTCACCACTAAATCCTAACCCCAAATAGTCCCTGGAAGCCCAGTGGATCCCGCAGTCTTAGCCCCAGTCCCATAACGTAGCTCTCTAGTGTGCAGGTCCATCAATAGTCTCTATCCCTGCAGGCTCTAAGAGGCCAGCTACACTTTTACAATGCCCTGTCCTTAACTGTAATACTTCTACAGGCGGGGGAATCATCATACGAACATATGAAATTGCTGGCAGAAAAGGCCCACAGGTCTATCAAGTCTGCCTGATTGTGCAGCCCTTAGTATCATATTACTACAGCTGCCCCAGTCCCACTCAAACCCCTCCCTTCCTCCCTTTTCCTGGTCTTTCCCCCCTTTGTGTTCTTGTCTGTACTAATCATGCCCTTTACTCTATCCCAACCCTGCTTAAAGCTATCCACTATCCTCAGTTCAATTAACTCCTCTGGCAGTGCATATCATTTCACCACCACTCTCTCTGTAAAGTAGTGCCTCCTCCTCTCCCTCTTGAACCTTCCCCCTTCCAACTTCAGACTGTGTCCCCAAGCGACCCTTCCCCCTTTAAGCAGAGCAATCCTCCCTCTCTGACTTTGTTTATGCCTTTCAAGTACTTAAAGGTCTCTATCATGTCCCCTCTTTCCCTTCTCTCTTCCAGCGAATACATGTTGAGCTCCCTCAGTCTTTCCTCATACAACTCCCCCAGTCCCATGATCATTTTCATAGCCCACGCTGCACCCACTGCAGTAATCTCACATCCGTTTTGAGGTATGGGCACCAGTATTGCACACAGTACTCCAAGTGTGGCCTCACCAGTGATTATACAAGAGCAGGATGACCTCCTCCCTTCTAGAGGCGATCCCTCTGGCAATGCAACCCAGCATCCAATTTGCCCTTGCTGCTGCCCTCCTACACTGTGCTGATACCTTCATGTCCCCGGTGACTATTACTCTGAGGTCCATTTCCTCCTCTGAAGCTGTTACCTGCATTCCCCCCAGCCAGTAGTAGGTCTTGGGATTTCTTGCTCCGAGGTGCATGACCTTGCATTCCTTAGCATTAAACCCCAACTGCCACTCCCTAGACCAGTGTTCAAGTTTCACTAGATCCTCCCTGAGTGTCTGCCTCCCTTCCTCATTGTCCACTTTTGCACAGATCTTAGTGTCATCTGTGAACAGGCTGATCTTACTCTTGACCCCCTCTGAAATGTCTCCAATGAAGACATTGAACAAAACATGGTCCATCACTGAACCCTGTGGTATCCCACTTGTTACTGGCCTGGGCTTGGATGTCTCCCCCCTTACAACTACCCTCTGTTGTCTGCCCTGCAATCTGCTCTCAACCCACCCCACCAGTTTCTACCCGACCCTTATGTCCCTCAACTCGCTCATTAACTTCCCTTGGGGCACTGAGTCGAAAGCCTTGCTGAAGTCCAGGTACAGGACATCCACAGTGTGGCCTTCATCAACCGCCCTAGTAACCTAGTAGAAGAAGTTGATCAGGTTAGTTTGGCATGATCTTCCTGAGACAAACCCATGCTGTCTCTCATCCTGTAGACCATGTCTATTGAGAAAGGTTATCAACCTCTCCTTTAGAATGGTCTCCATCAACTTCCCTACTATGGAAGTCAAGCTTTCTGGTCTGTAGTTGCCCAGTTGGTCCATGGGTCCACTCTTGTGAAGAGGTACCACATGAACCATCCTCCAGTCCCTGGGTACCTTCCCCATCTCCAAGTAGGTGTTGAAAAGGTGCATCAGGGAGCCTGTCAACACCTCCACCAGTTCCTTCAGGATCCTTGGGTGTGCACCGTCTGATCCTGGTGCCTTGTCCACCCACAAGGCTTTAAGGCCCTTAAGGACTTTATCCTCTTGGATGACCCCATCTGTTATCTCTGCCCCCCTCTTCACCTTGCCCCCTTTCCCCTGCGGTATTGGGCCATCCCTTTCTTTTGTTACCACCGAGCAGAAGTACTCATTGAGTGCCTCTACCTGTTCTTCCCCTTGTTCCGCCCATCCCCCATCCCTCTTGGTTCTAACAATGTCATCTCTACAACTCCTCTTCTCCCTTACAGTATGTATTTAAAGAACCCCTGTTCTCCCTCTCTGATCTCCTGAGCCAACTTTAACTCCTTTGCTGCCTTGGCTGCCCTGACTGACCTGGTCACCTCCCTAGATGCCTTTGTCAACATCTCTCTATCTTCCTCATGCCCTGATTTTTTTAACTTAATGAAGGCCAATCTTTTTTCATCAAAGTGTGACCGGACCAGAGGAGGTCACCATGCTTCTTGCACTGCATGCTATTAGCATGGTGATCCTGCTCCCCTCGTCACACCTTATTCCCATTTATGTGAGCTGGCACAGAAGGTTGGTGCAACCCCCACATAAGCATAGCCTGAGGGTTATAGGCAAGGGACTGGTGCAAAATCATTGGTGCAACTATTTGGCACCAGTCTGCTGTGACTAAGAATAGGACCCCATAATTATTTCCACAGCAACAGATTATGAGGTTACAAACAGGGCTGGGAAATCAGATTTAGACAGTCAGCCAGAGCAAATGAAGTCTAGCAGATAGTGATCTTGTTTACATGTTTTTTCAAAGTTTCCCAAGGGAAATCAAAAGCTGTGTAACGGAACGTAGGTGCTTGACGAGTAGTAACCCACATCACAACTTACAATGCATAAGAAATATATGCATAAGAAGATAGGGCTACAAATATTTATATTACATAGGTTACATAGGTTAAACAGAGCTAGAAGACTGTAGTCCATAATGCTCGCCAGTAATTAATTATATCCTACTATACAATTTCGTTTTAAGTAGTTATCCAAATGTTTTTTAAAAGTATCAATTTTATTACATGATACAGTTTCCACAGGTAGCTTGTTTCAAATTTTGCAAACTCGTACTGTAAACCAGTTACTCCTTTTCTTCGATTTACACTGTTCCATGGTCAATTGCTAGGGATGGGCCCTAGTTGCGTAAGATTTATCCTTAACTTTTAGACCTAATAAATCACTTAAATCATTGTCATGCATTGCTTTAAATACCAGGCACAGATCCCTCTCATTCTCGACCTCCAAGGTGAATAATCCCAATATGTCCAGTCTAGCTGGATACTCTAGAGCCTTTAACTTCTAAAATATTTTTGGTTGCCGATGTTGTATTTTTCTAATGAATTAATAGTGCCTTTGTCCCCAGGTGCCCAAAACTGCGCACAGTACTCCAAGTGGGGCCTCACCAATGATGTATACAATGGGAGTAAAACATCGCAACTTGTGCTGCTAATATGTTTATTAATGCAGTGCAGCACACTGGCTGCCTTTTTAATAACAGCCTGGCAATGGAGTTTAGGGCTAAAATCACTAGAGATTCTGACACCCAGGTCTCTCTCATCATTTACAGATTTAAGGAGTTTTCCACCTAAAGAATATTTATTTTGTATATTTTTTTTGCCCAAGTGCATAACAACACATTTGTCAATATTAAAGGGTAATTTCTTTAGGGTGGCCCACTCATATAGCTCATTCAGAGTGTACTGTAGGGTATTACTATCTTCAGGGTTAACAATTGGGTAACCTATACGCGTATCGTCAGCGAACTTGGTCAACCAAACATCTGTCTTAGTTGTTAATGAAGCAATATACAAGTTAAACAAACACGGACCCAGTACCGAGCCCTGCAGCACACCACTAGTGACCTCTACCCAATCAGAAAGAAAGCCCTTAATGCACACTCGCTGAGTGCATCCTTTAAGCCAAGATTCGAGCCATCATATGCATGGACTACAGCCCTAATGGCATTCCCTGTGCTTCTTACTAGCATACATATACAGAATATAGTGTAATCTTACACAACAAGCCTGTGTTTCCATAGAGAGTTAGTGATGACATCATAGGACCTCAAGAGCGAAGCTTGAGAGGTCCTATGATGTCATCATAAACCCAAGATGGAAACACAGCCTTGAGGTGTATCTGTTTGCATGAGCACCAGTGGTTTGTACACCACTGGATTGGCTGTCACTATCATGCAGTTCAGGGTTTGTACACACATTTCTGTTTGCATGAGCACTGTTGGCCTATGTGCAAGTAGCTTGGCTGCTCCTGTCATGTTGTTCAGGCTGTGTACGTACATTTCTGTTTGCATGAGCACCATTGGGGTACGCACCTGTGGACTGTTTGCCTCTATCATGCTGTTCAGACTGTGAGCAAAAGGATTGGATGCTCTTGTTATGATGTTAAGATTGCATATGCAAAAATCTGTTTTATGAGCACCATTTTCCCGTGCACATGTGGATTGGCTGCCCCTATCATACAGTTCTGGTAGTGTACACACATTTCTGTCTGTCTACATGAGTACAACTGGTTTGTGCACAAGTGGTATGGCAGCCCCGACAATACTGTTCAGCTGTTTGCATGAGCACCACTGGCCTGTGCAGAAGTACACTGTATTGTGTTTTCGGGTTGTATACACACATTTCTATTTTCATCACTACCATTGGCCTGTGCACACATATACTGGCTGCCACTTTCATGTTGCTTAGGGTGTATGCACACATTTCTGTCTGCATGCACACCATCAATCAGTGCACCAGTGGACTGGCTATGCCTGTCATGCTGCTCAGGTTGTGTACACACTTTTCTATTTGCATGAGCACCAATGGCCTGCTCACCAGTGGATTAACTGGATTCTAGAATGCTGGCAGCGGCAGTGTGTCTGTGTCTGTGTCTGTGTCTGTGTGGAGCTCTCACAGCTAAGTGAAAATGTTCATCTTTTTCCTAATTTCGAATATTTTTTCTAGTCTACTGTTGGTGGATTAAGAACGAGGGAATTATTGCCTACATGAAGGCATGGGATGTGTGTGCGTGTGATGTTAGTTGGGAGCAGGATAGTAACCACATTTGTTCTGTGGTCACTACATTTGTTCTGTGGTGAATCACTTCTAGTGAAAATTAAGTTTTATTCACAAAGTTTGGCAGTTTGTGTGTGGTTTTTCTAGGGTTGTCTTTGTGATTACAATTTGCTGGCTTGTTGTAGGGGTAGCCTGTTAATTATGCAGGACTGTGCTTTTGTTTTTCACTGTTTAGTGGGCTTTTTGGGCTGCTGAGTTCTTGTTGCTGTTGTTTGCGGAGGTCACTAGACTCCAGACTGAGTTGGCTAGGATTTGAAGGATCTCTTCCCCAACTCAGGGGCCACCAAGTCTGCCACTGTTACCTCAGAGGATGCAAGGGAGGAGGAGGAACAGCTGGATTATGGTGGGATCTGGAAGGGTGGGGTGGTGGGATGGAGGCACATTCCTCAACCAGTAAAACTGTGTAATTCCTACATCGCTCTGGTGGGGTGAGATGTCTGGAAGAAGGCAGCCACAGCAGTGACCAGAGAGGATGTGGGGGCCCTCCACAATGGAGACCCCAAGGAGGGTGAATAGAAGACTCCACAGGAGGAAGAAGCAACTCCTGGTGGGGGACTCAATTGTGAGGGGATAGATTTGGCGATAGGAAAGGGGGGGGGTGAGGCAGGTTAGGTGCCTACCCAGCGCCACTGCCCAGAGGGATGGGAAGTGGATCCTGAGGATCACTAGGGCAGCAGGATGGAAGGGAGAGATTGATGTCATTGTCCACCTGAGGACTAATGACCTGGCAAGGGACAGGGCAGGGATAATGTGGGGGGGGTTAGGGAGCTGGGGAGGGCTCTTAGACAGGTATCTCACTCAGTGGGTTTTGCTGAGGTGCTGCCTGTCTATGACAGCAGAAAGGAGAGGGATCTCTGCACCAGGAGCTTCAACCCTTGGCTGAAAGAATGGAGCAGAGATGAAGAGTTCAGCTGAACTGAGGACTGAGGACCCACCTGGGAGGATAAGGGCCTGTGCAGGGGTGATGGCCTCCATCCATCTGAGAGGGGAATCATAGTCCTCAGTGAACTGTTTTAATGTTACTTTGATGAACATTTAAACTAGCCAAGGGGGGGTGGCAGAAGGACTCAGGAGGCAGAAACTGCCTCCCCCACACAGGCTGAAGTAGAGAGTAAGGAGAAAGTGAAGCTAGAGGAATTCCCCTAGAGAGCAAATTAATAAAGGCAGCAGGGTGGTAGAGATAAAGGAGGAAGGGAACATGTCAGGAGCATTAAAAAGAGAGTGGCGAAGGAGGGACAAGGGCAAAAAGGAAACAAGCATTTGTCAATGCCAAATGTTGTCTCGCTGGCATTGGCATTGGTAGTGCAGGCATTAGAGACGCATAATAGGAATGGCAATGGAGTATTGAACTAACGCTAACCCCACCCCCCCTGAAGAGACTGACAGGCGTTGGAGTGTGCCTTTGGGTCATCAGCTGTAACGCTCATGCCATTTTACCTCACCCTACCCTGTAGTCACTGACAAGTGTTGTGGTGTGCTTTGGGGTCCCTGGGCATTATACTTACCCCATTCCATAAGGAATTACACTGAGGTGGGAGCAGTATAGGAGAATGGGGTGAACTTTGTGGCCGAATACTCCAAGGCACACCTCAGTGGCTGTCACTGGCTGCAGTGTGGGGGTGGAATAGCGGGAGTATTACAGCTGATGATCCCAAGTCACACCCCTGACACCTGTCAGTCTCTACAGGATGGGGTGTAACAGTTGGAAACCCTAATGTGTTGGTATTGTCACTACAATTATCAACATGGGCTTTTTGTGACCCCACCTCATGAAGAGCAGCAGTATCAGTTTGTTAGCCAAAAGGTGATTTTGCACAGCGACTGCACCATTTTGCATCACAGGTACGTAAACACATTTTGGGCAGGATGTGAAAATGACAACTGTATTTTTCATGAGGAGGTGTAAAAAAATGGCAACGTTGAAAATCTGGAGCGAAAATAAGAAAAATTGGTGAAGTCTTGAGCATGCATAGAAACTGTCCAACGCACGTCCGTAACCCAATTATTTATTTATTTTTTTTAAGCACATTTTCGACATAGGCATTTTGGGACCTCCCCTAATGCACTGTGATTTTGTTAATCTGTCCCAAAAGTTGATCTGCCACAGCGACCACACCACTGTACGCCACAGGCGTGAAAACACATTTCGGGCAGGATGTGAAAAATGACAGCTGTACTGTTCATAAGGAGATGTGAAAAACTGCCAGTGTTGAAAATCTGGCATGAAAATATTGTAAATTTGCGAAGTTACAAGGGTGTGTGGAAACTGCACAACTCATGCTTGTAACACAGTCATTTTATGGACTTTCATCACCAAATTTTCAACATAGGCATTTTAGGACCTCTGCTCATGAACAGTGTCACTGTCATTTTGTTAATCTGTCCCTAAAACTGATTTCCTACAGCAACCGTCCTATTCTGCGCCGGAAATGCGAAAACACATTTCGGCCAGGATATGTAAAATGACAGCTGAACTGTTCATAAGGAGGTGTGGAAAAATGGCAATGTTGAAAATCTGGAGTGAAAATATTACAAATTCACGAAGTTAGGAGCGTGCGTGGAAACTGCACAACGTACACTCGTAAAACAGTCATTCCGGGGATTTTTTTCACCAAATTTGCAACATAGGATTTTTGAGAGCCCACCTCATGAACAGTGGCACTGTCATTTCATTAATCGATCCCAAAAGTTGATTCTGCTCAGTGACTGCAAAAATCACCTTTCGGGACCAAATAATGCCCTGACAGTGACTGAATTCATGAGGAGGGGTCCCAATAACCCCATGTTGAAAATTTGGTGCAAACATTCCCAAAAATGGCTGAGATATGCACCAAAGTTGAAAAAACCCTATTTATGCCATTATACAGCTTACCGCATTTCTTCAGTTCACTGTCGGCTTTGAAGAGTGCAGACATGCTCCGGTCCACGAAGATCATCGCTGGGCTCCAGAGTAAGTATGGAGTGGGGGGTGTGTGGGAGGCAAGGTATGCATAGGGGTGGGACGGGTTGGGGAGGAGCAGGACAGACCATGAGGGACCGTTTTCCGTTTTACAGGTAAAAAAAGAGAGAAGCATCGTGGGACTTTTTTTGAACAGGACATTTGGCATGCTGGGGTGGGCTCACAGCATGCCACCTGAGTGTTTGGGGGTTGTAGCCTTGACGGGATTGGGCACCCCCATTGGCACACAACAAGGGGGGCATTATGCCGATGGGGAGTGGGCTCTCCCATTGGCAAATTAAACTGGGAAGGGGGGACTGCAGCAGATGGGGATTGGGCGCCCCATCAGCAAAGAAAGACTGTTGTGGGGGGCACATGATGCTGAGGGGGATTGGGCACCCCCTCGGCAGACACTTTGGAGGCAAATGAAGTGGGTCGGGGCATGCAACAGGGGGATTTGGCACCCCTGAAGTCAGGCAGCGGCAGTCAGTGGCGTCATGTTTAGGAAAAAAATTAGTAAAGGCATGTCGGGAGGCGTGTTACTGTGCTGCTGCTGCATGAGGAGCTTAGCTCTCATTGTAGCAGCACTTTTATTTGATCTGGTGGTTTACGTATGCCTAGTGTCAGCACCTGCATGCTGGCTTATTGGGAAATGAGGGATGCACCTACTGATGCGTGCCCTGCATTCACCCACAGTGACCGCACCTCCAAATCTGCCACTACTGCAATATGTTGGCTGGTGCACATGTGCAAGCCAACATAAAACGGGAGGGCAATAAGCAGAGTGGAAACAAAATATGGAAGGCCAGGAAATAAGATTCCAGACTGAGAGGCCATCATGGCAGAGGCCAGCCTGGATATTGTGGCCATTACCAAGTCATGGTGCACTGAAAACCATGACTGGAACATGGCCATACCAAGCTACACTCTGTTCAGGAAGGAGCGGGTGGCAGGGTATTAAATAACTGGTATAGCATAGCAAAATGTTACTCAAAACAGGAGGTAATGCTATCCATTTCCAGAAATGCATAGCAGTAAACTGCTAATCATTTTTTCCTGAGTGAGTCCATGGCATAAGAAACTACATGAAGAAAAATACATTTTGTTTTTAATTTTGCTAATCGGTCTGTGCCAAGTGCTATGCATTTTCACAGATGATTAGCCCTTTCACACATCAAACTGCTGATCAATTTTTACAGCTTATTTAATACCCTGGAGTGGGAAGGAAAGAAGGGTGTGTGGTGCTTTATGTAAGGGAAAGCATAAAAGTGACAGAGATACATGGAATATAGGAGGAGGCAGAGGTAGTGTGGATCACCCCGGAAATGGGGAATGGAGCCACTATTGACACTGGACTGATCTACAGACCTCCAGCACAGGGGGAGGAATTAGATATGGTACTGGTAGAGCCAGTGGCAAGATGGCAGAAAAGGGAGAGGTGCTGCTGTTGGGGGACTTCAACCTGCCAGATGTAGATTGAAATCTCCCAGCAGCAGCTTCAGCTAGAAGCACAGACATTCTGAACTCTCTGCAGGCGGCATCCCTCAGGCAACTACACAGTGAACCCACTCTTGATGGAGCAATACTGGACCTGGTACTCACTAACAGGGACAATGTTGTAGACGTCAAAGTGGGATGCCACCTGGGGACCAGGGATCACTGTACGGTGTGGTCCAATATAAGGATAGCTTATTATAAGGAGCCACACAAGGGTGAGGGTCCTGGATTTCAGAAAGGCAGATTTTATAAAGATGGGTGACTGCCTCAGGGATATCCTGGCCGGGGGGGGGGATAGCTTGGGTGGGGTGAAGGAACAGTGGACAAAGATAAAAGGGAGCATGGTAAAGGCAACAGACCTTTCCATCAAACAAGTGAGCAAAAGCAAGGGGAAAAAGAAACTGCTATGGTTCTCGAAAGAGGTGCTATGGTTCTCGAAAGAGGTGGCTGAAACATAAAGGCTTGAAGGTATAAGGAGACGCAGAGGGAGAAGGATAGAGAGGTGTGTCTGAGGAAACAGAGGGAAGTAGGGAAAGCAGTAAGGAGCACAAAGGAGCAAACTGAAGAGAGAATAGTCCAGGAGGTAATGAAAGGGGACAAGACATTTTTTTAAGTATATAAGTGAAAAGACGAAGACCGGGGTGGGATTGTAAGGTTAAAAAGGAAAGAAGAGACTACGCAGAGGGAGACCAGTAAAAGGCAGACATCCTGAACAAATACTTCTGCTCACTGTTCACAAAGGAAGGAGAAGAGGAGAGGAGAGGCCACAAAAAGCAACAGGAGCTTGGGAGGGAGGGAGGTGGACACTAGTCCTTTTTTGGGGGAGAGAGTCCAGAAGGGACTCACTAATATGAAGGGGGACAAAGCAATGGGGCCAGATAGGGTGCATCCAAAGGTATTTAGGGAGCTTAGGGAAATACTGGCTGCACCTCTGACAGATCTATACAGCTGACTGGAAACAGGAGTGGTTCAGGAGGACTGCAGGAGGGCGGATGCAATCCTACTACACAAAAGTAGTAGCAGGGAGGAGGCTGGCAATTATAGGCCAGTCAGCCTGACATCGGTGGTGGAAAAGCTTTTATTTATTTAGTTTTTGTTGACTGGGTAAGTGCACTAGAAAAATTCTGCCTATTTTCAGGCACGACCCGAGGGATACAGATGAATGCCAACTGACCTTGAACCATTTTAAGCTATTAGTGGTATTTTTAGTGAATGGGGAGGGAATTTGGCCAGGGCACCTAGGAGATTCCCCTATTCATGAGTAGGGGAGATTCTGGCTGGCCAAGATGGCGGATGAGAGTCCTGGAGTGCAGGTGGACACCATGGAGGTGGGAGAGCTAGTCTCCTCTCACACCTCGTCTTTGTCAGAGACTGCAGCGCAAAACAAATGAAATCATGAGGTAAAGGATTTGGCTATGTTGAGACATGAAAATCATATGACCGGAGCTGATATAGTTGCACAACCACAGGAGCAGGAGCAGGAGGAAAGTATGGATTTTGACTCTGAATCTGATATGCCTGAAGACCATGATGGTATGGAGATGATTACTATAGAGTCAGAGGAAACACTTGAATTGTAGCATTAACTGGAGTAAGAAGAATGGAAATTCCAGTCTAAAAAATCATCCCCACTGCAGAGAATTCAGCGGTCGAAAGCTGACAGTGGGGCCGGCGCTGTCATTAAAGAACAGCTGAGAGATGAAAGGAATGCCTTAAAGGAGCTGTCGTCTGCCAGGGAACATAACAAAACTGCAGGTGTTTCCACTGCTGTTGAACAGCCTCCACTAGCTGTGAATACTCCTTTCTTGAAACAGTCCAATTGTGTTATTGAAACCTCATCCTCCAGGGCTACAGCCCCTGACTTTGGGTCCTGGTCTGTGGAAAAAGCTCTCCAAGGTGCGAGTTGAGAGAAACAATCCGAAACAGGCCAATGGGTATCTGGCAAATCCCCTATCAAAATGCCAGCACCAGCCGACTTCTCAGAGCCTTCGGTGCAAAGTACAAATAATATACAAGTACAAGAGTCTGTGGAGCAAAACATACAGGAGGACCTGCTGGCTATCCCTGATAGTTCAGCACTAACTCAGAATCCGGTTTTAGCGCTACCTGCTGGAAATAAAAATACTGTACCTCCTCAGGTGGAAGTGCCTTTAAATAAACAGCCTGATAGACAAAAAAGACTTTCTCCTCTCTGTTTCAACTACCTGTGCTCCCAGCTAAGCGTCATAATGCAGTAAGGCTTTCCTATGTGGGCAGTATGCCAGAACAACCAGACCGGGTATTTGTGACTAGATCTCTCCTGAAAGACTCAATGAAGCTTTTTTCACACGAAATATATGCACTTATACATATCTCTGGAGAGACAACCTTCGACATAAGTTTTAAAACTTCTCGAGGCCTGGAGAGGTTTTGGGCAATATATCATACTTTGAAGCGCTCAACCCTGTGGACCCCATTTCTAGCGATCCCACTGACTAAACCTGCTTGCAAAACTATTTCGGTTCTATTCAGGAATGAAGGCGTGAATCTATATGATGTCCTCTACTGACTTAAACTTCGATGCACAGTTATCGGGGAGCCTGAGGCTATCCTGGATATGGAAAATATATGGACTGGGGAGTGGAAGATAAAAGTACTTTTAAAATCTGATAACTCAGGGGTTATACACTTACCAAATTCTTTTTTTCTGGGCCAAGATAGGGGGGTTTTGTTCTATCTGGGACATCCCAGAGCCTGTTAGAGGTGTGGAGACCCTTCGCATTTGAGTAGTGTATGCGACACTGTGAAATGTAACTTATATGGGGAATTGGGACATATGAGTATTGCATGTCTAAATGAATGTGTAACCCCCCTGCAAATGGGGGGGTTCTTAAAAGTCCCCTAGTAACTTGTCTAATGACCCCAGACTGGATGGTGCACGGCCATTAAGCCGTTTATAAGTGAGTGCTTTTTAAAGCCTCTAGTACTGTTTCTTTAAGAGTTGTCAGCTCGCAGACCTAATTAGTTTGCATGGGGGACCATGTGTTCTCCTGCTCGAGTCCCGCTCGAGCCGCTGACAAGGTGCTTCATTTTTGCCGACGCTAAGCGGGCAAAGTGAGTACTTCCCAGGGCTATAATTGTTTGCTCGTAACCTGTTAGATTGGTAATGGAAATGTACTTTGTCTAACCTGCTTTTCTTGCAGCTGGGACTTTGTGTGCTTTGCCCCTCCATTTTGGATCGGAACTGCCGCTTGGATCCAATCAGGAGGGAGGGGCACTTAAAATGGAGTATTGAGCGGCCAACCAGGATTAGGACTCTCTCAGGAGCCGGCTGCCAATGGGGAGTATGGCCAGTGATTCTGGGAAGTGAAGTTCTGGAGTGTGGCGCCTTTTCACACCAATAGATGAAGGTGTGAGTGACTGGCATCTGAAGCCCTCCAATTGGGTCGGGTGGCACCCAAGTGTGATTCCCTGCCCAATGGCTGAGAAAGCAGAGTCATTGTGGCCGTGAGTGAGGAAGGAGCTCTGCGCTTCTGCGCTGCTGAGTTTCACGTGGGAAGCGTGTGTGGAGGCCAAAAGTCGGGCGGCTCGTTCGCCGTAGTGATTCGGACTGAATCCGCTGTGTACAAGGAACAGAAGAGGCTGTGCAGCTAGCAGCCAGCAACCAGGCTCACCCTGTAGAGGACTGGAGAATCTGCTTCATCGCGTTCGGGTCTGTCAGGAGAAGTGAAGCTTCACTGTGACTTCCCGGTCGGCAGGCATGGTCGGATATGAAAGCAGCTGCCTGGTATGGTAACCTTCTTTACATATAGATGTGTGGGGAGTGTTCTGATCACAGGCCTGTGTCCCCCTGAGGTGTGAAAGGTGTTCTGCCACAAGAGTCATGAGTAAAAATCAGGGTAGCTCCCTGCAAGCTGATCCATTGAGTTGTAAGTGTTTCATCTGTTTCCCTCTCTTGCTACACGAACTGAGCCTACCGGCTCTGGATTACAAATTGGGTATTGTGCAAGTGTTTTCATCCTCAGGGCCCCAACCAGCTGCACCGATCTTGGCTAGCCCCCTCTTTCCTGGGTACCCAGCAACAGTGACTTGTAGGGACTTTAGCCCTGTGCACAGTGCTCTGAATATTAGTGTGATTGAATCAATTAACTTGATTTCCCCCTGTCCTTGTTACTCTCCCCTAAATAAATCAGATCTGGTTGTTTTGCAAAGTTACACTGCCTGAACTGCATGTATGTGTTGAAATACTGTACAGTGGCTATTGTATTACTGCATCTTACTTTACAGGGGGTCCCCAGAGTCAAGCTGAAGGAACCAATCCTGGGGGTAAGTGTATACTGCAAAGGTACTTTTATTAACTTGTGTGGGCCACTAGTGGGAAGTAAGGGGGGTTGCAGTGACCCAGAGGGCTGTGACCAAGTCATACGGACTGTCTTAACCCCGACCTCTGGGTGGAGGCACCCGCCATTGGACCTAGGCCCCTTAACCTGTTAGCAGTTATGCAGGCAGGGGTAGTAGCCCTTGGGATAGCGCCACCTGGGGGTTACAAATGTAAGTGCAATCTTTGTGATGAACTGGGACATACATTTCAAAATTGCATCTGGGCTGCTCACAATCAGGAGCACCATGACGGAGGAGCACATCAACAGTTCATAATTTCACAGGCCCAAAAAGCCAAGATCAGGAATAGGCCTAGTACTGTCCAGTCAGCCCCAGATCAGGAGAGGTCTTCCACCTTGACTGCTCCACCTCCTCAACCTGTGCTGAATCCCTGCTCAGTCATGAATACAGAAGTATCTCCTCTCCTCTCCCCTCCCGTGTGATACCGGTGGTTGTTGAGAACACTGCAGAGTCAAACCAAGTACGAAAGGTAAAAGAAGTTATGCCCTCTCCCCCTGAGCCGGCACAAATAGTTTGCAGGACAAAGCTAAAAGCTACCCCCCCCAAAAAAAATGGTTAGAACTTCTCCTTTACAGTTGTCCAATCCTTATGATATTTTGCAGGAGACATCTGCAGATTCTGGTGAGGACTCAGACTCCTCCTCTATCCCCTCCTCTCACCCAGAAGCTACAACAGATACAGAAATTTATACTAAGGGCAGAGGTGCACAGAAGCGAAAAGCAGTAGCATGGTCTAAAATGAAAGATGTTGGTGGAGCAGGAAGGAAGAAATATTAGAAGTATTTATCAACTTCCTTGTTTCACATTACTGTGTCCTTCGACACCTTTGCGTGCCATACTATTAATGTTAATAGTATTAAGAGGATAGATAAACGGAATACTGTATTTACATTTCTTACATCCTTACAGATAGACCTAATCTTCTTGCAAGATATTCGGTTTCATACATCCCATGAAACAAAACAGACCCAGAGGCATTGGTTACTTGGCCCCTCATTTTGGTCTATTGACCAAGAATCCTGTTCTGTTGTTGGTGTATTGGTCCACTCTATTTACTTTAAGCCTTTAAAACTTTATGATGTCATTCCAGGCAGAGTATTAATACTTGATGCTCTAATTCAGAAACTCCCTTTCCGCCTAATTAATTTGTATGCTCCCCAGACGAAATCAGCAAGAATTGAAATATTGTCTTGTATACAGCCTTTTTTACACACATCCAAACATGTGGTATTTGCTGGGGACTTTAACTGTGGACTAAGTCTCCAAGATAAAAGCGCCCATTCAAAAATGCAAAACATATACTGTGATTCTCTTTCCTTAAATACAATTATTCATACTGCAAAACTACGAAACGCCTATTTAGAGCATACTAAAAAACACTTCCCCACTTTCCAGAAAGGTTCCCATGCGACAAGAATTGATTGTATATTTTTGTGTCTAAATGTTAGTATCTCAGCTGCCAGGGTTGACCCCTTAGAATTTTCAGACCACAAGAAAGTCTCGATTTCAATTGGAAGTAATCCCTCCTTTTCTAAAGGGCCGGGTGTCTGGAAGTTTTATACCACCTTGCTAGAAGATGAGGCCTTTCTTAACACACTGGGGCAATGCATAGCTGCCAGGAAATCAGTGCTGGTTTGTTATGAGGACCCTATCTTTTGGTGGGAAGATACAAAAGCAGATCTAACCCACTTTCTCAAAAAATATAGTAAGGAAAGATGCAATACAGCATATCTCACTTATTTACAAAAATGCCACCAATTGTAAAACCTATTCACTATTGCTCACACCACGGGGCAGGATCTAAGCAAACAGGTGCAGTTAGTCCAATCAGAGATGATTGCTTTTTCAAAACAAAAAGCTGCACAGCTTCTCCAGCAGCATAAGTTTGGCACGTAAGGCAAAGAACAAGTGATAGGTCCCTTCAGCTACAATGCATACCAGGTTGGGAAGAAATCTATGACTTGTTTGCTAGACCAGTCTGGAGTCCCTCAGAGCTCACCTGATAAAATGGTACACATAGTATCTGATTTTTCTATGAGATTGTTTGCAGAGATTCCCTTTGAGATACAGAAAATTAAGGAGTTTCTGCAAGATATTCCAATACCAGAGGTATCCCCCCAGGTATTGGCTGGTATGTGCCAACCGATATCTATAGGAGAGGTGTGGGATGTTGTCCGTCACCTAAAGAATAATATTACACCTGGTCCAGATGGCATCCAGAATGAATTATATAAAATCCTAGGAGAGACCCTCAGTACAGACCTTGCATCTGTGTTTAATGCAATGTTAGAATCAGGTGATGTACCATTAAGTTTTAATAAAGGAACATTGATTTTTTTACACAGAAAGGGGGAGAGAGCAGACTTAAACAATTGGAGACCTATTTGTAGGTTGAATGCTGACTGTAAACTTTTGGCTAAAATTTTAATGAACAGACTGCTCCTGGTAGCAGAAGCAGTTATCTCTCCAGAACAAGCCTGTGCTATTGCATAGCAGAAAATACAAGACCATCTCATTTTAGTAAGGGAAATCATCACGAAAGGATACTCTAACACTTGCTCCGGCTATGTTGTTTCTTTGGATCAAAGAAAAGCTTTTGATTCTATCTGTCATAACTTTTTATGGGAAACCCTATTATATTATCATATACTGCCGACAATGGTAAACTGGGTTAAATCTCTTTATAAATCAGCAACTATAGTGCTAATAATAAATGGAAGGCTTGGACCCATGGTACCGGTTAGGCAGGGTGTTTGACAGGGGTGCCCAATGAGTCCCCTTCTATATACCTTTTTTATAGATCCCCTACTATGGAAAATTCATTTCTCTCAGTCTATCAGATCTATAGCAGGGCTAAATATGCAGGTACCACCCAGAACCTTAGCATATGCAGATGATGTATGCCTTTTGGTAAATGGTAAAACCTCGACCCTTGCAGCTATTTCAGAATGTTTCACCATTGGAACAGTTTCAGGGGCTGCTTTAAACTTAGATAAATGTTGTGCTTTGGGGCTAGGAACTGTCCCTGTGCAGGAAAATTCCATTGGGCCTGTTCAGCTCTCCACAAGCCCAATATCAATTTTAGGAGTTCAATTTCGCCCTCCCAGAATGGATATCTTAAATTGGGAAGAAAAAATAACAGTGGGAAGGCTTAAAATCATACGGTGGATTATGTGTAAAATTGGTAAAAAGGAAAGAATATTTTTGATTAAAACCTTTTTAATTCCAGTCTTTTTATACCTCTGCTACATCTTCCCTGTCCCTAAAAAAATAGAAACCACTATCATGAGTTTATTTTTTCAAGCGGTATGGGGCAGTCTTCTCAACCCCATAAAAAGAAACATCCTGTACTTATTTATTTTTTATTTATTTTATTTATTTAATTCTAGGATTACAAGTACCTTTGAGCCAAGGCTCTTTTACAAAGGTTCCATGTCAGATTGAGTACAGCACAACAAAGTTTCAACAGTACAAGGTACAACAGAAATGTAAGCGGTACAGCAGTAGGTTTGGCAGTGATAACAGGTTAATCGGGTTAAGAGCAGTTTCGAGTGGTGGGTGTAGACAATTGTGGGAAGAACATGAACTGTAAATAACTTGCATGTTTAACAGCTACGCAATCAGATACAGGAGAGATGCATACATATTTGGTATGGCATTAACATTCAAGGTCATAGGAAGCAACAGATACAGGACATGGTTAGGACATGGGGGGGGGTAAGCTGCCGAGAGGCATTGTCAACTCATACAGAAGTGCAGGCAAGGAGTTGTAGGGTGTACCTGTCAAAGATGGAGGGTTGGACATGGTCAACCCCATTCTATTTTTTAATAGCATTTTTTTAATGGCCAGCCTAAGACGATTATTGCTTAATACACAAAAGGGATGGGAAAGTTGGTTATATGAAAACTGCAAGCCATGGTCCCACCACTGGGAGCAGAGCTCACTTAAGACATTGAAAGGTCCTGATTCCTTACAGTACCTCAGAGAAACCTTTCTCAGGCTAAAACAGTGGAAAGTTCCCCCCCAACAGACTCTTTCAGCCACCAAGCATAAAAACTTATATAGGAATTTATGGGATTCCATTTGTGCATGTCCTGAACCCCTTGACTTATGTCCTTCCCAATACAGGTGTTTTCTTAAAATCTTGTTAAGAAACCCAAGAATTCCGGTTCACATATGGGATTTTCACTGGCTATCTTGCCACGAGAAAATAAATGTAAAAAGCAATCATAAACACAAACAGATTCAAGAGAGATTATGTAGTAGATCAAAATGTATCAATGCTGTTAAAACAATTGCACATCTCTTCTTCCAATGTTCCTTCATTAAAGACTTCTGGGCATATCTCGCTAAGCAATGGGATGAACCGTTATTTGAGAAACTCACCTATGTTAATATTATGTATGGTTATGTTTCATCAGCTTGGGGTAAATGGAATCAAAGTACAGTACAAGTACTTTTCATTATAATCAAGTGGAACATTTGGACGGCTCAATGCCTGTTTACGCTACAACAAAAAGACTGTACGTACATCAAATTAAGGAATAAAATTGTTAAAGACTTATTATCAGTTTATGTTTCAGAATGTACCCAACTTCCAAATATGGAGGTTAGAGAATTATGGAAAAATATGTCTTGGATCACAAACTCAGATGCTGCAGTTACTTGAGTAAAATAGTGAGAAGTATTGGTCAGTTAGACTTTTTTTGTATTTTGTTTTATATTTAAGTTGTGATTTTTGTTTTGTGTTGGATGTATTCTGATTTTCTTTTCAATAAAATTTACCGCTACCCTTTTCAAGAAGTGCCATGGGATCTTTAACATCCACCTGAACTACCACCAGAACAGGCAGATGGGACCTCGGTTTAACGTCTCATCCGACAGATGACACCTCAGGAGTGCAGCACCCACCTCATGCTGCACTACAATGTCAGTATTGAGATTTAACCCAAGTGCCTAGTGTGAGGATAGAATCCTCAGCCTTCTGATCTCCCGGCCTCAGAGGTGAGTGTGCTACCTGCTGAGCCACTGACACTGACAAGTTAATGGAATCACTGCTGAAGGAAAGGATTGTGGAATATCTTGAATCTAATGGGTTACAAGACCCAAAGCAGCATGAGTTTACAGGAAGGTGACCATATCAAACAAATCTGATAGATTTCTTTGACTGGATGACAAAGGATTTAGATCAGGGTGGAGCAGTGGACGTGGTGTACCTAGATTTCAGTAAGGCCTTCAACATTGTTCCACACAGGAGACTAGTAAGCAAACTGCGTAGCTTAGGAGTGGGTCCAAAGGTAGTAAGCTGGAAAAGAAATTGGTTGGGGGATAGGCAACAGAGGGGGATGGTTAATGGAGTTCACGCCGAGGAAGGGAGGGTGAACCATGGGGTGCCTCAGGGAATCAGTGCTGGGACCAGTCCTCTTTAATGTTTCTATAAATGACATTGAGAGGAAGTAGAAGGGAAGGTCTGCCTCTTTATGGATGACACCAAAATCTGCAATAGGGTGGACACTCCAGTGGGGGGGGGGATGAGCTAAGATCTGAGAAAACTAGAGGAGTGGTCAAAGGTATGGCAGCTGGGTTTCAATGTAAAAAAGTGCAAAATAACGCACTTAGGGTATAGAAGCCTGGGGATGCAGTACCAAATGGGTGGAGTGGTATTGATGACCACCAAGCAGGAAAGAGACCTGGGGATAATCATATTGGATGAACTAAAGGTGTCCAGGCAGTGCGACAAGGCAGTCGGGAGGACTAATGGGATGCTGGGGTGCATAGGGAGGAGTATCACCAGCAGAAAGAGTGAGGTGGTGTTGCCTCTGTATATATCACCAGTAAGACCCCACCTAGAGTACTGTGTCCAGTTCTGGAAACCACATCTCCAGAAGGACACAGACAGAGTGGAGGTGGTCCAGAGGAGGACAACAAAAATGGTGCAGGGTCTGCATCAAAAGCCTTATGAGGACAGACTAAAGGACCTTGATATATATATATACCCTGAAACAGATGAGGGAGAGGGGGGATATGACAGAGACCATTACATATCTCACGGGGTAAATAAGGTACAGGAGGGGAAGTATTTTTCAGAGGAAAAGGTGCTGAAGAACAAGAAGACATGCTATAAAGCTGGAGGGGGTAGATTCCAGACAGAGAGATGTGAGAAAGTATTTCTTCACAGAAAGAGTGGTGGATTCTTGGAACAGACTTCCAGCAGAGGTGGTGGGGTCGAAAACAGTGATGGGGTCAAAAATGCATGAGATAAGCACAAGGGAATCGTAGTGGAAAGAAATGGGGAGGGACAAACAGCTGTAGATCAGGTATGGTCTGTGGCAAACAAAGAGTCACGAACAGACCTGAAGCACTGGGGCTAGTGCCATGGACTCATGCCTGACTTCTTACACTGCATGCTGCTTTGGTTATGATTTATTTTCTCAGTTCGAGTTCAAAATTCATTAATATTTGAGTTGTCTTGCCCTACTGAGTGCTGCCAGTCCTGGGTTTTCTCTGTGGCAATAGTTGGTAGGCAGGAATGGGCAGACTAGATGGGCCAAGCAGTCTTTATCTGCAGTCAGAATCTATGTTTCTATGAAACTGCCCCATCATGCTGATCAGGATATAGACACATACTGTATTTCTGTTTGCATGAGCACTATTGGCCTGTGCACATGTAGACTGACTGCCTCTATTGTGCTGTTCAAGTTGAGTATACACATTTCTATTTGCTTCAGTACACAGGGCTAGAAGAATTTTAGGAATGTGTGTGACCTTCTTTTCAGTACAGTGCATGCTCAAAAGTGGGTTTGTTTTACCTTTTAAAACACTTTTCACTGTTTACTTGGAGAACAAGGCAGTCTGCCATTATATGAGACATTTGCACCTCATTAACTGTGGAGCGATGTTTATATGATGTCTAATTTAATCTTTTTTTGTGAGAACCATTTTTTTTAGAGGGCCTTTACTAGTAAGTGTATTTACCCATTCAAAGGTGGGTGGGCAATGAATTCTATAAGGTAGGTTCCCTATAAATTACAGAAGACCTCCCAGCTTCCAAGTTACATTTTAGGACTACAAATTCTATGCCCTGTGCCAATCTCAAACCTTCCCTTGTTTTTCTAATCTTAAAGGCATGTAAGTTATATCTGGGTAGTTCTTTCCTGATCTTAACCATAAAATCCAGAAGACGCCATTCAAACAACATGAAGTCTTGCTATATTATGACATATGCAGTATAACCCCAGGTTAGAACTGCTCCGAGGTGAAAGAGTTAACTTCCATGCAGGGCATGGAATCTTGAGCGTGAGCTCGGTTGAACACTCTGTCTGTTGAAGCTCAAACTTAAACTGTCAGATTCTTTACTCCGCCTCACTGAACAGTCACTCCGGAAATTCCTCCTGCTGCTCGGTTTGTTTGTCGGTTTTAAAGTGTAATTTTCGGTTTAATTTACCGAAATTTAACCGCAATCGTCGGTTCAAGCTCTGTCTGTGGTATTGTAAGTAATAGATAGGCTTACTTTTTTATTTTTCTTCTGTGGGGAACTTGTAAACGTCTTTTTCGGTTCAGTTTGAACCGATCAGAGGGGTTTAAAAATTACCTTCTAGCCCTTTAGAGTGCGGTTCCCGGTTCTTATCGGTTCTAAAAAAAAACAGATTTTATTACGCTTTTTTCCACGACCTGTGACACGTGTTTGGGGAACCGATAAGAGTCTTGCTTGTGGATTGCCGTAACGGGCAAGTTTTGCTTAGGCTGGCACTATGTCTGAGAAACCCAAAAGAAAACCGGACCCACTGGGTTTCAGCACTGTGGCCTCTGTGGGGAAGCCTTTGCCAAGGCTGACCCACACACCATTTGTGTATATTGTCTGGGGTTTGACCACCTCAGTGCAGACTGCCAGATTTGTAAGAATTTTCCTGCTGCCACCGTGGAAAAAAAGAGTTGGTAGGCTCAGGGAAAGGGAGGCCAAAAAGTCCGCTGACCTGGATGGCCAGCCCGGTTCGGTTCCAACCGAACCTGAGGGAGTGCCCTCTGACCAGGGCGATGCTTCCTCGGGCAAACAAAGAGCCAGCTCTGAGGAGCCGGTTCCAACTAAAAGGGCTAGAAGGTCAGCTAGTTTGGGGCCAAAAGTTCTTTCTCCAACTGCTGAGGAAATAGCCAAAGCTATTCAAATTGTCCAGTCTCTTTCCCCAGTTCTGTCCGAATCGGCACCATTGGCAAGGACAGTTCGGTCGGTTCCTCGGTTCAAGATTATGATTTTGAAGATTTTTATGAACCAGGGAAGGGAGGAGGGTATGAGGAGAGTGAGTGTGATTTTGACAGTCTGATGTGCCCATTGAACCGGACATCTCTCCAGACAGACCCTCAGGAGTATCCCCTCCCAGGCTATCTGAGTCCCCTTCTCATTTTTTTGTTTTACAAGAAAGTTGCTGACACTCTGCAACTCCCTGTTGAGGAAGCTGTTGAGGATCAAGAAGAGCCTGATTTTGTGGAAATGATGGATATTCCAGAGTCTAGGAGACTGTCTATTCCCTTGCATAAATCTTTTAGGAAACAGACAGTAAAAATTCTGAAAACTCCTCATTCTATCCTCCCTATGGATAAAAGGATGGACAAGAGGCATGCTTTATCAGGCTCTGATACGGAGTTCCTATCTCAGCAGTGCAGCCATGTGGGGGTAGTGCAGGCTGCAGCCCGTGACAAGGCTAATATTCCTCTAGCCTCTCACCCTCCTGAAAAGGATTCCAGGAGGATGGATGCCATGGCAAAAAAGCAGTACATGGCAGCATCTTTGGGACTCAGACAGGCAAATTATATGGCTTACGCAGCTAGGTACCAGAAATCCAGGTGGGATACTGTCCTGGCCCTAGCAAAACAGGCCCCTGAACAGCTTGCCAGGGAGCTGGAGCAGGTGGCTGCAGATGGTATTGAGGCATCCAAGGTGCAATTTCATGCTGCTGTAGACTCTAATGATGTTTCATCTAGAATTATGGCTACATCTGTGTCTCTTCGCAGAATGGCCTGGCTCAGATGTACTGCCCTGTCACAGGATACCCAGTCTAAGGCTATGGATTTTCCTGTTGTGGGAAATTCTCTGTTTGGGGAGCAGACAGAGAATTATATGAAGAAAATGGATGAGTAAGGACCACCTATAGGAGTGCACAGGCCAAAGAAAGGCAACCCACCTCAAAGGCAGCATGTCAGGGGCAGGGCAGGCCTTTTCATAGGCCATTTTACCAAGCCCAGGCCTCCTCTTCTACTTATGCCCAGAGGGGTTCTTTAGAGGAAGGGCAGAAGGGGCTCTAGTAAGCCTGCTTCTACCCCTCAACCCAAAGCCCCTGCAAAACAGGCTCCCTGATGGGGTAGCCAGGGCCGATTCTCCACTACCGGTAGGGGGCAGGCTGGCTTACTTTGTCCAGGACTGGAAGTCTTTAACATCAGACAAGTGGGTCCTGGAAGTAGTAAGCCAGGGACTGGTTCTCAGCTTCAAAAAATTTCCGAAGATGAGAGCCAGATCTTTTCCACCTGCAAACCCATCAGATGCACTTGCCCTGGAAGCAGAAGTTTCTGCCCTCCTGGTTCTCAGAGCCGTGGAAAGGGTTCTACCCATACACCAGGGCAAAGGGTTGTACTCCAGGTACTTCCTTACCCCAAAAAAGACAGGAGAATGGCGGCCCATTCTGGATCTCAGGTATCTAAACAAGCACCTTTTAAAACCAAAGTTCAAAATGGTGACCCTGGGGATTATTTTACCCTCTCTAAGGCCAGGGGACTGGCTAGCCTCCCTGGACCTCAAGGATGCCTACTTCCATGTTCTCATCAGAAGCTCCCATCGAAAGTACCTCAGATTCGAACTGCCCTCAGGCTCTTACCTGTTCAGAGCAATGCCCTTCAGTCTCTCCTCGGCTCCAAGGGTGTTCACAAAATGCCTGGCAGTAGCAGTTGCTCATTTAAGAAGGAAAAAGATTGCCATCTTTCCTTATCTGGACAACTGGCTCATTGTAGGCCAGTCTCCAGAACAGGTCAAACTTCATTTACAAGTAACCCAGCAGCTGCTTACATCTCTAGGTTTCCTTCTCAATCTTCCAAAGTCAGTTCTGGAGCCTGTCCAGCTTCTCACCTTTATAGGCGCAGAACTGAACACAAAAGAAGCCAGAGCCTTCCTTCCTCTGGAGAGAGCAAGGATCCTGGTGTCTCTGGCCTCCTCTTTCACCCTGCAGGTCTCTCGACCAGCAAGGCATTTTCTACAGCTCCTGGGGCACATGGCTGCTTCTACAGCAGTAGTGCAGGGAGCGAGATTTCAGATGAGGGACATTCAGTTCCATTTGAGAGCCTTTTGGTCTCAAAGGACGGATCCTCTAACCAAATTGATTCCAGTGACTCGAACCCTAATCCAGGCCCTTCAGTGGTGGCAGGATCATAACAATCTGAGAAAGGGGGTTCCCTTCACTCCCCAGTCTCATTCCTTGACCCTTACTACAGATGCATCCCTCTTGGGGTGGGGAGCTCACATGGGTGACCTTTCCACCCAAAGGCTATGGTCCCCTCAGGAATCCCTGCTCCACATCAATTTGCTGGAGCTCAGAGCAGTTTTTCTAGCACTTCAGGTTTTCTCCACATCTGTCCAGAACAAGGTAGTTCAGGTCAGAACAGACAATACCACTACAATGTGGTACATCAACAAGCAAGGGGGCACTTTCGGTCTATGGCCTTGTGCACCGAAGCAATGAAGTTGTGGTCTCTGGCTTATTCTCTGAACGCCTCCCTTACGGCAGTTCACCTCCCAGGCAAGGACAATGTCCTAACGGATGCTCTCAGCAGGATTTCCCAGGGTCATCACGAGATGGGCACTGGATCCCCTAGTACTGGAGGTAATATTTGCCCAGATGGGGCCTCCATGATAGATCTCTTTGCAGCCCCAGACAATCACCAACTTCCCTTTTTTGCTGCAGGCCCCAGTGTTGGGCTCAGTCCTCTGGATGCCTTCCTTCTCAGTTGGGAAGGAAGTTCCTCATACTTTTCCCCCTTCCCCTTCTTTTCAAAGTGCTAGTCAGAATCAGATCTCAATCCTGCAAGATGATCCTGATTGCTCCAGATTGGGCCAGGCAGCCTTGGTACCAACTCCTCATGTCTCTTAGCAGTCCACCCTCCCTATGCCTTCCAGGAATCACAACCTGTTAACCTGTGCCCAGGGGAGAGTTTGGTATCCAAACCTCATATCTCTCAATCTCAAGGCTTGGCTCTTGAAGAGTTAGAGTTTGCTGACCTACACCTTTCTCAAGGTGTATTGGATATCTTGAAGGCCTCTAGAAAGCCTTCCACCAGGGCTACCTATAATTCAAAATGGAAGAGATTTTCCATATGGTGTGCTGGTAAACACATTTCCCCAGAATCTGCTGGTGTTCCCACGATCCTGGATTATTTGGTGCATTTGAATTCCTTGGTGCTGAGACCAGCTACCCTAAAAGTGCACTTGGCAGCTGTGTCTGTCTTCTTGTCAGCAGGTAAGCCCTCTTCTTTATCAGCTTACCCTGTGTTCTCCAAGTTTTTTAAAGGGTTGCTTCACACCAATCCCCCGTTCAGGGATCCTGCCCCTGCTTGGGATATTAATATTTGCATCGCTCAGCTTATGCAACCCCCTTTTGAGCCATTGTCTTCAGCAGAGCTGAAGTACTTGACTTGGAAAACTGTGTTTTTGGTAGCCATCACCTCTGCCAGGTGCATAAGTGAGCTACAAGCCTTGTCAGTGGAGCCTGATTTTATCTCCTTTCATAGAGATAAGGTAGTCCTCAGGCCTAACAGGAAGTTTTTGCCTAAGGTGGTTTCAGACTTTCACCTTAATCAATCCATGTCTCTCCCTGTGTACTTCACTGACCATTCCTCCTCTGGTGAGAGGAGATTGCACAGTTTAGATGTCAAAAGAGCCCTTAGTTACTATATAGAGCGTACCAAGGGTCACAGGTTCAAATCCTCAATTGTTCCTCACTTATGGTGAGGTTGGTAAGGAAACCTGCCACTAAAGATCCATTGCCAGGTGGATTGTCTCTTGTATCCAATTCTGTTACGAAAAACTGGGTAGGTTCCTCCCTCGGGCCTGAGGGCTCACTCTACCAGAGTACAGCTGCGTCTCTGGCTGCTGCCAGGGACATTCCTACCCTAGAGATATGTCAAGCAGCTACCTGGAAAACAGTTCACACTTTTACTAAGCATTACTCCTTGGATATCCAGGCTAGGAGTGATGCTGGAATTTAACACAGCTGTTAGCCTCGAGCCTATTTCCCAAGTAGGTTCTGTCCTCCTCCATGGAGGTACTGCTGTGTAGTCTGCATATGTCATAATATAGCAAGACTTCATGTTGTTTGAAGAAAATTACTCACCTTAGTAATGTTGTTTCTTCTAATGGAGTCTTGCTATATTATGACCTCCCCAGCCTGCCCCTCTCAGAACCTCTGCTTTTGGGATGTGGGTGGGCAGTGCAATGTTGGCACTTCTTTGATGCCCACTTTATTTCACCCTTCTAGGGTGCTTAGGTGTTATGCTTAAGTTTTCTTCTTGAATCCCCCGACTTGTGTCTTTGTTTTGGGATCAAGATCAAAAAGGTGTTTTGTAGTTAGTAGCCAGAGGCTGAGTACAGGTTCTGACTTCCACACAGAACCTTAATTGCTTTTTTGCTCGTAAAGATCTGATAGTTTAAGTTTGAGCTTCAACAGACAGAGTGTTCAACCGAGCTCGCGCTCAAGATTCCATGCCCTGCATGGAAGTTAACTCTTTCACCTCCGGAGCAGTTCTAACCTGGGGTTATACTGCATATGTCATAATATAGCAAGACTCCATTAGAAGAAACAACATTACTAAGGTGAGTAATTTTTTCATTTCTTCTGTCATGAAGACTCCACCAATTCAAAGTACTATAGAGATGGCAATGGTGTGTTCTCCTGGGGGCATCGAGGACGAAGCGGGCAAACCTGTTATACATTACATCCAGCCTTGCCAGCTTCGTCCCCAAGGTCCCCCATACACCAAGTCTCCATAATCCAAGGCTGGCAGGATCATAACATTAACAAATCTTAAGCAAACTTCTGTAGACATAAAATATTTCAGCCTGTACACAGATCCTAGTTTTCTGCTTAGGCTTTTAATTAGCCTGTCAAGATGAACATCCCATTTTAGTTCGATATCCAACCATATTCCCAGATACTTGTGATAGGTGACTTGTTGGATTTGTACACCATTCACAGTAGTAATGGCTAAAGGGGAATAGGTTTTTATTACTGCTATTAAAGAGTGCTGTCTATGTGTTTTTTTTTCATTTGAAATTAACATATGTTTCTCTAAGAAAGTTTGAAGTTGCAAAAATGCCTATTGTAACTTGGTTGAGATGCACTGTACTCAATTGAATCTCCCCTCAACATAAATTAACCTTTCATCTGTGTAAATGTGATATTTTATCTCTGGATCCTTAAACTGCAAATTATTAACATAAATATTAACAAGCATTTGTCAGTGCTGAATGTTGATTGCGCTGGTCTGTTGAGCTCGCTCACTGTCCCTCTGTCACTCGCTCAGTCTGTTTCTCCCGGTGCTGCAGGCTGCTCTTGTGTACAGGGCTCCTGCCTGTGTTGGTAGCTTTTTCTGCCCACTAAGAAATCCACAGCTGTCCCAACAGAGCTCCATTGAGGTTGCTCAGTCCCCCTCTCTCACTCGCTCATTCTGTTTCTCCTGGCACTGCAGGCTGCCCTTTTGTATTGGACTCCTGCCTCTGTTGGTGGCTTTTTCTGCCCACAAAGAAATCTGCAGCAGTCCCCAACATAGGTCTGTTGAGGCTGCTCACTCTCCCTCTCTCACTCACTTGTTCCATTTCTGCCGGCACTGCAGGCTGGCCTTTTGTACTGGGATCCTGCCTGCATTGCCGCCTTTTTCTGCCAACAAAGAAATCCGCAGCAGTCACGATAGAGCTCCGTTGAGCTTGCTCACTCCCCCTGTCTCACTCACTCACTGTGTTTCTCCCAGTGCTGCAGGCTGCCCTTTTGTACTGGGCTCCTGCCTGCGTTGGCACCTTTTTCTGCCCACAAAGAAATCCACAGCTGTCCCGACAGAGCTCCGTTGAGGTTGCTCAGTCCCCCTGTCTCACTCACTCATTCTGTTTCTCGTGGTACTACAGGCTGCCCTTTTGTACTGGGCTCCTGCCTCTGTTGGTGCCTTTTTCTGCCCACAAAGAAATCTGCAGCAGTCCCGACAATGTTCCGTTGAGCTCACTCACTCCCCTTCTCTCGCTCGCTCATTCCGTTTATGTCAGCGCTGCAGGCTGCGCTTTTCTATAGGGCTCCTGCCTGCATTGCCACCTTCTTCTGCCCATAAAGAAATTTGCAGCTGTTACAGTAGAGCTCCGTTGAACTCGCTCACTCCCCCTCTCTCACTCACTCATTCTGGTTTTCCTGTCACTGCAGGCTGCCTTTTGTACTGGGCCCCTGCATGCATTGCTGCCTTTTTCCTGCCCACAAACAAATCTGCAGCAGTCTCAACAGGGCTCCGTTGAGCTCACTCACTCCCCCTCCCTCACTCGCTCGTTCTGCGTCTCCTGCCACTGCAGGCTGCCCTTTTGTATTGGGCTCCTGCCTTCGTTGGCGGCTTTTTCTGGCCACAAAGAAATCTGAAGCAGTCCCGACACAGCTCCATTGAGCTCGCTCACTCCCCCTCTCTCACTCACTCATTCCACTTCTGTCGGCACTACAAGCTGGCCTTTTGTACTGGGCTCCTGCCTGCATTGCCACCTTTTTCTGCCCACAAAGAAATCCACAGCAGTCACAATAGAGCTCCGTTGAGCTCGCTCACTACTGCTCTGTCACTCGCTCATTCTGTTTCTCTTGGCACTGCAGGCTGCGCTTTTGTACGGAGCTCCTGGCTGCGTTGGCACCTTTGTCTGTCCACAAAGAAATCCGCAGCTGTCCCAACAGAGCTCCATTGAGGTCTCTCAGTCTCCCTCTCTCATGCACTCATTCTGTTTGTCCTGGCGCTGCAAGCTTCCCTTTTGTACGGGGCTCCTGCCTGCATTGGCACCTTTTTCTGCCCACAAAGAAATCCACTGCAGTCCTGATAGAGCTCCGTTGAGCTCACTCAGTCCCCCTGTTTCACTCACTTGTACTGTTTCTCCCACCACTGCAGGCTGGCCTTTTGTACTGGGCTCTTGCATTGGGGCCTTTTTCTGCCCACAAACAAATCCGCAGCAGTCTCGACAGGGCTCAGTTGAGCTCGGTCACTCCCCCCTCTCACTCGCTCGATCTTAATCTGTCCCAACACTGATTTCCCACAGTGACCATGCTATTCTCCGGCAGGAGTGCAAAAATATATTTTGGCCAGGATGTGAAAAATGACAGCTGTATTGTTCATAAGGAGGTGTGAAAAAATGCCACTGTTGAAAATGTGGCGTGAAAATATTATAAATTTGCGAAGTTACAACGGTGCCTGGAAATAGTTCAACACATGCTTGTAACACTGTCATGTTATGGAGTTTCGTCACCAAATTTTCAACATAGGGATTTTAGGACCTCTGCTCATGAACAGTGCCACTGTCATTTTCTTAATCTGTCCCGAACACGGATTCCCCACAGCGACCGCATTATTCTGCGCTGAACTGTGAAACACATTTCAGTCAGGATGTGAAAATGACAGCTGTACTGCTCATAGGAAGTGTGAAAAATGGCAGTGTTGAAAATCTGGCGAATAATATTACAATCTGCGGTTACAGGGTCGTGGAAAGTGCGCAATGCACACTTGTAACACAGTCATTTGATGGGCTATCATCACCAAATTTTCAACATAGGCATTTTAGGACCTCTGCTCATGAACAGTGCCACTGTCATTTTCTTAATCTGTCCCGAACACGGATTCCCCACAGCGACCGCATTATTCTGCGCCGGAACTGTGAAAACACATTTCGGTCAGGATGTGAAAAATGACAGCTGTACTGCTCATAAGGAAGTGTGAAAAAATGGCAGTGTTGAAAATCTGGCGTAACAATATTACAAATCTGTGAAGTTACAAGGGTGCGTGGAAAGTGCGCAATGCACACTTGTAACACAGTCATTTGATGGGCTATCATCACCAAATTTTCAACATAGGCATTTTAGGACTCTACTCATGAGCAATATCACTGCCATTTTCTTAATCTGTTCCGAACACTAATTTCCCACAGCGACCGCTCTATTCTGTGCCGGAAGTGTGAAAACACATTTTGGCCAGGATGGGAAAAATGACAGCTGTGCTGTTCATAAGTAGGTGTGGTAAAATGGCAATGTTGAAAATCTGGAGTGAAAATATTACAAATTTGCGAAGTTACGAGCATGCGTGCAAACTGTGCAATGCAAGCTCATAACACAGTCATTTTATGGAGTATCATCACCAAATTTTCAATATAGGCATTTTAGGACCTCTACTCATGAACAGTGTCACTGTCATTTTCTTAATCTGTCCAGAACACTAATTTCCCACAGCGAGTGTGCTATTCTGTGCCGGAAGTGCGAAAACACATTTTGGCCAGGATGTGAACAATGACAGCTGTACTGTTCACAAGAAAGTGTGAAAAAATGCCAATGTTGAAAATCTGGTATGAAAATATTGCAAATTCGCGAAGTTACAAGCGTGCATAGCAACTGTGCAACGCACGCTCGTAAAACAGTAATTTTTTTCCACCAAATTTGCAACATAGGCTTTTTGACAGCCCACCTCATGAACACTGGCACTGTCATTTTGTTAATCAGCCCCAAAAGGTGATTCCGCGCAGTGACCACAAAATCACCTTTCGGGGCCGATTAACGCCAACAGTTCCAGAATTCATGAGGATGTGTCCCAAAAACCCCATGTTGAAAATTTGGTGCCAAAATTCAAAAAAATGACTGAGATATGCATTAAAGTTGGAAAAAGACCATTTATTCCATTATACAGCTTACCGGCATTTCTTCAGTTCGCTGTCGGCTTTGAAAAGTGCAGATTGTTCGGGGTCCACGAAGATCGTCGCCTCGGAGGCAAGTATGGGGTGAGGGGTGTGGGAGGCAGGATGCACAGTGGGTGTCTGGCGAGGTGTGGGGGGCAGGGAGACCTCTGAGGACAGTTTCTTTTTACAGGTAGAAAAAAAAAAAAACATCGAGGGACCGTTTTATTTACAGGGGCATGTGGCAGCTGGAGTGGGCTCCCAGCGTACCCACCAGAGTCTTCCTTTAGGGGGCAAGTTAGCAGTCGGAGGATTGGGCACCTGCCGGCAAACAGCAAAAGTGGTGGGTGACATTATGCCGACGGGATTGGGCACCCTGTCGGCAGAGAATATAAGTGGGGGGGGTTACATAATGCCAACGGGGAGTGGGCTCCCCCATCAGCAACATAAACATGAGGCCACTGAAGCCGACAGGGATTGGGGCCCCGTCAGCAAATAAACACAGTGGGGTGGTTAATATTTTTTTTTTAACAAGGCGGCAAACCGCTGCCATGTTCACAAACAATATCAGTCTGTCAAGATCCCGCCCTGCAATAACGGATCACTCTCTCATTGCAGTGAATGGCTTGTGGTACACTACAATGACGAGGTGGCCCCTGATTGCAGGAACTGGGAGTTAGGGCTCATATTCCTCTGTGACATCACTTTCATTTATTTATTTTTTTGTTTGTTTGTTTCTTGTTTCAAATGGGAAGTGTCTTTTTAATAAAGTATAAATACATGTATGTGTGAGTTATTTAGTTTGGAAAGTATTTCTTTCATTATTTGAAAAAGAGTGATACACTAAATATGTAGTGAAGTGAACCATTGTAAAATGGAATCAAATGTGTAGCTGGAATAGTCACAGTCATCCTGTGCTTTCATGCCATACCATAGGCAGGTAAAAAGCTGACTTCAAAGTATTTTGCATTTTCTAGGCTGCAGCTTCATACCATACACTTCATTTGTAAAAATAAGTATGAAAATCTTGTCACAGAGCAAAATCGGCACTAACTGCTAATAGAATGCTGATTTACAGTTTAGCAAATACTTGAAATCTAACTGAGTGGGTTTTTTATAAGAAAACAGCTAGAGTATTAACTGTAGCATTGATGAGCTGGGCAGTTTCTGTGCTTTTATGGCTGTGTATAGTTTAATAAAATTAAAAGTTTTAAAATTAAAACACTCCTGCTAGCTAGACCTGATGCACATAGAAAACCAAAATAGTGAATTAGAGCTATTTAGTAGCTGTTGTCTTACAGAAACCCCAGTTAGCTTGCTCTCAGGTATCTGCTAAACTAATTGTTGCCATTTGTGCTCCCTGGATAAGAACAGTTACAAAGCTCTGCTGTTGCTAAACTGATTTTAAAGCAGTACACATGCCAAATCTAAGGGCATGGCTACATCACAGTCACATGAGACATGGTGCATTGTAGGAGAAAGAAAGCCAATAAACCCATTTGTGATGGAGATCCCCAAGGGTCGTAAAACTCCCATATAGCTAGCAGGCTAATTTAGGAAAAACTCCTAATAGCAGACAGAGGGAATGACACACTAGGACTTAACATACATATCAAAATACTCTACATAACATATGTTTTTTGCACATTCTAGGTAGACTACTCTTTTAATTGCAATGTTTACACCTTGTTCAAGCTCACTCTGCAAGCTAGTCCATGGAACTCAGTCCTGCTTCCAGCATTTATACCAAGCAAATATTGCTGTTGTTTTCAGTGCGTTGCATCTCCTGCAGTTCCTATGTTCACTCAGATTGTTACCCCTACAAGTTATGGTTAATTGCTGCTGGATGCTGCTCAATTACTTTTGCACACTGCTTCATTTTACTCTGGAGGCCAGGGCAGCTACAGCTGTTGCTGTAAACTAGTTTTAAAATTTGCACGTGGGTCACGGCCCTTTCCCATTGCTTCCTTGTTTTTCCTATGGTGGAGGACTGGGGAGTTTTTGGTGAAAAATCATGGCTTCGTGTTGCCCAATTACCTCATGTTCAAATCCTGTCTCCACCGCTAAAATCCTCTGAGTATTTATGTCACCTTTAATTGGCTTCCTTAATGGGACTGGTTGGCTTGCCCTTGCTAATCCTGTATTTGCTGCCCCTCTGACCTACGTGCAGATCCAATCATTGCTTTCACTGCCTCACAGACCTAAATGCAGGTCCAGTCATTGTTTACGTGCAGATTTAAGTTTGTCTTGTGATTGCTATAAACCTGTCTGACCTACGTGAGGGTCTATAACACTCAGTGCTTCATTCAGCTGTCCTTCTCAGTTTGTTTCTTTTGTACTCTAGGGCGTCCCAACCATAAACATTAATTACCATGGCGCAGGGCCTCCCTGCAGCTGATGGTCTCACTCTACACCCTTGAAGTTCGCATCTTGAGTGTGCAAAACCTGGGGTGGGGTCCTTCTCACCTGATCCATAGTGGGAATGTCCTCGCTCCAAGCAGAGCTTTAGCCGTTCAGACATATCAGCGGCATCTCTTGATGTAGAATTTAAGACTTCAGCTGCAAAGGGTGAGGTCTCTAAGCCTAGGGGGGTTCCTTTGGCTAGCCAAGTGAGTTCAGCAGCACCTTCTAAGCTATTCTCCCTATGACTGCCTCTGGTTCACCTAGTTTGTTTTTAGATCGGTAGGCCAGCTGAGTGCCTCAGCAGTCATTGCTTTCCTCCTCCCACCTTGGAGGAGGCTCATTGCAGAGCAAACTGGCTATCAACCCTCCTCTGCATTCCCGTTAGAGGGACAGAGGAGAGCTTTCCTCCAAACTGGAATATTTTCCACCACCCCCTTTTTTGTGTGTGTTATTTATCTCCCCTGCGACTCACCTACCTCTCCTTCAGGCCAATTGCCAAGGACACTCACCTCTCACTCATCTCCGCCGCCGACCCTGACCCCACACTGCAGCCACCTCAGGGTAACCTGATGTAACCATTGCATCAGGTGGGTCCTCTTCAGAGGAGAAATGGCACCTATCGGCCCAGGCATTGGTCCTGGGTGCTGCGCTGCGGCCAGGTCGGCTGTCATGAAACTCGAGGGCACTGGCCGGCGTATCATCTGGTAGGAGGAGAAGCCATTTTCAGTTTTTCCTCCGATTTCCCCTAGTCACGCTGCCTCTGAGCTTCCCCTGGTCTCCACCAGGGGCCACTACAGAGCAACACCAATCCCCAACCCTTCCCAGGAGAGGAGAGCAGTCCTCCAGACACTCAATCCTACTCCTTCCCTTGCCGACCTTCAGGCGCCCAAGTCCGTACCCGAAACCAGGTTGCCAGTGTGGTGTGAGGTAAGGCATCAGTGCATCAGCCCTCTGTGCCACCGGGCCGACTTCCACCCCCATTTAATTGGGTTTCCAAATTGCAGTAGCAGAGCCATCACTAAACAAATATCCCAAGCTTGGAGAGAAGGTGACCTAGCCCGTGAATCCCCAGAGATTTCCTCCTTAAAGGGGCTTTTTTCTCTCCTCCGTGCCTCAGGTCATAAAATTAGTTAGCCTTAGTCAGTTTCCCCTAGTTTATTCAGGAAGGTTCTGCTGCTAGATGGAGGTGAATGGTGCCCCTACTTGCTGTTCCCTCTCTCCTTAGTAGGGCCCATTCATTCACCAGTGCAATCCATTGTACTCATGCCATTCCCTGGTCACCAAAGTAGTAGACCAGGGAGGGGCTGAGGACATGGCCTACCTAGACTTTAGCAAGGCATTTGACACAGTCCCACACAAACTATTAATGAACAAGTTAGCCCACCTGGGAGAGGGTCCCAGGGTGGTAGCCTGGGTAAAACATTGGTTGGACAACAGGACACAAAGGGTAACAGTATACAGAGTTCACAGTGAAGAAAGGAGGGTAACTAGCAGGGTACCGAAAGGTTCAGTACTGGGACCGGTCCTCTTTAATGTCTTTATAAGTGACATTGGAGAGCACCTGGAAGGAAAAGTATGTCTCTTTGCAGATGACACAAAGATCTGCAACAGGGTTGATACACAAGGTGGGGTGGAAAGGATGAAAATGGACTTGGCAAAGTTGAAGGAATGGTCAGATGTATGGCAGCTCAGATTCAATACAAAGAAGTGCAAGGTAATGCACCTGGGAAACAAAAATCCAGGGTAAGCATACACAATGAGGGGGTGAGATACTAACAACAACAAAAATCAAAAGGGACCTGGGAGTAATTATATCAGATGACTTAAGGTGTGCAAGCAATGTGAGAAGGTAATAAGGAGGGCTGGGGGGTGGATACTGGGATGCAAAGGGAGAGGCATCAACAGTAGAAAACTGGAAGGTGTTATCCCTCTGTACAGACAGTTGGAGAGACCCCATCTAGAGTACTGCATGCAGTTCTGGAGACCCCATCTCCGCAAAGATATAGACAGAGTGGAGGCTGTTCAGAGGAGGGCAACCAAAATGGTGCAGGGTCTGCACCAGAAGACATATGAAGAGAGACTAAAGCAACTTAATATGTATACCCTCAAAGAAAGGAGGGAGAGGGGGGACATGATAGAAACTTTCAAGTACCTCAAGGGATTTAACAAAGTTCAAGAAGGTAGCATCTTTCAGAAAAAGAGATGTGCAAGAACAAGGGGGCACAATTTGAAGATAGAGGGGGGACAGCTCAGAGGTAATGTTAGAAAGTATTTTTTCATGGAGAGGGTTGTGGATGCGTGGAACAGCCTTCTTGAGGAGGTTGTGGAGTCAAGAACAGTGGGAGAATTCAGGAATGCATGGAACAGACATAAAGCAATTCTAGTGGGGGGTAGGAGGAAGTAAGCTGTTGGTTAACTAGAATCTGCAGCTTATCCATCAGGTAGGGAAATCGGCAGACTAGGTGGGCCAAGTGGTCCTTATCTGCCATTAAATTCTATGTTTCTGTGTTAAGGGGTACATGATAGAAACTTTCAAGTACCTCAAGGGAATCAACAAAGTCCCAGAGGGTAGCATCATTCAGAAAGAAGATGTGTAAGAACAAGGGGGGCACAATCTGAAGATAGAGGGGGGACAGATCAGGGGCAATGGGAGGAAGTGTTCTTTCACAGAGAGAGTGGTGGACACATGGAATGGCCTCCCTGAGGAGGTTGTGGGGTCAAAAACAGTGGTCAGTTACAGTGGGGGTAGGATAAAGTAGGCTGTTGGTTAACTAGGATCTGCAGCTTATCCAATAGGTAGGGAACTGGGCAGACTGGGTGGGCCAAGCGTTCCTTATCTGCCGTCAAAGTCTATGTTTCTATATTCTGTTAACTTGTGCATCTCATTTATGTTTTATCAAGCTGCCGACTGCTGACATTCTGCTTCTCTGTCTCATTGCCACTGATCTCTCCTGTTCTTTTTGGCACTGCTACAATTTCTTTGGGGGATTCTTCATAAGGTACTTTTAGCCAAGGGAAACTTCCCACGGCACCTCTAGGGGTGGAACCCTCTTTGAGGGTTCCTTGCCTTTGGTACTCCTACAGGGTGGTAATTGGGTGCTGAGTAACAGACCAGACAGAATAGTCTCCAGTGGCACCCTCCCCTGATGTCATCTCAGATCACTCTCCCATCTATTGCATCTGGGGTATCTTTGCTCCCAAAATTCCCTGCAAAGTGATCCAGATGACGGACTTCTCCAAACTTATTGTAGAAAATTACCTCTCTGACCTGTGACAAACAGACTGGTCTCAGGTCACGGCAGCAAATGATCCCTCTGTGGCCCTAGACAACTTTCTTGCTGTCTTTACCCCCCTGCAAAGCAAGCATGTGCCTCTAACAAAAAGGAGGGTAAGGGGTACAGTCACTATGTGGCTCCATGGTGATCTTCTCTCCCTCATGAAGATTAGGGACAAATGCTGGGCTCGCTATAAGGTCTCCCTCTCCAGTACTGACCTTCAGGAGTACAGACAGGTGAGAAACACTTGCAAAACAGCCATTCACTCTGCCAAGAGTGAATATTGTCAATCTGCCCTACTCTCCTCAGCCAGAAACTCGAGGAGCTTTTGGCAGAACATCAAAAACCAGGTCAGTGGGTCTGCCAGAGCTCAGGTCTCTGACATGCACATTGGTGGGGTAAATTGGAATAACCCCCTTATGACTGCCAATGCTTTCAACACCCTGTTCACCGATCTGCCGGCTCTTTCCTTCCTCACCCACGTCTCTAAAACTTGGGACACTACCCTAGTCGATGCAAGCCCTCAACCTCCCTTCTACCTCAGGGTCATCTCCGTCCTGGCGAACCAGAAGCTTCTTGATGATCTCCCCCCTCACACTGGTGCTGGGCATGACAGCCTTGAGCCTTACCTACTCAGACTTGGGGCTTCCATACCTGCCCGCCCTATCACCCACATTTTCAACAGATCCCTTCTGATGGGTGTCATCCCTGACACTTGGAAGGTGGCCAAAGTCATCCCTGTTCACAAACAGGGTGACCCCAAGGACCTCAGAAACTATCGACCGATAGCGATACTGTCAGTGATCAGTAAGCTTCTTGAAAGGGTGGTTGCCTCGCAGGTCTCCCATTACCTGCAGACCTATGATTTACTCTCCCCTGCCCAACACGGATTCCAGAAAGGGCATAGTACTTCCACTGCCCTAGCGGTTGTCTCCTCTGAGATCAGATCTGCTGCTGATCAAGGCAAACTGACTGGAGCCATCTTTGTGGACCTCTCAAAATCCTTTGACAGTGTTGACCACTCACTGCTGCGCTCCTCTCTCCAGTCTCTGGGCTTCTCCTACCCCGCCCTTGCCTGGATCAGCAACTACCTCTCAGGCAGACAGCAGTACACCTCATTTAACAAGGCCCTGTCAAAGCCTGCCCCGGTCAACTGCGGGGTCCCTCAGGGCTCTGTCCTTGGGCCCCTCCTCTTTTCCCTCTTTATTAATCAGCTGCCCTTGGCCCCGGCCCATGGTAGCTCTACTCTGTACACTGATGACTTAGTCATTCTGTTCCGCTCCCAGGATAGCTCTGACATCAACAACAAGCTCAACGCTGACTTCAACCAGATCCAATCATGGCTGGAAGTCCACAAGCTTGCTATCAACTTCCAGAAAACTTAAACCATGCTTTTTAGCTCCAGAGCCAAATTAAAAGCGGTCCCTTCCCCTCTAAGGATCTCATGTGCCGATGGATCCTTCCTACATGACGCTGAATCTGTCAAGTACATGGAGGTGACTCTTGATCCACAACTGGACTGCACTCTGCACATTCGCAATGCTTGCAAGGCCTCCAACAGTAAGTTGGGCCTTGCATATAGAGCAAAAAGTTGCCTCACCCCGGCGGCAGGTCTCACCCTAGCCAAAGGAGTCCTCTTATCCACGCTCTCCTACGGCCTTGTCTCCTTTGCCCTCACCACAAAAAACAATCTCTCCAAATGGGATACGGCGTACAATAATATATGTCACTTTGCACTCTCTGCCCCCCGCCTCACTCACCGCTGCCAGCTCTTTTCTCAGTTGGAGTGGCTTCCTCCGGAAAAATATCGGTCCTTCGTCCTAGGCAACTTCATTGACAAGGTTATCAGAACCGCCACCCCTCCTGCCCTAGCCACGACCCTCATTCCTCCTTCCTCCTCCTACCACCTAAGGTCCAGCAACTCCCATGTCCTTCTGGTTCCTAAAACGCGCACTCAAATGGGTGACTGGGCCTTCACTACTCTTGCCCCTAGACTATGGAACTCCCTTCCAGCGAGCACTTGCTCCTTCACCTCCCATTCCTGTTTTAAAGCTTCCCTCTAGGGCGGCCTCAAATCTGCCTTTACCTGCCTTTGCACTTAAGGTACTCCTGCCGCATGTCCCACTGTTTCTTACTGCTTTATGGTGTAGGGTATCCTGACCTTCCCTTCTGGTGAAACATACAGGGATCAATGAATCAGCTTGGGATGGATCCTTCCTTGCTCTACTGGATCAATTTGTGCTAGGCCATTTGTTTTATTCCTCTGAGTGATTCATTGGCCTCTCCTAGCCCCCTTTTGTAATCTCCTTGACGTACTCTTCAACCCCTAGCCTACAAATGCTGTGTTGTCTGCTATACTCAGCTGACGGCCTGCCTCCTATGTACTATGTTATTATCCTCCTACCACTGGGTAGGTAAATGTCCTCTGGTGTTGCTGCATTTACCATGTTTATGACTGATGCCCTTACTTGTACTTGCTCTTATTGTTTGCCTGTTGTACCTGATTGTATCCTTGTAATCATGAATGTATCTCTGTAATCTCCCGGGTCGCACCTGAAAAAGGCACTTGGTTGTCCAGTGTGTTTACCTGGTAAACAAAAACAAATAAATAAAAAACTCTTCCTGGAATAGATAGTGTGAATGGCCAAAGTAATGTAACACAGTTGCACAAGCATAACACTACTGGTTGCGCAAGCCCTTGAACTGAAAGGCTATGCCTGTGATTTAATGGCTGAGTAACCAGCCACTCTCCTTTTCTGAGCTATATAAGCAGTTCCTTCCAGTCTCCCTCTGAAGCACTTTTTCTTTCCCCCATCCTCCCTTCCTCCTCCAGCGGCACACCTCTCTCCTCTGGGGGATTCTTCCTAAGGTACCCTTAGCCAAGGAAAACTTTCTGTGGCACCTCTAGGAGTGGAACCCTCTTCAAGGGTTCCTTGTCTTTGGTACCCCTACAGGGTGATAATTCCTCCTCATACATGTGATATCTCTCTCTTTTCGCAGGAGTCTCCTGTTTTTTTGACTGAACTCCCTTCCTCCTGGGAGACAAAATCTGCTTAAGTAAAATTATATTCAAAATGTCCATTCATGTTTTTTTTGGCAGATAAAGACAATAAGAAGTAAATTAGTGTTGAACAATGTAAGCGATAACTTTGTACAACTAGTTGTTGATTCTTTTTAGTGCTTATTCTTGACAAAATGAAATATATTAAATGTTTTTAAATGCTTTTTTTTTCTTATTTTTTGACACCATTGAAGGACAAACTCGTGACCTTACGAAATCTCCCTACTAGCAGGCCAATCTCCCTACTAATTTGACCCAAGTCTCCCTCTTAAGCAAGTTGGACATATCACATGTATGCCTCCTGGAATAGAGAGTGTAAATGGCCAAAGTAATGTGACACAGTTGCACAAGCATAAAACTACTGGTTGTGCAGGCCATTGAACTGCTGTTGTAGATTTGAAATGACCAATTTCCACCACCTGTTTTCAACCTGTCAAATATGTTTTAAACAATGTCTGTTCAATGCCCTATACCCCCGTTTCACCAAGTCTGGCCAGGAGAATGTTGTGGTTCAAGGTGTCAAAGGCCTTAGATAAATCTATAAATGAAGCACCAACTGACCTTCTTCTGTCCAGACTCTGCTGTATGTCTCCTACAACTTTTACTAGAGCAGACTGAGTGCTATGAGTTGGCCAGAGCCCCGATTAGTGCTCATTCATCATGTTATTCCCCTCTAAGTAACTTTTTAGCTGTCCAGAGATAACTTTTTCCTAGAATTTTCAGAACCTGGGAAAACAAGGGAAATGAGTCAGTAATTACTAAGTTCTAGTCTAGAACCCCCTTTGAATATAGGTATGATCTTTGCGGTCTTCCAACCTGCGGGAAATTCTCTGGTTAGAAGGGAGAGTTTAAAAATGCATGTTAAAGAACAGACTATGCAAGGGGCCACATATTTCAATAACTTTGGAGGGATATTGTCCAAACTTTTGCTCTTGAAATATCACTTTTCAGTAGCTCATCCCTTACATCTTGTATTTAGATGCTTTTAAATTGAAGGATCTTAATCCCATCTAATACTAGTAGCTTTTCTGAGTTCATAAGTATGTTTGTTGTGTGCCTGCCTACAATGATTCCATTCCCCACTCCGACCTGTGTTTTTGGCTTTATGCCACTTTTTTATTTCTATCTATCTTTGAGTCTATGCAAGGCTGTAGTATACCATATGGCATTTCAAGATTGCATCTTTCGCTGTCTCAGTGGGGCATGGTGGTCACAGATACATATAAATTCTTAATGGAAATATGACCATACTTCTGAAGCAGTGGAAATCAACTCTAATCTGTCCCAGCGCAGGTTCTCCACTTCCTTCATAAACTTCAAATAATCAAAACCTTTAAGGAATAGAAGGAGCAGAGAGGGAAGATTGCACAGAAGAGGACCACAAAAAAGCAGACAACCTGAACAGGTACTTCTGCCCAGTCTTCACAGTGAAGAGAGGGAAAGGGGAGATGGACCACCAGGGAGTAGAATGAACATGGGAGAAGGTGGACACAAGACCATTTTCAGAAGAAAGAGTCTGGAAGGACTTGTAACTCTGAAGGTGGGCAAAACAATTGGGCCATACGGGATACATCTAAAGGAACTTAGAGAGGTGCTACCAGTCCCAGTGACAGCCTTGTTCAACACTCACTAGAAACAGGCATGGTTCAGGAGGACTGGAGAAGAACTGACATGGTCCCGCTACATAAGAGTGGCAGCAGGGAGGAGGCTAACAACTATAGGCTGGTCAGTCTTGCATCAGTGGTGGGGAAATTAATGAAAACCCTATTAATGGAAAGGCTGGCTAAGTTCTTGAATCTCATGGCCCACAAGACCACAGCTAGCATTGAGAGGTCCTGACAAATGAATCTGATGGTTTTCTTTGACTAGGTGACCGGGAAATAGATCAGGGAAGACAGGAGACATAGCCTGTCTGGACTTCAGCAAGCCATCAATTTTGTGGAGGCTGAGAAAGAAACTGAGCAGCTTGGGGTGGGATCCAAAGTGGTGAACTGGGTTAGAAACTGGCTAACAGATAGGAGCTAGAGGGTGGTGGTAAAGGGCACTCACTCAGATGATGGAGGAGTGACCAGTGGGGTGCCACAGGACTCAGTACTGTGACCAGTCCTCTTCAATGTCTTCCTAAGTGACATTGCTGAGAAATTGGAAGGGAAAGTATGCCTTTTTGCAGATGATACCAAAATCTGCAATAGGGCAGACACTCAGCGGGGGGGGGGGGTGGAGAGAATGTGCAGGGATCTAGGGAAATTTGAGGAGTGGTCTAAAGCATGACAGTTGCGGTTCAATGGCAAAAAGTTCAAGATCATGCACCTAGTGCATTGGAACCCAGGTGCTGAGTATAGGTTGGGGGCAGAGGTATGGCCAGTCTTTAAACAGGAAAGGGATTTTGGAGTTATCATTTGTGACAACCTCAAGGTGGCAGGGCAGTGTGACACAGCCATGGGTAGGGCTTGTGGGATGCTGGGTTTCATAGGTATCTCCAGCAGGAGGAGGGAGGTGCTGTTACCATTGTATCGCTCACTGGTGAGACCGCACCTGGAGTACTGTTTCCAGTTTTGGAGGCTGCTCCTCAGAAAAGACAGAGGGTGGAAGCAGTCCAGAAGAAGAACATTAAAATAGTGATGAGGTTGCATGAGAAGCCCTATGAGGAGAGACTGAGGGATCTCAACATGTATACTCTGGAAGAGAGGAGAGCGAGTGGCAACATGCGAGAAACCTACAAGTACCTCACAGGGATGAACAAGGTAAAAGAGGGACTAGTTAAAACAAAAATATTTTACCCACGGTAGTCCAGCAAAGATGTAGCATGTCATTTTTAGTGGAGTGCAGAAACATAGAAACATAGAAATTGTTGCCAGAAATGGACCATTTGGGCCACCCAGTCTGCCCAGATGTCCCCTGCCTAATCTGTCTCCACAGACCGTAACTGGTCTCTGGCACCCCTCCATCTTCCCTGCCTGTTTTCTAATATGCCACTATGCCTACTGCATGCATGCTTGAAGCCCCCCACTGTTTTTGCCTCCAACAGTTCTGCTAGCAATCTGTTCCAAGCATCTACAACCCCTTCAGTGAAGAAATACTTCCTTACATCTCTCTTAACCCCCCATTGCATGCCTCCTGGTCTTGGTGCTCCTTTTTATTTGAAAGAGACTTCCCTCCTGCACCCTGTTCACCCGTGAGATACTTGAAGGTCTCTATCATGTCATCTCTCGCTCTTCTCTCTTCCAGGGTGTACATGTTGAGATCCCTCAGTCTCTCCTTGTAGGGTTTCTCATGCAGCCCCAGTACTATTTCAGTTGCCTGCCTCTGGAATGCCTCCACCCTGTCTATGTCCTTTCTGAGGTGCAACCACCAAAACTGGACACAGTACAAGTTTAATTTTGATTGTTATTAACTAGAAAATTATAGATATGGCCAAGCTTTTTATTAAAGCTACCCATATTACCCTTTAATGAATATGATAACCTTTCAATATTAATTGCTTCCAGCAATTCATTCTCACATTCTCTTATTGATGGTTGACTTCATTCTGTCCATAATCACAGTATGTAATTCTTTGCAGCCATTGAAATTAGGGCAATTGCCTATTTTGTACTGATGTCTTTAATTGAAGTATTCCCAAACTGACTTATTATATGTTTCCATGTTCATGTTTTGATAAATTTTCCTTTCATTTTCAAATTTCTAGATGATTGCTAACCAAAACTTCTGTATCTGACCACATTACCAAAACATAAATCAAATTACCATCCAGACTAGTACATTTATTACAGTTTGCTTCAGTTGTTATTCCATCTTTTTCATCTTGAAGGGAGTATATTATGCATTTTTTTGAACAGAGTTGTTTTATGATTGGCTGATGTCAATGCTTCATGTGAAAAATTCCAAGTTTTAGACCAGTTCTATTCCAGAACATCCCGGTTTGTAGCATTAGACCACCATGTTATATTATCATCTGAATTAATGACTGTAATTCCATCAAGGGATTCTGGTGACATCATAAACCATGAGAACAAAGCGTGAGTGTCTCATGATGTCACTAGAATCCCAATATGGAATGACAAACCTAGTTACTGCTGATTTTTTTTATAATAGATAGAATGCTCCAAACATTTTGTCTCATAATACCTTTGTTAAAGGAGAGCTGTGCTGAATCTGCACATTGTTTTTTCCTAGTAGATGCTTTTTTCATATATCTGATCCATTTCTGATATTGCTTCATCTTTATTGGCCTTTTAATAAACACAGTGACTGTTTCTGATGTACACTCTGCTTGTAAGTGCCATTTTAGAACAGTATGATGTAGTTTATGTCCCCTTTGGGCCACAGAGTTCCAGAGCAGCATATGAATGCATTGTGAAAACACTGTAGTTCTGTACCAATGACATAATGTACATCATACAGTTCTAAAATGTTACTGCCCACCAAAGTATAAAGTAGAAACACCCAAAAAATTTTGCAAAAGGCCAGTACAGATGGAACTAAAACAGAATGGGAACCAGTATAGGAATGCAGCTTCTACAGAATACAAGCTTGGGGATTCAAGGCAGTTCTCCTTTAAGATGTCAGAATGATTGTATTATGACTTTCTGATGTCAAAGCGAGGGTATTATGAGTTTTGATGTCACTGATTCCCTATGGGAAAAAATGATTCTTATATATTACAGGTGTAATAATGTACTCTAGGTGTGTGTCAGTGCTGTAATAACCTCACTTCCACAGTGGTTGAAGGCTTTTGGCTGTGCCTCGAGTCTCACAACCCATCCAGATCATTTGGTTATTACAATATTGCCATACACCCAACCCTGGATTATTTCTTACATAACACATTCGAGTTAGCTGGAGTGATTTATAATAAGTTTTAATAATTTTTCTTTTAATTTCAAAAGTTAAATGAAGTCACCCTTCCCGGATGTGAAGTAGAATGCATCACTTCCAACATTCCTCCAAGAGAGAGAGACCACTGTATGATGACTGACTGAAATCACATCAGTGATTTATATTTTGAAAAATAAGCCATTTTGAATCACTGAATGGTTTTGCAAATGAAGGGAGGGCATTTTGGTAGCTGTGTGGAAAAGGTGGAGGATTAAACTTAGTAACACTGTTTATATGGTAGGGAAAGGTTTCCTGTATTGTAAACTACTGGGATGACAGCTCCCTGTTGTCCTTTTATGGGCAGTGAAGGCAGCAAGGCAAATATAGCATTTGAATGCTAACTATAATTTGGGGGTATGGGGAGTGGTGAAGGAAGGAAGGATGCTAAATACATGAAGCATAATAGTGATAATACAACAGCAGCAGTACTGTCCTCAACAAAAGTGTGATTGCTTCATTTGTATAACGTACTCAACCTCTGGGCTCAGGCTTTACCCACTCAGTATCAGATTATTACCTTGTATAGTACTGCTACTGGCTGTGTATTTATTGCCATTCTATAGAAACTCAGAAGCACAGAAATTTTACAGGTAGAAAAAAGACCAGAGTCCATTGTGTCTGCTCTGTTCCTACCTAACTTGGCACCACTAACCTAGTGCTGTGTGTGTACTGCCAAGTTCCCTATGGTAGCACAACCCCTTCCCCTCCCACTATACTCGTTACATCCTTTCAGCCATATATGCCTGTTTCCACCTATAAAGCACCCCTCATCTCCATTTCTTCCACATCACTGAGTAAAGTGCTCCTTTGTAAAGAAAAAGTGAGCTACTATAAGGGATTATGTAGCTGTTGGACAGAACTGTATAAAAAACCTTTGAGTTATAACTGTCTCTCAATAACATAAAATGGGTTTAAAATAATGTTATGAGTTAATAAAAATGGTTGCATTAAAGTACAAAAATTCACAGCAATCAAGTTTTTTAATATTTACCATACATGTGTTAGAGCCTTTTGGCATACAGGACTATACAGAATCATAATTGTTAAGATGTACAATAGGTCCTACTGACACTGCTGTGCAGAATAGTATATAATTAGACAATTCATTTTATTTATGCCTATTTCAGTTAGTGTTGTATGTTGTGAAGTGAATGAGGTAGGTGTAGTCCCTCATGGGAACTAATTGGAATCTGATGTAAGCCCCCCAGGTGTCTGGGGAGTAAGCAGAATAATTTTACTGCAGATGTGTGTGGGAGGGGGTGGCTGCGGCCAGAAAACATGGTCAGAAAATAAATGTGCTCATTACCTGGTTCATTAGATGTTGCGAGATGGCTTCACATGCAGGGGGAGCAGGCACTTTGCTTCATTTCGGTGGGGACAACTGCAGGGGCAATATTCGTTAACAGGCAACAAGCTTGAAACAGTCCTTATTAATTAAATCAAATGTCCATTCCAGAATCAAAATGCAAAGAACTGATTTAATTGAAACTGAGTAAATTAATAATCCACTCCATGGAGCGTGGGTACATAACAATGGTGGGAGCAACTTCACAGGCACAGAGGCAGCAATTCCCCTTGAGCTGAAAAGGCTATGTTTTCTGACAGCAGCACTTTAAATTGTGGGCCGAAAAGGCCACACAAGATTTACACTTTGACTTAGCAGCACTTCCTTTACATATTCCTTGAACATTACAACTTTTCATCCACTAGACACATTTACTTGAACGTCTTTCCCTTGGTTTCTTAAATACTTAATCTGAGGTAATAAACGAGGACAGTGCAAGATGTTTCTACTGCCTCAGTCTCATTTCTAGTTTGCTTTCTTAAAATGGGGAGCACTTTTGTCTCAAAGGTGGTATTACTTCTAGCATGAACAGTACCACCAAAAACCCTCCTGCCACCCAATCACTGATGCCACATGCCTGGTCCGAGCATCCCAGGGAGTCACATATATCCCTGGTGATCCCAAAGACTCAAGGCACTTTCCGCTCATATAGTGATTCTAGTTCAGGATTGCCTTCACCCAGGGGACCCAGCTGAAGTGCCACATGGAGCACTCAAGCAGACTGCCACCCTGCCCGGGGTCCCAACAGCCATTCCCCATGCAGAATTCCCCTTGGAAGCCTCATGGAAGAGGCGAAGTGCTAGGGTTAGATCTTGCAGTGAATGTAAGCTGTGGCAATAATGTATTTGCAATAAATGCTTGAACTATAACCAAGCAGCCTATGTGGACGTTCTTATGTAGAGTGCGGCCTTTTGGAACACACCCATGCAGAACTCTTCATGCCTCCACAGGCTGCACTACCTAGAGAGCCCCAACACTGCAGTGGCACTCAGTCCAGAGAAAGGAGATAGGCTGCCACCACTATCCCACTGACGATCCAGGCTGCCATTCCTGGATCACGCCCCAGACCCCTTCTGCCATAACTGGCCCAGACACAGCCAACTCACTGACTCTCAGGCTGCACTCACCCACTGGCGAGAATGTTATTGTCCAGGACCCCCTCCGGTGCCTACCCCAACCAAGGTACCAGAGGTCACTTGCTGGACTCCGTTACTCTTCTTACCTGGGCTACAGCTCCCATGAAACAGCACCCAAAGGGACCCCATTGCTTGCTCTGCTTCACTCTTTCAGCTTGAACTGCTGCACTTTGCCTGTCTTTGAGGGAGGAGGGCCGGGGTGAAGAACGGTCCACCCCGGCCCCGCCGCAGCCCTCAAGGCTGAACTAATGGGCCGACCCCGACTCTCTCTCTTTTCTCTGGCTCTTCCTCCTCCCCCTCTCTAGTGGCAAACCCCCCTATTATCCCCTTGTGGGATGGGTCCACCTGCTGTCAGCAGGCAGGCCCACATCCTAGACCTACTGGCACCATAGCTTTTCTCGCTTAACTACACTTAGCTACAGAAATTTAACTAGTAAGCTCCCAAAGGGGTGCTTACACTGAGGAGTATTAATATAGGACTATAACACTTAGGGATATGCAGTGATTTAATTTTAATACTGTCTTAATGCAGATCCTCTACCCTGATGAAGCCTATAGATGGGCAAAACGTTGGGCAGTCTATAAGGGATCTCTATCAGATGTATGAAAATAAACTATATATGAAGAATTCTGTGGATTGAGCATCTGGTTTCAGTACTTTTTGGTCTCTGAAATTCACAACTCAAGCCCCAAACCTATACCTATATTTACCCAAAAAGAAGGGAACCCACCCTGTATAGTTTATTTTTGGAACCCCAATACAGCCTATGTTTTCCACAGAGCTTAAATGTCTGACATGGAAGACAGTGTTTTCAGTAGCCATTACTTCTGCCACACAGGTCAGTAAACCACTGGCCCTCTTTACTGAACCACATTTGATAGCATTCCATAGTGATACAGTGATGATGAGGCCACATGTAACATTTTTACCAAAGGGGGGGTTTCTGAATTACACATAGACCAGTCTGCGATTTTGCCTGTTTATTTTCCACAAACTCATTCAAATGCAGGTGAGGAGAAACTACATTGCCTGGGCGTAATAAAGGGCCTTGAGTATTTACATGGACAGGACCAAGGAGCCCAGAACTGACAGCAGTCAACTGTCTGCCACTTTTAATGAGATAGGTAATGGCAAAACAGCAACAAAGAAGATTATTTCTCATTAGATAGTCTCTTGCCTACAGTTTTGCTATAAAAAAGCTGTCATGCAGTCACCAAAAGACCTGTGGGTACACTTCACTATAGCTGTGTCCACCACTGTTGCAGCAACAAGGGGTATACCCCTGCAAGTGGTCTGTAAAGCACCTATCTGGTTCACAGTTTGCACCTTTACTTCCCATAACAGACAAAACCTCCAGACTAGAAAGGATGCCAGGTTCTGTATTTCAGCACTTCGGAACCTTTTTCCGAAGTAGGTTCTAGACCCTGCCTCCCAAGGTACTGTTTGGAGTCTACAATTTTTAGGACATCACTAATAAACTCTTGCTGCTAGAAGAAAACATTACTCACCATAGTGATGATGTTTCTTCTAAAGGGTTTATTAATGATTCCTATAAACCATCCACTACCTCCCCTTCATGAACCATTGTATAAAAAGATTCCTAAGAATAAAAACTTTGTTTTATTTGCTTGAGCATTTCCTTAGTTCAGACTTTACAAGTGTAGTTTTTACATTCTTATTTACATTTACATTAGATAAGAATACTTAGCATAGACAAGATAAATGGTCACAGCTCTCTTCTGGTCTTCAACTATACATCTGCCACCAGAACACTGTGGGGAAGGTGACCACTGAGCAGAAATAGAATTTTAACATTCCAAAGTTTTGTCTCAAGAGCAAAACCTCATGGCTGAGATGCTGCAATTTATGGCAATCATTAATAAGCCCTCTAAAATAAATATAATTACTATGGTGAATAATTTTTTCATCTGAACTATTTTTATGCTTCCCTGCAAACGAGTAGCCATGCTGACTGCAACTAATAATCCAGTTGCGCAGGAATTGTTAGGTGACAGGTCTCCCTACGCCATTATGATCACAAGCTATAAACAGCTGAGATGATTGCTTATGGTATTTTGATCTAACGCTGTAGAAACTAAGGATATTTGTCACATTGATCAAATGTAGTGTAGTACAACTCTGACATCCAACAGGCTGAGGTGATGGGCACTAGGAAGAGGATTTTCAAGGTAAAGAGCTTCTCTTGTTGCTAGCCATTTGAATGTAAGGCCTGTCCATTTTCTGAGGATTGGGTAAGAACTGAACTATTCCCTTTTCTTGTAACTGGTGCTGGACCCTGATTTATTTATTGAATTCTGTTAACTGGGTAGGTCCACTGAAATGGATGTGTCCCTTTTTCAGGGGTGACCCAGAGTTCGTTACATTAAAAACAGCAATCAAAGGCAATGCCAAGATACAAAGATACGGCAGCAAGTAGAGAATTCTGTACATAATTTTTATAAAGGGACGACATTGCCTGATTTGGGGGGGGTGTCTTATTGAACATCTCATGGTAAAGACAAAAGTCTAAGCTATCACTCAATCACTGCAAATTGTAGTTTTAATGAAGTTTTAAATTATTTTGTCACGTAATGTAATTATCTATCTCTGGCTGCATAAATAAGATCTCAACATTTTGCAACATAACCTAGTTGCTATCATGGAGGTAATCCTTTAAGTAATAAAATATTTCAGCAATTTCACATTCAATAAGGTATTTACATACAGAAAAAGCCTGTTTCCAGAGCACAAAGTGATACACAATTGTAGGGCCACTAAACTTGTCTGTGCCTTTACCTTCAGTCAGATAATATACCCTGCTCCTAAACTGTCTGCCTCTGTCCCACCAGACACTGATCCTGGGTTAAAATGTCATGGTACTTAAGATGCCATCTGCACATGTCCAGTCAATGCAAGAATTTAAGAGTGCCTGTGCCTACACTGTGACCAGCTGAAGTGATGTCACGTAGTGTCAACATGAGGATGCAAGCATGGTCACTGCAAAAGAGGAAACTGGGTTCATAAACAAACCTCTCGTATACATAGGCCTCAGAGCAGTGAATGATGTCCACCTCACTGAAATGGCACTCTTGGTCTTCTGGAGGAGGCCATATCACCCTCCAGTAACCCCAACTGGCTGGTTCACAAAGTGGTGTCAGATCAAACGAAAGGCATGCCCTACAATCTCTGCTTCAGTGTGGGTGCTGTGATCAGGCACCAAGAAAATGGGAAACAGCAGGTCAAAAAGTTCAAGTTTATGAAAACAGGAATGCTTAAGAGCACTTGTGCCCATTTTCATAGGCACCTCTGGTCAGAGTACAAGAAGACATACATTAATAACAGTGCAAAATGTGCATTGCCAATTGCAAGAAACAAATAAACTTTGTTTATAAGACAGTACAAAATTATTTAAAACAAAGGCAAGACCTGCTGTTTTATAGGTCATTTTCCAAAGCTTTTAATTTGCTAAAGGTTGAGCCATTTTTCATTACACTATTTGGAAAGGAATTCCAACATTTGGTGGCCCTAATGTCAAAGAATGATTTCCAATTTTTGTTTTTCTTAGGGGAAGTATTACGGTACCCTTTTGTTTTGACATGGTAAATGTTACCTGTAGTTTTTACAAACTTTAGGCATCTGTTCTGGTGCGTTATTATTTCCTCATGGGCTCAGATAAGTGCACTTGTAACTAATCTAAAATACATAAGCTTATCATGGCCTTCCTCTACAATGCATTTATGCACTGATTTATGATTGTCATCTGAAATGCTTTGACTTCTGCATTGTTTTATGATACTCAGGTTCTTGTCTATTCCAATGTTTTCTGTTTTATTGTTGGATCACCTTTAATTGCTGTTCCTTTGCCTGTAACTCTCCCGGATCGTGCCTAAAAACAGGCAATGCTTTTGTCTAGTGCACTTACCTGGTAAACAAAAACTAATATAAATAAATAAAATCTTCCATGACCAAAATATAAATGAATACAAATCTAGTAAATAATAATGCTGCACTTGTATGAAATGTATTCATAAAATAATAGGTTAAATTAATAGGTGGCAAAGACCCAGCTTGTTTGCTGCCATGATTGGAAAGGTTTTGGAATATAATGCGAGATGTGACCAAGTATTGTTGCTGTATGAATAAAACAAACTAAGAAAATCTTTTGTCTATTCGGGGGCCCTTTATTATGAATGGCACATGGATTGGTGAGATTGCTTGTGTGTATTTTTTTTTAAACTTTCTTTATTCACTCTCTCTCTACAGCGGGGAGTACTTACGCCCATCCAGCCTTGTACACAGATGCTCAACTGATCCTAGGTGGAGCCAGACTCCACCGCAACAGCTGAAGTGAGGAGGACCGCAGCTTACCCCCTACTTCAGGGCCACTCCCGGTGGGGGGAACCAGCAGAAGAGACCACATCACCCTGAGCCCTCGTCTCCAGCCATTGGGCTTTGTTTGGTCCACTGGATAGGTCATCCATCTGTGGCTATCATGCTGCTGTAGGAGAGGGATTTTTGGAGCTTGTAGTTCCCCCTGGGCTTGGATGTGCAATGATGCTCTGCTCAACGTGCGTACACGCCTGTGTGCACTCAAAAGGCATCTGCCACAGCCCCAAACCCCTGCATCCAGTGGTCAGACAATGCAATCCCCTGGTAGCCACCAGGGGCTGCTATTGCACCAGCAAGAGCAACTCCCCTTCCCTGAGGAAGGAGAGCGGTCCTTGGATGCTCAATCCTTCCTCAACTCCACCAACTCTAGGCAGCCCGTGTTCGTTCCCAAACACGGGTCGCCGGCATGGAGCGAGGTGTGGCATCCAGCGCCTCAACCCTCAGTGCCACTGGTCCAGCCACTTGTGTGTATTGTATATTATAATACATGGATAATAAAAATAATAACAAATGTCATACAAAAAAATTACCGTAATATCATCATTGAAAATGCAATGATAGTATTAAGAGATCTCGTAATACTCAAGTGATGGTATTATGACAAAGTGCATTACCCATGCTGCATGCAGTCCTTCAGCTAAGCATAAACCCCATGCTTAGCAAATTAAAGTGAAATGTACACAACAACCAACTGCGAGCGCCATCAGCGAGCAGCTTCTACTTTCAGTATTTTAATGCAACCGCCGATTGCAAGTGCCAGAAGGGAGCGTCTTTCAGCTTTCAGAGCTGGAGGTTACTGTCAAGCATTCAGTTGCTTGACCATTTACACACCAGCCTGCACTTGGCCACTAACAGAAATAAGGTACAGTAACACTTTTCTCATGTGAAGCAAAGACTGTCCTAACCGAATGAAAGCCTACCCTCTCTTGACAGCCCAGGGTGTGTGTGTGCTGGGGGGAAGGGGGATGAGAGCATTTTTAAAAACTCCTTGGATCCTTATATTATAAAAAATGTAAAATAGGGGACTGTGTATCACTTTGCTAAAAATGCCATCTTGAGGTTCTGGTGACATGTTGGACCCTCTCGAGCTTTGATCTGGAGGTTCTCATACCACCAGAACCTCTTTTTGGTATTATAGACTCATAATATACAGTCCCCATCTATAATTTTATTGGTTTTGCTTGCTAATTAGCTACAAATAGCTAGTTTGTAGCAGAAGATGACTTAAGGGAAATATTCCTCTTCCAAGAGGAAGGATGAGCCAGAAGTAGCTGTATCACTCTTCTGCAGCCACCATTCAGACAGAAAACTATTCCAATTGGCTTCTACTTGCAGACTACATGTCTCCCAGTACTGTACCGCCTCAATGTGAAAGGTGTGTTCTTCTTTTTAATGACTCTGTGTTAAGAATGAACTCCCAACAAACAGTTTAAGCATCCAAGGCATTTTCAAAAGGATTCATTCAAGATGCATCCACTACTATCTGCAACAGGAAAGTGTGCCCATCCTGCTAGATTATCTATTAGATGCTCTAACAGAATCCGAAGTTTGCATCCCATAACAGACACAAGTGTGTCAAACTATCAGTTGCATCCATTTTCTGATGCAGATTATGACGTTTTGTCATAAATAGATGCAACTTCTGAAAATAGGCAGAAGGGCTGCCTGCATGTTAGTGTGAGGGTGCAGGCGCAGCATGCATTTGCATCTGCATCCCACTCCTTTGCAAACTCTTCTCCCAGAGGCCTGCAAGGAACAAGAGTACATTTTGGTTTAATAGGTGAAGCACAAAAGAACTATGGACCCAAAATTGAAATCATGTGAACCACCCAAACTTTTTTTTGCTGATGAAAAATAGACTTTATGCTCAACTTGTGAGGACTGCTGTAGTGTAACAAGTAAAGTTAGTCATCCCCAACTGAGTTTGTTGTGCCTTCCATCACAATTGTTATGTTTGCGAGCACAGATATGTGAGGCAAAGCCATGACCGTGGGCTAAAATGACATGAGCACTTGAGGCAGATGGTATATCAGCAGTAAATGGCTAAGTTAGAAGTTCTGAAAATAAACATTTTTTGTTTTTCTTTTGGTCACACACCGGTTGTTCCCCCTCTCATCTGTCATATGTGGCTCACATGGAATAATGCACCATCTGAACTATAGAGTTTATACACCTAATTCACAGGTTCTGCTTTGTCAGCACAAGGTGTTGGTTCAGGAATATTGTGTTTTTTTTTCCACTATTCTAACCCTTGTGAAAATGGACTATTAAGGGATATGTCTTCAAACGGGGGGTGGTACAATTAGTTAAACTGTTTCCTATATTCCCACACAAGTTCAGCCACAGATGGATTTTTAAAATATTTAACATAAACAATAAGACATGACATGGTGTGGGGTGTTGGGAGATACCTGCATATACGGGGGGGGGGGGGCATAGTGAGGCATAATGCTGCAGGTGGAGGTATAGCCCCTGGAAGTGCAAGTATCCCCCAACACTCCACACCCTAAATTATTTTGTTGTTCTAAGAAAATTATATTTTTTTGTAGATTTAAAAAAAAAGGAAAAGTTAAAAAGCATTTTAAAAATGGTTACTTTGTAAAATAGTCCTTTAGCGCAGTGCCACGCATAGGTTGCAACTACAGTAGAGGGTCCTACAACTGAGCATGCACTGCGTGCTAGGGATGCACTGTGTGTGACCCTGGTATGAGCCTTTACAGGAAGTGAGAGACTGCAAGGCAGAGATGAAGCGCTGCAAGTGTTATCGATCAGGAGTGGGGTTGGGACAGCAGTGTGTGATGCTGTTCAGGAGTGAGCAGTTGAGAGGAAAGTTTAAAGAGCAACTTTTTATTATAATAAAAAGCCTAAGAACAGTAGATTTATACCAATTGTGTTTTACGTTTATTATTTTCTAGTTATTTATTTTCTTTACTTTCCCCTGCTATTGTCCTGCTTAATATTGTAGGGAATGCAACAATTATTTCATTGAAGCTTTCAAAGTGTATCTGACTCTCCCCTGCTCACCACACAATCACTGTTTGTGACATCACAGTCTGTTTTCATGGTAAGCACTATGATGTCATAAAACACAGGCGCTGTGAGGTTAACAGGGGAGAGGCAAATGCTTTCTATACAGACTTTTTAGCTGGATTACCAAGATGTGCTATAAATCTTGAAAAGAAACATTGAACGTGAAAAAATGTATTCTGTAGTAAACTGTAGCAACTGAAACAACTTATTTACAAAAGAACATGCTGAAGTTTAGAGTTGCTCTTTAAGTAAAGAAAAAAATGAAACAAACGTCTGGCACAAGTGAGCTTGTCAGTGAGTGGTGGAGGTTGTGACCAAGCGGGCATGGGAGTGGCAGACGACCGGGACTCTGTGGAAGTTATATGCTGGCACTTTATGATTTGATGTTTCTTATATTAACTTGGGGAAAAAAACACTACACGCAAATGCATCAGAAGTGGATGAGTGTATTACTGTGTGAAAAAGAAAATGGAAATGAGAGTGAGGAGGGAGAAACTCAGTACAAGAATAAAAATAGTGGCCATTTCAAAAACATTTTCTAAGTGGCATCTTGATATGTAGGGAGATGGGTTACCATGCACTGGTACTCTTTTGGGTGGTGGGTGTTGCATATAAAAGAATGGCATTAAAATGCCACTGGCCAATCAAAGGACATGATTTTTACAACCTATTTTCTAATCCCACCATGACACACCTGGAAACAAGCTATAATAGCTTAGAGTGCCTTTCTTGGTCAAAAAATTACAAATAAATAAATAAACTAAATAACATGTATTTTGCTTAATTATAAAATGGGTAAGAGAATCCAAGACCTGTGATTGGTCAGATGTGATCACATGACTGTGCATAGAAACATAGAAGTTGATGGCAGATAAGGACCGCAAGGCCCATTCAGTCTGCCCATTTTTTCTACCTTATGAATGTGTCATAGGCCTTTGCTCTGTCAATGGCCTATCTATTCATACTCACCTGTATTGCTCCATTATGCCTATCCCATGCCTGTTTGAAGCCCTGCACTGTATTCATATCCACCACTTCCTGTGGTAGGCCATTCCATGCTTCCACCACTCTTTCTGTAAAAAAGAACTTCCTCACATTACTCCTTAATTGGCCTCCCTCTAATCTCATGCTGTGTCCTCTTGTCCTGCCATTTTTCTTATATTGAAACATGTTAGACTCTTTCACCTTGTTAATGCCCTTAAGATGTTTGAACATTTCGATCATATCACCTCTCTCCCTCCTTTGCTCTAGGGTATACATATCGAGCTCCGTTAATCTGTCCTCATATGTTTTCTGATACAGTCCCTGCATGATTTTGGTTGCCTTTCTCTTGATTGCCTCCATTTTGTTAATGTTCTTGTGCAGGTGCGGCCTCCAGTACTGCACACAGTCATCATTCCAGTACAACAGCATAGGTCAGAAATACTTATTGTTCTTTACTTTACTGCTCAGATTTTACAATAAAAATCAGTGGAAGCATTTTATGCTCACAATAAGGCACTCCAGTGTGTGCATAATTGTGGGATAATGGCACTTCCAGGGTGCTTATAACACTCAGATTTGCCTTATGCCCCGCTTCCCAATACATTCTGTAATCTTACAATAACACACACCTTATCATGCTTTTTGGTTAACTACACAATGTACCAGCATCATCTTGGAACATAAGTAATGCAAGTCTGATACTACTGCATACAAGAAGCAAGATGACCTTTTTAACCTCGAACAGCTAAACAAAAGGAATTGTAAACAGGCAGAAATGTGAAAGAAAAACACAGTGCAAAAATAAAGCTGCCTACATTTCTCATCTCACCACATAGGACTGCCCAAACCACATCGGACTTCCAAATGATCACGACAGTAGAAAGGATGATAGGACCAGAAACTCATGCTTTTCTCAAGACTGACATTTTCTAACTGATCTCCAAACTCTGTTTTATGACCTCTGAAAAAGAAAATATCCTTTTCAGATAATGATTCAAATGGGCTGTTCCTCAGGCTGCCAAGTCTACTGGGACACTTCCCAGTGTTAGTTAGTTAGTTAGTTATTCATTTATTTATGTTTGTGCACATTTGTACCAGAAGAGCATACAGAGCTGAAAACAAATTTCAAGACATGTGCTGAGGGAGGGGGTCACAGGAGTAATACAGAAAAAATAAGATACAAAAATAAGATGCAACCATTAACAATCAGTGCAGGCAAAATACAAAACTATACATAGGGTAAACAGGTGCGCACAGGAACACGTGCAAAACACATATGAACAGCAGTTGTACAAAAAGGTATACCCCAGGTAAGGCGGGTTAGTGGTAATGGGATTGTTGTACAAAAAAATTTAAAAACAAGCTAGTTGTTGCAAAAAGAAGGACAAAAAAATGATTAGTGCTAAAATTCAGAGGGCTGCAGAGAGGCAGGAAGTCAGGTGCAGGAACCGGCGTGCATGGTGTGGTTCCTCAGGAAGGATTTCAGAGCAATGTAAGAGGAGAAGGAATGGATGGGGGGAGATGGAAGCCAGACCTAAGGTGGGGAAGTCTCTAGGAAAAGACTGCTTGTCCCACTGCGGTCTTGGCATGCGGCAGGGAGAAGGCGCAGGAGTCCAGAGTTTCTGAGGTGATAGGAGGAGGAAAATGGTCAGGACAGGAGGGCGCTGCAATAGCTGGGGAGGGACTCAAACCAGAATTTGGAAATGAGTAAAGTACAATAAGAGGTGTCTGCCAGAGAGAGAGAGAGAGTGTGAAAGAGAGAGAGAGAGAAAGAGATGGTCCCTTGAATCTTGTGTATGTTTGGATGAGGGCAGGTGTCAGGTATTTGTGCTGAGAGTCACATGCAGTATATGGGGTTGTCCCCCGATTGTGATTAGGTTTCGAACATTATATGCTAAGAGTCGCATACAGTATGTGAAGCTCTCCCCTCTGTTATGATTGTAATGGCCTGTTGCATAACAGGAATGATATTGCACATATCTTTTGAGCCTACCAGAGCATAGCAGAGGTCTGACTGCTTTGCTAACTTTCTGTATATTTGAAGAGAGACCCTCTTGCTCTTCCTAATTTCCAAGCTATGGACTCGGTACTTCAGAGCTTTGACTACCTCAGCCTTCCTTTTGGCATTCTTAACTGCTACCACTAAAGGTCATGCACGTGCTGACTGTTTTAAGTTATCCATGCAATGTCAGGGAGAGTTTCAAAAGCCCCCAACTCCCAATTAAGATTCTAAACAAAGTCAGTGTGGCAGGGTTAACTCGCCCTTTAAAGAACTACTGACGTCTCAAAGAAAACTTTAAAAAACATAATAATTAGGTACTATTCTGCTTGCATTCCATTTATATTTTATAAATTTCTCCTCTCCGTAATTTATTACTAAGGAAATGTGTATGAATATCTGATCGTTGTCCCGTAGAGTTTATTTTGAGTTCACTGTCTCTGTAGCTTAAAACCTACTCCAAGTCATAATAATCAACTGTTGTAACATCTTTTTTTATTTTTATTTATTGAGTATTCGGAAAGTACCTTTGAGTCAAAGACTCCTTTACAAAGGTTCCACATCACAGAAAGTAGAAACAATACAACATTACAGAACAGTTCAAAGCAGGACACAGACAAGCTTGTTACAAACAATACAGTAAAAAGCTAACAGTCAGATACTAGGAGTACATGGTACAAGTCTCTAGCAGATACATACAGTATATAAATTCAAATATAGAGCTAGTCTGGCAGATTTAGGTTGAGGGACCCATGGGGGGGAGAGGGTAAGCCGGCCAGAGGCCTTAGTCAGGGGGGAGAGGGGGACAGGGCAGGGTTCAATGGCAATCACAGTGGTTGGAGGACTGGAGATGGTCCCTAAGATACGTTTTGTAGGGGGCCAATTCTGTTCTCATTTTCGAATGAGTTGGGCAGGCTATTCACCCAAGAAGGGGCTCTGTAACTGAAGGACCTTTGGAATTGGGAGGTTCGGCAGTGGGGAACCAAGAGGAATTGCTTGCCTGAGCTTCGGATGTGCTTATGCGACGGAGCCAGATGGATTAGAGGTGTGAGTCCGGGGAGACTGAAGGCAATCTTTTTATCCATGAGGCAAGTGTGGAACCTGATTCTGTTATCGAGGTAAAGCCAGTTAGTAGCGTTATATAGTGAGCAGGTGTGGGTGAGCCGGTCACAGCCCAGGATGAGGCGGCAGACTTTGTTAAACGAGAGACAGAGTCTGTATAGGGCCGAGGTGTTTGCCACGCTATAGATAAGTATACCATAGTCAAGAAAGGAGAGGACCAAGGAAGAGACGGCGAGCCTAAGGGCATCAGGAGTAAGACAGTGTTTAAAATGATAGAGGATGCTGAGCCGGACATTGAGGGTGGTATACAGATGATGGATGTGTTGGTGGAAGTTAAGGGCCTGGTCTAGGGTGATGCACAGGTATTTAAAGGAGCCCACTTGCTCAAGTGCGGTCATACTGGCAGTTAGAACTTGGGGGCAGTGCTCTTTCTGGGAGTTCAGTGGGTGTGAGAAGAACATAACTTTAGTCTTCTTGTAGTTTAGAATAAGGCGCTGTGTGGAGAACCACTTTTCAGCATCACTGAAGGAGGATTGGAGCGAGTGGTGGAGTTGAATGGGGTCAGGATTGGAGGAATACAGGACTGCATCATCCGCATAGAGAAGGAGATTGCCAGAGCAGGACAAGGTGGGGGGATTAAGGAAGAGACTGAATAGTAGTGGTCCGAGGATGGACCCCTGTGGGACACCAGAGCAGACTGGCAGCCTGTTGGATAAGGAGGTACCAATTTTGACCTGCTGGAATCAGTCCGACAAGTAGTCATTGAACCAGCAGAGGGCATCCTGTGAGAATTCAATATTGGAGAGTGTAGTTAGTAAGAGGGGGTGGTTGACATCACAATCTGTTGCCTTGGGAGTAACTGTGAGGTCACAAACAGGGCTCTATGACTTCAGCTAGGGAGAAAGCAGCAGGAACAGATGAACTCTTCAGGAGCAGAAATCCTGTTTTCAAACAAATGACCTCAGCATTAAATAATGGGGAGGAGAAATACAGAACTAATGAGAAATACAAGCTGGGCTGTGTCTAAATATTATGTTTTGGTAAAGTTCACCTGAACATGTCACCAGCTCTTTAAGACACATAGCATACCTGAGCCACTGACACCCTGTCCCTCTAGGCCAATAAACTTTTTTGTGGACTACCAATGCTGGGAGCAGCCTACACAGGCTGTGTAGAAAATATAGAGAGGTGTATATATTGTAGTGCAATAAAAAGCTTATGTGCATTGAAAAGATTAAGGGTGGGATTTTCATACACTCGTGTCCTAACACTCATGTCCGTTCTTTAGACACAAGTCTGGAATTCTGTCTGAAAAGTTAGACCACAAAAAGTTGGTCTAATTCCCTGGATGGAATTCCACAGCTGCACCCACAAAAAATGAATGCAAGTCCTGCAGTTGTAGCAGAAATTACAGTATCCAGATGTACAGTATGTGAATAGGATGCAAACATCTATACACATCCCATAGAGCCACCCTGATGGACCATCTGCAACACAGTGCACTGCCGTGCTAATAACCTGGGTGCAGGAAGTGACTCAGGGAGCCATGTCAGGAAGCAGCCCTAGGCTGCAGCAGCCTTTGTACAGCAGTACACTCCAACAGACAGGGCTGATGGCAGGTTCTTGTACCACAGTGGCACCTTTGGGAAGGCCAGGGAGCATTCTTCACCCACAGTGCGCTCTGGTTTCATGATAATGAAACATCTGCTGTCCATTCAGTTGGGCAGAGGTAGGGATGAGGAGGAAAAGGGGGGGGGGGACAGCCAGTCTCAGAATGATGGCTTCAGCCTGATACAGGGTATATCCCTGTCAGACAAGTGGCTAGCTAAGGGGGGACACAGTAACCAAAAAAAAAAAAACACAAAGACTTCAGAAACCTCACCTGGACAGGGTGTTGCTAGACTAGGCAAGGTAAGGCAATTTTATTTAAAAGGACACCCAATCCCAGAGGCTCTGTGCGCCGTACAAAGTAAATAAACAAACAAAAAAAAAAGACACAACAAATCAGAATAAATAGCAGAACATTGAACAACAGATTATAGAATAATAATAAAACTTCCTAAAAATGTTTAGAAAACAGAGGTAGACGGGAACTGAGAACAAAACCATTACGTACATATCTCACTTAACAACTAAGTCGGGGAAAACCTGGGTGAACAGGAGGGCCTTAAGGTGGGCCTTGAATACCTCCAAAGATGGGGCCTCCCTAACCCTGAAGGGTAGCGAATTCCACAGGATGAGGCCAGTGACACTAAAAGCCCTGTCACCGGCCATTTTCAGCCTCATCCTAGGAATCGCCAGGAGGCCTCTACCGGAGAAGCGGAGGGGATGGACCAAGACAACAGGTGCAAGAAGGTCCAACAGGTAACCAGGGCCCTGGCCATGTAGGGCCTTACAAGTGAGAAGACCCACCTTAAAGAGGATCCTCCATCTGACCGGCAGCCAGTGCAGCTCACGCAGTACCGATGTAATATGGAAATATTTAGGGTGCCCCATAAGTAACCTGGCATCTTTGTTCTGCACCAGCTGCAATCTGTGGAGAGATCCTCCTGCGACCCTAAGGTAGAGCGCATTACAGTAGTCAAGCCTTGATGTCACCAAGGCATGCATCAAAGTGGGGAGGTCCAGAGGTGGCACAAGGGGCTTTATCCTGGTGACATTCCTAAGATGGAAAAAGAGGAGCGGACAGTGGAAGTTACTTGTGCCTCCACTGTCAAACCCCTGTCCAGGATGACACCAAGATTCCGCACCTCAGATGAGCCCTTCAATGGGACAAATCCCAGAACAAATCTGCACCTGAGGCCATCCCATCCTTCACTCTGTTTGACTCCACCACCAATACCTCCATCTTATTGGGGTCAGCCACAACCAGCTGGAGGCCATCGAGTCATTGATCTCGGCAAGGCAGCTGTTTAGCACATCTACTGCGTTAGATGTTCCTGGGGCAAATGACAAGTATAGCTGGATATCATTAGCATAGCAATGAAACCTCAAACCATACTTCCTAATGATCCCCCCCAGGGGCAGCATGTACACTGCGAACAACACTGGGGACAGGACTGAACCCTGGGGAACTCTGCACAGTTGGAGACTAGAAGTGGAGGAGAAATTCCCCATCACAACCCTTTGCCTCCTGTTTGTTAAAATTGACTCAAACCAGCAGATGACAGTACCAGTGAGTCCACAGAATTCCCTAAGGTGGTACAGCAACACACAATGGTCCACAGTGTCAAATGCTGAAGAGCGATCTAGGAAAACAAGAATTGTCCTTTACCCTCTATCTCTAGCCCTGAGAATATCATTCTGCACCCTAACAAGCGCGGTTTCTGTGCTATGCCTCAACTGAAACCCCGACTGGAGGGGCTCATATAACTCATGGGTCACAAGGTGCTCCTCCAACTGAAGCACCACTACCTTCTCAACAACCTTCGCCAAAAATGGAAGGTAGGAGACAGGATGGTAATTTGCCCTGACTTCTGGATCCAATGATGGTTTGATGGTTTCTTTAGGAGTGGTCTCACCAAAGCCTTCTTCAAGGTGTCAGGGAAGAACCCCCCTCTGACGGGGAACACTGGATAATCAAGGCAAACACCAGGCCTACAGCATTGATGCAGCTCATCAGGAAACGCATCGGCACTGGGTCCAGTTCACAAAAGGTGTACTTCAGATTGGTCGCTACCTCAATGACCTCGTTTACCTCCACCGGTCTAAACTTTCCACAACTAGACAGAGCACACTCAAGACATTTCGGGCAACCACTGTCAGCTCTGGACTGGCTGAGTAAAGGAATTCTCTGCTGGATATCGGACACCCTGTCCGAGAAGAACCGAGCAAACTCTTCGCATTCAGCATTGGAAAAAGCCTTCCTCGACTGCAGACAGGCTGGGTGAAGTAGTCTGTCCACAGTCCGAAAAAGTGCAGCTAGTCAGTTCTCCCTGGCAGCAATTTCCCTGGACAGGAATTCTGCCTTCTTATGGTTGATTGCCCCGGTACGCCCTATAATGTGCACGCAGGGCCAGTTTGTCCTTCTCCAGCCCAGTCTTCCTCCAACAGCACTCCAACCTCCGACCCTTCTTCTTCAACTCCCTGGGATCCCCATCAAACCAAGGGGATCTCAGGTAGGAAAATTTGAGTCATACACGGACAGGTGCAAGAGAGTCAATGGTTTCCGATGGCACCCTATTATAGGTGCCAACAACATCGCCAATGCCTCTGAGGCACGCGTTGTCCACACTAGATAGATTGGCTACCACCAAAAAACCCTCTGGAGTCAATCCCCGCAAAGGGCGGTAGCTCATCATCTCTGTAGGGTGAGGGCATCTGGTGGGTGCCCTGAACATGAATCGCACTGTGGAGTGATCGGACCATGCCACCCAATCAGTCTTGAGATCCCTTATCTCAAGCCCCAGTGAGAACACCAGGTCCAAAGTGTGCCCACTCTGGTGAGTCACGGAGGAAACTACCTGCAACAGGCCCAGCAATGACATGATCTGGAGGAGGTTATGACCAAGCCAAGATGATTCATCATCAGCCCAAACATTGAAATCCCCCATGACAATGCATCTGGGGGCTTCTGGGGGCTTCCAGTGTTTCACCAACAATGAATCCGACAACCTCCTGCAGGAAGTCTCCCACTGCCCCTGGGGAGGGCGGTAAATCAGGAGAATCCTGCAGCCTGCGCCCGGACCCCCACGAACAGCCACACATTCCAAGCACCCAGTGTTCAAGTCTGCAATAATGGCAGTCTTGTTCCTGATTGATCTGGCACTGCACAGTACTGCTCGTAGGGGATTGGTGGACACAACAGCCCCTCAGCTTACCTGGCCACTCTGTCTGGTGGACTCCCTCAGGACAGGTGCTAAACACATCTGGCCTCTCTCTTGTGCCCGTCATGATCCAGGGTGCCTTCTGCACCTGATGATCTCTATCCTGCCACTCCCCCGCTGTGCATGGGGCACCCCCTGCCCCAAATCACCACAGCCTCTCCAAATCCCCACTTCCCGACAGCATCTTGCTGTGATGTTAGAAACCGGGAGGTGGATAAAGGGCCGAAGGTCATGCAACTGAGATGCCCCATACACTATTCTGGCCCCTCCCAGCCCCCCTGAACAGCCCCGACACATTACCCCCGACAAGATCCCGCCTCACACACTTAATACCACTACAGCATTCATTGAATTAAGATAACTTAAGGACTGTATAATTGTTAAGGAGCTGACTACAGTTAATTAATCAGCCCTGAATCTGCCCTTTTTTATAGAAACATAGATGATTATATGGACAGAAAAAAACTCATGCTCAATTCCTGCCCAGGTCTTTGCCAGCATAGCACTGGCTAGACCTTAAGTGGATCACTCCTCCCTCACTTCCACTTGGACTAACCCCCCCCCGCCTCCATTAACTCCAAACCCACACCCCATCATCTTCACCAGTACCATGCTTCACTCCAAGTGCCTATCCCACAACCACTTGAAACTTATAACCACCTTAACATTGACCAGTTCCTCAAGCAGACAGTTTCACTTTTCCACCACCCTCTCTGTGAAGACATATTTCCTCATGTCCCTCTAAATTTACCCCCTGCCAGCTTATATTTTTAGCCCCTTGTGATGACCCCTGGCTATCTATAAACAGCTGTTGGCTGCCCACCCTGTTTATACCCTTCAGGTACTTGTAGGTTTCAATCATATCTCCCCCAACCCCATTCTGGTCTCTAATGAGTACACAGTGAGGTCAGGCAGTCTTTTCTCATAAGTCCTCACCTACAGTCCGTGAATTCTTTTTGTTACCCTCCTTTGGACCAACTCTAGATGGTCCTTGTCCTTTTTTAGATGAGGGTTCCCAAACTGTGCACAGTACTCCAGGTGAGCCTCACCAAGGACCTGTACAAGGAAGGATTACTTCCTCCAGTCTGCTTGAGAAGGTTCTACCAAAGCCTCCCAGCATCCTACTAGCTCTCCTGTATGCCTTGTTACATTGGGCAGAGGTCTTGAAACTATCACTAAGTATAACTACTAGAACCCTCTCCTCTGAGGTCTATGCCAGTCGTACCACCAATCATCCAGTATTCAGTCCTTGGATTCCCCTTCCCCAAGGGAATAGCCTTGCACTCTGTGGCATGAAATTTTAGTTTCCAGATCGTGGACCACCTTTCCAATCTTCCCAGCTCTCTTTTCAATTCCTTTATACCAACCTGCTGCACATCTTCATGTCTTCCACAAATATCTTGCCTTATATCCCTTCTCCAGTGTGACAGACGAACACAGTGAAGAGTACTAGGCCTTGGAAGGACCCCCGTGGCTCCCTTTTGATTATCCCCTTACCTTGAGTATGCATCATTTAGTACTACCCTTTGTGTTCTCCTTCCAAACTAATCCTCTGTACATCTACTGATTTTCTGCCTAACACCTAAGTCTCCCTTATTTCTTTACTAGCCTTTTGTGGTGGACAGAGTAAAAGGCCTTGCTGAATTCCACGTACAGGATATACAGTGCTTGACCAATGCTTGCAACACAGGTTGAAGAAATCAATGAAGTTCATCTACAGGACTTCCCCTTCATAAAGCCATACTGTCTGTTGTCTTGGAGTCCATGGAACTCCAATAAATTGTTTCAAGGAGTTTCCAGGCAAGGGAAGTGAGGCTAACCATTATTCCCAGGGCCTCCCCTGTCACCACTGTTGTGCTGGGGGATGTTGTCTGCTGCCAGATAGTCCCTGGAGATGGTGCCAGTCTCAATCAAGCAGTTGAATCAGTCCACCAGGAGAGCTGCCAGAGCATGCCCCAAGTCCCTGAGAACCTGTTGGTGCAGCCCATCTGACCCTAGGGACTTACCCACATTTACCTCTTTCAGACATTGCATCCTTTCCCCTGTACTACTGCTGGTTGCCATATTTGTTTCCCATCGGTCCTGGATGTTACACTCTGACAGTGGCCCCCTCCTTGACTAAAGACAGAGCAGAAATGTTCATTCAGAATATCAGCTTTCCATCAGTCCTCCTCCATCCATGCCTCGCCATTTTTAACCTATTTCCCCCTTGTTCTTTCTCCTTTTCCTGACATACCTAAAGAAAGCCTTATCATTCTCCCTCACTCCTTCTGCAATCTTAAGCTCCACCACTGCTTTGGCTCTTCCCACTACCTTGCTGGCTTCTTTGGTTGTGATGACCCTTTTTTGACTCTTGACTCTGTCTGCTTGGTTTATACACTTTGAAGGATGCTTCCGTTGCCCTTACTACTGCCCCTATCTCCTTGCACCTCATTTCTAGTACGCCTTACCTACCTTTGGATGTTCTGCCATTCAGCTCCGTGGCAGCACCCCCCCCCAAATCCTGCAGCCCAAGGTGCAGGTGAAGCGTTGGAGTTCCCCAGGAGTCAGGAGAGGAAGCCGGAAAGTGGACATGGGAGCAGACAGGGCTTCATCTGCCCATCCAGCAATGATTTTGCCCCATTTTCTGTCCTCCACTGCGACGCGGCCATGAGTGACTCCCACGAGTGACTCCCAGGATGGAACAGCATTCAAAACAGATCAAAGATCAATCCAAGCTAGGGCACTTATTTGTTTCTCACTTCTAAATTGTTTTAAATGACCAGATTATCTTCCTGTAAGCCACCAACAGGAATCTAAATTAGTTACTGAGTATTTTAGCCCTATAAAAGGGACTGGCGACAGAGGAGGAACAGACCATAGAAGGAGACAGAGAATGCGGAGTGGTCCTGCAAGGGACAACTCATTAAAGGCTGAGTTGTAAGACCAGAGTGGGGAGGACCCAGGCAGCAGACAGGAAATAGAGAGGGTCAGCAGCTGAATGGGTAGTGATGAGCATATCTCACACGATTATCAAATATTAAATAAATACATATCTGGAGAGAAAGACTAAAGCTGTAAAGCTCTGAGAATTTTTCTGAAAGCTGCAGAACCCTAAGAACAGGAAAAAGCTGCAAAGCCCCGAACAACCAGGAAAAGCCATAGAGTCATGAGAGTAAAAGGCTGATGCTGTCAAGCCTTGAGAAGTGGCAAAGCTGTGAAGTACTGAGAAAAGGAAAAAAAGTAAAAGCATGACAACAAAATGTTTTGTTTAAAGAAAATAAAAAGCGCTTCATTTGAACTTACCTTGTTCTCCATGGGTGTTCCTGCAGCTTTAACCCTCAGACTCACACATGCTGTCATCAACACGAACAATTTAGCTGTACAGATAGAAGCATTTGTTGCAACTTATATTTTTGCCCCCACCCTTGTAGAGCCACTTGTCTTAGCTCTTTCAATTTATGTCTCTCCCATTCTCACCTAAGGAGCCAGTATTTGCCTTTGCATACCACCTTCATACCTCCATCACCATAATGTTCTGATGATGGAAGGGGTCCTGTCCTGACAGTAACTGGACCCAGTGAGTTAGAACAGAGTAAATATGGGTCACCAGCTTGCTATACAGAACCTCAACACCATGTGTTGGCTCATTCCAAAACACTCAACTCACTCACAAGTCCCTTACAAAGCATTTAAAGAGTAGGTTTGTATTTTGCAAACAGTGACAACATTTTAAACAATGTCAGAGTGAACCATAGCAGGCATGCAGAAGTGCTGAATGTCCATGGATTGAGGTGTAAATAAATGCTGGGGTTGAAAAATCCGGTGGGAGCCCATGGCCATCCTCTTCAGGGCACTACAGTGGCTGGTCATACTTCCCTGGTCTGTACTATGCATGTCTACCACCTCTAATACCCTGCCAAAGGCACTGATCAGGTAAGGGTCCCTGCCAGAGAACCCTGTCTCCCCATGCATCACTGCTGTCCTGGTTACACAAACCTTCTCCTGGCAACAGTGGCTGATACCAGTCTTCTGTCATGTAGGTGTACATGTCCAAATAATGATGCCGTGTGCATAGCTGTCCTGCCAACACAGCAGTAGTGCTACCACTCACGATGCTGATGACCCGGGTTTGGAAGTAAGCCTGGGAGTGAAGGAGCTGGCTGAGGGGAGGAGAGTTGAGTGTCCTATGGATGGTTCTCCTCCTATGGAAGGGAAGATGGGGAAGCACCCTTTGCTCAAGTGGCCTCTGGCAGAGGCTATGGGCTGGCAGCCAGAGCTTGCAAGCTTGGGGGACCATGACAGATGTTCATCCATGTGCCACCGTGTCATTGCACACCATGCCCCCCCTCCAGAAAAATAGCCTGTAAAAATTACCAGGCTGAGCAAGGAGGACATCCACTTCTGCCAAACCCCCACACAGTGTTCCGAGACACTTGACCCCCCTGGATCAGCCTCAGTCCTTTGTCGGGGAGTAGTGGGGTCCTCCCTGGTGGCTTCCCACAGAGATAAGGCCAGGGTGCACTCCAGAGGAGTAGTGAAGTAAGTCCCAGGGGATGGGGGTGGCAGGGGAACAGATTGATGGCAAGCTGGCCGGTAGCCAGAACAAAAAAGGATGTCACATGCAGACACATGATGTTATTATGCTTGGCTGCACCTGAAACAATATCACACTTGTTCTTTGCATTGTCTCAGGGTTTGCAAATGGCAGACAAAAATTATGAAAGGGGCACTGCATCCTCTAGAACAAAGTAAGCAACTCACAAGCACCTCATGAAACAGGCTTAAGAGTAGTGCTGTTAAAGGGAGTTTCTCCTGTAAGCAGATGTACTTGAATTGTAATGCATGTGGCTGTATGTGCATGTTTGGGGTTGAATATGGCAGACTGCCTGATGCTCACACAGACTTGGCAGCCACTGTCGATAGCTGTCATCTGTACTTTTAGCATTGGATTTTCAATATGTCTGGTATCGAATGCAAAAAGCAAGTATACTTATAGAACTGCACAAAAAGATATAACTATTGGGCAGGATTTTCAAACATTTTGGTGCAGGTGGCATTTCTGATTTGGGGTGGCACTTACATCAAAAGAAATCTGCCAAAATGCTTGAAAGGTTTTTGTAGATGTTTTGTTGACTTTATGGCAGTTTCTGGGATTTGTGTCAGCTTCTGTCAAAAAAGTGATGCGTCCCAGTGGCCTAGTGAGTGCTACGCCATGTTCCTGTGGTGGTGGCCCAGGTTAAGCAGTAGCTATGGGAGCCGGATAGGGTGGTCAGGGGGCTGGGGTAGTGCTGCCACTTGGCAGACTTCCCAGCTGGGGAAGAAGGTCGCTGGGTTCCGATACTGCACATGAGGTCTGACGGGGCACAGCTCAACATCAGAGAGAGGGGGGGGAGGAATTAAGTGGACAGGGGAGAAAAAGCCAAAATCCATTTACCTTGGCCATCTGTATGACATCCGCTGGTGCTCTCAGACCCCACTCTGTGTGGATCTCAATGGTGTAACAGTGGTGGGAGCAACTGACATGGCTCTGGGATTGCCTGCCTGCAGGAAGGCATGATTGTCAGCATAGGTGGTGGCCAGAAGTCAAAAAGCTCTATGGCAAAAAAGAAAAAGATGCCTGAATCCCTTTTGTGATACAAATGGGAACACAACTGGCATAAATTGCAACAATTGCACCAGAAAGTTAAACCACCTAGGTGGTTTTACTTGCAATGCAAACTGTAGTAATGCGGCAGAATGGTGCCTTAAATACAAGTTAGGGCTTTGAAAGTCCACAAATTTCTAATTCTGCCTTATTTTATGTTGAATAAACCTCATTTAATTTAAAGAGAGTAATACTGCTTTAGGTTGGGATTAGTTTTGAAACTGCTCCTTCCTTACTGTTCAAGGGGTTGCTCTTCCAGTCATCCTTTGATTGGTGAGAAAACTCTTGCTATTGTATCAGTGTGCTATTACTAGTACCTGTACAACACAGTTTTAATAGGCTGCTCTGGATTTTCAAAAGTAATGACTGAAGTAAAACTGTTTTGCCTTGATGTGGCCCTGAGCTCAACCATTTCATTGAATTTAAATCCATGGGCCAAATGCCTTTTTTCAGATTTACTTGTTTGATGTAGTATAACCCTAAATTGGTAATATTGCTTTAGCAAGTGATACATACATTTTAAAAGATTTTAATTTATTTTTTTTAATATTTTGTTTAGTCCCCTTTTTCACACCCGTGCTTCCCAATCTATCTATCCAGAGACGTGTCCAGCCCTACCCTTGCTTATCACTAGCACTTACTGTACCTCTGCCTCCAGATGCTGTGTCCCATTCAGCCACCCCCTTGTTGGCCCACCAAGTGTGGAACTGCAAAGTGGCCAGTCAAGAGGTCAGGGCCTGAGAGTGCTGGGTTGCCATCCTGCTTGCTATGGGGATTTTTTCTGCTTACCTGGGTACCTCTGCAGGACACTGCTGAATCAGGGCTCTGTGGTGTACATGTGCATGTACATGTGGGGCCGCCCTCCAAAGCCAGGCAGCGTCCCTCCCTTCTAACCCGGACCTGGCCCGGACTATCTGAAAGGGCTTCTGGTCCCTCATTGCCCTGGGCGATCGCTCCGCTCAGCTGATGAGGGGTTGCTAGAGATTCTGAGGGTGCATTTGAAATCTTCTGGGGCTAGAGCATTTGTGTATGCTGCCCCTACCCTCTGGAATTCTCTACCCCGTCGGTTACGGGAGTGCACGACCATGGAAGGATTTAAGCAGTTTATTAAAGACCTTCTTATGGTGCCAAGCTTTTGGTAACTAATTATTGGATGTTATTAGTCTGATTTTCTTATTGAGATATTTGTTTTATTTATTAAGTGGTTTTAATATTGTTAAGGCATCTTGGTTTTTGAAAGGTGCCGTATCAATAAAGATTATTATTATTATTACTATTATTAACCTCACTCAGCCACTGCACTGCCACCTGTGGTCACCCAGGTGGTAGTGCAGTAGTGGGGAGCTCAACCCACCCTGGAGGAAGACAGCATCCACTGGGACACTCAGTCCTCCCCGCAGTCCACCACTATCCTGAGCTTGCTTCCAAAACCAGGTCCCTGGTGTCATAAGCAGTAGCACTACTGGTGCACAGACAGGCCAGAAATTCATTTCGTACTGAAGAACAGTTTGCTTTTCCAGTCATTATTTGATCAGTGAGAAAACCAAGATAATTTTCTGTATGAAGTTCTGCGAGCTACAGGGTTTTAGTGTTCAGAAGTAATGCAAATCGAAAGCTAGTAAGAAGGACAAATGTGACAAAGAAAAATACAAAGTATGTGCTTTAAGCGAAAAACTAATGACACTGTTCACAGCAGAGTGTGGAGTTCAGTTACCATATAGTAAGCCCCTTTTATACAAAATGGCCATGTTTAGCCATGAGTATCTCTGAAAATGTATTTATTTTATTTACTTTTTGTTGACTGGGTAAGTGCACTAGACAAATTCTGCCAATTTTCAGGCACGACCCAGGGAAGGGAGATACAGATGAATGCCAACTGACCTTGAACCAGATTAAGCTGTTGGTGATATTTTTAGTAAATGGGAGGAAATTTGGCCAGGGCACCAGAAAAATTCCCCTACTCTTTTCGAGAAGTGCCATGGGATCTTTAACATTCACCTGAACTACCACCAGAACAGGAAGATGGGACCTCGGTTTAACGTCTCATCTGAAAGATGGCACCTCAGGAGTGCAGCACCCCCCCTCATGCTGCACTACATTGTCAGTATTGGGATTTGCCTGATGTGGAAATAGAACCCACAGCCTTCTGATCACCTGGCCTCAGAGGTGAGTGTGCTACCTGCTGAGCCACTGACACTGATTATTTTGTCACATTTATTGTGATAGCTGGTCCAGGATTTCTGTGCTGTGGTTTACAGAGCTTTAAGCTGAGCTGATTGGATTCAAAGCTAGCTGAAATCTGCAAAGAAGAGGTGCAACTTAGGTTTTGGTAATATAACCATTCACTTGAAAACTGCCAGCGTGTATCTTCTTTGTGCAGAAATGCTCTATTGACCTGACTGTAGCATGTCGATAGTGTTTCTGCATAGATACCCTAATTTGTACATCAGCCTACTATATATTGATATATATATATTGATAATGACAATGCAACAATACTTTTGTACCACACCTGCTGGAACCTCATGCTATACACAGCACCTTGCCTACGGTGAATATCATTAGTATTTGTTGGCCTCTACAGCCATATCCCTATAAAAACATGCTAATGGATCAATGCAGTACGTTGATGTAAACCTTTATCAAGACATACTAACATACTAATTGCCAGCAGATTAGGCCTTATGGTCTATCGAGTCTGCTCGAACTTCAGATCCCTAGTTGGGTGCCGAGGCCCCCCCCTTGTGTTGCAGAAACCCCTATCATCCATCCCCATCCCCCCTGGGCCAGGCCATCATCTGATACATCCGCTTTCTGTGTCTGTCCCACCCTCTCTTGAAGCCCTGCACTGTGGATCTCTGAACCAGCTAGCCAGGCAGCGATTCCAAGGGTCCACCACCTCTCAGTGAAAAACCTCCTCCTCTTTCCCTCACCCTTCCACCTTCCAACTTCAAACCATGCCCTCTGGTGATACCTCCCTGCTTTAGTCTAAAGATCCCTCCATGTTTACCTATTTATTCCCTTGAGGTACTTGAAGACCTCAATCATGTCCCCCCATTTCTCCTCTCCTCCAATGAAAACAGGCAGAGCTCCTCAAGTCTGTCCTCATACGTCAAATCCCCTAGTCCTCGTATCATCTTAGTTGCCCTCCTCTGTACCCTCTCCAGGAGCTGTATGTCTCTCTTCAAGTGTGGTCTCCAGTACTGTACACAGTACTCAAGGTGTGGTCTAACCAGTCCATTGCACAGCGGCAGACTCACTTCCCTGCTCCTAGAGGTGATTCCCCTTACGATGCATCCCAACATCCTGTTTGCCTTACTAGCCGCTCTCCTGCACTGCTCAAAGTTATTCATACATGCATCCACCATGACCCCTAGGTCTTTTTCCCCTGTTGAGGCCTCCAGTGCCTCCCTTCCCAGGGTGTACCTGTGTTTAGGGTTTCCCCGACCAAGATGTAACACCTTGCACTTGGTGATATTGAAATTTAATTTCCATGTATGAGCCCAGCTTTCCAGGGTGTCCAGGTCCCCTTGCAGGGCCAACCTTACCTCTTCCCCCTCAACTACTGCTCCCATCTTGGAGTCATCAGCGAAGAGATTCATTTCACACCCTATACCTTCCCTGATGTCTGATATGTATGCATTAAACAGGATCGGACCCAGGACTGAGCCCTGCAGTACCCCACTACCGACCTCTATAGGGTTCGAGAGCTCCCCACCGACCACTACTCTCTGGGTTTGTCCAGCTAGCCAGTTTTCAATCCATCTGACCATCAAAGGGCCTACTCCCAACCCTGTCAGTTTCTCCACCAGACCATTGTGGGGGACACAGTCAAACGCCTTGCTGAAGTCCAAGAATAATACATCCACAGGTTTTTCCCTGTCCAGTTCTGATGTTACCCATTCATAGAACTCCACAAGATTGGTTTGACATGATCTACCTGGCACAAACCCATGCTGCCGACTATCCAGACCTCCCACCTCCTCCAAATACACCCCAATCATTCCTTTAGTATACTCTCCATTAATTTTCCCACCACCGAGGTCAAACTGATGGGTCTATAGTTACCTAGTACTTCCTCGACCCCTTTATGGATTGGCACCACATTGCCTCTCGCCAATCTTATGCACACTCCCTGACCTGCGCACCTGCTGAAGAGCTCCGCTAGTGCAGCCAGTATGTCCGCCAATTCCCATAGTACTCTTGGATGAATGCCATCCGCCCAGGAGAGTTATCTTTCTTTAGGCCTTGAGGGCTAACCACACCCTTTTGGTGGAGATAGCATCATCCGTCCCCTCCACCTTACTGGCCTTTTTATCCTTATCCTGATGTGACACCCCGGGGTACCTCTCCCTCCCTCTTGCTCTATTTCTGTTGCTCCCCTGATCCCACTCACTACTGCTTCTATCCCCATCATGCCTTGCTTTGTAGATATCCCATCCCCCTCCCTAGGAACACAGAGGCGAAGTACTCATTTAATACCTCTGCCTGGTCCCTCGCCTCTTCCACCCGCCCTCCTTCTGATCTCAATCTACCAAGATGGCCCTTAGTTTTTCTCTACTCCCCACTGTACCAGAAGAACCCCTTTTCCCCTCCATGTATCCCCTGTGCCAGCCGCTGCTCTTTACTAGACTTTGCCCCCCTCACCATCCGGGTGACTTTTCTAGATGCAAAATGGTACATTTCCTTTTCCCTATCCCCTCTTGTTGTTTTATATTTTTTGTAGGCTGCCTTCTTTTCTCTGACCGCTACCTGAACCTCACTGGACCACCAGCATGGTTTATGTGACCTTGCTCTTACGTTTCACCTTAGAGCAGGTCCTGACTGCCTCATGAAGTCCCCGTTTTATGACCTCCCATCTCTTTTCCACATTTGTCATTGATGTAATCCCCTTCAAGTGATCCTTGAGAATATTTCCCATGCCCACAAAGTCTGCCCCCCTGAAGTCCACTGCCAGTGTCCTAGATCTCTCCCCTCCCCCATGCTTATTTGAACCAGACAGTATTGTGGTCGCCCCAGTCAGGGATCCTCTACAACCAGGTCCCTTACCAGATCCCCATCTGCCAGAACCACATCCAGGACATGCCCTCCCTTGTGGGCTCCATCACATGCTGTGTTAAGAACACATCCTGGAAGCCGTCCCAACAGCCTCTGCTCCTTGGCCACCTTAGAGACATGGCTCCCCAGTTTATACCTGGCATATTAAGGTCCCCCATCAACACCACTCCTTCCCCTTTTGGTCCACAGTGGGCAATGATGTTGTCCAGCAAACCATCCTCCAGAACATCACCCATCCCAGGGGGCCTATATACTACACCCAGCTTGACCTTACCTCCTGCTGGGGTTCGTAAAGTGACCCATAAGGCCTCCACGTTTCCCTCAGCCTCTTCTACCCTAGCAATTTCTATGTCATCTCCAATGAACATAGCCACTCCACCCCCTCTGCCCTCCTTTCTATCCTTCCTAAGCATAGTGTACCCCCATGCGTTTAGGTCCCAGTCATGGTTTTGTTGGTTACGTTTCGTGACCGCCCGCCACATCCCTCCCCAAACAGCATGGCCTGGAACTCTGGCAACTTGTTTCCCAAGCTCCTGGCATTTACTAACACCACCCCCACCCTTATCCCTGATCTCCTTTTGTCGAAACCCACTCAGGTTCCTTATACTTCCATCCTCCTCTGCTCCTCCTGAAACCTCCTCCCCAGTCTGTTTCCCTCCCCTTGGGTTTGAAGGCTACTCCCTCATCTGGAGAGAGGGCTTCTGGTCAGCCCTCCTTATCCCTCCCTCACAAGTTTAAACCCCACCTTTCTTGAATGTAGTCAGCCACCCTCTGTTTAAGGACTTCCTTCCCTAACGGGGCAAGATGAAGCCTGTCCTTGGCATACAGTCCCTTATCCTTCCAAACTCCTTTCCAGTTCCCTAACACCCCCAACCCACTCTCTTCATCCCACTTCCTGAGCCAGTCATTAACCTCTGTGATCTTCATTTTTTTCTCCACTGAGGCCTTTGGTACGGGCAATATCTCCGAAAAGGAAATGTTGCATCCATTATCCCGACAAACTTTGGCAAGTTCTTGGAACCTTGCTTGGATTTCCAAAACGCTATTTCCCTCTAGATCATTAGTTCCCAAATGCACCAGGAAATCCGGTTTCCCTCTACAATCCCTAACCAGTTCATACACCATGAACTTTGCTCTGTGCACTGTCAGCCCAGAGATACTCACTACCTTCACCTGGCTATGGCATCCACCCCCCTGTCCCTCCCACTGGATACCCCTAATCATCGAGTCTCCCAATAACAGAACCTTAACACCGCCATCATCCTTATCCTTACCTCCACTATGTGCTCTCAACCCCCATCCCCCCCTTTATTCGTGATCTCAATTCCATGGAAGTCTTCCTGTCTTATTAGAGACCCCCTTGTCACCCTCCCCTTTCTGCCTCCCTTGTTATTTTGCCCACTTAACTCAGACCCCCCCCCGAATAGGTGTCCCCATTAACTCTCTTATCTGAACCATTTATCCTGGCCCTGATGGTTTCCCCTTCCCCCACATCGCCATCCTCTCCCCTTGTAATAGTACCCCTACCTCCAGAGACCCTCTGTGGGTCCCCTTTACCTAGGGCCCCATCCTTGGTACAGACCCTCCTGCTGAAGGAGGGCCCCTCCCCTGCCTCCTTGTCTCCTCGTCTATCTCCAGTTGTGCTCTCCTCCCTCATGTCTGCAATATGTTGCATCTCCCCATCTGCTTAACATTTATGTTTCCCCGTCTCCCTCTGGGACTATTTCTATCCTTTCCATTGCCAGTCTGTGATGCCCTATGGGTATCTGACTCCCTCCCCCCTGGCCTCTGCATCAGTTTCCTCATTTCCACCAACCCCTTTCTCCCCCTCTAGGTTGCTTAGTAGCTCAAATTTATTGTAACACTCTATGCCAGCCTCCATCAAGTAACCTGAGTTTCCCCGCCCCCTCTAAACTGCCCCTCTTCCTCCCCTTGCCCTGTTCTCCTTAGGAGCTCCCTTCCCACAGTCTGCTCTTTTAGGCTTCCCCACAACAGCCCCTCCCTTCTCACTGTCTGCTCTTCTAGGCTTTCCCACAACAGCCCATCCTGACTCTTCCCCCTCCACTCTCTTTATATTCAAAATGTTTACCCCGTACGTTTCCCCTTAGCATCAATATCCCTATCTAAGGGTCCTCTGTTCCTACTATCCCCCTTCCTGCTTGCTGTAACATAACGTCCTGTAATTTCTGAGTGTTGCCTCAGCCCCACCCTTCTGCCCGCCCATATCCACACCCCTTATCCTTGGCCACCCCCCCAACTCCCCCAGCTTACTCCTTAACCAATATACTTCATTCCTGATGCAAGATAGCTGTCTACAGAGTGGGCAGCCGCCTTCTCTCCAGGCCCAATTGAGAATTATTGCCATCCCACAGCCTGTGCAGCCTATAACCCTTCCAAAGATGCCTGCCATGGTGGAATGTGGCCACCCTGTTTGTCCCTCTCTGTTCATAATGGCACACACCCCTTTTCTCAGTCCCTTCCCCCTGGAATACAGTCTCTCTCTATACTGACTGCAGTTATTTACGAACCCAGTTTCAACCCCACCAATAAAGTTCCCAGGTCTCACAAACACATACAGTCCAGTGTGTGTCCAGTCCCACTAACAGTGTGTGTATGGAGACATCAAGTACCGTATGATGTCACAGGCCCACAAGTTCCTGTTGCATTAAATTTCAGTCACAAACAGAAATGCACAGCCCTTCAATCCCAACCCCCAATGGCTTTTCAGTATTTAAGAAAGCCTACAAAACAGGGTGGGTGAAAGGGCTCTACCACCACCAGACAAACATCACATTTAAATTTCACTCTAATTATCACTGCCAAACAAGTGTTCCCACACCCAGCACACAAGCCCCAATAGTTACAATATCACAGCCCAAGTAACAGTTCTAACTCAAAGTAGTAATTTTTAACACACAGAACTAATTTCAAGTACAAAACTATTCAAATATTTCAGTTAAAACAGAAGATAAAACCAAACCTCTTTCCTGAACAACCTCATACTTCTGTTCCCAAGTGGACAGTTTATTTTTTTTAAAAGAACTTAAAAATACTTTTTCAACAATTTCTGATTTTTATTGTTTCATATGTGTGAAAAATGAAAAATAAATATAATGACATAAACTGGGGCAGGTTAACAATTTTCAAAAGTGGTGTAACTGCCTGCGAAAGCACAGAAGTTAGTAAATGGCAGGGATCAACATCTAAGGAGGAGTGCATTAAGAAAGGAATGAAGGACTACTGTTTTAGGATCTTCAAGAGTTAGGATTTTTAGGAGTTAAGGAACAAATGGTGATAAGCAGCTGAACTTAATAGGTTGGTGAGCAACACTAATTGTGTTGTGTCCCAAACTGTACAACAAGTAATGAGATGTGCTGGGCATGTTGTGCTACACCTTTCTTTGAGGTGGGTCTTTATCGAGCACTCAGGACTGTCAAAAGCAATAAGAGAAATACTCATATAATATTATATATCTGATTACATGCAGGTGTACAATGTGCATTATAGCATGAGTATCAATGGAAAAGTGCAGGAGGGTTCCATGGAAATTGATGCAGGAAGTAACTTGGAGACCTTCAAAACAGGAAGTGGAAATGAAGAGGCTGTAGAAGTTCACGACTTCCAAATTGTAAGTTGTCTTACATCTTGCTTTTTCTGAGGTTCACATGTGTCAATATTCAGTCCTAAAGCTGTGTTGTGACAGACTGAGCTCAGTCTTGTTGACTTTAAAAAAAATGTTAACAATAATGCTTAATTATTGTTATAAAATGGAAAGAAAAAATTTAGAAATTTCACTGGTTGAGCGACATCACCTCTGTAAGCACACGGTCAGGTGATAAAGCTAATTTTCCCCCACCAAAAACCTACTTAGAGCCATTAATAAGCCCCTCTATGGTGTGCATCATAGGATTGTAATGCACTTCCCAGGAGTGTAAGGACACTCGGCCTTCAGCCTCTTGCCTCACGACACCCCTGGGGTGTGCATAAAAATCCTATAATGCACACCTTGTCATGGCTTATTACTTATGTAATAATGATAATCTTAATGAAGAAGACAGCATTTGATACACAATAAGACTATATGCTTCATCAGATTGGAATAATTTAACTTTCTTTAAGAACTGAAAAACAACTCCTGCTTATCAGATCCATGATAATCATCTTTTAATCACTTCCAGGCTGAGTAATAGGTGGTGCAAGTGAATTAAGGTGTAATTATACTATCTATAGGTAACGCATAGGATAAATCCTTTAAACTGATTAGCATTCTCCCTTCATCTATACCTTAACTCATTCTATCTTGTGAGACCATTTTGGGTTGAGTTAAGCAATGGATGGTTCCAATGCCATATGGTGCTACTGGTAAGAATTGGTAGACAACCTTGGCAGCCAAAGTAAAAGGTCTTGCTCTGTTTAACATATGTCATCTTAGATGTAAAAGCCAAAGTCCAGATCAAGTGTCTGACATACAGTGGAGCCCTCCTAATGTGAACTCTGGCACTGCAAACCTTTTCTCATGTGCAATACAGCCTAAAGAGAATTTACTCCTGATGTTATCAAATCCATTGATGAAAAATAAAAGTCTAGAGCCAGGAATTATCTCTGGTAACTGGGAGAACATCCTGGTTGTGATGGCACATAAAAAAGTAGGCTTTTCTAATGCTGCCCCTTAATAAAAAAAATCTGTTTTTCTACTACTTGATATAGTATTTTCCTGTTTCAAAAACTAGTTACTTTCCTGTATCTCCATTATATAGGAAAGCAATGCTTGTCAACCTGTCAATAAGGTCCCAATGTTTTTAAGAGAAACAGATTATTCCAGCCTCATCGCTAATTCCTCCTAGAATCAGTATGCAAACATTAATTAATATGCATTTATATTAATTACCTACGTCAGACTCTTGATTCAGCAGTAATAACAAATATTGTATTTTGGTGAACATAATGAAGTAAAACATTCTGGTAACAGGAATAATGAACAGGAATATACAGTAAATAGGCAGACAACTGGGGCCCCTTATTCACAGTCACAAGGTGTGGTGCAAATACTCATTCCTGGGAGCACTTTGCCCCAGCAGCAACCTTGAAACCCTGTTATACTATACACAGTTATGTCTGCAGTCCTTCTCTACACAGCTGCTTAGCATTTTGTGACAGTTCGGGGGACACCGTGCGAATGACTTGCAGGGCCATTTACATCTGCTGTGGATCTCACTAACCTAGTCACAGCCTCTTGTGACCCTCCAATGCCAGTTTAATGTTACAGATTGACAGTAAGGGGGGTCCAAAATGTTACAGCTAGGACCCAAGTGCCAGCTGGCAATGATGTTGTGACAACCACAATTCCATTCGATTTGGGCTAGAGAGGGAGGTTCCACTGGACACAGGTAGTACTTATCACTTGGGGCACAGATGGGGGGGGCATTGGACTATCAGAGATATACAAACATGAACCTTGCCCAGTGGCAGGCCATAATGGAAGGGGTGAGTGGGAGGAAACACCTTCAGTGGCACCACCCGTCACCACAGGCTTGCAAGATGGCATATCTAACCATGCTACTGCTATTCTGTGACTGTGTGAGTCACTAATCCATACTACAGTGGGTGCCAACCCTGTTTGTGATCATTAACATCTGGAAAGTCAGTTTGACTGCAGATAATAAAGGCCTTACTGCAAAAGGGTGGTGGTGCATTGGGGTGACAGTTTAACCCATTGTGCGCTGCCACCCATTGCAACTGTGAATGGTGCTCTTGTTCTACAGGAAGGAAGGTAATACAACAGGCCATTTATTACAGCTGCAGTGAAGTCAATTTGTTTTCATTATGTTGCAAGAATATTCTGTGCATTTCAATGACAAAAATGGTTAACCCTTTTATTCAATTTACAGTGCACGGGAATACTCAGCACCTCTTATGTATTCCTCTCAGAAAAAGAAATCTTCTGTTAACATCTTTTCAATAATGCATATTTTTATCAGAGAAATTGCTGAATTTCTACATGTAAAACCACCACAGGAAATGATGAGAGAGAATACAGTATTATGTTATTGACCAGAAAACTGATTGTTTTAATTAGAAACTGAGAAAGGGCAGAATCAACAAAGAAGAAAAATACCTGTTTCCAGTTAGCCCCCCTACTAGGCTGTCTTTAGTTCCAGTTAAAGAGCAGGTACAATGTCTACTAGAATAAAAGGTTAAAAGCACATGAACACCAACTGCATCTATCTTTGATGTTTTCTAGGTTTTTTACATCATCTGGCTAATGGTCTTTTAATTACATTTATTTATCAAAGTTAAAGCGAATTGTATAACAAAAGGGTGAAATCCTTCCCTTAGTTGACATTTTAAGGTTTGGGATTTGATTGCATTACTAACAGTATAAATATTGTGTACCCCACCCCCATCATAACTTGTTGGATAAATTCTCTTGGTTTCCTAGAGCTGGACTTGTGTCTCCTACTTTAATTTATCTATGTACAAGAAGTTGATAACATATTGCAACATGACTGTTTCCTGAAACTATCACATTTTTTCACAGAGAGGGTTGTGGATGCATGGAACGGCCTTCCGGAGGAGGTTGTGGAGTCAAAAACAGTGGTGGAATTCAAGCATGCATGGGACAGTCATAAGGCAATTCTAGGGGGTGGAGGTAGGAAGAAGTAGGCTGCTGGTTAACTAGGATCTGCAGCTAATCCATTAGGTAGGGAAATGAGCAGACTGGGTGGGCCAAGCGGTCCTTATCTGCAGTCAAAATCTATGTTTCTATGTTTCTATCTATATGTTGATGTTTGGAACTTAGCATTCGTGATAAAATATGTGGGCCCTATGCACTATGTCTAAGCACACATAGAAACCAAACGCGTGAGCATAGCTACATAATTATATGCGCAGGGTCCCGTGGACCCTGGCAGCATTCAGGAATAAGCGTAAGTCAGTTACATGCGGATCCCCAGCCCGCGTAGTCAGCAACACGCATGGGGCAGGTAGGGGGGCATGTCTGCACTACGTGCCATTCACAAAGGCATGCAGTGCTGCTCGCAGGGGGGCATAGGTGTGAGCAACTTAGGGCAGGAGGGACTCTGCCATAACTGCTGTATGAGCCAGTATGCTCACAGACTCCTGCCTGGTTCAGGTTGCCAGTAGCATACCCTCTGCCCCAACGGCAATCCTGCCCCACACGCACACACATCAGTGCCCCGTCCCCATCTGAATGCATAAGCATACCCCCACCCCCTGCCATACAGCAGTGCCCAGTCCCCATGCACAGATATGATAGCCCCCCTGCACACATGTATGCCCCATTTCCATTGTTCTAAGGCATCTCCCCCCCAGCACACGTATTCCCTGTCCCCGGTGTAGAACAAGACATCCCACCCGCACACACAGAGGTACTCCAGTCCACACATCCTTGACCCCTTAACTCAGTACACCAGCATCATCATCATTGGTGGTTAGTGGACCCACCTACCCACCCACGGCACCATAAACCCCCCCAACCCCCATACCTGCCAGTCAGTGCCGCAGGCATGGACAGCCAGTGGCATACAGTCCACTCACCTCCTCGGCTGCTGGCCATCCAACGGATGTTGGGAATGGACTGCTATAAATAGGTGGTGCGCTCCCAGCATCAGTTGGATGGTGGGTAGCCAAGGTGGTGTGTGGAGGGATGTGCTGCCTGCCATCAGTAGCAGCAGAACCTACAAGCAGGTATGGGGGTGTGGTGTTGTTATGCCATAGGGGTGAGGACACTGTCCACCAATGAGGGCTGGGGCACATGTCGGGGGGCGTGCTGTGCAGTAGGTATGGGGGCCAGCAGTATGATGTTATGGTTGAGGAGGGGCATCACTGCCCTACTGTCCAGGATTGGGGCTCTGCTGGGAGGGGTTCTCGAGATGCCAGGACTGGTGGTGGCTTTATGTGTTGGGGGTGCTGAACAAGAGATGCAGGGACGGCAGAGGCCCTATGTGTTGGGGGTGCTGAACAATAGATGTCGGGACTGGCGGGGCTCTATGTGTTGGGGGGGCTTACCACTAGATGCCGGGACAGGGCAGCCATTCAGGAGGGGCGCATATGTGGCTTCAGGTGCCGGCCAGGGGGAGGGTATCCATGACAACAGGGCACTGACAGTGCAGTGCCTGTGTGTATGTATGCACCCGGACCCGCGCCCTCGCACACTCACCAGCTCCCGCCGAGCAGGGATCCACTCTGGGACCTAGGCCAGGCATCCGATTGGATGCCCGCCTGGGTCTGCTACTCCATCCCCGGCCATCCTGCGCAGTCCTACATGCCAGAGGGGGCAGGGCCACGCAGACGTGCCCTGCAGGTGCATACAGTTGTGAATATCACGCACCCAGCGCCTGTCCCTGGCCATGGAGTTACGCATACAGGGTACGTGCCTTTGGCACGTACTTTCCACCTGTTAGTGCATAAACACCTGTATTAGTAAATGTAAAATACATTGTAATCAATTATGCCACAGACCAAAAAATGAAAGATTGAGTATTACAGAGTTTAGGTTGTATTTATTATAACCTCTGTTTAGGTTTATTTTAGATTGTATTTATTATAACTTTGAGGAACATTTAAACTAGCCAGGGCAGGTGGCAGAAGAAATCAGGGAGGCAGGACCCCCATCCCCTGCACAGGCTGAAGTAGAGAGTAGGGAGAACATGAGAGGCAAGGAACCCCTCCCCCCCCCCCAGTTAGAGGGAGGGTTCGACATGTTTTCTAGGTTTCTAGTTCAGTTCACGTTTGGCAGGGTATCGTTCGAGTTCGGTTCAGTTCGATTTAATAAGTAAAAGTTTGGGTTCGAGGTCAGTTTGGGTTAAGTTTTTTTTGTGTAATTTTTCAGTTCGGGTTTGAGTTAGGTGTCTTCCTACTGCCTCCGTGTGGGTTCTCCTCGTCTCACATTGTCTGGGTTCCAGTTTGGCTCAGGTTTATCTTTTTTTTTCTTAGGGTTCAAGTTCGGTTAGAATCGGGTGAAAATCTAAAAGTTCGAGTTTAGTTCGGGTTCAGTTTATGAACAAACCCTCCCTCTGCCCAGGGTGCACATTAGTAAAGAAAGCAGGGTCATAGAAACAAAGAGGGACGGGAACAGGAGCATTAAAGAGAGAGGGGGAAGGAGGCAAAAAGGAAAAAGGGGAGAACAAGCAGAGTGCTGACAAAATCTGGAAGGTCATGTGTGTGAATGCTAGAAGTTTAGGAAGTGATTTCAGACCTAGAGACCATCATGGCAGAGGCCGACCTGGATATAGTGGCCATTATCGAGTCATGATGCACTGAACACCATAACTGGGACATGGACATACCAGGCAATACTCTGTTCAGGAAAGAAAGGGTGGGAAGAAAAAAGGGGGGTGGCGCTTTATGTAAGGGAAAGCATAAAAGCAACAGAGATGCAGAGAATATGGGGGGGGGAGGTTCTGTGGGTCACCCTGGAGATGGGGAAATAGAACCACTATTCACACTGGTGCGATCTACAGATCTCTGGCAGAGTGGGAGGAGTTATTTATTTATTTAAAATTTGTTAACCGGGAAAGGCACACTGAGCCTAGGCTCGTTTCCAGGTGCGACCCGGGGGAGGGAACACAAAAGGAGGTACAAACAATAGCATGGTAAGGAAAAAAAAATACCTGCAGATAAGAACAATACAATAAATACAATACAGTGCAGTATAATACAATGCTCTGGTATGTGCAAGCAACGCTGTGGGAAAATTACAGTCACGGGCAAAAGTCACACAATAGAGAGAACAGGAAGCAATAAGGATGGATAGTAGTAATCCAGTAAAGTACTATGTGATCCTTGGGGGGGCTAGAGCATTAGGAAGGGGGGCAGGGACTGGAGGGGTAGAAAGTGGCACAGAGGAGGTGATGGGGCAGTTGCAGGGGGCAGAGGAAAGACAACGAAGAAGGGATTTAAGGGCATGGAAGGAGGGGGCATGGCGGTTGACCACAGGGAGTTGGATCCAGAGGTGAGGGAGGTGGTAGGAGAAGGCCGCTAGGGCTGAGCATGTGCAAGAGAATGGAAGGGAGAATGTGCGGGCATCCCTGAAGTGTAGAGAGTACTCGGAGGAGCTGACAGGAGAAAGGCAGGAGCTGAGATAAAAGGGCAGAGACCCGAACCAGAATTTACCAATAAAAATGAGGCCATGCAGCTGTGCCTTGTGGGAAGGGGCATAAGGGAGAGAGAGGAGTAGAGGGTGCAGTGGTGAGTGAGAGATGGAGATGCAGAAGCAAAGCAGCAGAAAGAGTTTAGCAGAGTGTCCAGTCTAGCGAGAGAGGTTGCCAGGGTGGAGCAGTAGATAATGTCAGCATAATCAAATACAGGGAGATAAGGGAGTTAGATAAGATACTGGTGGAAGCCATTGGCAAAATGGCAGAAACAGCACAGGGGAAGGAGTTAGATATGGTACTGGTGGAAGCCACTGGCAAAATGGCAGAAAGGGAGGAGTTACTACTGGTGGGGGACCTCCATCTGCCAGACACAGATTGGAGCCTTCAGCTACGACTTCAGCTTGAAGTAGGGACATCCTGGACTCCATGCAGGGGGCATTCCTCAGGCAAGTAGTCAATGAACCCACTGTGATGGGGCAATACTGGACCTGGTACTCACTAACAGGAACAGTGTTGCAGATGTTAGGGTGGAAGGCCACCTGGGAACTAGTGATCACCATACAGTGTGATTCAATGTAAGGATGGCTGCAGAATAAAACCACACCTGGGTGAGGGTCCTGGACTTCGGGAGGGCAGATTTTATAAAGATGGGTGAGTGCCTCAGGGATGACCTGGTGGGTTTCTGCTAAACTTTATATAAATATATATTTATGTGTTAAATTAAATTAGTCCAACTGACCTGAGGGGGAAGACAATTAATTTACATCAATATTTACTTTATAACTACACAAGAACTATTTTCAGCAAAATTCTTAACATGAGTCCATTCAAACATATGTATGGCCCCACCCTTCTGCTAGACAGAGAGAAATAGAAATGAAAACAAAAGTATAATATTTCCAATATATGTACTTAAAGTTTAATGTTTAGTGTTCCATCCTCAAATGATCCACAAATCAAGGTCTGTTATATGTCTGTCTACTCCAGGGAAGGAAGCCACAATATCCTTGTCTGAATCTGTTTGCATACATACAATGTCTTATCAAAGGCAGTTTGAGTAAAATTCTCTTCAGTATGCCATTTACTGATCCACTTCAAAAAAAGAGATTTGCTTTCCCATCCTTGAGAACTTTCACTTTAGCAGATGGTAGTAAAGAGATTGCTTCTTAATTTTAAGTACTTCTTGATTCTTTATTGTGTTGGTATGAGTAGTCAGGAAACAAGTGAAAACAATTGCCTTTATACTCTAACAGATCTTTTATTTTCACCAGTTTTAAAGGGAAATCACGACCCAATTCCAGATCTAATGGGGCCATAATAGCTGATTTTAGAAAGAAGGGAGTGTCTTGATTAATTTGTATATTCAAAACACCATCCTGAATAACTAAATCTCTAATCATTAGAAAGTTTTTGTCAAGACTGTCAAGTAATCTGACAATGAAGATGTTCTGAAACCCAAGCTGATTTTCACTGCTGTCCAGTTTTTGAGAAACATTGGAATTCTCTTTCATTATGCCATTCATTGTAGTTTCAAGTGCTTGTAATTTAGAATCAGTTATTTCTTGCTTAGACCCAAGATCATTAACAGTTTATATAATCTCTTGCTCCCTTTCTTTAACTATTTCAAGATCCTGCTGTAAAAGAAAATGTTTTTTGTTAAAGTGCCTCATATCTTCGGTCAGATATTTCTATCCATTCTAGTACTTTGTCCTATGACTGGCCTCATATCTTCGGTCAGATATTTCTATCCATTCTAGTACTTTGTCCTATGACTGGCCTAGAGATGATAAAGTGTCCTCTTTTTATGTTGGCTTGCACTTGCGAGCCAGCCAACATATTGCATTAGGAGCAGATTTGGAGGTGCGGTCACTGTGGGTGAATGCAGGGCATGCATCAGTAGGTGCGTCCCTCATTCCCCAATAAGACAGCATGCAGGCGCCACACCAGCAAGACGTGATGTGGCGACCACATCTAAGAAAATGTCCACTGCAATGAGAAGCAAGCTTCTCACTGCAGCGGCACAGCCTCCCCACGTAAACATTGTGACAGGGATGCCCCATCCCACTGTAACATTCCCCGACCCACTTCATTTGCCAATGGGGGAGCCCACCACCTGTCGGCATATTGACCCCAGTATGGTGCGGTGCCCAATCCCCTTGGCATCATGCTCCCCAACAATCTTCCTTTGCCGATGGGGCCCAATCCCCATTGGCTATAGTCCCCGTCCCTGTTAATTTAGCCAACAGGGGAGCCCACTCCCTGTCAGCATAATGTGTTCCCCCCATCTGTTGTGTGCCAAGAGGGGTGCCCAATCCCCCGTCGGCTACAGCACCCCCAAAAAACAATCAGGTGACATGCTGGGAGTCAACCCCAGTATGTCAAATGTGCCTGAAAAAACAAAAACCATCCTGTGATGTTCCCTTTTTTTTTTTTACCCTGTAAAAAAAGAAAACGGTCCCTCACGGTTTCCCTGCCCCCTTCCACAACCTGCACCCACCCACTGTTCACCCTGCCTCCCCACACCCCCCTCATCCAATACTTACCTCCGATGTCTGGCACAACGATCTTCGGTGGACCGTGAACACGTCTGCACTCTTCAACGCCGACCGCGAACTGAAGAAATGTCGGTAAGCTGTATAATGGCATAAATAGGGTTTTTTCAACTTTAGTGCATATCTCGGGCATTTTTGGGAATTTTGACACCAAATTTTCAACATGGGGTTATTGGGACCCTTTCTCATGAATTCAGTCACTGTCAAGGTGTTATTCGATCCTGAAAGGTGATTTTGCGGTCACTGCGTAGAATCACCTTTCGGGATCGATTAACAAAATGACGGTGCCGCTGTTCATGAGGGGACTCTCAAAAAGCCTATTTTACAAATTTGGTGGAAAAAATCCCCAAAATGGCTGTTTTAGCGTGCATTGCAGTTTCACAGTTTCACGCCAAATTTTGTGAATTTGTAATATTTTCACTCCAGATTTTCAAAACTGGCATTTTTCCACACCTCCTCATGAACACTACAGCTGTCATTTTACATATCCTGCCAAAATGTGTTTTCACACGTCCGATGCAGAATAGCGCGGTTGCTGTGCGAAATCAGTTTTCGGGACAGTTTGAGGAAATGACTGTGACACTGTTCATGAGCAGAGGTCCTTAAATGCCTATGTTGAAAGTTTGGTAACGAAAGTCCATAAAATTACTGTGTTACAAACATGCGTTGTGCAGTTTCCATGCACCCTTGTAACCGCAAATTTGCAATATTTTCATGCCACATTTCCAACACTGGCATTTTTTCACACCTTCTTATGAACAGTACAGCTGTCATTTTTCACATGCTGCCCAAAATGTGTTTTCGCACCTATGGTGCACAATGGCGTGGTTGCTGTGGGAAATCAACGTTTGGAACAAATTAACAAAATCACAATGCCACTGTTCATGAGTGGAGGTCCCAAAATGCCTATGTTGAAAATGTGGTTAAAAAAATCCCAAAAATAATTGGGTTACGGACGTGTGTTGCACACTTTCTATGCATGCTCATGACTTCACCAATTTTTAATATTTTTACTGCAGATTTTCAATGTTGCCATTTTTTTACACCTCTTCATGAACAATACAGTTGTAATTTTTCACATACTGCCCAAAATGCGTTTTCGTCTCTCTGTCGCCAAATGGCATAACTGCTGTGCAACACCACCTTTCAGCTAACAAACTGATAGTGCCACTCTTCATGAAGCAGGATCACAAAAAGCCCATGTTGAAAATTTGGAGTGAAAATACCAACATGCCTACAGCATTAGGGTTTCCAACTGTAACACCCCACCTTATACAGACTGACAGGCATCAGGGGTGTGACTTGGGATCATCAGCTGTAATGCTCACACCATTCCACCTCCACCCCCACCCTGCAGCCAGTGACAGGAATCATGGTGTGCACTGCAGTGTTCGGCCACAAAGTTCACCCCATTCTCCTATACTGCACCCACCTCAGCATATTTCCTTATGGAATGGGGTAAGACCCCAAAACACACCATGACACTTGTCAGTGTCTACAGAGTAGGGTGAGGTAAAATGGCATGAGCATTATAGCTGATGCCCCAAAGGCACACCCCAACACCTGTCAGTCTCTGCAGCGTGGGGGTGGAGTGGGGTTGGCATCACTTCAGTACTTCACTGCCATTCCTATTATGCGTCTCTGACTCCTGCACTACCAGTGCCAATGCCAGTGAGACAACATTCGGCATTGACAAATGCTTGTTTATCTTTACTTTATGACCCCTTAGGAGAGGATTGAACAGGAGATGTTGTATTGTCCATTATTTCAAACATTTTCAGTCTAGCACCCAGGTTCTGAAGTGAGGTAGCCTGTGGGTTGGCAGACACCACCAGGCCCTCTGCTGTGCCACCCCTCATCAGGCTAAAGAAAATGGGATGGTGCTGTTGATCCAACAGTCAAGATTTTGGGGGCCAAAACTACTCTGCCATACTTCTTGATGTTTTTTGCTCTGAAGCCATCATGATAGATGTGATCTGGTCAAACAGTCCTCCAAAGAGAAAGAAGCCGACGAAATATCTCTACAATACAAGTAACTCAAGCTGCTAACAGTCCTCCATCTTGCTTTCCCCTTTAGAATCCACTAGAATTCATTAAAATATATAGCAGGTTCCTCAACTCTTGCTTTGATCCTTGTTGAGTCATTGGATTCATAGGATAGATACAAGTCCATAGCTTTCGCCAATGAGACTTGCCATTTTTCAATGGACAGAAATACTCCTCGTGTAATTATCTAATTTCTTTTTAAAAGTGTCCATGTTTTCACTGCTTATACCACATCTTCTGGTAAACCATTCAGTGGGACACCCCTGTTTTGTTTGTTTTGTATGTTTCACCTCTAAGTTGGTAACCATGTGCTCTATTAATTCTATTACAAATCCCTATTTCCAATTCTAAACATTCCCAAGGATCCATGTTATTGAATGCCGAGTATGTTAGACACGGATCACCTCTCAGCCTTCTATACTCTATGGTGAACATTCCCAACTCCTCTAATCTATGTTTGTAACTTAAATGCTGAGGTTTATATATATTTCTGGTTACCTTTCCTTGCACACCCTCCAAACATTTAATATCTCCATTGTGATACAGGTTCCAAAACTGAGCACAATATTCTGTCAAAGGCCAAACCATTGACCCATACAGTGGCATTAGAACTGAACTACTTCTAATGCGAATATTCCTAAGTATGCACTTTAACATTCTATTTGCTCTCTTAGTAACATCAATAACATAATGATGCAATGTCAAATCATATTTTATGAATATAACCAGGTCTTTTTCACTGTCTGCAGTTTTTAATTCTTTTCCACTTAAATGATATATATGGCAAGCATTTCTTTTTCTGAAGTGCATGACATTGCATTTATCGATATTAAAAGTCATCTTATGTTCCAGTGCCCTTTGGACAATAGTATATAAATCTCTTTGGAGGTTATCCATAGTTTTTACGTTGTTTATTATTGCCCCAATTTTACAGTCATCTGCAAATCTGCATGTCCATGACCTGTCTGATACTTGAAGCAATGATATAAAAGTATTGAAAAGAATCAGTCCCAGTACAGATCCCTGCAGGACTCCGCTTGTATACATCACTCCACTTAGATGTAAATGCTCTAATACATACACACTGTTTCCTGTCTTTAACCATGCTGCAATCCATCTAACAATTTTTAGGCCAATACTCAATTCCTTTGATCTGTCAATTAATTTCTTATGTGGGACAAGGTCGAAGACTTTGGAAAACTTCAACTGCCAGTCCCTCATCCAAAGCCTTACTAACATGGTCAAAAAAATGTTGTAAGATTGGTCTGGCAATGTCTTTTGAGAATGAAACTATGTTGTGTTATATCAGTCTGACCAGTTTCACTTACATGTCTTTCAAGTAGCCCTTTTATAAAATCTTCTAATATTTTACTAATAATGCAAGTTAAACTAATTGGTCTGTAATTTTTGACACCACTTCTAACTCCCTTTTTAAAGAGTGGGATCACATTTGCAGTTCTCCAATCATTTGGAATGTCCCCTTCCTCCAAGGATCTATTGAATAATATGATTAGGGGCCTTGCCAACTCTACCACCAACTCCCTCAACACCCGCAGATGCAATACATTGGGCCCTGGAGATTTATTTGCTTTTAGTTGTTTTAACTTATCTATAATATTTTGGGGTTCTATGATGACAGCTTCTCTATCGTCGCCTACTGATGATTCTGTTTTGGCATTGACCATCTCCTTTTGTTTGTTTATACTCAAAAGTGTTTATTAAAAGTATTAACTATAACCTATTCATCAGTAATTAATTTTCTATCCCTCTCTAATGGTCCAATCTTGTGCATTGTACTTTTTTTGGTTGTTTATATAACTGAAGAATGCCTTCTTGTTATTTTTGGCTCTTCATTTTTGTTTTTGTTTTTTGCCTTTTTAGTAGAAATTTTACATTCTTTTGCTCTTTCCTTAAACGTGTGCCATGCCATCTGTCAGGTGTTGGACATTTTATGTATTTTTGTAGGCTCTTTTTTTCCCCACTTATATTCTTTTTAATTTTACTATTGCACCAAGATAGAATTTTCCCACTTTGATTATATTAGTCTTTAATGGTATTAACATTTCTGTACAATGCACTAATGTACATTTGATTTAATCCCATGTTTCGTGTACATCTAGATCTGTTAGCTGAGTTTCCCAGTACCATTTTTTTAGGAAATTTCTCATTTCCACTAAATGTGCCTTGTTTAGACATCTGATTTTAGTTGTTCCTTTATCATTGGTATATTTACCTATTATTTTAAACTCTACCATATTATGATCACTTGTACTCAATGGTTCTCTTACTACACATGTACTGATGTCATCTTCCATGTTACTAAAAACAAGGTCCAATTTATTTTCCCCTCTCGTGTTATGATGTACACATTGTTCTAAATTGTTTTTTTGTTTTTTTTGCAATTCATAATTTTATTGAGTTTCACTTTTATTTATCATTGCAAAACTATGCATGAAATCATAAGGCAATTTTGTAGATAATAAAGAAAATTACTTGTCAGAGCATATTATTAACTTACAGTATAATTGGTTATTAAGAGGAACATTAATACAATAGCATGGCTAGTTTAAATAAGGAATAAAATAAGAAGTAAAAAAGGGACAAGGTCAAAAAAGAATAGGACAATAACAATAGCTAAAGAATAAATTAGAAGGTATATCTTAAAATCTTAGATTACTTACTGTAAAAAAGGTTCCCATACAGATAGAAATTTGTCTAAACGATCCTTGTTTATATATGCTACTTTTTCATAACTGGCTCTGTTGTAAAGATCTTGGAGCCATTCCTTCACTGTCGGTCTCTTCCAGTGCCTCAAAATAATGTTTTTTGCTGTGATGAACGCTGCATGTAGCCATAATTTTTGAGAAAATGAGTGTTGTGATAACTCTGAGCAGATCCCTAGGATTGCAAATTTAGCTGAACATACAACCTTGCAGTTTGTTACCATACCACATATTACAAGTACTTCTTTCCAAAAAGGGGGTAGTGTTGGACATGACCAGAGAGCACCTCCAGAATGTCTCCTCTTTTGACATGTCTAGTTTGACCATCTTGCATGGAGTGTAATACCACCTATGTATTATCTTGTACTGAATCAACCTCCCCTTAGCTTCCCTGCATGTCGTTAGTGACATGTTCCAGATTTCTTCCCATTCCTGTACAGATATTTGAGTTTGCAGTTCTTGCTGCCATGTATGACGCAATGTTGCGATGTTCTAAATTGTTTGTAATTAAAATATCCTTGAGTCTGTTTTCAAAATCAGATGTTCCGGATGGACGATCCCAGTTAATATTAGGTAGGTTGAAATCCCCCATTAGGGTTCTTCCACTTAATTTTATCAATAGCATCTAGGAACTTCATATTATCATCAGTTCTCAAGTTTGGTGCTCTATAGCAAACTCCTAAAGTAAATTTTTCTTTCCTGGTTGCAGTATACTAATCCAGACCTGTTCAATATTTGCTCCTGTGTCTAATTCTAAATCAATTTTATGTGCAGTGATGGTGTCTTTAAAGAAGAGGGCCACCCTCCCACCTTTCTTGTTGACACAATTTACATTAAATAAATTATAACTGGGGATATTTAGACCCCAGTCTCCATCTTGCTACCATGTTTCAGATACTGAGCATATTCTTATATTTTCCTTCTTTAACAGGAGATGTAGTTCTTCCTTTTGATTTACTAAGCTTCTGGCATTCACCAAAAAGACCTTAATCTCATTTTCGCTAGTGATATTTTCCTTCTGCTTATCCGTTAAGGAGTTGTTGTAACACATTTTTTCAGCTTGTACTGATTGTTTTAAATGTGATTTAGAGCCAGTAATCCCTCTCCCCAGTTCCGTTAGTTTAAAGTTACATTGGGCATTTCTTCACAGAAGATGTCAGCTAAAACCTTGCTACCTTTTCTACTGAGATGTAAATGATCAAAACCAAAGAGATCATATCTCCCATCGAATTTGTCCCATGTTTTAATGCATCTTTAATGCACCATTGCATCAGATTTTTTCATAGCCTTTATCTTTGCTGTCCATCTATGTGTTAATTGGGGATCAGGCAAAATTTCTGATATAATGATCTCACTACCTCTGTTTCTTAAATTCTGATATACATGCTCATATTCCTACATTATTTTATTTACATGTTGTTTTCTTGTATTGTTTGTTCCAGTATATATGTGTACTAGAGGCTTTTCCCTTGTGGATTTTAATATATTTGGTGTCATATCATCCTATGTCTTTAATGGTGGCACCAGAGATGCTGTAACTTGCAATATTTTCTCTGTTTCTCTTTGTTGTATGATGGCCAGTATATTTGATCATGGGATCTCCTAAAATGTAGATTTGTCTTGGTGCATTTATATTATTCCTGTTTTTCATATCTGTAGTTTGCCTGACATTGCTTTCTTTAGTTACTTCCTAATCCATTATCAAATTTAGTATATTGTTGGTCTGTTCTTCCATACTATCCATCAAGTTTAGTAATGGAGCAAATTGATTTTGTAGCTCTAAGGTGAATTCCTTTTCCCTCTAATCTTTCACTATTGTTTACATAACACCAGCCATCGTTTTATTCATTGTCTCTTAACCGATTGCCTATACTTTCACTTACTGACTTTTTATCAGTTCTTTATCACCTTCATTTTGTATACTAGGATCTTCTCTCTTTCTCTTCAAGTTTTTAATTTCCAATTCCAGTCCAAAAATGTTATATTTTAATTCTTTGAGTTCCTGACATTGAATACATATAAAAGGACTAAAGTCTGTACATGTTTCAATAGCAAATTTGTCACACTGACTGCATTTGACTCCCAGCTTTCCATTTTTAGGGCCACTATAGTATTGTCCATAATGTAAAATTTAAAAAGTATTTAACACAGCTGGAGATTAATGCTTTATTCATCCTGTATAGAGTATTATGATCTGTAGATATAGAAATGCTCAAACTCAGTTTTTATTTTTTGTAATGCACAGTTAAGTTTGTAGTTTATTGCTGTACCAACCTAATAATCTGCATTACAAACTGTTAGATACTCACACCTTAAGTTTATTGTATTACTACTTTCACTAAATATGAATGTAACTGGTTTTGGCCTACATACTGTACATCCAATAATGTTCTCTTCAAAACACCTATGGCTGTTTTCCATTTTTATTCAAGCAGTTTATTGCACACACACATTTTCACAAATCATTTTTATACACAATATTTTGTTTAGAAAGTTATTTCTGCCAAATATCTATTTTTTACTGTATCTTGTAAACACTACTATCATTTGAAAGAACTTTTACTGGTTGTCTTAACCTTACCTAATAACCTTCAGTCCTGTACACTGGTTCAAAACACTCCACTGGCCCTGCAATTCCTGCAGTCCCTGTGGACACCTGCTGACATGCACTGACTCCCCACTCACTGCAGAGTGAGAATTAAATACTATATGTCTCAGAAGTGGCTATTCAGGGTTGCAGCCCATCCGTGCCTTTCACAAAGGTAAAATATTGTAAAATAGAACTAAAATAACATAGAGTACTACTCTCTATAAGGATTTCCCTCCACCAAGTTTGTATTATGCAAAACATGCTTTTTCACACACTAGTTTCAATGCTCTAGTCCCTCGGACTCTCCAGAAAACTACTAGGACACGCTCTTCCTGTTGTTGTTGCCTAGGCTACTGCGCACAGTAGCTCCATACCCTTTTCCCTTTGAGTAGCACACAAATAAAATAAAAACACTGCTATCTTTCACACTTTGCGCACTGTCTCACAATGCTTCATTGTTTCACAGCTTAACAGAGTACTTCTAAAACCCTGAACCTGAACAGTTCCCCTTATTTGGGGTTCTTAGGATTCTTTCTTGGGATTCTTTCTCAGATCATCAGGTTATAAATTTTTTTTCTGTATGAAGAAAAAATGCAAAATTAAAGTCTCCCCTGAAGTTAAGTCCTACTGTAGTTTAAGAAGATTTAACTATGCTGAATTTTTGTAGGACGTAGAAAGAATCAATTGGGATTTACTGGAAATGATTCCTCTAGTGAATCATACTTGTCTTTATTTTAAGACCATAATTTTAAATGTTTGTAATCAACGTGCACCAATCAAATTTAGAATGATGAAATCTAATCAAGCTCCTTGGTATACGTTTGTGTACAGCAAATTAGAAAATGCTTTAGATAAAGTTTGGGTGATAGCCAAAATCTAAATTTAGATGGGGTTTAGAATCAGTATACAGCACTGTAAAATAAATATTCAAATCTGGACAGTTAAAGAGAGTGTGAGTGGAATTCCTCAGAACAAGACTTTTAATACAGATGAGGAGGATATTAAGAACTTGGTCATACTTAGTAGCAATTACAATGATTTTGTTTTTTTAATTAAACCATGGAATTTTGTTCCTGGGTCTGTTAATAATATTTCTAAATTTTTAATGGGGCTAGAAATATAGAGAATAACAACAGAAAAGACTCAAGGTCCATCCAGTTTCTACCGATTCTTCATAGACCTACTGTTGAATAGAGTTTTACCCCTGGCTCAATCATTCTCTCTGCCCCCAAACTCTTTCACTTCTTATCCCACCTGTCAGTGTCACAAAGCCTCTAAATCTGTTCCACCAAGCCTTGAACCCATTTATAGTCCCACCTTACCACCTGGTTCAGCATTCTATTCAATTGCTCCACCAGCCTCTCACTGAAGAAGAACTTCATAACGTTCTTTCTGGCCTCCAAAATGTGCATGTCCAAGTCTGCCAGTCTTTCTTTGTATCTTCTGCCTTGCTGACCCTTGGTCATTCTGGTGACCCTTCACTGCATTGTCTCTAGTCTGTCCTTGTCCTTCTTCAGATGCAGCCCCCTTGATTGAGAAAAGTATTCCAGATGGGGCTTCACCAGGGACCTATTTAGAGGTAATATCACTTCCCTCCTCCTGCTATCGAATCCCCTTCTATACTTCCAACATCCTAGTTACCTTGCTATACACCTTACCACAGTGCCCTCAAGTTTTGAGACTGTTGCTCATGATAACCTTCTGCTCCCTCTCTTCTGCCATTATTGCTAAGTCAAGTTGCACAGTCACATCCAGTACTCAGTGCAGGGTTCTTCTTGCCAATGTGTATCACTTTGCAGTTTTGGGCATTGAACTACAACTGCCATAGTCAGGACCACATTTCCAGTTTCTCTAGGTCTCTGCAATTCCCTGCCCCCCCTTCACTGTCCACCATGCCACAGACAAATCTTAGCCTTCATACACTTCTCAATGTCACTAATGAGCATGTTAAACAAGGCAGGACACAGGACTGACCCCTGGAGTACTCCACTTGGGAACTCTCTGGCCTCTGATTTAATCCCATTCTCCACCACCTTCCATTTTCTTCCCCCATCAACCAGCATTCAATCCACCTTGTTAGCCCTTTTCCTATCCCTAAATCTTCCAACTTTTTTTAAATGTCTGATCTAAGAAAAGAATGACCAAATCTGTAGTTAGCCAGTCTTCCCTGTCTTCATCCATGTGTAATAAGGCCAGATCTGTGGACCTCCAGTGATCAGGATCCTTCCCTGATTCCAAGGAGCACCAGACCAGGTCCTTCAGGGATGCTGCCAATTCTGGCCCAAGTTACTTTGACACTCTTAGATGTAAAGTGTTCAGACTAGGTACTTTGTCTACCACAAGCACTGCAAGCCCATTCTGCACCCATCCTTTATGGTCAATGTTTGCTCCATTTCCCTCAACCCTTCTAGGGAAGTCTTTGCACCACATTTTAGTAGTGGTCTATGTCCTCAAACATGAATGCAGAGCAAAAGTAGTTGTTTAATACATTTGCCTTCTGATAGTCATCCTCTACCAACTTTCCCACCTCCCTCAACTTGATAATCCCCCTTCAACATATTTTTTTCTAACGTACCTTGTTGTCCCCCTTTACTCCTTCCACTACTTGCAATTCTGTTTCCACTTTTGAATTCTAAATCATTCTTCTCTCATCTTTTAGTTTCTTTTGAATATCCTTCCACGCTACTTCATTTGGTTTTTACTTATACCTCTTGAAGCCTGCCTTTAGGCCATCACTCTCTCCTCCACCCCTTTGGAAAACCAGAGTGGTTTGCAGTGTTTCTTCCTCCTGGTAACTCGCCTCATGCATGAATATGTCACATCTTTTATGGTTCCCTTCACAATTGCCCACTTATCTTCCACTGTCACCACCTCTGTCATCCCCATCAGCTTGTCCCTGACCATCTCCCTCATATTCCAGATGTCTGCCCTCCTATGGATGAATGGTGTTAGTTTCTCTTGGAAGCCTGGCTTAACATTTTCAGAAGGTAGATGAAATAGATGTCCTTGTAGAGCTGCTCTCTCTGAATAGCAGGAAGGTCAGTTTTATTTACATTTGTTAACTGGGGGCCGGCCCGGTAGCACTGTAGGTTGAGGCACTGGTCACTACACGTTGCACCATGCCAGTGATCTGGGTTCGGGAATGAGCCTGGGCCACTGGGGGTTGGCAGAGGGAGAGAGGTTTGAGCATCTGGAGGACTGTTCTCCTCTTTCAAGGGGAGGGAGACATCATCCTGCTTGTTGACTGTCCTCTGGCAGTGGCTGGAGGGTAGTGTGGGTCAGGAGGCACGTTCTGACATTCCTACATCGGTAGAGGGGGGACAGGATGAAAAAGGTGGAAAAGAGCCTGGCAGGCTCCATGATGATCTGCCACTCTCGAAGGCCATCCCCGGCTTCTGGATTGGGTATCCGGGGGTGGAGAAGCCAGCAACCTCCTCCCAGGCCCCACCCACGGGGGGAGCCACAGGGAAATTCCCAGGGACTGGCAGGAGCAGCGGGGCCAAAGAGAGAGTCCCTCCATCAGGAGGACCATAGCCACCTGCTAGGGCTCCAGAAGAAGGTAAAAACCTATATGGGGAAAAAAAATGTGTTAACCGGGTAAAGAGCACTAGACCAACTGTCCTTTATCAGGCTTGGCCCATGACAATGGCATACAAACTTAACAAATTACAAAACAGTGGCATACAACGAGCACTACAAAAACACAGTATAGTACAAGGGTCAAAAACTGTTGCAATTTTGAGATTTAACCAAATGATGATGCAGTCTAAGTTTAAATGAACTAAATGAAGTGCTAGAACAAAGGGAAACAGGCAGGGTGTCCCAGAGACCAAGAGCAGACATGGAAAAGGCCTTGAAGCCTGTTTTAGTTTTACACTCAGGTGTAAATAACTGAACACACTCTGAGGATTGCAAGGTAGTTTTTGGATTCAAAATATTTGCTACGACCTCAAGAGGGGATGATACAGATGGATAAATTGCCTGATGAACTAAACAACCAAAAAATAAACACAGTAATTCGAGACATCAGAGAAAGTCAGTTCAATTGAGAATAGAGCAAATGATGAGCATGAGTAGGAGCAAGAAGAGCAAAGCAACAAATGTTACTGTAAACTACCTGGAGTTTTTGAAATTCTGGTCATCTAGTATTGAGGAACAAAACATATACAAATCAAAAATTGGAAGAAGAGATCCCTAAACAAAAGCTTTATGTGTATTCATTGAAAAATATCTTTTGCACTTGTAAACTGCTCCAAGCCTTTATTTACTACCCTTACATAACCTTTATGCTCAGAATAAGTTAAGTAGTGGCCCAGATGGACTCCCAAATACTTAAACAGATGAACCTGCTCAATTTGAGAACAATCAAAATCATGGACAAGTAATGGGGAACTCTTTTTCAGGGACATGGGGAGCCAAACAATATAAACTTTGTTTTTGTAGAATTTAAAACCAAATTATATTAAACCATGTACTAACTGCACAAAAATCAGAATTTGGTACTGTCAAGAGAACACTTGGAACTTTTAAAGATAATCAGATCATTTACACATAAAATAGACTCACAATCTGTGCAGCCCTCTGGGACTGAATTTATAAACAAGCAAAGTAAGAGGGATCCTAAAATGGAATGAACCCCACGGATAACAGAATTAGGAGATGTCATTACTGGCCCAATACCAACTGACTGAACACAGTTTCAAGGATAATTACCAATCCAATGCACAGCATTCAATGAGATTCCCAGGGTTTCCAATTTATAGCAAAGCAATTTATGATCAGTGAGATCAAATGCCTTGGTCAGGTCCACAGACACAGCAAATGGCTTGATGGCCTCAATAATAGGTTATTGAAATATGCTGCATCTGTCTTAGCCAGGCCTCATGCTTACCTTTTAGTTTTTAATCCGGGTTGGGGAATTCAGTGGTGGCTGGAAAGAAGCAAAAGAGGTCCCCATTTTTATGGCTGCATAATGATAGCTATGTAAAGTATTGCTAACAAGAGGAGAGAGAGGAGGGCAGACAGGAACAGGAACTGATGTATGTTGCCTTCTACTTCCCACAGTGGAGCCTCAGCACCTCCACTGGTATGCAAAGGAATCCCTGGTCTTCCTTCTCTTGTCTGTTGTCCCCACCCCTCCCCTTTCTCCCTCAAAGATCTACTTTCTAGGGATATGGATATGTTGTTCTATCCATACAATCTGATATTGTCCTTTCCCTTTAAGATGTGCCGGAAAGTCTTCAAACTGGCTCCTCCCACCTACCTGGGTGGTAACTTCCCTAACAGCACTCCGTGACACCAGTTCTTCTTTTCCACTTGGAAGAATAGGTTCCCTCCTTACCACTCTGCATTACTGAGGCCCTAAAAACTTTCTAAAACCCCTTTTTGAGAGTTTTTCAGCAAATATTTGTCTACTCTACTTCTCACAGCTTCAATGGATGATGCAAAGTCCTCTCCAGGTTTCCGGTTCTGTGGTTGCGAGCAGAAGATGATGCAATCTGACCTGCACTCCTCGTGTGTATACTGCCTGGGCTATGAGCATGATGTCCAGGCCTGTGATTTTTGTTGTTCCTTTTTGCCTTCAACTCTGGAGGATCACCTTGCATGCTTGCTCCTTGGACAACCGAGTGAATGGGATCCACCCGTCCGCTCAAAGGAGGCAAGGAAGACAGTTTCCACAAGTCCTGCCGAGCAGTGAGTGGCCATGGAGGAGGAAGTGGCTCAGGTCACTGCATATTCCTCCTCGACTTCAGTCTTCATGCCACTTCAGCTGGGCATGTCATTCTCCAGTGCATTCCAGGAACTGTGCCAGTCTCTCCCTACTTATGAGGAGGGTTCCTCACACTCTAAGAAGTCCAAAACGTCAAAGGAATCCAAGGAGAAAGAGACCAAGAAATGGTGTTGTCTGGCCTAGTAGCCAAAACTAGGGCAGCCCACTACATTCTCAGCGTTTGCACCCTAAGCACTTGGGAAAGCAGCACTGCCGTTATTCCTCCTCGGGCAGAGAGTCACCAGTGCAAGTTGCATCAGTGCTATGAGGAGTTCATGTGGCAGCAGCTTCTGTTTTCCCAGGTGAAGTGACCCTAAGTTGGCCCAGAGGCACTGAGGGTTGAGGCACTAGATGCCACAACTCACGCCACGTCGGTGACCCGGGTTTGGGAATGAGCCTGGGCCACCAGAAGTTGGCAGGGGGGAGAGAGAGAGAGAGAGAGAGAGAGAGAGGATTGAGCATCTGGATGACAGCTCTCCTCTCTCTGGGAGGAATCTAGGGCATGCCAGCACAGCAGCAGCCCCCGGTGGAAGCCAGAAGTACTGTGCCATTCAGGGCTGTATTAGAGGGATCAGAGCCGTGGCAGATATTGGAGGACATTATTGCATGTCTGGGCTCTGAGGGGGGAAGGAGGTGGCATGAAAAAGCGAGGAAAACCCCTCTCACCATTGGTTGGTGAAGGTGGGGCCAGAGGTCATGATCCCACATCACCGCCTGGAATTTGGTCACACAGCCCAGTCCCATCCATGACTGCATTCTTCAACACTGTAGACAGAGTGCCTGAGGAGCTTAGTGGTCCCTCCCTTGGGGACTCGGATCCGGGGATTGGGTTAGCAGTCAGGATTGAGGTACTGACACTGGAGTTGGTCACCCAGTGCTTCAGGCAGATGGGAGAAGTCACAGCACCGTGTGTCCACACCGGAGAGAGGTTAATGGAAACAGAGGTGAGAAAAATAGTTGGAAAAAAAAGAAGTAGCTCTTGGCACCCAACCTGGCCATAACTGTGCTGCTTTCACCAGATCTGCAGCAGATCCCGCGCCAGTAGGAGCTGGTCTAGACAGTCCTGGCACGGCCCACTCCAGCTTCTCCACTGATAGTGGTGGAGCCGCCGCCCCCTGTGCCAAAGGATGGAGTCCCAACTAAGGATGCTCAGCCCGAGAAAGGGCTTCCCCATCGACTCAAAGTTATTCTTACCCCCGGCGGGTGATCAGTGACACAGGCAGTGGGCCTCTGTTTCATGAATCCTTGGAATCAAAGGGTTCCTCTCTTCACTCCTGCCTGGTGGACATGGAGTTGGCCAAGGATCTCTCTATGGAGCAAGGCTCCACTTCACTCATGGGTGTTCTCTGCTTCATCTTTGAGTCCACAGGCCTCCAGCTAGAGCCTGTTCAGAAGAGGGAAAGGTACCCATTGATCGAGATCTTGGACCAGGGTGACACTTTGATGGAGGCCTTACTGGTCCAGGATGCTAACCTCGGTCCTGCTCTGGATCTGTGCAACACCCGGCCTCTTGCCTGGCACCTTCGGCCTGGATGGTCCGCAAGTACATAGTCCCTACCGGTTCCCTCTCAGGATTTACCGAGTACCCCGTGGCTGAGAGGCTGGTGGCCAACTCTGTCTTTCGGCGCACAGGCAATGTGGGGGATATGGACAAGTCCCCTGACAAGGAGTCAAAAAAATTGGTCCACTCAGTCAAAAAGGTGTATGCTACCTCTTTGCTCAGCCTCATGCAAGCCAGTTTGGTTCTTTTGACAGCCCACTTTATGCATGCCATTCTGGGATCCATAGACAAGGTTCTTCCCCACCTCCCTGCATACTTGCAGACTACTGTCAAGCAAATTCAAGACCAAGGTCCTGCCGTAGCAAAGCAACAGTTCCAGATGGCCATGGACTTTGGCGATTCCTGCACCTGGTCCATGGCTGTGGCAGTTGCCATTTGCCACGGGGCTTGGCAGTACATCTCTACTTTCACCGCCGATATGTAGCACAAGCTGGCAGATGTGCCCTTCTTGGGGACTGACTTGTTTAACCCCGGTGTGGAGGGGCATCTCACCAGGATTGGAAATTCCAATGCTACCCTGGACTCAGTGACATCTGCTCAAAAGGACCAGAAGGGCTCCAAGTCCACCAAGAAAAAGCCCTTTCGGCCTGCCTCAGCCCCTGTGGTCAAATCTGTCCAGCCCCAAGCTGGTCAGCAGGAGGCCTGGCATCCAAGACCCAAGTCTGTGGCATCGGTCATCTGGAAGTCAGGGGGTCAGAGATCCAGTGGTCCCTCAACCAGACTGTCCTCTGCTTCCAAGCCTGCCCAGTGATGGGAATGGGGGGTGCCCTCCCCTCTCCCATCCTGAACTCCCTGGGTCCTCCCATGGGGAGCAGGCACTTAAACTTAATTTCCTCTTTGTCCACTGTCACAATGGACAGGTGGGTCCTCGAGATGGTTGGCCAGTGTCTGCCTCTGGAATTTGAGCAGTACTCTCTCAGCCAAGCCCGTGACCCACAGGAAGACATGGCGTCAGTTGATGTCCAGTCAGCCCTTCAAGACGACATTGCCCAGCTCCTACTCAAGGAGGTGGTAGCTCCAGTCCCAGACCCTCCACAGCATCCAGGGTTCATGTCCAGGTACTTCCTGGTCCTCAAACGGACAGGGGGTTGGTGACCCATTCTAGATCTGCATGACCTGAATAAATTTATCAGGTCCCGCACTTTCAGGATGGTCACTCTGTCTCAGATCATACCATCCATGGAGCAGGGTAGGTGATTCTGCACTCTGAATCTTCAGGATGCATTCATCCACATACCAATCCATCCGTTCCACCAACGGTTCCTCTGCTTTCAGGCAGAGGGCACTCTACTCGAGTTCCAGGCCATGCCATTTGGCCTGTCCTTGGTGCTCAGGGTCTTCAACAAGTATATCGCAGTGGTGGCTGCCCACCTGAGGCACCAGAGTCCAGGTATACTCCTACCTGGATCATTGTCTTATCGTGAGTCCCTTCAGGCAGGAGGTGGAGCAGTCCAGGGACCTGGCCCTCCAGACCTGAATCTCTCTGGGCCTCTTGGTCAATGAGGCCAAATCAGAACTCATGCCTTCGCAGGTTATTCATGTTAATGGCGCAGAGCTCGACTCTTGTAGAGCCAGGGCTCGGCTCCCAGTGCACAGGGCAGAGGCTCGTACCTCCTTTGCCTGATCATTTTAGATTAGGCAGTCAAACTCTGCTCGGGACCTCCTGCACTTCTTGGGCTACATGGCCGCCTGCACCAGCGTGGTCCAATAGGCCCACTGAAGAATGCGCCCCTGCAATGGGAGCTGGCTAGCCAGTTTTCTCAGTACAGGGGTCACTTTGAACAGCTGGTCACAGTGACCCAGCAGATGTAGGATGCGCTCCAGTGGTGGCTAATCCTGGAACATCTGCAGGAGGGTATCCTGTTTGTCCATCAGGAGCTGACAGTCATCCTGATGACTGACACTTCTCTCATGGGCTGGGGAGCCCACCTGGGGGATCACAGAGTCCATGGGCTCTGGTCCCCCAAGGAGTCCTGATATCACATCAATCTGCTGGAGCTCAGAGTGGTTCAGCTGGTGCTGACCACTTTTGCTCCACATCTAAGGGGCAAGTAGTACACCATGACTATGTACTACCTCAACAAATAGGACGGTACGCATTCCCTTCCAGTGTGCAGGGAAGCCCTCCACATCTGGACACTTGTGCACAGTCTGAAGGCAGACCATCTGGCCATCCATGTGGCCGGTGCCTCCAACCAGCTTGCAGATGCCCTCAGCCGGGTGGGCAAGACATCACATGAGTGGCCTCTTCATCCCAAGGTAGAGCAGAACCTGTTCTTCCACTAGGGCAAACCTCTGGTGCACCTGTTTGCCTCCAGGGAGAATGCCAAGATGAGGCTGTATTGTGCCCACCCCCCTCAGCAGGGAACACTGCAGAGGGATGCCTTCTCAAGACCCTGGATCTCAGGCCTTCTCTATGCCTTTCCTCTATTTCCCCATCCACAAAAGTCTGTTCAAGGTCAGGAGGGACCAGGCACAGGTGGTCCTACTGGCTCCGGACTGGCCACACCAGTTCTGGTACCCAGATCTCCTCGGCCTCAGCAACAGGCTCCCATGGCATCTCCCACTAAGCCAAACCTGCTCTCAGTTAATCAGGGGAAGGTACTCCACCCGGACCTTCTATCCCTGCACCTGACAGCCTGGTACCTGAGCAGCTAGAGTTCCAGGCTTTGGGTCTCTCCAAAGATGTACTCAATGTTGTTGAGGCATTTTGGAAGCAGTCGACCCAGAAATGTTATGCCTTCAAATGGAAGAGATTTTCCATTGGTGTCAGGGCAAGGGGTTGGACCCTTTGGCTTTTCCAGTGGCTGATATTCTCGACTACCTTTGGTCCCTCTCTAAGAGGGGCCTCCAATCGATGATCTTCAAGGTGCACCTGGCAGCCATCTCTGCTTACCAGGTGCAGGCTAGTCAGCAGTCGGTGACACAGGAGAAGGTTGTCTGGCACTTCTTCAAAGGCCTGGACCACATTTCCCCTCCAGTGCATAAACCACCACCACTTTGGGATCTACTGCTGGTTTTGGCAAAGCTCATGGGCAGGCCATTATAACCGATGCACAGGTGTGAGATGTTACACTTGTTGTGGAAGACTGCCTTCCTGGTGGCTGTCATGTCGGCCAGAAGGATCAGCAAGCCCCAGGTGCTCTCGGTGGAGCCTCCTTATTTGGTCTTCCACAAGGACAAGGTTACCCTGTTCCCCACCCCAATGTTCCTCCTGAAGGCTGTGTCAGATTTCCACCTTAACCAGGTGATTAATCTCCCAGTGTATTTCACCAACCACACCTCAGAGGCTGAGCACAGGCTCCATACTCTGGACCTGAGGCGAGCACTCACATACTACAAAGAGCATACAGCTAGAGTTCAGGGAGAGGTTTGCCAGCTGTTTGTCACCTATGCTGAAGCCACACCTGGCAGACCTGCAGCCAAGTGGATGATTGGCAGGTGGCAAGTATCCTGCACTGATCTCTGCTATAGGTTGGTGGGTGGGGAGCCTCCCAGAGAGCTAAGGACTCATTCCACCCACCATATTGCTGCATCTGTGGCTGCTTCCAGTGACATCCCTATCCAGGAAATCTGCAGGGCTGCTACCTGGAGGTCAGCACACACCTTCATTTCCCATTACCAGTATTGACCTTGAGTCATGCCAGGATGCTGGTTTTGGGGTCTCAGTTCTCCCCTTGCTGTTCCCTAAGTAGGGGGTGTGCACTTTGCCTCCCTCCTCCCAGAGAACGCTAGGAGTCTGCCAGATTGTGTGGATAGAACAACATATCCACGGCCCTAGAAAAACAGGTTACTCACCTGTAACAGTAGTTCTAGGAGTGATATATGCTGTTCATCCACACAGACTCACCTGACATCCCCTGGCAGTGGTGCACAGGTATGCTTCCAGCGGGCAAGTACTGGCATCACAGGGTGGTGCTAAGGGAGTTACCACCTGGGTAGGTGGGAGGAGCCAGCTTGAAGACTTTCTGGCACATCTTAAAGGGAAAGGACACTGCCAATAAGTGTGGATGAACAACAAACTGTATACCACTCCTAGAACTACTCTTACAGGTGAGTAACCTGTTTTTATTCATGAATCTATGGGTTGTGGCACTTTTTGTTGTGTTTTCTGTGTCACCTCCGCAACTGGAAGATTGTTGCTGACTACACACAATACTTAACATAGCAGGGGCAAGTGACTAAAAAACAATTCTATCATCAACTAATGTAGATCTCACAAAGCGGAAATAGTTTTTTTCACTTCCACAGTATGTACTGTACTGTCTGAGAGAACAGACAAAAGGTGGAGAGCATGATATAGCCAGTCTGTTATTAAGCTAATGACTCAAATTACATTGGTATGCAAAGATTGGCATAGTGAAATCAGAGCTCTGGCTTGAATTTTCCTCAGCTGCTTTAATCACCAAGAGCATGTATTAATCCAAGACCATAATACAAGTAATTACACTGCTTTGCATCAGATTACAGTGCATGAAGAAAAACAGCACATAGTCTGTCACAGGTGGGTGATACCTTTTATTGAACTTTTAGCTCTTGAAATCTAGTCTCAAAATCAGTTTTGTTCATCAAATAAAAGGTATCAGCTGCAACATATTTTCTTTTCTTTTATATTATAGACTGCACTAGCATGCTGCTACATTTAACTAGGTCCATAGTGTTATGTACAATGTCTTGTGCCGAAATCAGTGGCAGTAGGGGAAGGGTGAAGAAAGGATAATGAAGTTAGTGCAATAGTTCTGTTGGGAAAGTGCACCTCAGCACTTGCTTCTTGGGGCTGGCAGTACAGCCTAGAGGTTAGAGTAACAGGCTGTGAATGAGCTTGGTACATCCAGCAGACAGACACTGGCTTGATTCCCACAACCTCCACTTGCATACTGTGTGACTCTGAGCTAGTCACTTAACCTCCTCAGTTCTCCTAGGTCACCCCGGAAACAGGCACCTGTGCTTAGCGGGCCTTACCCGGTTACCAAAGAATAAAAATAAAATAAGTAATAGAAGCAGAGCAAACACCAGTATAACATGTTGCAAAATCCCATAACAATTCCTGATATTACAAACCTTGCTCTTACACTTAGTGACTGCTGCTTGCTTAGGATAACAGTGAGTAAATGGCTCTGGTGGGATAGGAACCTTAACTTGCTCATTCCCAAGCCTGTGATCTAACCACTAGACCCCCAAACCATCCCTCTGTCACACTAGTAAGGCTCCCTAGTGAAGCTTAAATCAGACAGTAGTAGAAATGGGAGGGAACCCAAGGAAACTCAGTTCCAATAATGAAATTAAAAATCTTAGTCAGTTCCAGGAGCAAAATGAGGAAGGACTGCTTTTATGTAAAATACACACCCCTAAAGGCATAAACTGACTAAATAAAGTGTTAAAATGTAACATATAATAAAGAAACATATCCCCAGACCCTGCCCTGTCAGATATCTTTGGTACTAGATCACTGGTGATGGGTTCATTAGTGAATCCTTTCCATTTCCAGCACTGCAAGCAGACTTCTTGTTAGCATTCTGCTGGGCATGGCCTAAACTGGAAAAGGTGAATTTTGCTGTTTTAACCACCATGAGGGAAAAAGTCAGCTGGGTGCCGATCACAGCAGAGCTGTAATGCCATTCTATATAGTGCATAGGAATATATACCATTGCATACCAGCTGCTTGACCTCCTCCCCCATTTCAAGTAGTTCCCAGAGGGTAGCAGAATCCATGTCCCATAAGCTTTTTTCCTGTTATCCAGTAAATGTGGGATTTTTACATCACAATAATGCAGTGAGATCAGCCTTTTTGCAGATGACACAAAGATTGGTATGGAGGTGGATAGTGTGGAAGGGGGACAGGTACTCCAAAAGGATTTGGCAAGATTTGAGCACTGGTCAGACACATGGCAGCTGGGGTTCAATGCTAAGAAGTGCAAAGTCATGCATTTGGGAGCCAGGAACCCTGGGAGTTGCTACTGGCTGGGGGGAGTGCAGTTATCCACTTCAGTGGAGGAGAAGGATCCGGAGGTACTAGTCACAGGAGACATGAATGACTCTGCGCAGTGTAGGAAGGCAGCTGCCAAGGCTAATAAGATATTGGGGTGCATTACCAGAGGAATCACCTCTAGGAGAGAGGAAGTCATTCTGCCACTGTACAGATTGCTGGTGAGACCTCACTTGGAGTACTGTGTGCAGTTCTTTTGCCCCTATTTAAAGAAGTACGTCAGACTACTGGAGGGGGTCCAGTGCAGGGCAACAAAGATGATCCATGGGCTGGGGGACAAACCATATGAGGAAAGACTTGAGGAGTTCAACATGTATTCCCTGGAGGATAGAAGAAAGAGAGGGGATATGACTGAGACCTTCAAATACCTAAAGGGCATGAATAGGGTTAGTACTGAGGGCATGTTTAAATTAATGGGGAAAGGGACACAAGGGGACACAGTCTGAAATTGGAGGGTGGAAGATTCAGGAGAGAAATTAAGAGGTACTACTCTATGGAAAGGGTGGTAGAGAGGTGGAACACACTGCCAGAGGAGGTGATATCATTGAAATCTGTGGGCAGTTTTAAGAGGGGTGGGACAGGGTCAATAGTAAGGTCAAAACTGGGGAAGCTGGGGAGGGGGATTCTCAGAAGGGGACGATAAATCAGATGGATGGACAAGGGTGGGGGGCAGCTGCAGTAGATTAGACTGGGAGCTGCGTACCCGAGCAGACTCAATAGACCATATGGCCTATATCTGCTGGCATTTTCGTATGTTCGTATGTAACAAGTAAATTTTGCATGTAAACTGGTGACCTCCCTCTTAGCAACCCCAGTAACTAAACTATTCAACCTCTTTATTTCTACCTCTGCTGTTCCCCTTATATGGAAATCAGCCAGGATTATTCCAGTGTTCAAAAAAGGTGACCCTAACATATTAACAAATTATAGGCCCATTACTATACTGCCCACCCTTAGCAAACTGCTGGAAAAATTAATTCATGGCCAGATCATCTCTCACCTGACTGAATGCAGTCTTCAGTTTCCTAGCCAGCATGGTTTTAGGCCTGGACACAGCACTACCACGGCTCTTACCCTGTTCACCAGTGATGTTAAGACAAACATGGATAATGGACAACTCATCAGGGCCATATTCATTGACCTTACTAAAGCGTTCGACCTGGTTCACCATCCCCTGCTACTACGCAAACTGTAGTGCCTTGGTGCTACTGGTCCCACCTTGTCCTGGTTCAAAAACTATCTTGACTCTCGTTCGCAAACTGTTTCCTTCTGTAAAGTCCATTCATCCTCCTCTGCCATCTCCTGTGGTGTCCCTCAGGACTCTGTACTGGGCATCTTTGTTAACAATATTCCAGCCTCCACTACCCACTGTAAATCTATCATGTATGCTGATGACCTGCTACTTTATACCACTTCCACATCTGTCAGAGACATCAATGCGCACCTATCATCCTCTTTCCAGCAGATCCAATCCTGGCTCTCCTCTAGCCATTTAATTCTTAATCGATCCAAGATTCAGACCATGTTCTTTGGGTCCTTATGAAAAGTCAATACTGAATCCCCTCATCTGCGGGTCCAATGCCCTGATGGATCTACAATAACCAACACAAAAACCTTTAAATATTTGGGTGTGACTCTTGACCCCCAACTCCACTTCACCTTACACATTAATGAGGTTTGTAGACACGTCGACTTGAAGATTGGAGCCACTTACAGGGTACGTCACTCACTCACTACTTCAGCCAGGGTCTCCATAGCCCATGGAGTCCTGCTCCCTGAGCTGAAATATGCTCTTCCTGTCTTCTCTCATGCCAAGGTTGCAGATCTACATAAATGGGACACCACATGCAACAACATCTGCAGATTTGCCCTGTCGTCTCCCCATCACACCCATCACTGTCTGCTGTACTCAGCATTGAACTGGCTGTCTCCCTATGGCCTACACTCCTACACTCTGGGAAACCTTATTGATTCCTTATCCTGTCCACCATGTCCTGACACGCTTGCAGCTATGCTTAATCCTGTTACCCAAGCTCGTCATCCAAGGTCTTCAGCTTCTCCCCTGCTCGCCATTCCTTTTTGCTCTACTAAGATGGGCGAGCAAGCTTTCTCCCACTTTGCTCCCAAATTCTGGAACTCCCTTCCCACCAACATCAAGCATTCTTCTTCTCACTATGCTTTCAAAAAAGCACTTTTTTCTTACTTAAACTCTCTTGGTGTCTGCAACTGCCCCTAATTCCCACTCTGGTTTCTCCTGCTCACTCCATATCTGACAATGTCAGTAGTCATACTGATGCTCTGTATATTGCTTGGCTGGTTTGTTGTTACCAACTCATACATGGGTGTTTTCTTATCTGTACCCTTGTTTGACCTCCCTGCATGGGGTCCTGTGTTTTCGGTTATACCTGTCTCGTCCTCTGTAATATTGTCTCCTTTATTGTTGTACACTCCCGGGTCGTGCTTGAAAATAGGCAGGTCTTTTGTCTAACGCACTTACCTGGTTATCAAAAGCTAATAAATAATGCATTAGCAGCCACATTGGCTCTGACCAGAGTTTGTTAAATCAATCAATCAATCAACTTTATTTAACTAGACAATAACACCATTGAGCAAAACCCATTTTCAAAGTGGTCCTGGACAGTAATACAACACAGTTCATTTAATACAATACAGTACTATACATAAATTACAATTACAAGGACATCAATGGAAAAAACAAATAGAACTTATGAGGATGACAAGCACTATACATGCATCATAATATACATCTTAAATAACATGCAAAGGTACAGCATAGTAACTTACAGTAGTGAGGATAGATGACAATCCCAGATAGTCACCGCTAAGTATGAGCTCATACCTAAGTGATAATAAGTAAGTAGGTATTAATGGAATAGGGTAGTAGCAGGGTGAAGGAGTAGGCAGCCAAAGGGAGGTCAGAAGAGTTAGTGGTGGAAATAAACTGATATAATCAGGATTAGGGAGCTAGTCTAGAGGGTGCATGGTTCCGCTGCTTGTGATATATGGTGAATAAGATACTTAGGCTTGGTATTAGGAAGCGGCACCAGTGTCTTAGGGATCAGGCCAGTGGAACAGTATGTCAGGTTTTAGACTACTATCTCAGTTGCCTGTCATGTCAAATGTCCTGGAGAGGCTGATTGCTAAACAGATAAATGTATTCCTTAAGGGCCATCAAATTTTAAACTTGAACAAACTGGGATTTTGATCCTACCATGGCCCTTGCTGTGCCATAATTAAGGTTGTTTGCGATATTCCAATGACTATAGTTCATGGGTGGGTGGATGGATGGTAGGGTCTGTTTTTGTTGACATCTCCAGGGCCTTTGACATAAGTAATCATGAGATATTTGAACAGAGATTAAGGGGCTGGGCTTTGGGTAAATGAACAAAAATGGATTATAAAAGATACTTAACAAATCATCAACAACTTTTCTTGGTGGGTTCTACGATGCCGGTTCAACAACTATTTTGTCAGCCGACATCACAGCGACGGATTTACGTTGACCGCAAGTTGGAGTTAGCATAAATCCAAAAGGAGACCCGGTTCCTTTTCCATTGGGGGGCTTTGCCCCTGAACCCCCATGCAGTAAGATGTAAGGTATCAGAGGAAGCATAACTGAAAGCAGTGGACTTCTAGAGAAAAGGTATCATAACTGATCAACCCAGTAAAGATGTCTAAATATAAGATAAATTCCAAAAGTATACAGAACAGATAAGTTGAATTTCAGGTGGAAGACTAGGTATGCTGGCAAAGGCACCTAGCTTCACCTGAGCCCTTTTCTTCTAGGTTTGCTTGTAAGGACAGAGCAAGGAACAACATTATCAGAGCAAGGAAAAAGATTCAAGTTTCTTTTTGCTAGGCAGGTTTACTGTGTGTTGTTATTTTCTTTTGTACTCACAAGATTTGATACTGTTTTTTGCTTACATTTTACTGCTGTAATCTTCTCTGATTCAAATTGCTGTTGCAGGGTATACCTTCTGCTGCATTATTACAGGGTGTGCCTACAGGGTTGTTACTGTTTTGTGCTTACAGATTACTGCTGTAATCTTCTCTGATTTAAATTGTTTTTTTGCAAGGTATATCTTTTGTTACTGCTTTATTTTTCTTTGTAGCAAAGTGTTTTTTGCAGGGTATATCTTATGTGAAATTGTTATAGGTGGTGCTTACAGGGTTTACAGTTTTATCTATCATTAGGCTAAGCTTTCAGGGCTACTGCATTTGTTGGTTGATTGTTTCTGCTCTTACCTCCTTGTTTTTTTGTCCGTGGTTCTTCTTTTTCGGAGGGAGAAGGGCCCATCACCCACCCCCATCCCCAACCACCCCATGCTACACTCCTTTTATAGAGTAGCACAGTCATGACATTTCCTATAGCAAAGCAGGAAGAGAAGGATCAGAGGGGTATCCACACAGTGACCTCACTTACAGGGGCACAAGTAATTTAACTTGTTATAATAATTTATACAAAAAACAAAACAACAACAAACAAAAAAAATCAAACAAAAAAAAATCAGACTTTTGCTTTCATTTTCCTCCTTCTAATTATTCAGACCAGGTTATAAACTCAGCAACTCAAGTGGAATGGATATTATTAACTGCAGGCACTGCGGGACACTTTTCAAAGGGCAGTTATACAGGATTTAGGATGCTGTCCTACATGCTGGACCATTGGAGATCTAAGGGCTCAGCTCCAGACAGCATGGGCAGAGATTGCGCTCCTCCAATCGCATATTCAGGTGGAAATAAATTTTAAGAACTGCCTGCCATTTCCCCAACATCCAACTGAAGCACCTTGACCGCAGAGAGCAGTTGGTCTGAGAGGCTGGCAGGTGGTTAGGAAGGGCAAATCGGGTGCCCCATCACTCAGTGTTCTCCTTGGTATCACCTCCACAAACCATATAAAAACTACAAACAGGTATCTGCCTCTATCTCCAAAATCAAACAAAGGGGGAAAGGACACTGCAGCACAGGAGCTAGCTCAACAAAACTCTCCCAAAACAAGGACCAAGATAAAGAAAAGAAAGCAAAAAAGAAATCCAAAACGCTTCTGATCATAGGAGACTTCATGATTCGGGGAGTTAATACCTACCTCCAGCCGGAGTAATGGTCAGATGTCTCCCAGGTGCATCAGCGTGAAGATACACTGACTGCATTGCTAAAATCATGCAGGAAGCAGGAGAAAATGTAGATGTCCTGGTACACATAGGGACTAATGATCTCTCCAGCCGGTCAGTTGTGGAGACCAAGGAACACCTGCCCAGGCTGGGAGACAAACTGTCATCCATTTCATCCAGCATCTTTTTCTCTGAAATCCTGCCAGTCTGGGAGAGGGGGCAGATGGATGGAAGGTCAGAGAAAGGGAACTAAACATGTGGCTCGTGGGCTGGTGCCAGGAAAAAGGACACAAATTTGTAGGAAACTGGCAACAGTTTTGGGAGTGCAAGTTCTTTAAATTTGATGGACTGCATCTGACTAAGGAGGGAGTCAGTGCATTGGGGCAGAAGTTTGACGTCTTTTCAGAATATTTAAACTAGCCAATGGGGAGAGAGGTGCAGCACCGGATGCATCGAACAGGAAGAACACCCCTCCCCCCCCCTCAGCTAGTGATCAAATAGGAGTTCAGCATGTTTGTAGTTCATTTGCATCACCAGGTAAGGAAAAAGTTCTGGCTCCCCATACGACGCACAGGGGAATCGCCGGGCCTTGCGCAACAACTAATACACCAAAATCTGGCCAATGTAAAATCATGTACACAAATGCCCGCAGTCTGTGAAACAAGATCCCAAACCTGCAGGCAACAATGACAGAGGCTAAACTGGACATAGTATCCATTAGTGAGACATGGTTCACCAGTAACCACACTTGGGAGACTTCAGTACCTGGTTATGTACTGTTTAGAAGACACCAAGGTGCAAAAAAGGGGGGGGGCCTTTATGTCAATGAAAATATCAAAGCTACAGAAATTAAGAATACACATAAGATGCCAGAAGAACTGTGGGTCACCCTGGAAACAAGAACTGGGACAGCCATATGAACAGGGGTGTCTACAGACCTCCAGATAAGGGAGAGGACATAGGCACATTACTGTTAGAAGATATACAAAATATGACAGCTAAAGAGGAGGTTCTGCTAATGGGAGACTTCAACATGCCAGATACAGATTGGTCAATACCAGCAGGAACATCCACGAGAACTAGACACATGGTGGATTCCCTGCTGGTTGAGGGCCTCAAACAACTGGTACAACAACCCACAAGAGACAGGGCTATCCTAGATCTAGTAATGACTAACGGCGAAAGAATCACAAAACTCCAGGTAGAAGGTCACCTGGGGGCCAGTGACCATCACATGGTATGGTTCAATTTGGCCACTAGAACTAAATCATCCCATTCCAATGCAAAAATATGGGACTTCAGATGAGCTGACTTTGATAAGATGGCCAACAGAGTTAAGCTAGCCCTGGCAAGAAGAAATATAGGTGAGGGGGTACAGGCAAAGTGGACGAGCATTAAGGATACAATACTTGAAGTAACATCCCATTGTGTTAGGGAGAAAAGCAAGAGCAAAAGAAGGAGGAAACCATTTTGGTTCTCAAAAACAGTAGCAGAAAAGGTCAGAGCTAAAAAACTGGCCTTCAGGAAATATAAGGTGACGCAGCGGGATGAAGATAGAGAGGCATACCAGACTTCCCTAAGGGAAGCAGGGAAGGCAGTGAGGCAGGCAAAGGCCCAAACAGAGGAAACACTAGCACAGAATGGGACAAGACTTTCTATAGAAACATTAGTGAAAAAAGAAAGTCCAGAGGGGGTATTGCTAAGATCAAAGGGGATAAGGGGGAGTGTGTGGAGGAGGACCAAGGAAAAGCACTATCCTAAATAGATACTTCTGCTCGGTATTTATTGAGGAGAAGGTAGGGCAGGGCCCACAGCTCAGCACCATGGGCACAGGGGGGAGGGAGGTGTGCACAAGTCCCTTCACAAAAGAAAGGGTCCTACAAAAGCTTGCTAAGCTCAGAGTGGACAAGGCAATGGGACCAGATGGCATACATCCCAGTGTACTAAAGGAGCTAAGGGTGGAACTAGCAGAGCCATTAACAGAACTGTTTAGTGAGTCTCTGAGCACAGGAGAGGTCCCAGAAGACTGGAGAAGGGCTCTTGTGATCCCGCTCCACAAGAGTGGTAGCAGGGAGGAGGCAAGGAACTACAGACCAGTCAGTCTTACCTCAGTAGTGGGCAAGATTATGGAGGCACTCCTTAAGGAAAGGATAGTGCAACACCTGGAATCCATAGGGGCACAGGATCCAAGACAGCATGGGTTTACAAAAGGAAGGTCCTGACAAACTAATCTCCTAGATTTCTTTGACTGGGTAACAAGAATAGTGGACCAAGGGGGAACAGTTGATGAGGCCTACCTTGACTTCAGCAAAGCTTTCAACACTGTTCCACATAGAAGATTGATAAACAAGCTGGGTAGGGTCGGAGTGGGTCAGAAGTTGGTCAACTGGGTGACAAACAAGTTGACGGGCAGAAAGCAGAGAGTGGTGGTAAATGGTATGCAGTCAGAAGAGATGCAGCAAGTCACAAGTGGGTACCTAGGGATCTGTCCTGGGGCCAGTCCTCTTCAATATCTTCATCAGTGACATTGCAGATAGACTACAGGGTAAGGCTTGTCTGTTTACAGATGACACCAAGATCTGCAACAGAGTAGATGATCCAGATGGGGTGGGCAGAATGAGAAGAGATCTGGATAAACTAGCAAAATGGTCGGAAGAGTGGCAACTGGGATTTAATGCAAAGAAGTGCAAGATCATGCAAATATCCTAAATAGATACTTCTGCTCAGTATTTACTAAGGAGAAGGCAGGGAAGGGCCCACAGCTCAGCACCATGGACACCGGGTGGAGGGAGGTGTGCACAAGTCCCTTCACAAAAGAAAGGGTCCTACAAGAGCTCGCTAAGCTCAGGATGGACAAGGCAATATGACCTGATGGCATACATCCCAGATTACTAAGGGAGCTAAGGGTGGAACTAGCAGAGCCACTAGCAGAACTGTTTAGTGAGTGTCTGAGCACAGGAGAGGTCCCAGAAGACTGGAGAAGGGCTCATGTGATCCTGCTCCACAAGAGTGTTAGCAGGGAGGAGACAGGGAATTACAGACCAATCAGTTTTACCTCAGTAGTGGGCAAGATTATGAAGACACTCCTTAAGGAAAGGATAGTGCAACACCTGGAATCCATTGGAGCACATGATCCAAGACAGCATGGGTTTACAAGTGGGAAGGTCCGGTCAAACTAATCTCATAGATGTCTTTGGGTAACCAGAGTGGTGAACCAAGGGGGTACCTTGACTTCAGCAAAGCGTTTGATACTGTTCCACCTAGAAGATCGAGTAATAAGCTGAGTAGGCTTGGGGTGGGTCAGAAGTTGGTCAGCTGGGTGGCAAACTGGTTGACGGGCAGAAAAAAGAGAGTGGTGGTAAATGGTATCAGAGTCAGAAGAGATGCAAGTCACAAGAGGGGTACCTCAGGGATCAGTCCTGGGACCAGTCCTCTTCAATATCTTCATCAGTGACATTGCAGATGGACTGGAGGGTAAGATTTGTCTGTTTACAGATGACACCAAGATTTGCAACAGAGCAGATGATCCAGATGGGGTGGACAGAATGAGAAGAGATCGGGATAAACTGGCAAAATTGTTGAAAGAGTGGCAACTGGGGTTTAACGCAAAGAAGTGCAAGGTGATGCACATAAGGAAGAGAAACCCTGAAGCCACCTATAGGTTGGGAGGGGAGTTGCTGGCAATCACAAGGGAAGAAAGAGACTTGGGCATCATCATCACGGATGACCCAAAATCATCCAAGCGGACCACAAAAGCAGTAGGTAAGGCTAGGGGGATGTTGGGGTGTATTAGTAGGGGTATCACAAGTCGTAAGAGGGAGGTAATTATCCCTCTCTACAAGACACTGGTTAGGCCCTATCTGGAGTGCTGCATACAGTACTGGAGGCTGCACCGTCACAAGGACATTAACAAAATAGAGGCAGTCCAGAGAAGGCAACCAAAATGGTGCAGGGACTGCATCAGAAAACATATGAGGACAGATTAACGGAGCTCAATATGTATACACTAGAGCAAAGGAGGAGGAGAGGTGACATGATCGAAACATTCAAACACCCTAAGGGCATTAACAAGGTGAAGAGTCTAAAATGTTTCAGTATAAGAAAAATAGCCGGACAAGAGGACACAGCATGAAATTAGAGGGAGGCCGATTAAGAGATAATGTGAGGAAGTTCCTTTTCACATAAAGGGTGGTGGATGCATGGAATGGCCTACCTCAGGAAGTGGTAGATATGAATACAGTGCACGGCTTCAAACAGGCATGGATAGGCATAAGGGAGCAATACAGATGAATATGAATAGATAGGCCATTGACAGAGTAAAGGCCTATGGCACATTCATAAGGTAGAAAAAATGAGCTGACTGGATGGGCCTTGCAGTCCTTATTTGCCGTCAACTTCTATGTTTCTATGCAAGGAGCTCTGCCCCCCGCACCCCCTGAACTTATAGATTATCAATTCTAAGTCAAAGCTGATTCATGGAGGGGGTGCAGGACCGAGGAACAGAGTGCCAGGGTCTCGGGCGGCCTATTACAGCGAACTGTCGATGTTGCCGGCATCGATATGTTCGCTGTAATAGAGGTGCTGTACAGAGGGCATACCATCTTGGGTCAGAGAGCTACATCTCAGTTCCTGCCTGTCAAAAGGGGGTCCCTCAAGAGTCTGTCATCATCCCATTATTGTTCTGTATGTATAGTAATAATTTGGATCAGTATTTACAAAGGATAAAGAGTGCATTTGTATGCAGATGATACTGTTTTATACTGTATAGGATATGATGTGGCCAAGGTTCAGACGCAATTACAGACTGGGTTTAATAAGATTCAACAGTATTTAATAAGCAGCAAGCTGGTTTTAAATGCCCAAAAGACTCAAGCAGTAATATTTGACTCAGAAAAGAGATTTGAAAGGAGTACTGATAGCTGGCCCAGAGGCGTGGAGGGCTCAGGCATTGAATGCCTTACCTCCTGCCACGCCGGTGACCTGTATTTGGGAATGAACACAGGTTGCCGAGGGTCAGGGAGGTGGGAGAGGATTGAGCATATCAGGGACTGCTCTCCTCTCCCAGGGAGGGGTTGCCAACTGACTCAGCCTTTGACTGGCACCGAGTAGAGGCTTAGTGGTAGTGCACGCAATGTGTGACTTGAAGGGAGGGACCACAGTTCCACGGGACATGTGCAACTCCACATGCACATCCTGACATGCCATCATGGCAGGGACTTCTGGGAGAAAATGGCAAAAGAGACCTGAAGGTGGACCACTGCTCTGCGCACCTCCCCGGGCCCGCACCACCACCCAGACACCAGGAGCAACTCTAGATTATGGACTTGGGGGGGGAGCACCCTTCCTCTGCAACCCCACTACAGGAGCGAAGCAAAGCTGTGGGGGACTTGCTCCAGGTAGGTCCAGAGGAGGAAGGTGCTAGCCTGGAGAGCAGTGGGGATAGATGGGGGGTCTCCAGAGGGGTAAAAAGCTATATGCAAAAAAGTACTGAGAAATTAAAAATATGCCCTAAAGACAATGTCATATTACAGAGGTTAGTTGTTATAAATATCTTGGGATATGGTTAGATTCTCAGATGAAATGGGACTCCCATATCCACAAGGTGCAAATGAAGCTGGGTGCCTAATTACGTTGTTTGTATAGAAATCATAAATCTATGTCCCAATTGGTCAGATAGATAATTATTGAATCTATGATTCTCCTGGTTCTGGACTATGGGGATATATTTCATTGTGGTGTCCTATATAGATAAAGCAGGGGTTATGTACAACAGAATGGTCATATTTTTTATTTATTTATTTTTATTCTGGAAGGCATGTGAGCAATACTGCCTATTTTCACAAGCGTCCAGTGTAACAAAATCACAGGGGAGAAGGGGAGACAAAGGAAATGAGCAGTGATACAATACAGCATTTATACAGCAATAAGAGAGCATGGAGAGTACAATTATAAGAACAAATGTACAACATTTTTTATATAAAACAATAGGAATAAATTAATAGATAGGGAATTTACAATTATGTACAATAGGAGTGGGTTAGGAGCAGTTGCATTGGGATTTGTTGAGCAAAAATTTAGCATGATTGCTTTCGAATGTAGTGATAGATGTGCAGTGGGTAAGGGTAAGGCGGAGAGTGTTGAAGAGTCTTGGGCCCCTGTAGGCAAGTGAGCGTTGGCCCAGTGAGGTGCAATTGAGTGAGGTTGTGAAGGAACAGTTGGTGTGATATCTGGGGAAATGGGGTTGGAAGGGCAATGAGAAAAGGGAGGAGGTACTCTCAGGGAGAAGGCCCTTGAGGGCTTTGAAGAGGAAAGTGCAGGTTCTGCTTGTGAGACTGTCCTCAAGAGAGAGAGAGACTGTTTGCTGCCCTTTATAGGGTACAGTGATGTGTTAACCTTGGGAGAGCAGAGCCAAACCTGAGGATGCTGTGATGGGTGGATCTCAGTCTGGTGAAGTGTTTTGTGGGGGAGGGGGAGACTATACTAGAGAGCTATAGTCAAAGAGGGGAAGGATGAGGGAGTTAGCTAGCCGGGCTCTAGTGTCAGGAGTGAGGAACTGTCTAATGCGGTAGAGCATACCGAGTCTTTGGTGCACTTCAGAGATAAGGAGATTAATGTGGTTTTCAAAACTGAGGTGGCTGTTGAGGAGGATCCTGAGGTATTTGAGTTCTAGGACCCTTTCAATCTGGTTGCCGTCATTGTCAAAGAGTTTGCAATCAAAGCTGGTGTTTTTCCTGATACAGGAGAAAACCATGGATTTGTTTTTTTTGGCACTGAGGACCAACCAATGTGTGGAGACCCAGGTGTACATTATACAGTATGTGCCCTACAAAACAGAATGCCATATTTATATTGTGTGAGCCCTACACTACTCAAAGTTGTACTATGTGCATCATTTGTTAAAATGAGCCCCGTTCATGTAGGAGACAACCTCAAGTGAGTAACTTTATGATCAGCCGTATAAAAAAGTTAAAGTACCCAGATATATTTCAGAGTTTATCACTCTTCATAATGTTTTACCTGTCTTAAGAACAGTAAAGGCAATAGAATATGAGGTGCCCAAGGATAAAAATCAAATGGGAAGACAAGCTTTCCCTTGTCTTGGTCTATTGTTAATGAAGCAAGAACTCTTTTGCTCTAAACATGGTATCTCATTATCAAAAGGAAAACATTTCAAATGTCTCATGGAACATGTATAATCACACACCTGCTGTTCATTACATGACAGAGTGATAGGCTGTTTTACAGATAACGATACAATGACATACAGTATTTCATTATAAAACATGACAAGCCAATGTTAGTGGTGGCCTTTAAATGCTGTATTTCATGTTCCACAGGAAAAACTTCATGTTTAGAATGTGAATATGATACTCCTAAGTGTGAAGTTCTCACTGGTATTGTACACTAAATTAGTGTTGTGACCAGGGAGATTGCTGCTGTGCAGAACCTACCAGCTCAGCTCTTCTGGACTGTGGACAGATTGTGCAATCCAATCTGTCTTCAGCCTGGGGGAGCTTTTTCACAAGAACGGTGTGACAAATTTGCTCGGTTCTTCGCAGATAAGGTTGCCACAGTCAGATCTGGTATCTGTCTGGCTCCCTCTAATGGGAGCTGCGGTAGTCAGCAGGAGATGTCGGGCACACAGTTTACCTGGTCTGACTTTTGCTGACCCGCAATCACTTACATTGTGATGGTCATCCAAATGCTGTGACCAACCAACTGTAGTTTGGATCCAGGCCCCACACGCCTTTTGGTAGAATGCGCAGATGAGATTGTCCCGGTCCTAGACAAGATAATCTGGAGGTCTTTGGAGAGGGGGATCTTTCTGGATCCCCTGAAGGAGGTGGTTGTTTGGCCCCTCCTTAAAAAGCCCTCCTTTGACCTGGACTGTCTGGCAAACTACAGACCTGTCTCTGACCTACCCTTTGTGGGTAAGGTTATTGAGAAGGTGGTTGTGTCGCAGCTGGATGATCATTTGACCAGCTACAATGTCTATGTTTCTCTTTAGTCTGGATTTAGGAAGAGACATAGTACTGAGATGACCATTGTCCGGGTACTAAATGACCTCCTAATAGCGAGAGATCAGAAGACCCATTCCATCTTGGTTCTCCTTGATCTCTCTGCAGCATTTGACACTGTAGACCATGGTGTGCTGTTGCAGTGCCTGCGGTTCATCTGTGTACTGTCTGGTATGGTTCTCAGGTGGTTTTGATCTTTCCTCGAGGATAGGACCCAGAAAGTGGTGTCTGGAATGTATTCCTCTGCCCCCTCCCCCTATCCTGCGGGGTGCCGTAGGGCTCCATCTTGTCACCCATATTGTTTGCAGTGTACATGCTGCCATTAGGAGAGATTATTAGGTGGTATGGTCTGAGTTTTCACTGCTATGCAGATGATACTCAGCTGTACATGTCCTTTGTACCCAATCAGGTTGTGTTCCTCTCGGTATTTAACAACTATCTAGCTGAGATCCAGAATTGGATGAGTGCAAGCTGGCTACGGTTTAACCTGGCTAAAACTGAAGTGCTGGTTGTGGACCCAGATCATTGGGAGGCGGGTTTGTTGGCAGGACAACCCTCTGGATTATGGCTCGGGGTGTTTAACTGACTACCTCAGACCAGGTGCGGAACCTGGGCGTTATCTTTGACGATGGCCTGGCCCTTAAATCTCAGGTGTCGGCAGTTATTAAAACCTCTTTTTACCATCTGAGGAATATCACCCAGGTGAAACATCTGGTTCCTATTGATGATCTTCCAGTGCTGGTCCACACCTTCGATACTTCCCACCTTGACTACTGCAATGCCCTTTACCTAGGGCAACCGGGGGTTGATATCTGCCACTTGCAGCTAGTGCAGAATGCGGCAGCCAGGCTACTGACTGGTACTTCTAGGACCAGTCATATAATGCCTGTGCTCCACGGACTGCACTGGCTGCCAGTACAGTGGCAGGTCACCTTCAAGGTCAGTTTGCTGACCTATAAAGCCCTACATGATCAGGGACCTATTCACTAGCAAGATCTTCTCTGCCCTTACTATCCCCCCCCCCCCTCCACGCCTTCTCCGATCCACCGACGAGGGATTGTTAGAGATTCCCAGGGTCCATTTAAAGACATCAGGGGCTCGGTCTTTTGGTTTTGCAGCCCCAACCCTCTACCTCGTCGGTTGTGAGATTGCCTTACTGTCCAGAGTTTTAAAGCTGCACTTAAAGCTTATTTATTTAGTCTGGCATACCCAGATTTTTAGGCTGCCATTGTAATTTACTGAGTTTTAAATTGTTGGATTTTATTAATTTAATTTGTTTGTTTTAATTATTTTTAATGTTGTCTATATATGTACAAGTGCCTTGGTTTTGAGAAAGACACTTTTTACAAATAAAGATTGATTTGATTTGATCATAAAGGCACTTGAGCTTCGCCTTCGTGCCAATTATGTCATCACACTAAGTGTGGAATGCCAGGTCGTACCTCACACTCACGGGTATAGTATTGTTTGTTTTGTGTTTAAATGTTGTATTTTATCTCTTTAACTGTATTGTATTACCATGTGTGTACAGTAATAGGTATGTTTGAAACTTGCTAACAGGATACCGCTGTAAATGAGCTTTCACTCAGTTGTTAAGACATCATCCTGGTTTATTTTCTACAATGAAATAAACAAGTTGAAACTAAAACCGATACTTATTCTTCCATGAACCTGGTTTTCAACAACTGATTTGACATTTGCTGTGTTTGTGACATCACATTCTATTGTCATGGAAAGCACTGGGATGTTATCAATAAGTTCAGTGGGAAAATGCAGTGCAAACACTGGCACAAAAAAAACATAAAATAAAAACCTGCTCTAGTAACTTATATTACACGAATATACTATGTTTATACAAATAAATACACACCAAGGTTGTTCTCCATTAAGTCATTTTAGCACAAATTTTTATAGTCATGCAAAATAAGCAGCTATTCCCACTCAAGTCTTTGGCTGGTTATGGTAGACTATGAGGACGTTAATAAAAGCTGTCTATTTTTACAGGGGATAACAGGAATCCGCTTTGCTGGAGGAGAGAAATGCTACATTAAAGCACAGTCTAAGGCTCATCTCCCTGACGTGGACAGCCTGAGTAAAGAGACAATGTCTTTTGATCTGGTATGTATTGAACATCAGACATATGTATTGTACAACTACACTATCAGTAAGAACAGCAACAGATCCAATTTTAAGTTTGTTGTTTTCCCAAGAGGTTGTCACTACTGGCTGTATCACATGACTACAAATACAAATGCAATATTTCATTGGTCCTCTTCTGAAATGCAGTGCTCCCTCACTATTACGAACCTCTCTATACTGAAAACACAGTTATAACAAATGGTCAGCATCACTCCCAGCATTAATTCCCCCGTAACAATCAGTTGTTCTCAAGCAGAAACCCGAACTGCTACAAGTTGCACCTTTACATAGAAACTGAATACTTGAGTACATTACTGCTCTCCCTATGAATTTACCTACTGTCATCAATTTAGCTACTGTCCGCCATGAACACATCACAGTCACCAAGATGCCGACTTGACTAGGAGTCCTGTGAAAGCAACAGAGAGAACACATGTTGAGTGAATTCAGTTGTTCAGGCTGCCTGGGTGACTGTAATGTAGGTACAAACAAGCTGAAGTGTCAGCAATGTCAGTAATTCTGCTGCCACCAGTGAACACCTCACACTCCCTGAGAGGCCAGCTTACTTCCTGGTGTGGCAGCTGTGAAAGCTATAAAAGCATGCACTGTTTGAAAATAAAATTATTTATTGTGCATAAAATAAAAGTATAGTTGTGCTAAACAGTAGGGGACATAGGATGTGGTACTAGAGCTGGTATTGGAGACTGTATACAGGTGTCTGCAGACTTACTGTATTTACAACATGGTCCAGTTTGGGCCTATTTTATTAGCATCCCTCGTTAAAATGAATAGCATGCTATAACAAACGGCCATGCTGGATCTTGATTTGTTCATTATAGCAAGGGAGCACTGTATGTCAGTCTTGCCATTTCTATACGGTGGCTGTGAACAAATTCTCATGTGAGAAGACTAGCCTGCCACCTAGCACAGTGGTAACACTACTGCTTGCCATCTAGATGACCTGGGTTTGTGCTCTGAGCCTGGGACATCTAGTGCCATCTGGCAAGGTGAGGTTCTGACATCCATCTCAGATACCTCCTGCTTAGAAAGGGAGTGCATCTCTCACTGCACAACTGCTCTTTGGTGACTCAGAGGGAAGGTGTGCTGTGTGGGAAGGAATAAGTGATCTCTCTGGGGTACCTTTACATCAGCATACACCCACTCACCTGGTGAGTGATGTGAAGGCAGCACATAGAGGATAATGGATGGGCAACTATGAGTAACTAGTATGTTGTGCTACTGAGGGGTTCTGATTTCCTCTGACCTCGAGAGTGAAACTCAAGAGGTCCTTGGGAATCAGAACCCTGAGGTGGCACAGCACACTGGTTGGGCACTGAGTTGCCCATCCCATATTTTTTCATAGTGTGTGGTCCTCCCTAAACAAAATAAATACAATTTTAGCAGTTTTTTATTTTTAAAATGGAAAAGAGAAATTGATCCTATTCCGTTAGTTAGAGCTGGATGCTTGGGTGAGATGTGTGGTTGCTAGGGACAAGACATCTCTATGTTTGTAGCACAGCCATCTACTGGTTGCTAATTGGGTGTGGGAGGGATTTAAAAAAAGGAAAAAATGGTGGCCGTATTCCTCACTTAGCGAGAGGACGTGGACTCAGCAGACGAGATATAATTTGTAAGTTATTTTAAATATCTGGTTGATCCTGCACTTCATTTGTGTGTAACTGGACTTATCCGGTTGATCCTGCATTTGTTTTGGAGGTATCTGGTTGATCCTGTTCGAGCTGAGGGTACAGGTGATCATGCCACCTTCAAGAGTCTATTTGGTTAATCCTGCCATTTCTTTTGCCAGGAGGGTTCATGGCAATTTTTTTTCAGTCATGGAACCTCTAGAGGTTTTTGAAATGTTGTTGTACCACAGTAGGGAACAATCACTTCACATTCCATGACCATAACCTTTTGAACTGTGGTACAACATTTTGAAAGCAACCAATTTCCATACACAACAAGGGCAGACTATACACTATAGTTAGGTTAGTTAGTTAATTAGTTAGTACGTTTTGTTGACCAGGTAAGTACACTAAACAGAGAAATACCTATTTTCAGGAATGACCTAGGAGATTTAGAAAGTAACAGGCACGCATAGTACAAAAACAGCATAACTTACAACAGGGCAAACATAAGTAGACTGGTTGCAGTCAAAGGGCACAGGCAAACAAATGTGTCAGAACAACATCCCAGCAAAAGTAAGAGGTGGTCCAGGATAAGAAGAGGCAAGTTGAGGAAAGGGTGATGCAGTCAACGTACGAGTGCAAGCTGTGCAGGCCAACAGATAACTCCTCAGTACACTCTTGAATATGTACTGGGTGGGCAGAGTGGACTGATACCGGGGGGGGGGGGTGTTCCAGGCCAGATGTACAAAAGTGGAAAGGGTCTGGTTGCCCATCAGGGTTGAGACCTTTGACACAATGAATAGAGGTTCACCATTAAACCTCAAGGGGTAGCTCCAATACAAATGCTTAAAAAAAAATAGGCATTAATGGCAGTGCAATCATCTGGATGGATTTTTCTATAAAGCAACCAAGTGCCGACAACCTACTGGATGGAAACAACTAGCCAAGGTTGGCAAATAGGTCACAGTGGTGTATGTGTCTATTTGTAGATGAAACAAAACAACAGACATTGATATATGCCATATCCTATCTTGACAATACTGCTTTAGGGGAACGCATGAAGACAACTGCACCATAGTTTAGGCGAGGGAGAAGGATACCACTTGCAATGGCAAGGCGAGCTTCAGGGGTGGGAGAATATGTCTGGTTCTATAAATGAAACCCAGTTTAGCAGTGACAGGTTTGCAATTAGCAGCAATATGGATGGAAAAGTCAAGGGATATGCCTTGAGTGGAGCCAGCAGGGGAGTTTCAAATGTGAGTGGGGTTCATGTACCCTTCTGACAGCCCTGATAGGCATTCTGCTGGGTTGCTTCTCAGTATCCCACCCTGGGGAGGAACAAGGGAGTGCTCAATGAGTATAAAGAAAATGAAAGACAATTTGATTGCAATGGGGGGTGGTCACACTGGTAATAACTAATAGACAATGAAGTAATCAGACGACTCTAAAGACGACCCAGTCAGAAAGATGCTAGGGATGAAGCATTCGTCAAGAGATTTCAAAAGCAGACGGCCAAACCACAGTAGTGCTCATGCATGGCACACCTGAATACCACCACACAGACTGGAAAAATAGTGTGGCAGGTAGTCTTAAAAGTCAGATATACAAGGAAATAGTACAGTATGAGTTCCTTGCTCAGTGGATACACAGTCCAAACAAGAGTACCTGTTTTTGAATCAAGATGCAGTCTAGAATTTTAAAACTGAAGCTCTAATGGCACCAAGGAAGGACCTGATTTGCAAAGGGGTCTGGACCCTCTGTGTGTGTGTGGAGTACCAGCAAAAGCAGTGGGATACCCTCTACATGCATGCTGAGCATCCCTGCGCAGCAGCACTAATGCTGTCACTCCACACCCAGTCCTGCTCTGCTCACACTTCTATGTGAGTGACTGGATTAAGGGCAGAGTTGGAGTGTGTGTTTGCACTCTGCATGGAATTTAAAATTATACATGCACTATGAAGGAAGTGCAGAAGATACCAGCATTACACCAGAGATGATCCTGCTGTAATTTCTGCCCATCCTTATTGTTACTGTGTAACTGTGTATGCTTATCGTAATTTTATGTCCACCTGCTGTAATTTACATTCAATGACTATAATGTATATCTGTGATTTTATGTACAAATGTTGTCTATGACTCGGAACCCTTTGAAAATAGGTGCATGTCTAAAGTATTCTTTGCAAAATAAAAATAAATAAATAAACTCCTACATGCCCTTCCAACACCTGCCCCTGAACAGTTACTAGGCCTAAATGCCACCACTTACATGATAATGGCATGGAGGGCTTTGAATAAATTGTCATTTTTAAGTTCGCTTGCAAAGCATGCAAACATATTGGTATCAGTCTGAACTATTAGAGGGCTTTTTGGAGTGTGCCCCTCCTCCACCTATCACTGCTTGAGAATAACAAATCTTCTCCCTAATTCTTTCTACTCTCCCTCTTGCTCCTCCTTTCATCTTTAAAGTGCTTGCTCAATCACGAGACTGGAATATGTTCAAAAATTATTTAACCGCTTCCAGTGCCTGACAGTGCCGGTATACCGTGATGATAGCAACCATATATGGGCAACCTTCAAAACGGCGACCCATATGAGGGCATTGTCATCATGGGTGATGGTAGGGGGATGGCTACTGTTGTGACGGTGAGAGTAGGGTAGGCAACAGGAAGGGAGGGTGCACGACAGGATGTACGGGGATAGGGAACAGAGTTGTAACCCTGTAGTGTGCCTACTTCTGCTGAGCCAACCATGTGGTGTGGTGGGTAGAGTGGTTGGCTCCAATAGAGCAGGTCCTGAGTTCGGGACTGGCGTGGGTTAAATTTTGCGACATCCCGAGGTTGCAGGACTTAATTTTTTTTTTTAAACCAGGCTGTGCCCCTTCCTCAACATGCACCCCTGGAGTTGAGAATCTTTGATAGGGGATGCAGGAGCTAAAGCCCCCTGCAAGGGGGTTTGGGGGGGGTTGCACACCCCCTCCCCCCCAAATGCACAGTTCCCGGTTGCCTTTTAGTGCATATCACCGAAAATGTGTTTGGCAATTATGCAGTTCACGATAATAGTGATCACCTTTTGGTAGTCACTATTATCACATAAAACCAGCAATGCCTAATGGAAGTGTAAAGTGAAGTGATGCCAATAATTGGCCAAGACATGCCTGATTCCCACTTAAACTCTTGGAACTTTTTCAGTACTTGTTTGTTATCTCTCAGGTACAATGGTAGATTAATCACATAGTTTCTTAGATAAAAATCTATCATCTGTGGCAACTATTCAAATAGTCCATTAGCCAGCCCAGTGGTGTGGCAGGTTGAGGCACTGGTTGCCTTGCCATCTGCTGCGCTTGGGACTCATGTACAGAAATAGCCTTGGGTCACTCAGACAGCTCTCCACGTGTCCCGTGGATCAGCTGCCACCTAGAAGAACCTGACTGGTAGCATCACAGGACTACAAGAAGAGGAGGGGGAAGGGGACCCCACGCCCAAATGCTGGAAACATCTCCGCAGACGTGGAGCATGAACATTGTGTAATTGCATGTGCATGGGCCTCAGGGGTGAAAATAGAGCAAAGAAACTCAAACTGCAGCACAGTAATGGCCTAGTCCCTTGCAGGCCCCGCACTGACAGCTGAACTCCTCCGGTAAGTCCTGTATCGGAGAATGCCACATAGATGATGAGCCCCAGAGAGGTCGGATGACAGGGCCGGGGTGACCGGACCAGATGGGGGCCAGTTGGAGAAGTCAAAAGGAGATACACAATGGGATAAAAAGAACTGTGAACCATTACCTGACATTATGGGCCTTCCATGGGGCCATAAGACTTTTATGAGTTTTGAATAACATAAAATGCCAAGATAATGGGAAAATAAACCCTGAAAAACTCCAACTCATTCTGGGTTATCCATCCACTCTATCTAGAAAATTGTCATGAAGTCATCCAGTTTACTTTTTAACTGAGATAAAAACAATGAAACATAGAATTTGTTGGCAGAAAAAAAAATGCTTGCACCCCACCATCTGCCCAGATGTTCGCTGCCTAATATGCCCTATCTGATCTCTGGTGATTCTCCTGCCTTCTTGCCTCTTTTCTAATATGCCACTCACTATCTTTCCTGCTTCCTTCCTTCTCATTCCTTCCTGATGACGCCATATGGCGTCATAAAAAAACATACCTCTTTCCTGATGACGCCATATGGCGTCCTAAATCATGTGCTGTGGTGCTGATGACGCTTGATTGCCCATATCTTTCTCTTGGTGCAGCTCAAGCATTTGTTTACATTTGATGAATTGAGTTGTACCAGCTATTAGGGGACATCGACGCTTACTGATTTTACCTTAATATAATATGCATTCCCATTGGCTATTTTTGAGAAAATAAGCCTTAATACATAAAACAATAAATTTACTATTTTTTGCATGTGCTGTGTAAGATGTATTATGTTCATTCTGCCATTAGCTTGTATTGTAACAACAAATCATCTTATTTTAGTGTAACATGTTAAGCTGATCAGGTTGACACTATAATTTCATAACTTATATTTTTTTTATTCGAGCAATCCGATTGGCCGTCACCACTTTGGTGTATTTTTTTGTCTTTTGGGGTATTTTTCTACAATAACATGTTGTAACTGATATCATGATTGTTATAACTATTAGTCCATTTATACCACTAAGTGAGCTGAATATTTCTGTATTTAAAAATCGAGCTCTGTGATTGGTCAGATTTTCTGACATCACCAATTCTGAATTTAATTGGTATAAAGGGATTGTCTTAGATGCAGGCACCATCCCCCTGATGAAGCCTTAGTTGTCAAAGCACCAGGGAACCTGCATGCAGATCTTTTGTTGTGCCTTCCACTATTCTATCAATGTGTGAGCCTGAAACGTTAGACTAAATCCTTATTTAGCATTCAAGCAAGGACTCATATTTTTTTACAACCGACACTGGAGGGAAAGTGGCGCTCTTGGCTCTGGAGTGTACAGTGATTTTTTTTTTATGTTTCATTTAGGGGTCACAGCCCTCACCTGCACCTGCCCTAGCTCTGTAGTGCATCACCATCTGGTCATATTGATCCTCACTGTTGCCATGCTTGCTCTATGCTTATTGTACACGTCACTATTTCCACTAACCAGTCAGAGTGCACACTGGGGCAGGAAGAGCATGGTGACTGAAAACTTAGTTTCAAGATGGAGGTGTTGCTCTTACCCTAAATACTCACTTCATTTTGGTACCAAAACCTCGATTTGTAATCTGTATTACTTTATTTGTTTTATTTTTATTTATAAGTTTCCATAGTTGTTACTTTGTTCATTTTGGGATAATTTCTGGTCATCCTGTGTGATCACATCTTATGGATCCGCTGGCATTCCTGATGGAGAGAGTGTTTCTTATGCATGTACTAGATGAGGTCACATGAATTCAGCGCCTTTTGTTACTTTTTAAAGAGTTTATGTTCGGATTATAGCTATGTTAAAATCTATGTGGCATGTTGCTCCCTGCGTTATGGATGATAAGTGGGTTAGGGTCAGTAGCATGTTTGTCTCATGCTCTGTACTTGAGTTTTCTCCCTAATACGCAGTTGCTGATTCTTTAAAATGAAAAAATAATGGTGTTGCCTTCAACTTATCTGGCATCAGTCCAGCCCCAATCTCTGATGTATTGTAAAGGCCAAATCAGTTTTGAATCCCTCCACAGTCACTGGTGTTGTCCATCGACTCGTATGATGTCAGTCCGGACTCAACCTCTGATGCACTGTAAAGTGTTCTTCAGGTTAAAATACCTCCACAACCACTTGTAAGTTCTAGCTCCTTATCATGCATCAGTCGAGCCCCAAACTGTAGTGAACAGTGAAGTGCATTTCAGGTTCAGATCCTCCTCAACTGATGGTGTTGTCCATTGACTTACCATGCATCAGTCCAGACCATCCCATAATGCACTGTGAAGTGCATTTCATGTTCAAAACCCTCCACATCCACTGGTGTAGTCCATCAAGTCATATGACACCAGTTCAGCCCCAATCTGTGATGTACTATAAAGTATTCTTCAGATTCAAATCCCTCCACAGCCACTTGTAAGATCTGTCTCCTTATCAGGTGTCAGTAGAGCCCCAAACTGTAGTGAACAGTGAAGTGCATTTCAGGTTCAGATCCTTCCACAGCTGATGGTGTTGTCATCGACTTACCATGTATCAGGCCAGATCAATCCCATAATGCACTGTGAAATGCATTTGATGTTCAAAACCCTCTACATCCACTGGTGTAGCCCATCAATTCATATGACATAAGTTCAGCCCCAATCTCTGATGCACTGTAAAGTATTCTTCAGGCTCAAATCCCTCCACAGCCACTTGTAAAATCTATCTCCTTATCATGCATTCGTCGAGCCCCAAACTGTAGTGAACAGTGAAGTGTATTTCAGGTTGAGATCCCTCCAGAGCCAATGGTGTTGTCCATTGACTGATCTGCTGTCAGTCCAGCCCCAACCTCTACTGCACTGTAAAGTGTTGTCCAGGTTCAAATCCCACCAGAGTCACTGATTTAGTCCATCTGTTCATCAGTCTTCAGTCCAACCTTTATCTCTGACACTCTGTGATGTGCATTACAGGTATGGATCCCTCCTCAGTCACCATGGTGTAGTCCATTGTGCACATCAAGATTCATTCCAACACTACCCTCAGATGCACTGTAATTTTCTATTCAAGTTTGAATCACTCCAGAGCCACTTTAGTCCCTTGTGCTCATAATGCTTCAGACCAGCCCTTACCTCTGATGCACTGTGATGTGATCAGTGCCAGTGTATGACTTATACAGTCCATTCAAATGAAACATAGCACACAGTACACATGTGCACCAATGAGTATTATTCCATGGTGCAGGCATACCCACACTCCTTCCCACCAACACAGTGCGCCATACTGAATGTTGCAACATATCACATGTGTATGCAGGCAAACCATGTGACACAGCACATAGTACACAACCTTTACAGATGCCCATGTCATCACCCTGTATGTGTACCCACAATGTTTCTGCATGGCATATGAACACCCTTACCAGGTGCAGGCAGCCCCACCTGCTTCCCTACAATTGAGTATACCCCCAAGAGCAGGTGCCAATTCATGGCCTTAAAATGACTGCAGTACTTATGAGCATCATTCCTGGTACAGGCACACCCACCCCCTTCCCCATGATACAGTAAACTCCAAATTACCAGTGCCTTTTCAACAATTTCATCATCCTATACGTATACCCATAATGTATCTACAGTGTATATTAGCACCATTATTACAGGCATACAGCCCCTCTCATTTCCCCAGAACATATGAAGTGCATCTGAGCCTGTATTATGAATGCAGGACCCCCCAACACACAGTGCTACATCATACAGTCATTCCCTCACCTTAAACCATCCCATAATACAACACCCAAAAATAAACTATACCAAGAAATTAAATACACAGATTTATGTAGCATGATGTTTACTGAAAGACTGCAAACCTTTATATGAACAGCATCATGCTTCATTTACAGTATGATAAAGCAAACAGCACAAATAAAATACAGTTTCCTATTCTTATTATGGGATTTTATTACAAAAGTAAAATAAAATAGTTTATTTCAATTCAATTATACATTTTAACTACAGCAAATATGCAATTAATCATATAGAGACCTCCAGCACTAACAAATGTCTCCATTTCCTGTGTCAGCTCACTGACCTACACTGGAAGTGTTCTTCCTATTTACATCACTTGACCTCACAAAGCACTTCCTGCCTGCATCACTTCCTGATATGTCCTTCTAAGGTAATGTGTAAATATGTTCTTACTAAACTAGGGGAAAAACAAAAAAATTGATAATCAGATTCATAAACTAAAATCAGTGGTAAGAAGAATTAAACACTGCAAAAATTCCAACCAGTGGAGTGGAACAAAAAACTCAAACTGTAATAACAAGAGATTCAGATATTGATTTCTGACTAAAAAAAATTGTAAAAAACTTGCAAAATTTATATTTAGACAGTTACAGATGTTTATTGTATATTTTTAACAATTTTACAGAAATTTAATATGTTTGCATGACTAACTAAACAGAGCATAATTATATTTAGATAAAATCATCAGAATTTATTAAAATATGAAAACAACCTTACACAACAATAAAGCCAGTTAAATAGACATTACCAAACCTCGCTCATTTTCAAAAACTTTTTGTCCTGAAAAACTTTTCTTTTTACAGTTTTAAAATCGGATGTATGGTTTTTAAGATATGTAGGTTTAAGCACAGTGTGTTTGTATGAATGCTGCAGATCTAAAATCCCTTCAGGCACACAGGTGTTCTAGCAGCAGGCAGAGGGCACCTGAACATTCTAATTGACAATAGGATAGAATGAGCTAAGAAATATTTCCTCACATCTGTCTTGAATGCCACCTACCTGCAGCTTCATTGCATGCCCCCTGGTCCTAGTGAGAGATAGAAACATAGAATTTATCATCAGAAAAGGATTGCTTGGCCCACCCAGTTTGCCCAGACAGTCCCTGCCTAGTCTGTCTCTGTAGATTCTAAGTGGTCTCCAGTGACCTTCCCTCCTTCCTGCTTATTTACTAATATTCCCCTATATTTATGCCATGCATGCTTGTGGCCCCTTACTGTTTTTGTCATCACCCCTTTTGCAGACAGTGTGTTCCAAGCATCTGCAACTCTTTCAGTAAAGTAGCACTTCCTCACATCCCTCTTAACTCCCCTCCAAGCTTCATCACATGCCTTCTGGTCCTGGTGCTCTTTATGATTTGAAAGAGACTCCCCCACCCCCCACGCCTGCACCCTGTTCACCCCTGTGAGGTACTTGTAGAGCTCCGTCATATCACCTCTCTCCTTTCTTCCAGGGTGTACATGTTGAGATCCCTCACTCTCTCCTCTTAGGGCTTCTCATGCAAACCCTGCACCATTTTATTTGCCCTCCTCTGGACCACTTCTGCCCTGTCTATGTCATTTCTGTGGTACAGCCTGGGGCGTCTCACCAGCAAGCAATACAGTGGCAACACCACATCCCTCCTCCTGCTGGAGATACCCTTCCCTATGCACCCCAGCATTCCACTCTCCCTATCCACTGCAATGTCACACTATTCTGCCAGTTGAACTCCTCAGATATGATAATCTCAAGGTCCCTTTCCAGTCTAGTGAATGTCAGAACCCCTCCTCCTCCAATTCTATGCTTAGCTCCTGGGTTGCTATGTCCTTGATGCATGATTTTGCTCTTTTCAGCATTGAACTCCCACTGCCATACTTTTGACCATACCTTGAGTTTCCCAAGTTCCCTGTACATTATCTCCACTCCCTTCTGGTGTCCACATAGAAACATAGAATCTGATGGCAGATAAGGACTGCTTGGTCTACCAAGTCTGCTCATTTTCCCTACGTACTGTACTACTGCAGACCCTGCTTGATCTCTGGTTTTACCCTCCCTTTCCTAGCCTCTAAGGTTCCCTTATGCCTATCCCATGCATTCTTGAATTCCATTACAGTTGTTGCCCCCTCCACCTCTGCTGGAAGGCTGCTCCATGCATCTACCACCTTTTCTGTGAAGAAGTATTTTCTCACGTTTCCACCCCCCAGTCTACCTCCCTCCAGTTTCATAGAATGACCCCTTGTTCTTGAACATCTTTTCTTCTGAAAAATGCTTCCCTCTTGTGCCTTATTTATACCCATGAGGTATTTGAAAGTTTTTATCATATCCACCATATTGCAGATTTTGGTATCATTTGCAAAAGGGCATACTTTCCCTTCCAGTTCTTCTGCAATGTCCCCTATGAAGACACTGAACTGGAATGGTCCCAGTACTGAGCCCTGTGGCACACCGCTAGTCACTCTCCCATCATTAGAGTGACTGCCGTTAACTACCACACTCTGCCTCCTATCTGTTAAGCAGTTTATAATAGCCCAATTTACCACTTTGGATCCCACTCTTAGGCTGTTCAGCTTCTTTATCAGCCTCCTGTGCAGCGCAGTGTCGAAGATCTTGCTAAAGTTCAGATAGGCTACATCCACTGCTCTCCCCTGATCTATCTCCCTAGTCACCCAGTCAAACAAATCTATCAGATTCGTTTGGCATCACCATCCCCCCATGAATCTGTGCTGCTTGTGGTCTTGCAACCCACTGGATTCAAGATACTCTACCAGTCTATACGTCAAGAGAGTTTCAATTAATTTCCCCACTGCTAAAGTAAGACTAACCAGCCTATAGTTGCTAGCCTCCTCCCTATTGCTGTTCTTATGTAGAGGAACCATGTTAGGCCTTTTTGAGTCCTCAGGAACTGCACCTATTTCCAGTGAGCTGGTGAACAAGACTGTCAGTGGGGCAGCTAGCACCCCCCCCATTCTTTTCCCATAGAACTTTTTCCCCTCACCAGTTTCATTTGGCAGCACAGCCCTAGCCTTGTCATGAGCCATCTCACATACTTACCAGTTATCCACTGCTTACACAGGACCTGATGGAGGGCAGCCAGCCATGTTGGTTGTGTGAGAACCTGTGAAGGTGCTGACTTGGATGGCTGGCATTTTTATCCAGTCTCTGTTTTTTTTCTCCCCAGAGTGACAGCAAGCTATGATGCTGCCATGCATGTGTGCATTGGCATGCATGTGTGATGGATGCCTGGCAGAGAACTCACCCCCTTCTGGTGCTCCCTGCTATACCATGGTTTGGTCTTCACCAGGTAGCAGCCATGTTGCGGCAGCAGCATTCTTCCCTCCGTGAGGAAGTAGAGTGTCCTTGGGACGCTCAATCCTTCCTTCTCCAGTCAGTCATTGATGGCCAGTGCTCATTTCTGAACATGAGTTGCTGGTGTCATAAGTGGAAGTGCTACCGCTGCACTTACAGGCCATCCATGGGGCTGCTAGCACCTCCCTGAGTTCTTTAGTTCCTTGGTGTGTATCGCATCCGGTCCCATAGCCTTGTCCACCTTCAGGGCTGCAAGTCACTTCAGGAAATTTTTCTGTAAAAATGGACTTGTGTCCACCTCCCCCTCTACTCCTGCTTCTCTCTGGTGGTCTCCACCACCACCACCACTACCACTACCACTGTGAAGACTGAACGTAAGTACCCATTTAGGATGTCAGCTTTTTCTTGGTCCTCTTCTACACATTCTCCCCCTTCTGCCCTTATAATGCTTACTATTCTTCCCCTTACTTTACTCTTATTTATGCTTCTGAAGAAATTCTTATCCCCTTTAGCAACCCCTTTGGCAGTCCTTTCTTCTGTCTGCACCTTTGCTACCCACACCGTCTTGCCTACTTCCTTCTGATTTACTTGGTATACCTCCCTGTCCTTCTCCCTTGGTGTTTTCTTATACCTTTTGAAAGCCACCCTTTTTTCCTTCACCACCTTTGCCACTTCCTTAAAGAACCATAACAGTCTCTTTTTATTGCTTTTACTCCCTCCCTTCACACAGAGGTTGCTAGCTTTAATTATGAAGACAAAGAACCTCCATGTGCAAGCACTGAAGCAATGGTTACCCCAAAGGGCATTTGGCCGGGAAGCCAAGTTTAAAAGAAATACAAAATCACACATGCCCTCACAATGCAAAGCATCATGGGCTGCATATGCAAATCACCACAGAATATTGTGCTGGTTCAACTTTAAGCAGACATGCATGGTGCCAAAAGGCCTCTCACACAGTTTGCAAAGTTATGTCTTCCCTTATTTTCCCACTGTGCTGCTACCCTTCCCTGGCAATCCCCCCTCCCCCCAAGGCACTTTCTGAGGCAATCTCCCATTTCTTTGAAATTTGTCCTCCTAACGTCCTGGACCCTAGACCTCATGTGGTTAGCCTCTATTCCTATTAAACCCCACTGTATAGGGATCACTGGTACCTGGGGTACTGCCCACAGTGACATCTGCAATGCTCTCCTTGTTTGTAAGCACCAGGCTAGCACTGCCCCATCCCTAGTGGGCTCTTTGACTAATTGTCTCAGAAAAGTCCTTTGTAGGGCATCAAGGAAAACCCTGCTCTTTGCCGAGACTGCAGCTGTAAGGTACCCCTCCAAGTCTGGCAGACTGAAGTCATCAATTAGCAGCACCCCCCCTTACTTGCCATTCTAATGATAGCTCCCCCAAGTGTCTTATCTAACTCCTCACCTTGACCAGAGGTCTGTACACTAACTTAGTATGGGGAGCAGCTCCACAGCCTTTCTCCAGGATGAACCACAGCACCTCCAACCCCTCTTTTTTCTCTTGGTGCCCCTCTACCTCTGTAATTTCTTGTTTCCCTCCCTCACATATAATACAACCCCATTTCACCTCTTGTATAGAGCATAACCCAGTATAGCCATGTCCCAGTTGTGGAACTCAGTATACCACAGCTCCACTATGGCCACCAAATCCAGATTAACCTCTGCCACGATGGCTTCCAGATCTGGAATTTTGTTTGCAAGACTTCTTACATTAGCACACATGGCTCTCCATGCTTTCTTCCCTGACTCATCTCATTCTTTTTTACCTTCATCATTCCCTGTCTCCTTCAATTCTCTACCCTCACTTACCTGAGTTGTAACCCCCCCTTCTTCTGGCTTGTCCCCATCCCTGCCATTCTGCACCTCTGTGCTAGGGAAGTTTTCTCCCCTTGGGTCCTCCCTCCCTGATGTTCCACCATCAAGGGAGAGGACAATTGCTGCCTCCTGTGGTTTTACCACCTCCCCTCTTGGCTAGTTTAAATGCTCATCCAAGATGCATTTAAACCTCCCACCATGGACTACAGTCTCCTTTCTGGAACGATGCAGCCTGTCTGCCTAGTAGAAGCCCATATCCTCCCAGGCTGGTCCCAAGTCCCTGATATAACCAAACCCCCTATCCGAGCACCATGCATTCAACTAGTTGTTAGTGCCCTGGTGTGGTGTACCCTTGCCTCCCCCTGGCTGTACATGAGTAACACCAGGGAAAATTCCACTGTGCAAGCCACTTGCTTGAGGCCCCTCCCAAGATCACTGAAGTTACCCTGCATGTGAGATTCCCTAGCAGGCAGGAATAAGCAGGGCGTCACCTAATTTCCTGTGTATGTCATTTTTATACTCTGATTTATCTGTGATAATTAAGCTGCCCCCCCCCCCCCATCGGAGGGCTTAATCTCAATATCAGGTACACATTTAAGTTCCTGATGAACTTGAAAGTCTTCATTAATCAAATTAGATGGGATTTATCTGGTGCTGGCACTCTGCAAAAAGGAGTCAATTTGCTTAGTAATGACCTGTTGGTAGTTCCAGACTGCATGGTTACCTCCATGCCCAAGGAAAAGGTTGATTTCAGATGAAATTTACTGAGTCTTTCACAAAATCCTGCACCCCTCCCAGGTCCTGAATCATTGTGCTGCTCTAGATCCTGTAGAAAGTCTAGGTTACCTGGAATATCCAATAAGGAATCCGATTCACTGATTTCCTCTGGGGTCCCCTCATCTGGTATTTCTGTGAAGTTCTCAGTCACCCATGGATCCCCATTCTGTAATGAGTCACTTACAACAGTGCAATGTCTTGTGTTCTGGGTGTCCCTTCTAGACCCCCAGACTCCTCCAATAAGTAGCACATAATGTGGCCTCTTTTTTCGTCAGAAAAGTGCAACATACATTTGTCTTCCTAAAAAATGTAAACAAGTCCATTTGAATCAGAAATGGCTCTGGTTGGGAATTGGAACAAAAATAAGTCTTATTTCCAGAAAATTGATATGTATTGTTCAGTTAATAAATAGATGGACAAGTTTATTCTTGTAAGTGTAACCCCCAGGTGGCGCTATCCCAAGGGCTACTACCCCTGCCTGTTTGGCTACTGACAGGTTGAAGGGCCTAGGTTCTATGACGGGTGCCTCCACCAAGAGGTCAAGGTTAGTAGTGGTTAAAATAGCTTGGGTACAACCCTCTGGGACACTGTGACCCCCCGTTGTTCCCACTAGTGGCCCACACAATACACAGGAGTTACCTTTCCAATACCCCACATATGCACACTTTTTACACATAGAGATACCACTTACCCTCGAGACTGATTCTGCATCCTGTCTCAGAGGACCCCCTGTAAAACAAGGTTAGACAACATACACAGCAACTTGCAATACTGTTCTAGATGCATTAACACCACAGTCAGTATATAGTATAACAACAACAAATATGGTTTATTCAAGGGACAGTAACACGGGAGGGGGGTAATCAGGGTGACTGGTTTAGATAAGTTTGAATCACAGTACTGTGCACATATATTTAGGATCCAAAATGTCACTCTCTGGGTACCCAGGATGGGGGGGCTAGCCAGGTCCGTTGCCCGGGGTTATCCGGCTGGTGCAGCTGGATGGGGCCCTGTAGGAAGAAAATACATGCACAAACAAATTGTAATCCAGAGCCGGATGGCTCAGTCTACAAACAGAAGCACACACACCAATCAGTTGACACACTTTTATTAAATGAAGGTGAGGGGAAGTACCCCTATTTGTACTCACAAACCCCAAACTGAGCTGAACTGAGGAGGTAGCTCTGGATGGCCAGGATGAGCAGGACATGGAGATGAGACCCCTGTGACAGGGTCTAACTGACTTTATAAAGCAAATGGATGCAGTCCAATTAGCTTTGAGTCCAGCTTCCAGCTTCAGCTCATGACTCACAGAACCAGGGGAAGAGGTATCGCGATCCCCTACAAACACTAGGTACATTTATATGTAAAGGAAATTACTATACCAGGCAGCTGCTTCTCGATCCCGATCGCAAATACTGCAAAACCCGAGAACGCACGCAGCAACAGAGTCCCCGACAGGCCGATCGCACTTCTGCAAATCTTTGGTCTTCTACGGGCAAGCCTGGATCTGCACACTTCTTCCTTTTTCTCCCCAAACTCGGATTCAGTCTGATGAGCACTCGCTAACGGCTACAGGCTGACTTCAGAACCTTACACACGCTTCCTGCGTGAACTGCACGCCACAGCAGAACAGAGCTCCTACTCCCTTCACAGTTAACTTGCATCTGCCCTCCAGGAACAGTTCAGGGCATTTCCCTTAGGCACTCCACAGGTTCGGTTGGAGGATTCAACTGTCAATCACTGCAGGGCTCCCTCTGTTGGTACAAAAAGGCGCCAAGGTCCAAACTACAGCTCCCAGAAGCACCTGCCATACATTCCCCCTTTAAGCAGGCTCCAGGTGAAAGTCCAAGTTCTGGTTGGCTCAGGCAGTCTCCATTTTAGGGCTCCCCTTACTCAATTGGCCCAGATTAGCAGTTCAGGTCCAAAATGGAGGAGCAACACACACAGAGTCCCAGCTGCAATAAAGGCAGGTTAGACAAATTGCAATTTTACAAATGCTCTAAATGATTTCAGAAAACAGTTACATCCTTCAGATGGACTCCCTCTGCGCTCTTAGCGACTGCAGAAACGGAGCGATCAGATGGCAGCTCAGGGCGGGATTCGAGCATTAACTACACAGTCCCCCCATTCAAATTAATTTAACCTGCGAGCAGGCAGCTCTTAAAGAGACAGTACCAGAGGCTCTAAAAGCACTCACAGATAAACGGCTTAAACGCCAAACACCATTCAGGCGGGGAGCACTTAGCCAGCTCCTAGGAGACTTTTGGGAACCCCCATTTGCAAGGAGGTTACATAAGTTTTTCACTAGCCTTGCCAACTTCCTGGTCATCTCTGCCTTTTCTTTTGTTTTTGTGTTTCCACACACTTGTCCCTCTCTCTGTTTTCCTTTAATCTTTTTGTGGTTTCAGTCTTTTTCCTGTTTCTCCCCACTGGTTATTGCACTCTGTTCAGTCTCTAAAAAACAGACTGATCTGCTGGGTTTTTGGCTCGCTCTGCTGTCTGAAACCTCAGTGGATTATCAGAGCTTGTTTCACTGGCCTGCTGTAGCTATTAATTGAAGCACTGTCTCCTTCTCTGATTTCTGCAGTTGGACCTTTTAATCTTCCTCCCTTTGCTGTTTGAACTAGCTCTAGTTATCCATTTGTGGATATGAACCAATTCGTAGTCCTCACTGTCCCTTTTGAATTCATGTATTTAATGTTCTTGCATATCTTTCACATAATCGTCAACTTTTTTTGAAGTTTAGCAACAAATTCTTGAAAATCATCCAATTTTTTTTTATAAGGGACTAGTTTTTGTTGTGCCTCTTCAATCTGATTTAATAATGTTTGATATAGGGTAGATTGGAGATATGCATTGGCCTAGCTCAAAATATGAAATTTATCTTCAAGTGTGAGGGGGGCCGGACCATAACTCATGAGTGGAAGAACCACGAGTAAATTACAAAAGTCCTGCCACAACATAAGTGATGATAAACCACATATTTTAAGTCAGACCATTGCATAATCAATTTATCCAATATTGGTTTAACAGCTGTAACTTTTAAATTCATTTATTTGTATGAAGATGTAACTTTTTCTGTTTTGTTAAAACTCTACTGCACTATGATTGTATGCTTATTATGTTTTGTACTATTGTGTATTTTTCTGCCATTGTCTCTGTCATATTAGCAATACTGTTTACGTCACAGAACATCGTGTGTATTTTCCCTTCTATGGTTGATTACTGCTGAACTATACCTGTAATTTGTTTTGTCTGCGAATTTTGCATTGTAACCTCCCAGGTCGTGTCTGAAAATAGTCATATTTTGTGGCTACGACACCTTACCCGGTAAACAAAAACTAACTAAATAAACCGGTGGCTTCAGTACTGCACATGGCTATTATGATGTCTTCAGCACTGTTTAAGCTACTCTCTGATTGGTTCAAGTATTCCACTGTGATGTACCCAATTGTGATTGCTATCAATAGTGACACACCCCAAAATGCAAGCTATGATATCCTGCAAAGTTGGTCCACAAATATCAGTTTTATTCTGTGGCATTTCTTCCCACATCTGTTGTATAATATTTGAATTGTTTAATACTCCGATTAATTTTTGAGAACACTTCCCACACTTGATGTAATGCAGGTTCTGCTAGTGTGCCTGCTGGATTCTTTTGAAAATGCAAGCATCCCGGGGCTTTATTGAACTTGTCATATTTTTCTACTGAGGTTAAGTTCAGCAAGTGCTGCATTCACTCATAACTGTCTTTCAAATTTAACAAGCTGATATTTTAAATTACAGTACAAGTCACATTAAAGTAGCTGTATTGGCCACTAAAGTTCATTGCTCCTGCTGCCCCCCAAAGAAATCTGCTTTTTCCTGGTTCCTCTTAGATACCTTTGGCCTTTTTCCAGATGGAACAACTTCAGTTTCTACCTGCTAAATCCAGTCTCCTCATTTGTCATTTTATGATTTATGTGTCCTGTTGCAGGGCCTGTTATGGATATAAGAGTGTTGCCTCACACATTCCTAGGATGAGAAGACTATGAACCAAAGGTGAGCAGTTCTGTGGAACTCAGGACACAAGAGGCAACACTCTTAGATCCATAAGAGGCCTTCCAAATGCACCCATAAAATTATCATAGATAGCTAACCTTTTTTAAATTAAAAAATAATATATATTTTTTTTAATTTAAAATGCTGACAGTAGGACCGGCCCGGTGGCGCTGAGGGTTGAGACGCTGGATACCACACCTCGCACCACACCGGCGACCCGGGTTCGGGAATGAGCCTGGGTCACCGGGGCTGGCAGGGGAGGAGAAGGATTGAGCATCCATAGGACTGCTCTCCTTCCCCGGGGAGGGGGGCACGTGCTGCCTTGCTGTCCTGTTGGCTTCTAGCGATGACTGGGGGTGATGCAGGGTGCCGGCAGACAGTGGGGGCCGTGCTGTGGTCAACGCTGGGAAGGAGTGCGTGCAGTAGCATGCACGCACCTGTCCATTGGTGTTATTGCACGCCACACACACCGAAAAGGGAGAATATGGGAAAATGGGCACCAGTTGCAGCGGCATGAAGGCCGTCTTCATGGGGGAATCTGCTTGGCCCCGAAGGTACATGGCGACACTGGATCCGGTCTAGGTGGCAGAGTATGGGGGGGGGCTCTCCACCTCCCCGCTGCGGGGGGCAAGCCACAGGGGTAAAGCTGCGGGACCTGACTGGAGCTAGGGAGTCCTCAAGACGGCGGACGGAGACCCATGGAGGATGCCTGGAAGTGGATGAGGTAGGCAGACTGGTGGCCAGGGAGAAAAAGCATTAACAAAAAAATGCTGACAATACGAACAGTCAGTGGGAAGCCCATTACAGTGGCGCAGCACATGAGATACTTTTACAGTAACAAGACTACTTCGGTGTGCAACTGAAGGAAGTGCTATGACTTGTCAGCATGCTTCCGTGATCTATAATAACTGCTTCTTCCTCACTAAAAGGATTTGTCATCATGCATTCAATTTTGAACTCGGGAGTTAGCTCTGCAAGGCACTTCTGCACCCAAATGTTCACTGAAAGTTTATGAGAAAATGGAAGAAGGTACCTGTGTATGATGAAATTGCAGCTTTGTAGGATTGGTCGTCCAACGTGCCAGAGAGCTTGTTTGGTACTCCAGGCAGCTGATGGTACCTGAGGGCTAGCTTTCCATGTGCAGTATGAAAGAAACCTGTGTAATCCAATGCTTTTTGGAAATGAGAATAAATATATTTGATGCAAAGTAAGTGGTAGACAAGTTTTATGCTTGACCACCAGCGACTTGTTTCGGTGAAGGACAGTTTATGGTGGCAACTGACACCAGTGCTCACAGTGGAAAGGGTGTGGGAGTATGTTCTAATTATTTCTTCCAGAGGCACAGGGACACTGGAACAGAAACCAGAAAGACACACAAGATGAACAGTTGTAAGACCAGCAGCACTTGGGTCCTAGTTTTTTCAGATTCGTAGTGTGTATACAGTAGGACATCCTGAGAAGGTAAGAAGGCCTGTATCAGAGCTAGCCCTATGCCTGCAGGAAAATATGGAGCAGAGGCAGCAATAATGGTGGAATGCACGGTACCCATCAGGGTCAGGATGTGCAGGCAACCCTCCCCACCACCCATAACAACAGGGGAAGAGGCAACAACACAAAACTGTGTGGGACACAACAGCCAGGTACAAATCCAAAAAGGCTGATACAGTCCAGAGATGATACAGCCACACCAAGACTAGGAAAAACATGGATTATAGCCACCCGGGTCATACAGATGTAGGGACCCATAGAACAGCCTGAAAGACCAACAAATTATGCATGGTGGTGCATAAAACCCGACATGCCACTAGTAGGGTAGTATCATGTAAGAAGGGCAGGTAGAGAGGGTGTAGGATAGCCACAACCCAAGGGAAACCTAAGACCAGGCCAAATAGTACGAAGCCAGACAGAGCAAAGCAGCACCGAAAGTTGGACCATGGCAGTAAAATCAGGGCTGGGCAACTAGACCAGAAACATGAACAAGAAGAACCTGGAAACCACAGGAAGAGCAAAAAACATCCGATGCAGTAAGAAGCAGTTTGCATATAAAATGCCCATTAGCTATTAAGCCATGGGCAACAAAATGTCATGTTACCCGCAGTAGCCGGTGTCTTGTGGATTTTGGGTTCCACTGGGCTAAGGGGTATAGTCTTCCATATTCAGAGCCAATCTTCTACACTGCACTGACAATAGCACTGTGCAACAATTAGCGCATGGCCACCTGTAGGGCAATATTTGGACAATTAACATGCCTTATAGAAGCATGCTGTTTGTAGGGCTCTCCCCCCTGGGGGTCTCTGCTTCCCTATGGCATGCGTCCTCATCTGTTGCCACCCATAGCTCTGTCAAGGCCACCTTTCTGGTGCCCAGAACCAAGTCTTTGCTAGCCCAGGGGTCCTTCCATTACCAAGCCCCTGCTTGGTTCAACTCCCTCCCACGCTGTATAACAAACATTGCCAAATTGGTCCCTTCAAAATCACCCTCCGGAGCCATCTCTTCAACGCTCGTTGCTGTAGATGCACCTAATTAATCCCACCGTGGGATCCTCCTGTCAGGCCTCCCTGACTTGACAGCATCATCCGGACAGCCTATCATCTCCCCCTGCCTGCCACCCCACTTCCCATCCCTATCTCCACCCTCTCCAGGTATTATCTAGGTATGTCCAGGGCTGTACCCCCAATGTAACCCTTGGGTACCTTGTATTTGACTGTAACCTATCATAAGTAACATTATTATGTAACCTATGTGTACTCTATGTTTAATGTTCTGCACCTATACTGTTCTCACTGTTGTAACCACACTATGTAATTCTGTTTAACCCCGGCGATGAGGTGCCTTTGTAAATAAGTCCATGACTCAAAGGTTGTAAATCTGACTTTTCTAATAAATTAATAAAAATGGGGCCATGACGGCACAGTGCACAGAGACTATGCACTGCTCTAACCAAAACTTTATATGGGCCACGAAAGCCCAATGGAGCACAAACGTGATAGTGCCAGTGCTTCTATGGGCTATCTTCAGCACTAACATGCTAATGAGCCCGCCCATTGGGCATACAAGACAGTATGAGCCAGGCTGGGATAAATCATATTGCCCGGCAGCCCGAGACAATATTAATTCCTGTCTGGACAACTACCTTTTAATATTTAAATGCCCGCTGGACAACCACAATGTCCAACAGTCATTTTGGGATGTCTGGGCATGCGCCACATTTTCCAGCTTGGCGCATGTGGAACTGCTGAAACAGTCTTTTTTTTTTTTACATAGCTTCTCTCTTTTTTCCAGCTCCACTGAGAGCTATTTTGTGATGTGCAGAGGGAGGGCTGCCGAAGACTGCAGCCATGCAGGTGCCGGGGATGGGAACAGAGCTGCAGTCACCTGACGTGACTGGTGTCACGAGTGAGTCTCCTACTACAAGCTTCCAAGGCACTAATGGACATTCAAGGCAGCCAGTGGGAGACAAGGAAGTGGGCAGAGTAGGAAGACTCCAGAATTGGGCACCAATGTTAGGTGCCCTTCAGATTTCTAACCCCCCTCCCACGCACTGGAACTTGTGCTGTCTATGTAGCATTCCACTGGTCTGTCTGTGGCTTAGAAGAAAGCTTGTATGGCAAGTGCTTGCCTTGAGGATTTTGAAAATTGGGTGGAGCGTGAGAAGGAGAAATAATAAAAAAAACCCACATAGAAAGCTCCTTTAAGAGCTGACTTGCCTGCTGCTGCTTGTGAGGCGATGGAGGAGTGACATGCAATTACTTGTAGGCAGGCAGCTTACTGACATTCAGGGAGGGGGAGAGAATACAACGACTGGGGAGCAGAGAGCCAGTTGAAAATTGGGAGTGGGAGGAAAATCTAACAACCAACCAGCGGCATAAAAAGCTCTTTTACTCTGTAATGTGATGACCAGATTGTAACCTGATTTGGTCAAATGCTTGCTCTGTACCTTTTCTGTATATGAAACGTCCAACTGTGTAACTAACTCTGGGTCGCCCCGGAAAAAGGGACCTTCAGGGCTTACCCGGTTACCAAAACTGAAATAAGTAAATAAAATATTTGTTAAGTGTGCTGCAAGCTACTGAGGGGAGTGAGATTTAGGCGGGCTCACAGGCTGATTGTCACACTCTTGTCTTTGGAGGAGGAGCGATTTAGTGAGTACAGGATAGGCAGGCTAAGTGTTTTACACTGGCCAGGGAAAGACTAATTTACCTAAGTAAAAAAACAAATGGCTCTTATAAGAGCTAGCTGAAAAACAAATACAGCACTGCTGAGTTGAGTGCTGATAAGAAATGGAGACGGGGGCGGATTTGAGTCTACCAGCAGTTTAGAGTGGAGTGGCTGTGGAAATATTCATTTTCACACTCTGAAATTAAGTGTTGTATCATTATCATCAGAATTAAAACTAAAATGCTGTTTTACAGCCAGTTTGCCTAGAAAGGCAGAAACAAGTGGATACTTGGGGGCTGAGTCTAAAAGGGGTTCACATGACGCAAGGGACATGCATCAAAAAAAGTATAATGCAAGTGGTGACTTACGTCACACCTTGCGTCACCCTGCTATTCCGGTAGGCAGCCTGCGACTGCCGCAGACACACTGTGCCAAAACCCCCTTGCACCAGGGTTGCGTCCAGCAACCTGGAGCGCCAGGTTGTAAGGGGGCTTACACTATGGCAAGGCTGCTACATCCCCTTTCTTCTGATTCTGTAAGCCCTACCATGGATGCAGCAGAGGGCACTACTTAGACCAGCCAGGATGTGGTATAAGTGGTTGCGCCCAGCATGACATGGGACAGTTGTGGGTGGGGTATGAGTACCAGCAGGGGAGGAGCACTGGGGATTGTCAGGGCACAGCTGTCTGTCAGCCCTAGTGGCATGGCACCCAGCGGCATGGTGCCCTGTGGACAGGTGTAGATGCATACCATAGCACATCCATGTTCCCTGGTAGAGTGTCCCCCATTCCCCACTGTAAAGTATCGGCCTCAGTGGTGTAGTGGAGCAACTCCTCCCCCCACGCTCCCTGATCACCCACTAGACTGCTGCTGGCGATGAACGATGACCCTATGATATAGCCCCCCCCACCCTCGATCTCCCGGGAATGGTATATATGTATGTACTCCCTGGTGATTTAGTGGCCCCCACACCCCACACCCCGACAGGAGGTGGTGCAGTGCCCTGTTCCCTCCCATCCCTGACCCGCTTCTGCAAATGGCACTTCCCACCACACACCACCATGGCCAGCTGCAGAATGTGTTATGTGCGTACTGGCAGGCTGTGGTGGTGTGGTGTGAGGAAGGAAGTGCCAGTCACAGACCCGGCCAGGGAAAAAGGGGGACTGGGGCACTGCACCACTGCATGTTGGAATGGGGAGCCACTAGACCACCAGGTAATATTAGGGCAGGTCTGTATGAGCATGGAGGTGTGTGGGGGAGACATGGCAGGGATCGGGGCTACTGCACAATGGAGGGGGGCCTCATTTGCACCACCAACCTCATCGGGGATTGCGGGGTTTGGCACTAGCCTTCCACAGCCAGAAGTCCATGTTAGAGGCACAGGGGTGTCCCGGCAGTAGAGGAACAGTGTCCTACGGGGGCCACATGCAAGGGCTGCCCAGTTTGTGCCCAGATGACACGCATCCTGCCTTTTGGCCACCTGGGTGAGCCCCTGCCACCTGGTCCCTGGCTGCGTCTTGGACCTGTGATGATGCTGCCCTTTGCTCCACTCCTTTTGGTGCAGGACCGCAATGTGCAGCTAGTCCAGATAGTTTGCTGCAAGTGGCAAGCTTTCTGGAATAGCACCTTTTGCGTCTGCCGTAATTGCGTCTGGCTTAGTCCCCTTTTCTGCCGCAAGTTGTGCCTAATGTAGGTGGCTTCCAGAATCGGCCCCTTGGTGTGAAAGGACTGGGAAGGGAGAAATTGTGCCTAATTGTGTGGTGTTGACTGGGATTTTGTGCTCCCTGTCAGAAGCTCCATTCTCTGCTCCCCTCCCAATGCAGGAAGATTCAAGTGTGGCTGGCAGTTTCTTTATTTCTTAAAGGCGCAACATGCCAAACTCCCAGTGTCCTCTCATTTCTTCTGTCTCCCCTGATAACCACTGGTATCCTTGGGGCAGGAGCACACTAAGGCAGGGGTGTAGCCAGGGATTTCAGATCTGCACACCAAGTGGACTCACTGCCCCCTACTCCCCCCCCCCCACCGTAGCCAGACAATATGCAAATGTACACCAGGACCTTGTTTGTTGCCTCATTTGGCACAATAAATACAACGTTTGTATCTCATGACAGTGGTTGTTGCCATGCATGGGTAAATACAAATGCCATGCTTTGTTCCCTAAGATACCCACATACCAGCCCAGAACCTGTAACGTTGTATTGTCCTTAGGATGCAAAGAGAGTATTAGTGACCAGTCCTTCTAGTTTCGACTCCTATGAATAAAATTACAGAAAGGTTCAGTATTTTCTTTGTTAGTTTTCATGGAAAAATGAAGCAGCTCAGAGCCTAACTGCTACCCCCTTAAATAAAATTGTACACCATGGAGAGCTTGGAGTATGCCTGCCTACACCCATGCACTAAGGGAGGTGATGTGGCTGGCTGCAGGTCTGTAGCAGGTGGTAGTTCTTAGTGTTGAAACATCCAAGCTGGCTTCCTTCGTATGTTCAAGGTTAGAGGGTGTGCAGCGTAGGGCAACTAAGATGATCCAGGGCCTGTGGAACAAACCCTATGAGGAGAGGTTGCAGTATGTATTCCCTGGAGGACAGAGGAGAGAGACTGGGGACGTGATCGAAACCTTATAAGTACCTTAAAGGTATAAACAAGGTAAGTACAGATGGCATATTCAATCTCTGGGGGAATGGGTCCACTAGGGGGCGCAGTCTAAAATTGGTGGGGGGGGGGATTCGAAAGGAAAATGAGAAGGCAATTTTTTACAGAAAGAGTGGTGTCCAAGTGAAACAAACTGCCAGAGGATATGATATAATCGAAAACAGTGGACAGCTTTAAAAGGGGTTGGGAAAGAGTGAAAGAGTGAAAGGGAGAGTCATAATGGGTGGGAAGAGGGGAGGAGAGATTCTATATGGAAATGGGAAGGGGGCAGCTCCATTAAATTTGTCTGAGAGCTGCATGCTCGAGCAGACTAGATAGACTGAAATGGCCTGTTTATGCTGGTATTTTCGTATGTTTGTATTTTCGGATGAGCAGGCAGCTGCTCAAATGTGCACACATCTCCTGTGCAAATGTGCAATGATCTCCATGCGGTTCCACTGGTCCAATTCTCAGCCACAGTCCTGAGGCCAGAGAGAGCAGGAAAATAGCTGGCAATGTGCTGGGGCAGCACATTATCATCCAGGTAAGCTCCTTCCTGGGGGGGGTTGGGGTTACACTCTCTCCAGGGTCCAAAAATTGTTGCCCCAGCAATTCCACGAGTTCCATCCAGTGCATATCTGAAAAACATAAACAAGCAACAACAACCATAGTAACAATTCTACCTAGACAAATTATTTGTCTCTGGCGAACATACCCAATACTCTGCATCCAATTTCTGTCACCCAGGGCTAGAGAAACCAATATGGGGTACCAAAGCTAAATTTCAGGAGTATCTCTTGTCTGGACCATGGGCTTGCGGACCAGACCTTCAAGTACCCACTAATCCTCTACCTCTTGGAAAACCATTTTCAGTTTCACAGAAATTTGGGGGGGAAGAGGCTTAAGGACAAAGGTTTCTGAAAATCCCAGGTGTCCAGAAATTCAACAGGAGAGCCCAGCAGTGCCTCCAGTTTGTGACCCCCATGGTGCAGTAACCGGGTTCACACCCCTGCCTGGTGACTGTACGGGGCACACTGGGTTGAGGGGTTTGGATTCATTCTTTCTCCTGCAGTAGGAGAGGTTTGTCCCAGAACAAATAATAAGTAGTGGGGTGCCTCCAGCCAGAAAGAATAAATAGTCCAGATGTTATGTGCAGTACCGCCCTCTGAGATGCAGTACCTACCCACTTCCCTACACAGGACAAGACCACCCCCAGGGACTACAATATTCATTACTTCCATCAATAAACACTTCCATTAGAGCACACAGGCAGATGAAATTCAAACAGTTAATGGTGCTTTTGCTTTTGGACACAGGTCTGGCAGCTGGAGAAGATTAGGTTAAGCAACTGCAAGTCACCATAAACACTTCCCCCGTATTTCAGTACACCATAAGCTCCCCTATAAAATATAAAACCCCACACAGGTTGAATATGCATACGCCCAAGCAAGGGGCCCACTGAGAGAAACTAATTTTCACAGGGTGCCATGAAGTTTTTAACTGGTATTAACAATAAACTACACATTCAGGTATGACACAAATAGATTTGACTCTGGGTACCCAGGAGTTACACTAAAGTCGTGGTGCAGGCTTGGTAGCTATGTTGCCCAGGTTCTGTCAGTGACACACTTTAGAGAAGTTAGCAAGCTTGCAGTTTAACCCACCAACAGGATATACTGTGCTAGCACAATGCAAAGAATTTAACTTACAACACAAGGAGGCTTGAAAGTCAAAAACTGTAATCCACAGTTGGAAAAGTACAAGATTCAGCCAGCAGTGCCAGCACTCATGTGACCAACAGATGCAGCAATTCAGATGAGCCAGGGATCAGCACACAGCAGCAGGTAAACAGCATTCAGGAGCTCCGGAATATGCCACAGCAGCAGCACAGCCCTTCTGGATCAACCTCTCTGGACACAGCCCTTCTGGATCAACCTCTCTGGACACAGCCCTTCTGGGTCAGCCTCTCTGGACACAGCCCTTCTGGGTCAACCTCTCTGGACACAGCCCTTCTGGGTCAGCCTCTCTGGACACAGCCCTTCTGGGTCAACCTCTCTGGACACAGCCCTTCTAGGTCAACCTCTCTGGACACAGCCCTTCTGGGTCAACCTCTCTGGACACAGACCTTCTGGCTCACACTTCTCTGGCTGCAGCCCTTCTGGCTCAGCTTTCAAGATGCAGAAGCAGTACACAGAGACTTCCTGGTTCCCAAGGAGCCCTGACCCCAGGAGTGAATCCACGGTTCAACTCCCCAATGAATCGGTACTTGGGCATGCACTCTGTAACTCCATGTTCCCTGATCCACCCCACTGGGTAAGGGCTAGTAGACCCTTTCCTGGCTCTGAAGCAGTCTGAACTAGATGCAGGTCTCTGTCTCCGCTTGGTACAGCTCAGCAGCTTGTCATGCAGGCATGGCCCACTGCCTTACACTCTCAGCAGATTCTCTTCCAGACAGGGCTCATTTGGAACAGTCTGTGGAAAACATGTAAACCCAGGGATAGGCTCCCAATGGATTTCCAAGATGAGTCCTGGAGAGGACTGGAAGGATATTTGGCCTAGACAGGCCTCTTGCTCTGTGTCGCCAGTGGTACTCTTCTGGCACAATTCTGCAATTTCTCCTTCAGTCTGTGCTTTTCTGGCACTACCTCACCTTCTATCTTGGTCGACACCCTTCTGGCACAATTCTGCATCCTCTCACAAATGGTGCCCTTCAGGCACAATCTCTTCAGCTTCTCTTTCTGATGTTTGAACTGAGGAGAGAGCTACCAGAGCTTCTGAGGAGTGGGCCCTTGGGATGTCCCACATGGAGCAGGCTTGGAGAGACCCCAGCTCCATAGCACCACTGCAGGTCTGCACTGCTCGGTGTCCCAGCCAAACTGCCTCTTGCTTCTTAAGAGCCTGGACCCTTCTTTCCCTCCATTCAGTCTCTAATATGGCAGACAGGACTGTCCGTCAGTCCTTCTGCCTTGTCCTACCCACTGATTGGCTCAAAAAGACCGTGAGTCCATTTGGGAAGGTCCTGTTGCATCATTCCTCCCATGATCCCTTATGGTGCTAGCTGCTGAGATCCCTGACCACCAACTGGCTGGCAGCAAGTACAGTGGTCAACAAAATAGAGGCTGTCCTCACAGAAAACAGTTACTGTAGTTTAGAGTTCGTTTTCCAGGCCACTGCTTTGCTTTTTATTTACACTGGCCCCATACTCTGGTAGGCACGACTATGCTTAACTATCTGGTGGTGGTGTGGTGTTGACTGGGCTTTTGTGCTCCCCATTGGGGGCTCTGTTCTCTGACCATCTTCCCAATGTAGGCAGATTCAAGTGTGACTGGCAATTTATTTCTTAAGTGAGGAGTGTGCCAAACTCCTAATGTCATCTTGTCTCTTCTGTCTCCCCCTCCCAGTGCCTCCGAGCCCCCTGATGCCCTCTGCTGTCCCTGGGATCACAGCATAAGGGAGGTGCTATGGCTGGCTGCAGATGTATCTTTTGCAGGTCCATGGTGGACAGGCGTTTTTAGCACTGAAACATCCGAGCTGGCTTCCTACACACATTCAAACAGGCAGCTGCTCAAATGTGTAGACATCTCTTGTGTAACGGTGCGGCAATCTCCATGGACCAGAAAAAGCAGAAAAATGGCCTGCAATGTCCTGGGGCAGCACAACAGCATCCAGGCAAGCCCCCTCCTGAAAGGGGGGTTACAAACTAGTTAAGAAAAGTCTATTTTAAGAGCTCAACAAGAATCAAATATCTCAAATCTGTATATAAAAGAGAGACACAGACAAAATAGAGGAGAGCTGTTGTCTGTGAGTGGAGGGACGATAAGCAATCGGATGCAAGTAAAGTCCAGCTAACTTGCAGCAGTGCTGCACAATGACTGCATTAGAAAATAAATAAAAAGACATTTAAGAAAATATATCGGAATAGATGCAAAATGCTCTTTGAAAAGCTTTTTAAAAAAAGCTGCTGCCTGCATAACAGAGACAAGAGAAAGCATAACAGCAGGTGCCAAGGAGGGAGTAAGAGGAATGATCTAAAGAGTCCACTTGACTGCCTGGAAAAAATAAAGATTTAAGAAAAGGTTATTTTAAGAGCTCAAACTAAAGAAGAATCAAACGTCTTAAAATCTGCATGTGAAAAAAAAAAAGAGGAAGAGAGAGACAGAGGCAAATAAGAGAGGGCAACTGTTGTGTATGTTGGAGGGAAAGCAACTGAGTACAAGTCCAGCTGAGAAATAACTTGCAGCACTGCAGCACGGTACACTGACTGCATTGGAAAACAAAAAATGAAAAGAAAAACTGCATGGTGTAAGCTCTTATGTGTAAGACTGGGGAAATAAATGCACAAAGAAATACATGTAAATACTTTATTGTCTGATCTGAGGAAAAACAAATAAAATAAAAGCATATTAAAGAAAACATCCCCCACTGGACCATTCGTAGTGGTATGCCTGTTCCTAAGTTATACCCCCAAACCCATCTCATCTGTAGCAAAGATCTGGCCGCTATATACACTACAGTTATACATACTGCTTTGCAGTCTGCCAAATCTGACTGTGTGTGTTCAGACTAGACTAGAGTAACAGCCACATACAATATTTCAAGAAAATAAAACACAGACACAGTGAAAGCTCAGTGTGTAACAAAGATTTTATTTGTAAGTGTCTGGAGCTCGTCAAACCACCCTGTTTGCTTTCCTAGGAAAAGGAATTAATCAGTCTGCACCAAGCACAAGTACAAATAGTCCTTCTGCTGCATCTTCTGTTCCTGAGGCAGGTAGCTAATGATTACATAGAGCTCATAGAAATGAAGAGAATACTAAAGATTATGACAAATTTAAACGTAAGTGCACTTTCCAGCAGTCATGGAAAGAAAAGTACCCATGGGTTACTTATGAGAAGGATAAAAATGTTTTATAGTAGGGGTACATACAAACATACAAAATTGCCAGCAGAAACAGGCCGTAATGGTCTATTGAGTCTGCTCAAGCATGCAGCTTGGTTAATACCCTGGAGCTGCAGCCCCCCCGTCCTCCTGGAGTCATACCCCTCCTTTCCAATCCTCTCCTCCTTCCCCTTCCCCCTCTCAGCAGTGCTCCATTCTGTCCTAATCATCTTCTTTACTCTGTCCCAACCCCCTTGAAACCGGTCACCTCACCGTCCTTGCCACCACTACCTCCTCCGGTAACTCATTCCACCCCTTCACCACCCTTTTGGTGAAAAAGTGTCTCCTAGTTTCCTTCTTGAATTTACCCCCCCCCCACTACCAATTTATGGCTATGCCTCCTTGTCATACCCTCCTTTCATAAGTTAAAGATGCCCTCTGTACCAACCCTGTCGATGACCTTTACATTAATGAAGGTTTCAATCATATCTTCCCTCTCCCTCCTGTCCTCCAGGGAGTACATGTTTAGCATCCTCAGCCTCTCCTCGTATGTTTTATCCCCCATGCCCTGGATAATTTTGGTTGCCCTCTGCTGAACCCCCTCCAGTAGTTTGATATCCTTCTTCAGGTAAGGGCACCAGAATTGAACATAGTACTCCAGGTGAGGTTTCACCAGTGACCTGTACAGTGGCAGAATAACTTCCTCCCTCCTACAGGTGATTTCCCTTGCGATGCAGCCCAGCATTTTATTTGCTTTTGCTGCTGCCTTTCAGCACTGTGCCATGTGTTTCATGTCAGCCCTGACCATTACTCCCAGGTCCTTTTCCTCCTCTGATACAGTCACCTGTATTCCCCCAGCCAGTAACTGGCCTTTGGTTTCTGGCTCCCATGTGCATCACCTTATGTTTCTTAGCATTAAGACTCAACTGCTAGATGCCCGACCATTTCTCAGTTTCGCCAGGTCCTCCCTCAAATCCCATCTCCCCTACTCCGTATCCACCCTTCCACAGAGCTTAGTATCATCTGCAAAAAGGCAGATCTTACTCTTGACCCCCACTTTTATGTCACCTATATGGGACACCACTGATTATAGGTCTAGGTTTGTACAGCCCACCACCACACTACCACTCTCTGGTTCCTGTCCCCTAGCCAACTCTTGAGCATTTTTCCACCTACTCCCAGGTCCCCCAGCTTGGTGATCAGCCTTGCCTGAAGGCCCAGGGCACCATTACAATATAATACAACAGCACAATCAATCAATACTAATACAAAAGGTCTTCATGACATAATAATAAAAACTCTTAAACCATAAATATAATTAGAGCAACTAAAATCAGCTAATATCCACAGTATTTGCCAAAAGCATGAGAAACTTGCTGAAAAAGATTATCCCTTTCTGCTTGGGTGTTCCACCTTTCAAATAGATTCTCTGCATGTCCATGACTGATCAACTACTCAAATTAAATGTGTTGAAGCAGAAAAAGTGTCACTCTGCCATGGAGAAGCTCCACTAAATAAACTGGTTAGAAAAATGCAACATGAGGAGATTCTGAAATTGTGTGCTCTGTTAAAACACTGGTTACACAGTGGCAAAACATGATTTTACTTTCTCTGAATTTGAAACAGTTGTGAAACTGAAGGAAAAAATGGCCTTAATCTTGGTTCAAATTATTTCAACACCCATGGTGTAAAGGATTTTGTACAGGAAATTGCAAAATCACTTAAACAGAACTACTTTGAAGACATTCAGTATGTTGCGTTTTTATATGTGCTAACTGATGAATCTACTGAAAGATCAGTAGCAGAGCAAGACTCTGAATATGTCAGCATTAACCCACAACAGAGCATGGATCTGCTTGAGAATTAATCCATGCCTGGGGGCGGGGTAGGGGGGGCGCATGGCCACAGGCTGAGTGCCTCCAACCACCCAGGCGTGAATTGATTCTCAGCTAGAACCATGCTCTGAAGTGGGTTGATGCACTTGAAACATGGCAAGCGCAAGCTCTGAACAAGAACCAGGAGGACTGAACTGCTGCTTGTTGTTCACAGCTCGCACTTGCCATGTTACAAGACAGAGAGACATATACAGCAGCTCAGTTACTGTGCAAATGAAAATGCTGTCGGGATGGGAGGGAGGCATAGACACAGGTTGCAGTGAGCAGGAGGGGGAGAACAGAGGGAGCAAAACAGAGGAAGCAAAAGAAAATGCTGCTGCTATGAGGGAAATGGGGGGGCCACACACACCACCAGTGCCACTGCTTGTCCTGCCGACTGTGCCAATTGTCAGTTTCCTCCGCTTGTACATGGCTCCCACTCAGGTCATCATCTGCTGTATGGGAAAAGTGACAGGACGCCTCTCACTGCGCTGACCAGGGGAATGTCTGTTGTGTTCTCCGGTAGCTGTGAGGGCTACACTGCTCTGTATTGGGGATTACTACTGTGCCAACTGCCACTTGCAGGGGTGCACTGCTCCACGCATCTGTCAGTCTGTGTGTCTCTTGCTGAACATTAGAATTTATCTGGGGTTTGCAGGTGCTTGGGGTGGAACAGGGAAACACCTGGTTCATGGGGGTGACCAGTACAGGTGTCTCTGTATCTGGCTCAGGTGGGCGGGGATGACAAAACAATAGCAAGCAGTGACCATAGACTGACACTGTCTTTCGCTTACTCTCTCACTGAGCCGAGATACACACACAGACACAAGTGCTCCCGACAGCCCTGCCACACACACACACACCCCCTTGCAGGAACTGGACAACTGCCATGATCCTCAGCATTAACACTGAGGTATAGTACCTCTGCTAAACACATTTCAAATACACACAGACACAATACAGAGTCACAATAACTGTAGTGCACTGAGGAGAAGCAGCAAAATGTGCATTGCAGGAACAGGAGAAGTGCTGTGATGCTAGTCAACTGTGGCTGGTCTGGGTATTGCAACAGCAACTGTGGATTAATTGAGAATTATAACATGGGTAGAGAAAAATATGTAACCCAACTGGTGGAGTCCCTCTGCATGGCCATGCATTAAATTCCCTTTTTAATGCACAGATCAGCGGAGGGACTTGGAGAAAGTGCTGTCAGCACTCGTTGTATGCTTGAGAGAGTGAAAGCAAAACAGCAGCCATTGAAGGTTGTGGGGAAGCGAGGGAACCCAGCTGTCATCATCATGGTCTGCTTGTTGTAAGCTATGGCTCTGTCTCTAGCAACCACAATGCAATGGTGTTTCCTGCATGGAGCAAAGTGCTGTTTCATACTGTCCTGCCACAGATGTACCGTGGCATGTCACGCAACTGATTCTTCCTTGCCCCCCGGTGTCCCAGCCAACCCAGAGAAACTTGTGTCACTCTGCCCTTGTCTTTGTCTGTGATACTCCCATCTGCTGTGGCTTGTATGTCCCCGCACAGCAAAAGGCACAGTAACATAAAACAGTGACAGCTGCAGCACATTGGCAGCATCCTGCAATCACCGATCACCAAACATATGGCAGTGAAAGAAATATCAGTATCTCTTTTCCACAGAGGGAGCCCAGTGCAGCAGAGGGTTAATTGGGACCACAGCATACAAGTTATCTCTCTCTCTCTCTCTGTCGTCGGAGCTTGCATCATGTGTTTCTGTCTGATTGAGAGAGAACAGAGAAAGACAGTAACTCCCCCACCCCCAGCGGACTTAGTGGATATCCTCCGATCTTCCCCTGGCCTGAGTGCTGGACCCAAGGATAGTGTTACTCCAATGACAATGCCTGGGACCTGTTGGCAGAGACGGACACAGACAGCGAGATGGAGAAAGTGAGGGAGCAGGTCACCTTTCGTACTGCAAATGGTCTGTCTGTGTCCCTCTCTTTTGTGATGTGCCCCCAATCTGTAAGAGCAGGTGGTATTGTGTCTGTCTCCTGATGTCTCCACCACTGAGGAGTGCTGCAGCAAGAGTGTATGTATCAGCACCATGGCACAGTAGGCAGTGGAACAGGTAGAGTGAGAGAGAGAAAGAGAGACATGCAGAGTAAGTCCCAGCACAACATTGGCAACAAAATTCATTTTCTGTGTCTCTTGCTCTGTCTGTGAGTGTTGTGGTCATGTCCTGGGGTTTCCCCGCCTGTACAGCAGCAGTCCTGAGCAGTACACAGGGAGACAGAGAAACCGAGCAGCACTATACAGAGTACAAGACGGGGAAACGTAGCTGCTGCAGAGTCAGAGAGCACCACAGTTGTCCCAGTGTCCGTGCTGCCATTGTGTTGTGGCACAGTAAGGGAGGGATTGTGAAACACTGCCCATTTCAGGGAGCAGAGAATATTGTTTTCTCACGGTGCTAAAAATGCCCTTGCTCATAGCAGAGAGAGTGGTGTTAGACACAGACAGCAGCAGTTGTGTGTGGGGGGGCAATGTGGTAGAGCTTGGAGCATCTTATGCACCAAGAAAAATGTCACAGATCATGTCAGTAGTGTATATGTGGCATTTCTCTGTGCATAAGAACAATGACGTGCATTTTTTGTTACGGACTATTTTGAAAGGCGCAGGATACAGTACCTTTTTCTGTCTTTAAACTCAAGAAAAGCCCCTTTGGATTTTCTCATGTTTCTGACATTACCAATGTTATAAGTGCAATAACCCACTCCAGGGTATGCATTTATAAGCATTTAATACACACCTGGGGTGCTGTGAGAACACTCAGCCCGCGGTCTTGTGCCTCACAATATACCCCAGGTGTGCATTAAATGCCTATAAATGCACACCCTGTTGTGGCTTATCGCTTACTTAACCCATGGTCACCTGACCTTTTTCAGCCAATGCAGCTGTACTACTTTCCTCAGCCATGTTACAAGTCAGGTTTGTTTAGGGTGGAAGACTGAAGACCCTTTTTGTGGACCTTGTGGACCTGGAGTCTGCCACATCTCATGGCGTAGCTAAAGCCATACTATCCACCTTACAAACTGTGGGAATTGGCCCAGAGAAAGTAAGAAACAAATTGGCGGGTCTAAATTTAGATGGTGCAGCAGTACATTTGGGGTGTATGAATGGTGTGCAGGCTAAATTTAGGCATGAATCTCCTCATGTCATCATTGCCCAGTGCATAAACCACAATCTGGAACTTGCAATTCTCGATCTGAAAAAAGATTATCAGTATCTTAAAAAATCTAAGACAGTCTTAAAAGACATTTTCAAATTCTATCATCTTAGTCCTAAAAGAAAATGTCAGATTCAAAGTGTAGCAGATGCTTTTAAATCAACAGTATCTTATTTTGGTGCAATACATCAAGTGCGATGGGTTACTAGTCAGGTACAAGCACTAAAGGCACTGATAAAAAATTACAAGCTAACAGTCAGCGACACAGAGAATGTGGTGGTCACTGAGTCAGAGGTTGATGCAGCCAGGGTTAAAGGCATTCTAAAAGAGATTAAGACTGCCAAATTTGTTGGTACTTCACATTTCATGATGGATTTAATCACTGTTGTGACCGAACTGTCTCCTACTTATCAAAGGGATGAACTGCTTTTATTTGAGGTAATACAGAAACTGGAAGGTGCAGTACCGGAACTTTTATCTGTGAAAGATACTCCTGTGATGTATTTCTGAAAGCATGCAATGAATGAAACGTAGAAACATAGACTTTGATGGCAGATAAGGACCGCTTGGCCCACCTAGTCTGCCCATTTCCCTACCTACTGGATAAGCTGCAGATCCTAGTTAACCAACAGCCTACTTCTTCCTATCCCCTACAAGAATTGCCTTATGTCTGTCCCATGCATTCTTGAATTCCCCCACTGATTTTGACCCCACGACTGCCTCAGGAAGACCGTTCCATGCGTTCACCTCTGTGAAAAAATACTTCCTCACATTGCCCCTGAGCCGTCCCCCCTCTGTCTTCAAATTGTGTCCCATTGTTCTTGCACATCTCTTTTTCTGAAAAATGCAAATGAAAAATAAAGAGGGAGAACTTCAAGGGGTCAAATAAGAATCAATTAGCCCAGTATGGAAATGAACATTCTGAAGGTCTCCTAAATCATTTTACAGCAATCATTTTAGAAGAGGAAAAAGAGAGTGCCGTATACCAGTGGTTGCTCTTAAGTTACACCTACATACCACCCTACAAAACTGTCTAGCAAAGGTTTTGGCAAGTAGACCGCCAGCATTTAAGGATGCATTACTTATGTGGAGTTACTTTTCACATTGTCATGTAGCACTGCTGTTGCTGAATGAGGATTCTCAGCAATGAACCTGATTAAGTTTAGTCCCAGGACAAACCTACAGCAGGACACATTGCATGATTTAATGTCCAGATGTGTGAATGATCCTAGCATTGATGATTTCCAACCACATGAAGCTATTTTGTGTTGACTTGAAGATGGACCTGGAACAAGGCACATTTATGGTCACGATCTCTCTTAAGAACCATCTCCAGTGTTAGGGCTTCAAGTTCTACTGAAGATATTGATTCTGGTAATATTATTCTACTCTGATATCTTAGTTCAGTCAGGGATACTTCTTGTTTTTCTAATAACAGCACGCAACATAGAAACATAGACTTTGACAGCAGATAAGGACTGCTTGGCCCATCTAGTCTGCCCATTTCCCTACCTATTGGATAAGCTGCAGATCCTAGTTAACCAACAGCCTACTTCTTCCTACCCCCCCACCAGAATTGTCTTATGTCTGTTCCATGCATTCTTGTATTCCCCCACTGTTTTTGACCCCACGCCCTCCTCAAGAAGGTAATTCCATGTGTCCACCACCCTCTCTGTGAAAAAATACTTCCTCACATTGCCCCTGAGCCATCCCTTCTCTATCTTCAAATTGTGTCCCCTTGTTCTTGCACATCTCTTTTTCTGAAAGATGCTACCCTCTTGGACTTTGTTGATTCCCTTGAGGTACTTGAAAGTTTCTATCATGTCCCCCCTCTCCCTCCTTTCCTCAAGTGTATACATATTAAGCTCCTTTAGTCTAACATTTGTCACAAGTTACCAGTCAAGCAGTAGGAGATTGGTTCTTTTTTTCTGGCTACTAGTGAAGTAGCAGAAAGTGAGGTCATAATGCTGATGATGTATAGGGAGGAACACAATTGACTATATCAGTCTCCAGGTAGACTGCTGTTCCAAACATCATGTTTAGTACTGGTAAGTAGAGAATTCTCTAATTAGCATATCAGAAAAGAAAAAAATGTTTCTGGTGTAACCAACCCCACCTGTGAGGTATGCTGACTAAGCCTGGAGAATTGTAAAGGATAAAGTCTGTTATGCCTTCAGGTGAATGGCACCTGGGTTCATGGTTAGAAATGTGTTTGGAAAGTAACGTGGTGCCTCCACCAATGGGGATCCTTATGACAGAGCCCTGCTTTGGTGTTTACACACATGAAATAAATACAACCCTACCCTCTGCCACAAGGAACACAATAACACAACCCCCTCTCCATTTATCACCTAAGCATGCAAATAAACGGCAAAGCAATAATGGCAAACTATATCAGCAGTTACAAATAAATAACCAATGGGTTTCATTTTGGGGTTGGAGAACAAGGTAGAGGATGAGGGAAGCAAAGGAAAAATAAACAAAGACACAGCTTACAGTAGGAGTGACTGCAAACTGCTGTCTCAGCACCTCTCCCCCCACTTGTACACCAGCTAACTCCACAGTGCCTCTGGAAGCTCCCAGTCACAGTTCGAGTGTGTATATAGATGCAGAGTTGCAGGCCTGTGATGCTTGGACCTCGATGCGGTACCATGTAAACTCGGTTGTTGGCTGCAGCTGCTGACTAGCAAATGACACAATTGGACGGACAGCAAAAACAGTTGCTCCTGGCTGTAAGCTATAGCTGTGGGCTTGATTCTAAGGTCACACAGGAATGCCCAGAAAGTATCTAGCTAGTTAGCTGAGCAACACGAATGATAAGTTCTCTGGGTAAAACCCAGTACTCATGACCTTTAGATGACAAGCTGACGTTGTTTCCATGGGGACGGCTCCCCTGCATAGGCAGACGATGGCTGAATGATCTTTTTTGTAGGCTGGATACAGGTGTGGCAGACCCAATGCATGCCCGGTGGTGAAGGGTGTGGCCCGTGATAATACACTTCCGGGTGACATGGGGTGTGGGTCGTGATGCTCTGTATGATGATGATCCTCCCCCCCCCCACAGACTTGCCTTCATCCATCCCGATAGCCAGTCAGTCAGTTGGGACCTCAGCTGGTTTAGTCACAGTAGAAGGCAGTGGCTCATCACGTTCCCAGATGCAGAGCAGCTTTCAAGTCAATCCCTGCTCTAATTCAGTGCTAGAGTTCAGGCTTGACACTCTAGCTGCATCAATTCCCATTTCCAGGGATCTCAAGTCTGTTTTGGACAAACTTTTTAGTCAGACAGGAATAGCAATTGAGAGTTATCCACAAATACTCGCCTCTCCTCAGAGATCTAGTCTCAGACCAATCTGCCCTATTTTCACTTCTTTCCCCTTGTATAGAAATCTAGGGATTGAATACCAGTGGCTAGCATCTCTAGCATTATTCAGTATGCTGAATCCCTGGCTTTCAGTGGCTGTCAGTTCCTGGGGAAAGCATGTATACAAGTCCTGAACCAGCTTGCAATTCAGAGTTGTTTTGCAGAGCTGAGCTCCAAACAGATGTCAGTTCCCCAGGGACAGGATGTACTAATGTAGTTGTTTTGCGGAGCTGAACTAGTCTCCAAAGTGATGTCAGTTCCCCAGGGACAGGATGCACTCATTTATTTGTTTTGCACTTTGTGCAGCTTTTAGAGCTGCTTGAAACTGAGCAACCTCCCTGCTGTGGGCTCCCCGGCCCTGAAGTCAGTCTTGGGGCCAGTTGAGTGAAGAGACATGGCAGCATGCCTGTCACAGTGAGAAGGGCACCAAACACACCTGTGGAACAAATGACAGTGTGCAGTCCAGCCCCATGTTCCACAGCTGCAGTCTGCACCAGGACTGGGGTGAAGGAGTGGTGCAGGGGAAAATGAGGCAGCAGTGCTCCAGAGAGAGCCAAAAGCAAGCTCCCTTTTAGGAGGTGGGTACACAGATATATGAAGTGATAGCTGACTACCTCTGAAAGTTATTATCAGTTTCATGCAGTCCACTAGCTCATTATTTCACTTGTATCTCTTCTTGGGAGTCCCCCACAGAAACCATTGAAAAACCTTATATGTACTGACTACAAGACATTGCAAAGGTAGAGAGGCAATATGATAGAGATTTACAGGACAGGCAGCAGAGAGGTAATATGATAGAGACTTATAAATACACAGGGGATATAGAACATACACCAGTGTGCTAGTCAGACTAAAAGAACAGACTAGGTTACAACCTCCAGTGCACAGAAGGAAGGTTTAGAAAGGATGTGAGAAAGTATTTCTTCATGGATAGAGTGGTCAACCAGTGGAACAAACTGCCCAGAGAGGTGGTATGCTGAACACTATCTCAGACTTCAAGATTCAGTGGGATAGACACAAAAGGAGTATTTTGGAACAAAAAGGAATAATAGGGTTTGTGATTTGTTTTGCCAGCCTGCTCTTGCCCTGTGCACACACACAGCCACACTGGGGCCAAGAATAACATTTATATGTGATTTCTGTAACTATAACATTTCTCGTTGGCCCCCAATAGTCTCTCTCTTCTCCTCTGGATGGTGGCACAAGTCAAAGACCTATTTTGCCTGTCTGCTCTTGCCCTGTGTAAACACACAGCCACACTGGGGCCAAGAAAAATTTTATTTGTGATTTCTGTTACTATAACATTTCTCTTTGGTGCTCAATAGTCCCTCTTTCTCTCTTTTTCTCCTCTGGATGGTGGGAGAAGTCAACAACTTATTTTGCCAACCTGCTCTTGCCCTGTGTACACACACAGCCACACTGGGGCCAATAATAAACTTTATTTGTGATTTCTGTGGCTATAACATTTCTCTTTGACCCCCAGTAATCTCTCTCTCTCTCTCTCTCTCTCTCTCTCTCTCTCTCTCTCTCTCTCTCTCTCTAATTAGTTGCTGTAGGAGCAGAGGCAGGGGCATAAGGAATGGGACTGTAATTTTTGTATGCTAATTTTTGAAGATCCCTGAGGGCGGGAATATGCAATGACACCAGCATCTGCCTTGCCGCCCCCTTACATGAGGCGCCAGCAGCGGTAATACCCCCAGCCTCCACCAGAGGTGCACAATGCACCAGACAGTCTTTCCCCCTTCCCCCCCCCCAGAGAAGGAGAGCAGTCTCTGGGATACTCAATCCTACTGCCCTCAGCCGGCTCTCCTACTCCCGAGTCCATCTCTGAACCCAGGATATAGGTGCAGCAAGCAGACGCTTGTATGTTGCCATGATAACTTAGTAATTTTTTAGCATTTTGACCCCAAATGTTCAACATAATCTTCTTATCACTTTACCTCATAAACCCCATAGGTGAAAATTTCTCAATCTGTTGTCAAACACCATTCCGCGCCACAGATGAGGAAAGTCGTTTTGGGCAGAATGTAAGAAATGACAGCTATAGTGTTCATGAGGTAATGTGAAAAAAGGGCTATGTTGAAAATTGGGAGTGAAAATATGAGAAATCGGCAAAGTTATGCACATGCATAGGAAAATGTTAATTGAAGGGATTAGCCCGGGATTATGTGGGGGAAAAGCTCCTCCCCCACAGCCTATTTAATTGAAGCAGCTGACTCCCGCTCTGCTTAGAGCGAGTCACACTCACTGTGTGTAGTGTTGCTGCTGGCTGCTTCCTTTCCCTTCATTGTCTGGCTGTACCCCCCCCCCCCGCATCTTCTGTTGTTTCTTTCATTTCCTTCCCTCTGTTCCTGTTGTTAGCTTGTTTTTCTCATTTCTTTTGGGAGGTTCCTTTCCCTTCTGTACCTTTCTCGTCTCCTCCGCTTCCTTCTGGCCTGCCCTGCTACCTGCTACTCTCCTTTCCCGATGCTACGTCTTCCCCTTTTCTTGTGGTTTCCCTTTTCTGCTGCAGCCGGTGCTCCACGTTACTCCATTCATTATACATTCACATCCATACCTGCGATGCTCCTGCCACGGTTCAAGCATTCCGGACCTGCCGACTGACCGCCTACACCAGCCTGGATTCTCTACATTCTCACTGCTTTCTGGATCCCCTAGCAGCGTCCGCTCGGCGCTCCACCTGTCTGCTGGGATTCAATCAGTTGCCTTCAGCTCAGTCACCATTTTGACCCATCTTTTTCAAGGATCCTCACTTTCTAACTGCTACGATCCCTGTAAGGATATGACAAGCAAAGTGACTCATTATATAGCGCTGGGTACACCTTACGCCACTTCTCCTTACACTTCTGCAATTTCAGGTGCTTAGCCTACCATGTATGATTGGGGTGGCTTATACCACCTGCCAGAACTTCTAGCTAGTGCCTTTAAAATCACTGTGTGACTTGCACATGATCACGGGGCTGACTCTACCCTACGTATGCCTCTTCATTTATGATTCCACATAGCGCTATGATTTTCACACTCAGTTAACCTAGTAGTAGTAGTAAAAAGTTTATTTCTGATATCAGAAACAGGATAAAACCCAATTTAGCATCAGCTAATTTACAATAGGGTTCTACTGTACAAAAAATATCAGTTTCATTTTTAAATACATACAGATGCAAACACTATACATACATAAAACATAATACATATACAATCAAGGAAAAAAAACAACAAGATAATAATTACAACAATAAACCATATATATAAGCATCTCAAGTACAGCAAATCTTTAAAGACATTGCTTCCTTTACAAGCCATGATTTTATTTCATTCCAAGACATTTTATTTGTACTTGACCTCAAATAACCTGGTAATAAATTCCACAATTTTGGACCTTCATATAGATAACAATGTTGGCCCTTCACTGTTCTCATAAGGGGTACCCTAAATTTTACTTTTTTTCGCCATATTTCACCATTCTGTCAAGGATATCCAATTTAGGTTTCTGTAAAGAGTGCAATGATGTGTTTTCCGAGGTGCATCCAAGACAAAACGTGCATATCTATTATAGATGACATCAAGCTTTTCTAAATTACTCCTAACTGCCCCTCTATATATGATATCACCATAGTCGATATGCGGAATTATCATTGAATTAACTATCCTTAGCCTAGCATCAAATGAAAGACAACTTCTATGCTTATACAATACCCCCAACTTTTTACACAATTTCTGTGTCAAGCTATCAACATGAGAATCCCAGCTACAATGAGAGTCCAACCATACTCCCAAGTATTTATAACGATCCACAGAGGTCAGGCTATGCCCATCAAATGTCTTGATATCCAACTCCACAGGTACTTTTTTATTTGAAAACAACATTACTTGTGACTTCTGTGAATTCAAGACCAAACCATGTTCTGAAAAATATATTTGTAATGTATTAAAACATTTCTGCAATTTTTCCTGTATACATCCCACAGATTTCCCTTCAAGGTACAAAATTGTATCATCTGCATACAAGTGGTGCCAGACATCATTCATCAGATGTCCGACACCATTTATATATATTAAATAGAATGGGTCCAGCACTGACCCCTGAGGAACACCAGAATTAACATCTAGATAGCCAGACACAAAATTACTACCTAACCTAACCCTTTGTTGTCTACCATCCAGGTAGCCATGGAACCAGTTCTGGGCTTCCTTGCTGAGGCCTACAGATCCCAATTCTTCCATCAATACCTGATGTCCCAAGGTATTGAAAGCCTTTGACAAATCAATATAAATTGCTCCAACCAAAAAGCCCCTATCCATGGCCACCTGGATGTCCGTCACAACCTTAACAAGTGCAGTAGTAGTACTGTGTTGTGCCCTAAAACCTGACTGATGTCTATTATATTTTTCATTTTTTTCAAGATAACTATTTAATTGAGAAACCACCATTTTTTCAAACACTTTAGAAGTAACCGAGAGCAATGATATTGGTCTATAATTCCGCATATCATTTCTCACCCCTCCCTTAAACACTGGTATCTCTTCTGCCTGTTTCCAGACTAATGGGTAGGTACCTGTCTTCAGTGAGAGGTTAAAAATGTCAGTCAGTATTGGTGCTATTACTGGGGCAGCAATTTTTAACAAAAAAGATGGAATCCCATCTGGACCTTGGGCCTTATTTATATTTATTTTTAATAATTCCCAATAGACTTGACTTGGAATAATATTTTGAAAACAGAATAATAAACCATTTTCATCTTTCTTTTCTTGATTTCTCACTTGCTTAATTATACCAGGAAGGGGACATGTATTAATCTGAGAAGACCCTATATCAACAGACATTTTATTCAATATAGCAGCTGCCCCATCTGAAAGTTTTACTGGGCCATTTTCTGCCATAAATTCATTTGGCAATTCTGAGGTCTTATTTCCTTGTAAGTTTTTTAACCATATTCCAGAAATCCCTAGGTTTTTTAAACTGGTCAGTTGCCATTCCAGAAAGATAGAAATCTGATTTAGCTTTCCTTATTTGTGCAATATATAGATTACGTGCTGCTCGATATTTTTCCCAAAGCACTCTCTCATTTTTTTTTTTTGCCAATCTCCATGCAACATCCCTTTTCTTATGATAAACTCTTAACTTTGCAGTATACCCAAAGGAATTTTTTTGTTTAACTTTCCTACTTTGGATAGGTGCAAAAATATCACATACAGATATAAATTCACCACAAAAATATGACCAGACACTATCTATATCAGGAATCAAAGTTAATCGAGACCAGTTTCTTGATTCCAGTTCAACCATAAAGGATGTATAATCCAAGTTCTTAAAACTACAATAATATTTAATTTGAGGAACTGTCAATTGCTTAGCTGTTTTCCTAACACAAAAAAGTTATCTGATGATCACTAAATGAATCTGGAAGCACTCCAGCCACTGAATATTTAGTAGGATCAGAAGTAAATATCAGATCCAAAATAGTGGAGGAATTGGGAGTTTTAGCATTTAGTCTTGTAGCTGTGGCAATCAACTGAGACAAACCCAATATTGTTTCTAAGTCCATTATTTTGCTGGTGGGTGGCACCCTCATCCAGTCTATATTCATGTCCCCCATAATCATAAGCTCATGACTTTCCCTATAGGGAAGCAAACAATCCTGGAGAACAAGAAACTGTTGGTCATCTCCCCTAGGGGGAAGGTAACTTGCTCCTAACTTGGGATTGCTGATGCTCCTCCTACTGTCTGAGTTATTCCTGGGCATAATTTGCACACTGTCGAACTAAATTGATGGACACATTCTTTATCACTATACGTATGGAGCTCACTATCTGTAGATGTACATTGGTTGCTATAAGAAATGCTACGCCTCCACTTAAGCTTGGATGCCATTTCCTCCTTCTTTCATCCTATTAACCGCCTGCATTTCTATTCAAGGAATCATTACAGCGGAACTCCGTTTGATCTATCCATGAACTTCACATGCATAGCAAGCTGGATACTGTAGGATTTGAACGCTAGATGTCCAATGTCCTGCTTATCTAAATTCCCCTTTGTGCCTCTGTTACCTTAAGAGCTCTAACACTGGGGTTCTTCACACACATTGCTGGTTCAATTCCCCTCTACCTTAGCCTCCATTAGTTCCAGATGTGGCTTTTGCAAGGCCTGTATGGTTCCTCTGGCTTTCTCATTCAGTGTGCTTTGGGTGTTCTAGTTGGCTCCTCAATCGTGCTTGCCTACCATGCTTCCATGATTGCACCTTTGCCTCACTCCTGGTCTATCAGATTCTGGATTCGTTGCCTCAACAAACTGCCTACTCTTCTGCATAGATCTTCGCTGCAATCCCTACCATCCTCGATCTGCAGGACACATCTGTCTCAGGCATTGTTTACCTTCCTATATTTGTTTTCAGTTCCACTGCTACTTTGCACTTACCTAGCTCAGCTCCTGCCTACACTGCGATATCTTCTCCTCTGCGTCCGCCTTGTTCAGCATTGTGGCTTGGAAATTCGCAACCTCTTCTAGCTGCCTTCACCTTTCGGGCTGGGAGGTTACCTACTCCTACTCTATGCTTGCCTCGCCTAGCTCAGGGCCTGGAGATTCACAGCTTATACGACCTGCCTTCGCCCTTTGGGCTGGGAGGTTTGCCTACTTTTACTCTTGCCTGCTCATTATGCTCAGGCCTAGAGCTTCTCAGCTTTTACGGCCTGCCTTCGCCCATCGGGCTGGGAGGTTTACCTACTTCTATTCTTGCCTGCTCGCTCTGCTTGGGCCTGGAGAGTCACAGCTTTTACGACCTGCCTTCGCTTTCGGGCTGGGAGGTTTTCATTTTCTGCTGTGTCTCGCCCTGCTCAAAGCCTGGAGATCCTCACTCTATGTTATGTGCCTACATGCTGCCATGTCAGCTGACCAGAAGCTCCTTTACTGGATTACATCTGACGTTTATTCTTCATCATATGTTCTTGGTTAATTTGCCCTGCTGCCTCAGCCATGGACTTACTGCTGCTTCCCTTTCCAGGACACTTAGTTGGTGTCTCCTGCAGACTTTCCTTATCATGATTGTGCTATAACGAATTTAGACTCTGTGACAACACTGCTTCATTGATTCAGCCTCTTCAGTTCTCTACATCTGGGACTCTTCAGGTCTCATCTGGTTTGCCTACCTCGAACTTTGCACACCTTCAGTTTTGGATGTTATTCCTCTCGTCCAGTTGCCATATCTCTGCCTCAGTCTCTTCCATGTGATCCCTGCCTTCCTTGATCTGGATACATCAGTCCTCAGCATCATTTATTCTCTATGTCTGCCTACAGCTGCAGTACTACAATGCTCAAAGATGATTCAAGATGCATCTCATGGAGGATCTATGACACACTCATTCTATTAGCTGACCTCGTAGGTGTAGCTGCATTCATGTTACCTGGAACTACTTGCCTCTCGTACCACTACAGCTGATGGATTGCTGTGCATCTCGCTGAAGGACTATCTTCCACGCTCGATTTCTGCCAGCAGACATTCCTGGGTCTGGCTGCACTTCACATACTGGAAACAGCTGCCTCTCTCCTACCTCACCAGCTATCAGTTCAGCTGCACTTTCTTCAGGGGCTGATTGCTACGTCCTCTTCCTTCTCATCTGCTTCATGGCTGCAATCCCTGCTCCTACTACCTATCACTTCGGATTAACAGTCCACCTGATTTGCTTTCTTTTTGGGCTCACCATATCCTACTACTTGGATGCTTCATACCTCGCACCAGTGTCTCCATTTATCCTCTACAGCTTGCCATTATTCCAGCTCAGCTCTACAGCCGTCATCTTCATATCAATTCCTAAGACTATACTTCACTTATCAGAACTGGATGCATGAGTCGGTAGCCTGGCTACAAGACTTCTCTCATTATACATACTACACAAGCCCTCTATTAGAAATCAGGAAGTCATACTATTTCTATTCATCCTGCCTCATTGACGTCAAGTTTGGAGGCAACTATCTGCGTCTGGTCTCCTGTATTGAATTCGTCAATCATCAACTTCATCTCCACCATCATACATTTCCTGGATTATGCCCTCTATCAACTGAAGTCTGGAAGAAGGTTCTTCATATATCTACTCTCCATCATTCCGAATTGTACATGGATTCTCAGACTCGGACTTTATTAGGAGGAAATTACTTCACTGGACATTTACAATTCAGTTCTTTCTTAAACTCCATTTATCTGGATTAAATTCTACAAATTAGAATTCAGATTTAGCTGATTAATTTAGTTTAATTAAGATCTCTCTCTCCTTTAGTATGCCCAGAAGGATGGGCAGGTCAGTAGCCATGGGTCCTCAGAGGTTTCCCCCCAAGGGTTTTTTTTCCTCTCCTGAGTGCTACTGGTCACACTCTCCGGAGTTGGAGGAGGTGATCGTCTATTCCTATCATTATTAGGTGTTTCAGGCATGACTTCTCCAAGCATTCAGTTACAGATCATTCGTTGATATTATATTCTTTTTGGGGCTTTCATAATTCTAAACCAAGCCTTATTCCTACAGGTGGGATACAGAGAAAGGCCAAAACCATCATATATTATCAGATGACTCAACTCAAGCATCCAAGTACCTAAGCACAAATCATTCTATACTACTACTACCTAGTAAACATTGTCCTCTTAATGCTGGCCTCTGTATCCAACAACCATCTTCATCATTCCACTATATATGTTACATAAGCACTGAGCTATGAACCACACATAATGAGTGTGCATAACTTGGGCATTTTTTGGTACTTTAGCTCCAAATTTTCAACATGGGCTTTTTGGGAGCCTTTCTCATGAGCAGCAGCACTGTAATTTTGTTACTCGGTCCCAAAAGGTGATTCCACACAGGGACTATGAAATCACCTTTCGGGACCAAGTAATGAAACAACAGTGCCAGTGTTCGTGAGGCAAGGTCCCAAAAAGCCCATGTGGAAAATATGGTGCAAAAAGACCTAAAAATGGCCGGGAGATCAACATAAGTTCAAAACATCACTGACTGCCATTATACGGCACTTACCTTGATTCTTCAGTTCACCATTCAGCTTTGAAGAGTACAGACATGTCCCAGTCCACAGAAGATGCCAGCTGCCAACCTCTGGAGGTAAGTATGGGGTAAGGGAGGTAAGGGGAGGTGGGTGCGCAGAGGGAAAGTTGGGATGGGGAGGGGGAGACGACGAGGGACTGTTTTCTTCTTTACAGGTTTAATTTTATTTTTTTAAAAGATGTTGGAGGACTTTTATTTTTTTCAGGGATAAAAAATGTTTGGGGACACTTGGGGGTTGGTTTCCCAGTGTTCCAGAGTGGTGTGGGGGGTGAGTAACATAACTATAGTACAGGGGTGATCACCGACACGGGGACTGGGCACACTGATGTCGGATAGTGCTGGGAGGATCACTGACATGGAAACTGGGCACCCCAATGTCAGACAGTGCTGGGGGAGGATTGCTGAGAATGGGTTTGGGCACCCCGATGTCAGACACTATGGGGGGGATGGGGGATCGTCACCATGGGTTTGGGTACCCATGGTAGGCTGAACGATCATGCAAATCAAAGGGCTGAAGCCCTCTCAGATTAGATCAACTTCGGTCATTTGAAGTGCATGACGGTTCAGCCCCCCCCCCCCCAGCAGAGAGTTGTGTCAGGACCAGACCTAGTCATCATTGCGGTAGACTGCCGAGACTCTGGCTCTGTAAACTGCAATGGATTCAGCAGCTCCACCCACCGAAATCCCATAGTGCAGCAATACGTTGGTTTGCACAAGTGCAACCAACATAATAAAAGGAAGCTGAGATCTATCTTAGTTTTACAGTACTGGAGCATGCCAATGCACAAGAAATTAATCACACTTCGGATCTTAAGAGAGTGAGACTCCCTTCACAATATTGCATATGCAGGTTTAGTCACCACGATATAAAAAAGAGTTTGCAGAGGTAAGGGGAGACGTAGCATAGGGCTATGTGATAATTACAGGGAATGAGTAATGAGGCAAAACTGGAAAACAGGGTGGTTGTCCACAGTGGAGAAAAGAAAGATGAGAGAAGACATGAAAGTGGTATTTTTTTTTTTTAATATTGAACGAGTTTAAAAGAGTGGTCTTGGAGAACTTACTTCCACTAGTATGGGATAGTAGAATTAGGAGCCACAAACTAAAGGAGTAAAAAATAAGTGGAAACACCAGGAAAACAATTATTCCACTCACAGAAGGAGGACATAGATTAGGCTACCAAAGAACGCTGTAGTAGCAAGGCACGTGCAGACTTTTAACACTGGGCTACATAAGCATTTCTTGGAGCAGAGCATCAACTGATGCAAGAGTAAGACACTCATGTGAATTTCGAAATAGCATGGTTGCAACTGCCATGAGGCCAGGAGACAATCTGAATGGACCATGGACATGATTTTGTCTTGTAGAGCCTATATTCCTTTGGTATGACTTCAGAAATCTGCAAGGCAAGTACAACAGAACTAGAAATTACACTAGTTTTACCATACAAATCCAAAACAATCCTGAAAATCCTGGTCCACTACATTCTTGTGGCTATTTTATCATGCTGAGGTAAATCTGCAGATTTTAAGATGTGTACAGTTACAACTAATCAAACCCCTTTTTGCTGCCAGCTCATTTTTAGCCCCATTTGATCCCTTTCTTTGACATCATCTGGCACCATGCAACACCCCTCCTCAGTTGTTAGCTGAAGCCAAGTCCTGCAGGACGTACTGCTGTGTGACCTGTGAAGCCCTATCTCCCTGAGGAGTGACTCCATCACCCCCATGATGCTTCTGCTATCTGCAGGCCCAGTGAGTGGGATACAATGTCTGCTTCCAAACCTCAGTCTCCCACTTCACAGCACAACATACATCTGCTTGAGGTATGAGGTCAGTCAAGCAAACCAAATATGATTTAGAAAACAAAACTCATAAAACACAAAGATGTATGCTTAAGCAAAAAAAGCATGACAGTGTGTGCATCATTGAAGGAAAATGTTATGCCTAGAAAGGTGAGGCACTGGTCCTGTCGTGCTGGAATAGCACATGGCCAAATGATGAGATATGACCAGTCACAATTCTTGGTTCATTTTACCTGTTGTATAATCTAAGTTATAAAATGGGTAGAAATGTTCCAGGATTATGATTGGATAAGAGGCACATTTATCTGTACACTTTTCCAGCCATAACCTGCCAACTGGTCCTACTTAGACCCAGAAAGATGGTGCACAGGCAGGTATCCCTACCTTCCATAACTTATCTAAACGAAACTCTCTCAGCTGCAGTCCAAGTTTCCCCAAAACACTGTGTACTCGTAGGTCAGCAATCTCTCTCCCCTCCCCCCATCAGCCATGCAGCTCGCATACCTCTTCCTATCTAAATCCAAACAGAATCCCCTTTTTGTAATGTAAAAAAAAACAAAACTGAAAGTTGCTTAAACGAAGTTTTAAAATTTACTGGCCCTTTCTACTGTCCTTGGAGTCCAGTATTCAAGCAGCTGCTCAACCTACCCGCCAATGTGACGACCTTGCCCACAGCAACTCCCCACTCAAAGTTACACAAGAAATAATAAAATACCATGTTAAATTCAAAAAGGAAATAGCATTTGTTGGAGGGAGTGGTGGTATTGAAACTGCACTGACCAGTAAGCAAGTGAGCTCGAGGAGAAGTGCGAACAACAAAATACTGCGGCAGCTCCAGATGGATATGTTCGGTCTTGGTCAAGCCAGCAACCCAATAGCACTCACAGTCATGCATCTTTTTAATTAGTGTAAACTAAAATTGAATTTTTCTTTACAATAAAACCCTGCAGTTTTGAACGAGCAGCATGATACTGTAAACCGCGGTCAGGAGTGCAGTTAATTCGGCATCTGGCAAGGGGCACGCTTGTGCTCAGTGAAATCGTCCATTCCCTCTCAATGCAACAGCCGCATTAAGCTTTCCTATTTATTATGGAAATGCATGTAGGAGGGGGTCTTATGTAAATCAAAGCAGTTCTAAGAAATACAGTGTGTGTGTGTGTGTATGGGGGGGGGAACCTGACCAGTAAGTAAGTGTGTGTGTGTGTGTGTGTGTGTGTGTGTGAGATCAATGAAATTAATAAGGGGACTATTTTTTGTATTTAAACAAAATTCAAACAATCTTTTTCACATTTTATGCCAATTTTTTTGTGTCCCCCCCCCCCAAATATTCACTTGGGAGACCCATTTTATAAACGGAAAAGACACTCCAAGGTGTGGTTTATGGGCTGATAAGAGCAATTCCTATGTGCTAAAGGCACTCAGCGCAAGCGCCTCGTGCCTCATTACGCACCTGGGGCATGCTCTTATCAGCCCATAAACCACACCTCATCATGTCTTATTCCTTACTTAAACCAGTGTCTCCTCTGCTATTATTTTAATTGCGTGAATAGGTTTTGTGCTTCATTCATAGTTTTAGCTACACATGTCACAGGAGTTTTTAAAGGGAGTTTATAAAATGGGTAGGGGATTTTCTGGCCTTTACTGGTTGAGAGGTGCATTTGGCCGTGTCCTTATCAGTGCATATTCTGCCAACTGGTACTTCTTTAGTCAAGAAATATGTAGCACACCCTGGGATCCATGCCTTTCTGAATTTTTTCTTTTTACTTTCTGGCAACCATGTTGGTAAAGTACAGACCAGCAGGAACCATTACTTGCACTAACCCACTAAAAGCAATTTGAAACACATTTCAATAAATACCCATCCCCACCTACATACCTAAAAAAACAGCAGAATTATAACAATTGTTTTGCAGCATTAATTAACCTACAGCACTTTTTTTTTTTTTTCATTTTTCTTCAGCAGGTCGCTGATCCTCAGATGTTGATTTCAAGGGCTATCACCAGCTCTGTGACACTTATTTCTTGTCCCCCTCCTGATTCCCACATGGCTCGTTTCCCTCAATGTCATCCAAGCCCCCCCAATTTGACACATGCCATCTTACTATGAAAGGATCTGAATTAATTTAATGTGCTTTTAAAACACTAAAATGCTCTCTTGTGATGCAAGCATCCAGACTTCAGAAGGCGGTACTATCAGGAAACTGCTCACTCTGCAAGTACAGCAGCTTTCAAGAGACACACTGAAGTGACACACCTTGAAAGCTGCACATGCTACTTGTTCAAAGCTGACTGTAGGGGAACTCATCATGGCAGGGTTTTGGGAGTGGAAGAAAAGGGAGGGGGAAAAAAGGGTGGCCTTTAGGATCTACAAGAGGACCCGAAAAGTGGCTGATAAGGAGGATTATATCAGGAGCTCCAGCAAGGTGACCAGGGTGGTAAGGGCAGTCAAGGCTACAAAGGAGAAAAAAGGCTAGCTCAAGGGATAAAACGGTAAAAAAGGGTTCTTCAGATGTATCAGGGAGAAAAGGAACTGCAGGGAGCAAATCTCTAGAATTAAGACGGAAGGAGGATGGGTGGAAAAGGTAGCTGAGCAGGTGGAGGTATTAAATGAATACTTCTGTTTTGTATTTACAAGAGAGCGGGATGGACCTATCCTGCAACGGCAGGACAGGGTAGGGATAGGCAGGGTAGATAGGATGGTAGACGAGTAGATCCCTGTGCAGAGGGTGCTGGATAGCCTAAGGTCTCTGCGGATGGATAAAGCACCAGGACCAGATGGGATACAACCAAAGGTACTGAAGGAATTTGTGGAGGTCCTGGCAGCATCTCTGACAGATGTATGCAACACATCCCTTCTATCAGGATGTATGCCCCTGGATTGGAGGATGGCACATGTGGTGCCTCGCCACAAAGGAGGCTCTTGGGACAAGCCAGGGAATTACAGGCCAGTCAGCCTCATGTCAACTGTGGGGAAATTAATGGAGACTATACTAAAGGAAAGGATAGTGACATTTTTGGAGGAGAATGGTCTCCTTGATGATCAGCAGCATGGGTTCACCCAGAGAAGGTCCTGTCAAACCATCCTGGTGGACTTTTATGACTGGGTGACTAGGGCACTGGATAGCGACAAGGTGGTTGATGTCCTGTATTTAGACTTCAGTAAGATCTTCAACTTGGTGCCTCACAAGAAGCTGATGGGTAAGCTGAAGAACCTGGGGGTTGGGGAAAAGTTGGTTAGATGGATTGGGAGCTGGCTGGAAGACAAGCAGCAGAGGGTGGTGGTACGAGGGGGAGGTCTCATCACCCTTGGCAGTCATCAGTGGGGTCCCACAGGGCTCAGTGCTGGGACCAGTGCTATTTAATATCTATGTAGCAGATATGGCTGTCAGAATTCAGAGTTGGATTACCTTGTTTGCCGATGACACCAAACTGGGAGCAGTGGTGGAGGGAGATGAGTGTGGGTGGGGTTCTGCAGAAGGACTTTGAAGCATCGGAGTGGTGGTCGGACACTTGGCAGCTGGGTTTCAATGCCAAGAAGTGCAGGATTATGCACTTTAGAAACAAGAATCCTGGGTACAGGTATCAACTGGGGGAGAGCAGTAACCGGTATCCATCAAGAAAAAAGATCTGGGTGTGTTGGTCACAGAGCATATGAATCACTCTGCACAGTGTAGGAAAGTGGAGGCAAATGCCAACAGGATGTTGGGGTGCACAGCAAAGGTATTTACCTCAAGGAGTTACGAGGTGATCTTGCCACTGGGTTTAGGGCTGGGCATAGTACAGAGATCACCCTGGTGAAGGTGCTTAATGATCTCCTAATAGCGAGAGACGGGAGAGAGCATACCAGCCTGGTCCACCTGGATCTCTCAGTGGCATTTGACACTGTGGACCACAAGGCGCTGCTTGACTGACTGTGGTACTGGTGTGGCCTGTTCAGTAAAGTCAGTAAATGGTTCCGGCCATAACTGACAGGCAGAGTGCAGAAAGTGGTGATGGGGTTAACCTCATCTAGCCTGAAGCCTCTGATGTGGTGTCCCGAAGAGGTTGGTCTTATCGTCCTCATTGTTTACAGTGTATATGCTGCCATTGGGAGACATTATCAGGTGGTATGGGCTGGGTTTTCACTGCTATGCAGATGATACCCAGTTATACCTGTACTGTGCACCAAGTAACCAGATGGTGGACTCCATATTTAACAACTGCCTGTCAGATATCCAGACTTGAATGACTCATAACTGGTTGAAACTCGATCCAGACAAGACTGAGGTTCTGGTGGTAAATCCGGGTCATTCTGGGGGGGGAAGGGAGTTTGTGGGATCCCCCTGGTCTTGTACTGTGGGGCACTGCTGATCCAGTCTTAATGGGTGAAGAATCTGGTTGTGATCCGTGACAACAGCCTGATATTGGATGCTCAGGTGTCAGCCATTCTTAATAGTGGATTTTATCATCTGTGGAACATTGCCCAGATTTTGAACCTGTTGCCCCCGAAGGACCTAACCTCACGAGTACATGCTTTCATCACATCCAGGCTGGATTACTGCAATGCCCTATACCTAGGGCTATCTGGAGGTAACTTCCACTGACTGCAACTGGTACAGAACACGGTGGCAAGACTATTGACAGGCATTCATAGGTGTGATCATATAACACCTGTCCTCCGTGAACTGCACTGGCTGCCAGTTAGGTGAAGGATTGCCTTCAAGGTCAGATTACTGACCTATAAAGCCCTACACGAGGGGGGACCAGTCTACCTGCAAGATCTCCTTGTGCCCCACCGTCCATCCTGGGCTCTCCGTTCCATTGAGGGTTGCCTCCTTAGTGATCCTAGAGTTAGGTTGCATCACTAGTGATAGAATGTTTACAGTGTTTGCACCTACCCTATGGAACCCTTTACCCAAACAGCTGCAGGAGGCTCCATCGATGGAAACCTTTAAAAAGGGATTAAAAACTTTCCTATTTAGCCAGGCTTTTAATGTATAAATAGTTTAAAATGGATTTTATCATTTAGATAGATAGTTATATGCATATTACTGCTTGTTCCAACTCTGTATGTTTAAATGAATGTTTTAAATTTGTTGTATTATGTTTTAATTGTAAAGCACTCCGAGTCCCTGGAAAGGGGCGCTATAGAAATAAAGTATCTATCTATCTATCTATCTATCTATCTATCTATCTATTGGTTGCTACTTCTGCTTCATTTGGAGTACTGTGTGCAGTACTGGCACCCCTTCTTAAAGAAGGACATCAAACTGTTGGAAAAGGGTACAGAGGAGGGCGACCAAGATGTTAAGTGAGATGAGGGAAAGGCCCTATAAGGATAGGTTGATGGCACACAATATGTACTCCCTGGAGGACAGGAGGGACAGTGGTAACATGACAGAGACATTTAAGTTTAGGAAGGAAGGGATCACAAGAGAGCACAGACTGAAATTGGAGGGTAGGGGGTTCCAAAGAGAAACAAGGAGGCACTTTTTCACAGAGAGGGTGGTGACGGCGTGGAATGCATTTTCTGAGGAACTGATTTGGCAAATAATAGTGGGGATTTAAGAGGGGGTGGGACAGGGTCAAGGACATATTCAAAATGGGGGAAGGGGTGGACATTGGTAGTAACCCAGGCTGTGTAATCGGCAAGGTAGAGGGAGAGGGGGTTGGGGGGGGCAGCATCAGTATTCAACACTGAGAGCTGCACACTCGAGCAGATGTGATAGACCATAAGGCCTGTGTATTTGCTGGCTTCTTCATATATTTGTATAAAAGTAATATGATGAGGGGCAAGAGGGGGTGCAAAATACTACAAGACAAACAAGCGCTCTCTACTGGATAGAGCTATTAAAGTATATTGCAGATTTGCAGAATAGTCAAACTACTTTCTTATAAATGTCTACAAAAGTTCTAAAACTTTTTTAATAATTTTTTTTAATTGCAGTCATTTTACTATTTATTTTTTTACTTGTGGGACCCATTTTATAAATGAAGACACTCTGACTCATAAGAACATTTCCCGTGTGCTGAAGGTGCTCGGCACAAGCACGGCATGCCTCACAGTGCACCTGGGGCATGCTCTTATGAGTCAACAACCTCCACCCCATCACGTCTTATTTCTTATATAATGGCTGACAAAAAAACGAGAGGTCTATAAAAGTTATTCTGTATTGAACAGTGCAGCGAATTCTTCAGGGTTGTTCTGAAAATGTGTAGTGCTATTTTCTTTACTGAGGTTTTTACATAATACTGTAATAACTATTTTTAGGAAGATGAAATCATGCCAGCTAAGTTTGATGAGGAGTCTCTCATTTGGGTGGCTGCTGACCAACCTATTAAGGACAACAGCTTTTTGAGCCCCAAAATCCTGGACCTCTGTGGCGAACTTCCTATTTTCTGGCTCCGTCCGACATATCCAAAAGGTAATCAATCATGACTGCAGGTATGGATTTGAAAACTATAAGACTGATGGAACGTCATAAATTGCAACATCCAAATTAAGAAACACTGGCAACCAACCAGAAATAATCAGTTATTTTTTTCCATATACAATTACTCTGATTGCATTTTATGCACAGAAGATTATTCCATCCACTGTAAAACTGAAAATGTATTACTACCAAAGCACTGGGTTCAGATTTATAGCATGTTGGATGTGAATGAGCAAAGAAGATAAAGTACAACCCCCCCCCCCCCAAATAATCAACCCTTCAAGGAATGCATTATCAGAAGAAGTGATTGACACAGAGTCTGTCATTATTTCAAAGTCAGGATTCCAATACAGGTGGGAGGATAGGCACAAGGGAATGGTCCAAACAAGAGGAAGGAGGGAGGGTGGGCAGTAGAGGGTAGGGGATGAGTGGGCATGGGGCAGTGGTGTTGATATGCAGTCAGGGCCCTTGGTATATTAGCTCCACTCCAGCATTAGGCTGGGTGCAGATGCAGGCAGGTAGGAGGCACACTCAGTCGGCCACTGGGCATTTTTCTGCCATCAACATCTATGTTTCTGTGTTTGTTGACTTCAAGCATGCTGTGCATGACATTAAGCTAAAAAACATTATCCATGCCAGTCCAGCGGCATGGAAGGCTGAGGCATTGGTTGCTTCGCTACCTGCCACACCAGCAACCTGGGTTCAGGAACTGACGAGGGTCACTCCAGGGTTGGCTGGGAGAAGGAGGCTATAGCATCCCACGGACTGCTGTCCTCCTTCTGGGAGGGGTGATAGGGTGACTTGCTGCACTACTACTACCACCTAGCAGACACTAGGTGGTATAACAGGTGAGCGCCTAGTTTAAGAGGCAATGACACGGATGCCAGTAATGCATGCACATGACCGTCATTGCACATGGCTTTGCCCTTGGGGAAATAAGGGAGAAAAGAAAAAAAAGTATGTGCACTGGTCGCCATTAATGATGGCGCCTGTGCTGGCAGGTCACACCCTATGTGTATTCCCACCTGTATGTCAGTGGAGGGAGTTTGTGGATGGGATAGGTGGCACTGGTTGAAGTCTGAAGTAGGCACATGGCAGTTGCCGGGGGCCAAAAAGCTATAAATAAAAAAAGTTATCCATTTCAACCATTATTATGACATGACTTAAACTGGAGCAGAGTTAGTTTTTGCAATATTAATAGCCAAAGCACAGTTACATCCCTTAGATAAAATGAGGGCAGGTTTATAATGTAGAAGCCACACAAAAATAAGGAAGGTGATGTGGTTTAGTGGTTATGTTTCCCTCACTGAAAATCAGATGTTCCTTCGGAAGTCAATCAATCAATCAAATTCTTTATTTATCCAGGCGAACACCATTGAGCAAGCTCATTTACAAGGTGGACCTGCATTACACAAGTCAAGTAACAATGCATTTAAATAGACAGTAGATGCAAGAGTACAACAGTACAGGTAGGCCTGCATTAGACAGGGTAGGTAAAAATACATTTGGGTTCAGGTAAAAGACAGTCGGTAAGGGTATACATAACAATAGGGTAGCAAGTCAGTAAAAATGTATACCAGATACAACAACATACATGGTTTAGTATTCCTGTAAAGTAAAGGCATTATAGTCCAGTGAAGAGATTAGTTGAAGTGGATACTACAAGCGAAGAGACATACATAGTTTAAAAAGACCCAGGTGTATCAAGGGGGAGACATGTGTCGGGAGAAGTGGGCAGCCAGTGGGGGGGGGCTGGAACTGGGATAATACTAGGAGCGAAGGAATGAGATGCTGTGGGTATACAAGGAATAGCTGGGTGAGGGAGGTGTGCTATCCTGTGTAAATTCTAAAATTAAGTAATGCAATCCCACTCTATGAATTACCCTATGGGTTAATGCCGAAGTATATAAAATCTTGCTGATCAATTTAAAGAAAAAGAAACTTAATGAAGATGCATTGAAGCAGAGATTGCTGTGGAAAGGCATTTGTAATGAAAGTGATTTATTCACATTTTTAAGTTTGCCGTGCGCGCACGCTCAGCAAACGTCTTGCTGTAATAGTGGCTTTTGAAGGGTGTGATACTGTTTGTCCAATGGAGAGTGATCTGCAAGGGGTGAGACAGTGCCACACCAATCATCAGGCAGGCTGATTGTGACGCTGTTTTTGTTTGATGGGTGGAAATTTTGTCTACATCTAAAGAAAAAGCCAAACTAATCATATGGCTGCTTTTGTGCGATGTGCGACATCACCAAGCAAACAGTTGATCGGTGTCCTTATCAGCCTGCCAGATGTTACCCACTTTCACTTTGCTCATGTGCAAGGTGCAGCTAACCAGGAACTCACTCAAATATTAGAGCAGTACACAATACAATTGCGACCTCCAGTTCAAGGCGCAGCTTGACCACTGCCTCGGGAAATCTGACTGCTCCAACTTCTGACAGTCCCCCCCCCCAACTCACAGTCCTCTCATGCATGACCTCAAATTCAATACGCAGTTTGAACACTACAAACAGATGATGCAGATCAGCAGCTTGAAAAATGAATGTGTGTGTGTGTTTTTTTTAATCACATGCCATTTAACAACTGGTATGGTTCGGTACTGGAATCATGTCTTGCCTCCCACTTGTCCACTCGCACCTCTCACATCTTTGCAAAGTCTCTGGCAGTACAGTGGGGTGGGGTGGGGTGTGACGGGACCACTAGAAGAGAGCGTAAGAGTGTCTCACTTGGCCTTGCTGGCGCTCCTTGTCTGGCACGCAGATTCCCAACCCTCCCAGACACTGTCCCCTCTCCAATGTGCACCTAGGAAGAGCAGCAGCTCACGGTGTGACATACCCTCATCCCCCGACCCTTTCCCTTCCTCCACCATGAGCATAGGGAGAGAGAGAGTCTGTCAGACATCATTTGGTGTGCAGAATGCACTCCTGGGAGTGCAAACAGAATCATAGAAGTCCAGCACAGTTTTTTATAACAAGAGACATGCAGCATACATAGAATGAGGTGTCCTTGGCTCCTCTGTAGAATCCTGTCATGAAGTGAACCCTCTATATCACGTACCCACATGCCCTTGTAGCAGTTTGCAGCAGTGCCAAGTCTCCATCTCTCTCTTGTGCAGGTGTTGCTTGTGAGGTAGAGAGAGAGAGATAGACAGACCGCAGTTACACTGAGGGGGAGAGAGAGAGAGAGAGAGAGAGAGAGAGAGAACGTGTTTCTCATCAAAGCCAGAGGTGAGCACAAGTTGCACTACACACGTCCTGCACACACAGTAATTACGGTCCCGTTTCCACAAAAGTACATTGAGAAAGGAATTCAGGGACAGTGAGAGACACAGTGAGGGACAGCTTGAAATATACAAAAAAAAAGTGGCGGGGGGGCATCGCCCTCAAAAAAGCAATAGCAGCGGCAAATTTCTGGCATTGACAAATGCTTGTTCAATTGTGGTATCAATTGTATTATTAGATACTTTATGCTGGTGAAAGCAAATGCTTGCCATTTTTACAGCTCAGTGATGCATCTGTACATAGGTGGAAGGCATCGTAATGGTGGCCAGCCGATTCCTTCTACTAGTCGATCGGTGGCCTTCTTTAATCTCAAGCTGGCCATTATTATGTATTAAATAGTAATGAAATTCATTCCCCACTGACTTCAATGGGGCTCACCCCCATGCTCTCCCTTACTTCGCATCCTTATGTGCCGAGCACCGGGGCGTGCCAGAGGAATCGGGACACAGAAGGGACTGGTTGACCACTTAATCAGGGCCAAATTACAGTCCTTTTGTATACCATTAGTACTGCGGCTTAAAATTGTCACCGAAAATAGGGCACCACAACAAGAGCGGCAGTGAAAGGGGTGATCTTGATTTCAGATTGCCCTTCACTGATGCCACCCTGTGTGCCCACACTGTTACTACCCTCTCCAGGGCATGCCTATCCTGGAGGTTCTTATATTAATTTTAAGGGGGGGCAAAGCCCCCCACAAAACAGGGCTGTTTATCGGGACGGCACTTTGGCACTTCATGTCCCGGGAATTGCAATGATTGGTGCTCTAATGCCAGGCAGTGGAATGCCTTCACCCATATTGGCATCGACAACATGACTGTCGCACCCATATGAGTGACCCCAATCTCTTCCACCTAAGTACAGATGCAACATTGAACTGTAAAAGGGGCAAGGATTTACTTTCACCAGCATAAGGTATCTAATAATATAAGTGAGGGTAGAAACTGAGAAAATCACTTTAAGCCAAGTTTAAAGTTACATTTGTGCTTTGATGAATACATTTGCTTATTGATACTAGATACACATATTCATAGCTGGTGTAGGGCTGACGAGGTCTGTATTTTCAAGGAGTTGCGACAGACGCAACAGAAAGTTGTGTCACATTTACATCCAACTTGCAGCTGTGTCTACGCCAGAAGGGTGCGCTATCATCAGATTATCAACAGATTATGCAGAAGTTATGTAAAATGTATGGTCATGTTGCAGCCTGCAGAATACGCTGCAGTTATGCCACATGAGTGTCAGTTTTGACAGCTGTTAGAATACGCCACAGTTGTATGGCGCATCTGTGTGATGCAAATTTGTGTCTTGATGCAACTGTATCATTTTTAAGCACTTTTGAAAATACTACCATTAAAGTCCATCCTGTCTGCCCTGTTGTTACTTCCTGCCAAGAATTACCCAAACCTTTCGGAGCTCCTAGAGCCTCCGCCCTACCTTCTGCTTGTGATTACCCCTTTGTAATTATTCCAGTTCTGTACCTGGAGAAATTACTGGCATTAATGACATGACTGAGTATTCTGTTCTTCCTATCCACTCCCTTCCATGTAAAGAAACAGAGAGGCATAGAAGCCTAGATTGAGTTGATTTCAATGCCTCAAACTAAAATCAAGAATACTTCAAATGAATGCCAACTGTTTCACAGAAACAGAATTTGTCGGCACACAAGAACCGCTTGATCCACCCAGTATAACCAGATATTCCCTGCCTATTCTATCTCTGCAGACTCTCTCTGGTACTCCAGTTAACCTGCCCTTCCCTACCTATTTACCAGTATTTCCCATATCCTTCCCATGCATGCTTGAATCCCCCCCCCACTATTTTTTGGCCCCACTACCACTGCTAGCAGACTATCCCAGGTGTCCACCACTTTTTCAGTGAAGTAGTATTTCCTCACATATCTTTTAAACTTCCCCCACTCCAGCTTCATTGCATGCCCTTTTGTCCTGGTGCATGCTTTCATTTGAAATAGACTCCCCTCCTGTACCCTGTTCACCCCCATAAGGTGCTTGTAGGTCTCTTTCATGTCTCCTCTTTCCTTCTTCTTCTTCTCGGGTTTTTGCTTCCAAAAATAAGTCAGCTGAGACCAATATTTAAAGGAGCAACATTTTTATGCCTCCAGACACATTACTGCAAAATAGAACTGTTCATACTTATGCAATGTGTTATTTTTGATTGTTATTGCAGTACCATTTGGATCAACTTTCTTTAAAAGTTACTGTTCAGGCCGACTCAATGCTCAATTAAGTGGCGCATCTCATACTGTATGTGCATTTTATGTAATTAACCAATGTGCATTTTAATTCTCTTCTGCTTATTAAAATGATAAGCCAAACCAAAGCGTTATTCGTGAATTTTCTAGTGGTACAATTGTGCACAAAAAGACCACAAGGGCTGAAATGTTTGCTTGCCCTTGACCCATTCATTAAGAAGTTACCACTCCCAAGTGATTTGTGATGTTGAAGTGATCATTACAGTTTCATTACTTAACAAAGGTCATCGTACTGATTTCGACAGAAAGATGGAGCATTATGCACACTTGCTAATGTGGTTTCTAAGTGGTCGATGCAACTGTTTAGGGCCACATGTGTCCGCAGCTTTGTGGGAAAGGGAGATGTGGGCCACCAGGTAATGCCCCTCAGAGTGGTTCTCCATTAGTCCACTACAATTGATAAGATTTTTTTTTTGCAACTGAATATACTTTGTTGAAGGAATATCATCAAATACCCAAATAACATCTTTTGCGATGCCAGCGACCTTGTTTTGGGAACAAGCCCAGGTTGTTGGGGGGGGGGGGCATCACGCATCCCGGAAGATGCTCTCCTTCACTGGGGAGGGTTGATGCCAGTCTCCCCCGTAGCACAGCTACCTAGGTAACCACTGGTGGAAGTGCATGTTGGAGAGGAAAGGACACTGGCAGGCTGTTTGTAGCATCATGCAACTGCATTCACATGCATGCAGCTCTTGCTGTTGATGTCCTAGGGAGACCAGAGAACAAATTCCCTGGCCTGCATGGATGATGCCTGATGCAGTCAGACCCCATGCAGTACCCTTTACATACACATGCTCCAAATGGGGGTATGAACCTACCCCTATTCGACCCTTCCTTGGGGGACAAGCTGGGAAGTTGGAATGAGGGCCATAGGTATGGTTGATGGGGCTGGGTGGTTGCTCGGGGCTAACAGAGGTCACAGTTAGGATGAAAAAAGAAGTGTGGATTTAAAACAAATTGAGATCTTTTGTGCAAAGCACAACCAGGTGATAGTACAAGGAGGTAACAGTGCTACCACCCCACCCGGCATTTTGTGCCTCCACCCTTATGACTGTGCATGGAGGCCACACTGCTGAGTAGCAGAATTGAAATAATGGAGTGCTAAGCAGGGACGCTTAGTGATATTAATAGCCCCCAATAAGTTGTTTTCTCTACTTTATATTAAGCAGTTTTGCATTCAGTTAATGAAACTGTCTTCAGAGATTGTTTAGTTTTTGTTTTTTTTGTGGTAGAAGTATGACACAGTCATACATAAACAGACATACTATTTTATAGATGGACAAAGGAAGAAGAGAGAAGTCCAGAGACTGAAACGTCAGGAACCATATGAAGATCAATTTGAAGCTGCAGCAGCAATAGCCAATGGGGAGAAGGAAGAAGCTGAGCACCGCAAACCTGAAGCTCCAGCAGCAGGCTCTGCAGAGGAGATGAAGCCCAGCCCAACCTATAACCCAGAAAATCCCTACCATGTGAGTCTCACAGTGCGATAGCACCATTACTTCCTGACCAATCAACATATCAAAATATAAGATAAAGAAATGAAATGTGACAAAAACTGCTTTACAACAACAAAATAAAATCTTTAAATAAATATTAATAGGGTTTCCAAAATAATGGTGCCCATCACTGCCAGTGCCACCCATTGAACTACGAGGACTGGAATGGCGATGGCATCGATGTCGATACATATACTTCTGCCATATTAGAATGATGGCATGTAATTATCTACAGATAAAAAATAGTCACATGATATGTCATGACTGGGACATCATGCCCTTGCCATTATAGTTCTCTTATCTCTAGGATACTTCCTGTCTACAGCTTTTTGCTGTGGCAGCCACATTAATACTGTGGCACTGTCCAGTGGTACAGCCAATCAGTGGAACCTACTCAGGTTTGCATATTGACTTGGGTGTCCTGCTGTGGTCCAGCAGGGTGCCTGCCATGTCACAAAGCTGAATGCAGTCAACTTCCAGGAGGGAGGAGGCAAGCCACTGGACACCAGCCAGATGATCATGGGACAGAATAGGAAAGGACTACAAATGCAGTCGCTTGTTCACCCGCCTTGCTGCATCCTGCCCTCCAGCAAGGAGAGTGGACAAGTGACTGAGAAGAAATGCAGTTACTCGTCCACCCTCCTCATTGCCAGAGGGCATGATACAGCTGATGCTACCTACGTAATAAGAGTGGGGACAGGATGAAAGAGCATTTGGGTCTACAACCCCACAAAATGAGACAAATTGTGGGAGTAAATGTCAAACAGCACTGTAAGCTGATTCTATTAGTTTCCATTGTTCTTCAAAAGCAGCAATTACTGTAGCAAAAGTACACTATAGTGCTAAGCTTGCTGAGAATAGGAAGGCCCTCCTGCTTCTCCTCACGTGCCCTTCCCATCCTGAGGAGTAGAAAAGATCTAAAGGTACGAGAGAAACTGTCTCAGAGGCAGTGCATCATGCTGGCACACAGGAGAACTGAATCTGATAGCAGCACTATTGGCAGGGTTTCAAAGCCCGTCGATGCAGATGCAGGTGCAAGATCTGACCACGTCTATGTGAAGTGTGTGCACCTGCACTACCAGCAGTTATTTTTAAAGGATGTAGGTGGTGTGTCACTAGTTTGTAGCCAGCTTGTCATTGATGAAAGTGCCTGGAACATTTTTTCCTGATGCTTGGCTGAGCATCAGATGTGTGTAGCGCAGCTAATTGCTAGTCTAACTGTGCAGATGTAAGTTCACAGTGACGATAGGACAGTTCCATTTTTAACCCCCCCCCCCAGTTTCTTGATCACTGAACCAGTGGAGGGTAGGATGGAGAGCAATGCTCTACAGAAACCCACAAAGGCCAAGTAAGTTGTCAGGGTCTAGAAGAGACCACCACTGAGGAAAGGTGTGCCTTATTCGTTTTTATAAAATGAGTAGGGAAAATCCTGCATTGTGATTAGTTGACACCTGTGTGTTAGAAATGTGTAATGCACAGATAAAAACAAATTCTGCAAACCAGGACACAGGACCTCACAGAAATCCATGAGCCACTGTTTACAATTAAAAAAAAAATAATAACTGCTACTTTTTTTTCTTACGGAGACTTTCCTACAGCCCAGTTCCCTGTCATACAGTAGCAAACATGCTGGGGTAAAACATACATTTGAGCTGAGTCATTTAGGAAGTTACATGTAGTAAATTACTGCTTATATCATTTCAGGTTTTTTCTTTATGTTTGCACTGTTTTATTACGATCTGTGCCTGCATGGCTTGCTCTGTATCATTCAAGTGGCCAGTGCTGCTACTGAAAATAATGTGTTTTTTTTGTTTGTTTTTTTGGCTCTGCACTCCCAGTATGGCCATTCTTCAAGCTGTACAACTTTCCTGACTTGTTTAAGTTCTATTCTGGGCCCCCAACCTCCTCCCTCTGGTTCTGTTGCACCCCAACCTCAGTCAGGCTCTCACATGCCAAAGAGTGTGAGTGTTCCTACTGCCCACGCTCTGCTCTTGCCAACAGAAAATTTTGTCTCCAAGTCTGTCTTCCCCATCATGCTCCCCCTTGCTGCACCTTCAGACCGAAATCCCATACTACTACAAATAAGTGTGTGTGTGTGGGGGGGGAGAATAAATGAAGGTACAACTATGGCTATTAAAAAAGCATAATTTTCCTGAAGTAGATGGGGGTGGGGGGAATGGCTGGAAGCATAAAAGAAATTACCACTGCAGTTAACAAGACAGGTAAATTGTCCTAAAGCAAATAATATATGGGCAAATATTGAGGGGAAGGAAAGAGAGAATAAAACAAAGTACAACTACAGCTACCAAGATAGAACAGTTTTACTAACACAAATCAAATGTCAGCATGCAGAAGGAGTATTTCACCAATAATTTAGCCACAGATATTTTTTTCTGTATTCAAAAATGCTTACATAAAGAAGTACAGTAACTTGAAAAAAGAAACTTATTTTATAAGTGCAATAAAACCCTCGTGGTATGCAATGAACTGATCTAATTTCACTCCCAGGGGCAGACGGCACTCAGTCTGCAGCCTCATGCCTTATTGTGCCCCTGGGCACATGGTTAGAGCTGTTCAATGCACACCCCATCATGTCTTATTGCTTACTCCAAAGAAGATACAGAATTTCCCTGTAGGGACACACCATATAAAAACACATCTTTGGGCAGGAGCATGCTCTCTGAAACAACAGAGTGGAAAGGCTAGCGCACTGCAGTGCATGAAACGTGGTGCAGCCTAGGGAAGAGCAACCCCAAGAAATCAACAGACTGAACAACAAGAGCCAAACTCACCACCAAGAGCCAGACACAAGTAGAAGATGCTCCAGTGTTTTAAATGTAAATGTTTTATTGTATCCAGGTAGAATGAAAAACAGGTCAAAATTCAGACACCAGTGTAAAAGAAACCATAAGGTGCCCTGGTGCTTCAACCAGGTAACCTCTTCCTCGTCAGCTTGCTCTCTGAAGACTGCTCAATATGCTACTCGTAAGGAAAAAACACTTACTCACAGCATTTATTGTTGAAAGACTTCTGTTGAAGGCTTGTCTGCATAGCAGATCAGTTCTGACTAAGAGCAAAGTCAGAAAGTGTTTTGCAGCTCTCCTACTGAAATGCATTGGGGACAGGGATATGTGTTTTTATGGTTGCCAGTGAGTGAGTTTGTGCTTGCTATTGCTCCTTACAGCTGCCTGTAATACTTTGTTTTATTTTATTTATTTTATTTAAACAGCAGTTTGGAAAACCTTTGAGCCATAGGCTCATTTACAAAGGTACCTTGTCACAGTAAGACAAACCAAAATACACAGTATAGCAGTACAACACATAGGTATAACAGTAAATTAAGACATAGATACAAACAAGCTGGTACAGGTAGGATGGATGCAAACAATACCAGAGTTATGTAGTCCTTAGCAGCTTAGTAATAAGCTTTGTCATAAGTATTGAGTACGGCTTTGACTAGCGGCAGTTACAGCATCGGTGTTAATAAAAGGTGGTTACGTAAGGAAGTTTTGAAGCACGATATAGTTGGAGCTTGAAGATGGAGGGGCAGTGTGTTGAACCAGGAGGGGCCCTAAAGCTGAAGGCTCTTTGGCCGTGAGAGGTCCTAGCTCTTGGGATAACAAGAGAGGTTTTCCCAGAGGTCCGAGTTTGAACTAGTGGGACAGAGCGGCGTATGGTGGTGGTCAATCCTGGTGGGGAAAGCCCAAGGAGGGTCTTTTTTGTAAGGGTACAGGTAAGATATTGTTGACTTTCTGTTGGTTGCAAGGAGGGGCGAGTGCATGGAAACATGTTGAACAAATGTCAGCTCTCCTGTGAATGAGCGGCTGACCTAGGTGATACACTAAAGAAGTCCTCAGGTTGGATAGACTAGCGCCCACCCCCCATGTTATAACAAAAATGACAATGAATGAGCTCATAGGAAGTGATAATAAACACTCTGTCTGCACAACTTTATGAATGGAAAGTTAACCTTTATTTTCTTCTGAAAAAAAATAATCACCTATATAAAACTGAGTTTTCATGCTACTAAATTATCGCAATGCAAACATGAAGAGCTGCATAGCTATGGCATCATTTGATACTTGTAAGAACTAGAAGTCTCTCTCAACCTCTCTGTATAATAAAAAACAGCTGATTTTCCAGTCAGTCCAAGTAGCCTAGCCATGGACTGGGAAAACTAAGGTGGGGAGAGACCAGTCGCTGGAACAAGAGAGGGGCCAGACAGGTTAGGCAATTTGCAAAACAACATTTAACTAGCATGATTTTCATACACACTGTATCCCAAAGTATTTTACAAGGCACAGAAGTTCCATACTGGTAGAGCATAGGGAATGTAGAATAAAATAGAATTTTTGGTACCCAGCGTGTCCCAAAAGTGAATTAAAAAAAAAAATCTGGCCCCCTCTCCAAAATCCCCAATGGCTCCAGTAAGCAGCCCGGCCCATCATGGAATTAAAAGAATCTGATCCTCTCCCCCAACAAGCTGATGGATCCAGTACCTAACCTGATCCATCAGGGAATAAAAAAACAAATCCAGTCCCCCCCCCCCCACCAACTTCCTCACTGGTCCAGTACACAATCCACCCATTAAGGAATAAAAAAAAATATGCCTTCTCTCCCAAACTACCTGATGGTTCTGGTATGCAACCCAGCCTGTTGGAATAAATACGTATGCCCCCCTCCCACCAACAGCCTGATGGATCCAGTGCCCAATGTGGCCCATCGTGAAACAAAAAATCTGCCGCCTCCCCAAAACTGGCTGACAGGTCCAGTGTTCAACCAGATCCATCAGGGAATAAAAAAAATAAAATAAAATCTGACCCTCTCCTCAATAACCTGACAGGTGCAGTGCACAGCCCTGCCTGGCAGTGAAAAATATTCTGGCCATCTTCTCCCCTAACATTTTACCTGTCCAATGCCCAGCCTGGCCCATATGGGAATAATAAATTCTGTCCCCCTTCCTCCATCTACCTGATGAGTCCCGTGCCCAAACTGGGCCATATATTAAGCCAGAGGGAGATAAGGAGGCACAGTAGCAAAACGGTGAGCAGAAGGTGGAATATGTAGAATAGTAAAACACTGCTCTCCCCATGCCCATCCACTCAGTCACAGTGAGGGGCGTCAAACACTGCACAAGAGGCTTAGGGATACTGCTGCTACCAGCCTGTTCAAGCATCTCCTCCTCCTCTGGCCCACAACACAGTAGCTCGGAGACTAGACTGAGGGGAACCAATGACCCACAAGCCTGTGGTTATAACCCCAAATGCTAGTGATCCCGGTTCTACCGCCCAAGTCTCCCTCTCTCACTCTTTCCTTCTCTCAGACCTCAATCTCAGCATTGCAGTCTTCCCAGTATTCACATAAGGATCACACTGTTACGCATGCTCCAACCCAGCCTGCTGCGCAGCAGAATGGTCCAGTGCCCAACCTAGCCCATCAGGGGATAAAACAAAATCTGTTCCCCTCCTGCAAACTACATGATGAATCCAGTGCCCAACCCAGTGGGGAAATAAGAAAAAATCTAGCCCCCTCCCCCAACTACCTAAAGGGTCCAGTACCCTGGACAATTTTAAAGAATTAAAATCTGTCTCTCCTCCTTCTCCTCCACCCAACAACCTCATGAGACCAAGGGCAAAGCAGGGCTGTCAGGAATTAAAAAAAAATCCATCTCCCTCCCATCAACAACCTGACAAATCCCAAACCTAACCCCACCTGTCAGGGAATAAAAAAATATGTGTCTCCCTCCCCCAAAATATATGACAAGTCTGATGCTCAAATTGACCCATTTGGCCCTCTCTCTCAACTACCTGACAGGTCTAGTGCCCAACCTCACCCATCGCAGAATGGCACCTTGGTCAGTGGTGCGGGGCCTGCAGTGAGAGGCGGGGCATCATCTCTGCTGTTGTTTGGAGTGCTTTTCAATACTCTGGCCCAATTCCCCTTGACATTAATGGCATGCTCTTCCATGCATGTGCATGTCAATGCGTGCCATATACAGCAAAGCACACCTTCACCCACCCTTCCTGATCCTTGGCTCCTGCCTGCACCACCACCCGTGATCACTCAGGTGGTGGTGGTGACCAGCATCCTCCCTCCCCAAGGTGGGGACTGTCCTTCTGGGATGCTCAGCCAACCTCCCATGGCTGTTCCTCAAGCGATCCTGGCTCATTGCTGAACCCAGGTCATTGACGTCACAAGCAGTAGCACTACCACTGCACCGGTGAGCCAGCCTGACATATATCATTTTATACCCCAAGTCATCAGCAAGATACAAAACAATTAATTAGTGCCCAGTACTTATAGACAATTAACAGTCTGCCTGATGTCAACTGGAGCATCTCAGCTGCAGCTTTAGCTAGGAGGAGGAATATCCAGGCCTCCCTGCAAGGGGAGTTCCTCAGGCAATTAGTAAGAGAACCCACTCATAAGGGAGCAATATCGGACCAAGTATTCACCAATGGGGACAGTGCTGCAAATGTCACAGTGGGTGGCTGCCTGGGGACCAGCAATCACCAAATGGTGTGGATCAACATGAGAACAGTAGCTCAGTCGAACCGCACAAAGGTGAGCATTTGGACTTCAGGAGGGCTGACTTTACAAAGATGGAGGAATGCCTCAGGGATGTCATTTTTGGACTTGCATCTACCCTGATGGTTGCCTTGCTTACAGACACCCCCCAAGGATTACCTTGTGACTTATTTACTAGGGGGTCCTTTACATGGATGCTATGAATTGCGCATAAGGACTAACAGGCTTAAGTTTTCCTTTTTCTTTCTCCTTCTCACCTATGCAGCTACATTGCTATAAATTCTATTATGAGGCAGCGTGTCAAAAAATGTTAAATGATACTAACTTGTTAAACCATTAGTCTGTGATGAGAAATGCAAAATTAAGTCAGTATTTTTGTAGCTCCCTTTTAGTGACCTGCGATTTAGAGATTTCAAGATTATTTGTATTGACTGTTAATGTTCTTAGCATGAGTCCTTCCTGTAATGATTGCACTTTATCACAAATTCACTTTAGTATTTGGGGCTTCACCCCCTTAGTTATCTTGCCTCTGAATTCAATAGGGCCTTCACCGATCTCTCCAAACATAAGACCCCCCTCCCGGCCCTTGTTCTATCTCCTCCCCCCATAAGCTGTACTAGCTCCACCTTCCATCTTAAACTGGCCACCAGGAACGAGGGACTGTGCCACCTTAAGAGTATCAAGGATACCTCCTCCCCAGGGTTCGACTCTCTTGAACCCCATTTCCTAAAACTTGAAGCAGTCACCACTGCCTCCCCTGTGTGTGACCTAATCGACAAATCCCTCTGTTCTGGCACTGTCCCTTCCTAATGGAAGGCCACCATAGTTGTCTCTATTCACAAGAGTGGCCCTAACTCTGCTTTTGAGAACTACCGACCAATCTCCATACTCTGCCCCCTCGCTAAAATACAGGAAAAAATTATACATTCGCAACTTCAGCAACACCTTGAGCTAAATGCTTCACTCTCCAATAACCAGCATGGATTCCGTAAATCCCATAGTACCAACACTGCCCTCATTAAGGTAACTTCTGACGTCATTTCTACTACGGACAAAGGCCTTGTAACTGGTGCTATTTTTGTTGACCTTACCAAGGCCTTTGACCTTGTAAACTATAACCTCCTGCTCCACACACTCTTCTCTTTTGGTCTCGATATCCCTTCACTAAACTGGTTTTCGAGTTATCTCTCTGGCCATACCCAATGTGTGAGGTGGGCCAGACATACCTCCACTTTCTGTGCTATTATGGATGGTGTCCCTCAGGGATCCAACCTTGGCCCGTTCGTATTCTTTTTATTTATCGATGAACTCCTGCAGCACTGTGGAGGTGCATCAGTTCAGACACAGACAATGCCATCTTGTACAGGTCCTCTTCTGACCCTATCCTGCTGAACCACCTCTTGCAACAGGACTTCCATCTTCTTGAAGCATGGTTCCTCAATAAGATCTTGGTGCTCAACACTAAGAAAACTAAATCAATGCTCTTCCACCACCAGATCCCTAAGTCTTACCCCCCACCTTCTTTGGTGATCAGTTCCTTCCAAGGTGACCTCCTAGATCAGGTTCAGTCTTTTAAATATCTTGGCATCACACTTTACTCCCACCTCTCCTTCGACATGCATGTTTCAACCATGGTCAAGACCATCCACCAGAAGCTTGGGCTGCTTTACCGCCTCTTACCCTTCCTCATGCTCCCCTTCCACCTGTCCATAGCATCCACCTCATTGCTCTTGCCCATCTGCTATGGTGCCCCTACTCTCCACTCTGCTCAAGTCTCCCAGCTTGCCAAACTTAAACAAACCTACCATAGGGTTGCTCGCTTTGCCCTGGGTGCTAATGTCAGGATGCACCATTGTTCTGCCTTGAATCCCTCAGCTGGCCATCCTTTGAAGCCAGACTACAATACCACACCCTTTGCCTGCCCTACAAGCTTGTCCATACTTTCACCCCTTCCTGCTTCTCTCAAATCATCCAATGTAAAACCTCTACAAGGCCCTTAAGGTCATCTGACCTTCCTCTTCTCTCCATCCCGAAACCTCACCCAGCAGTAGGCCAGCATGCATTTGATTTTTCTGGGCTCTCCCTGTGGAATGCACTGCCCTCTATTATTCTGACTTCAGCCTTTCTTTACTCCTTCAAGAGCTCTGTCTCAAATCCCACCTCACTTTCCCTCAAGTCTGCACCTGTAACTAGTGGTCTCTTGATGTTACCATCCTACCCCACTTCTTCCCCCTCCATTGTCTCATCCTGCTCCCTTCCTTGCTCCTGTCCCCTCTCTGCCTTACTACCTCTCCAATGAGCTACTCTGGCTGCAGTGTCCCATTCTGTTAATCTGTCTTCCCCCTCACCCCAGTCCCGAGTCGCCCATTTGCCTGTATCTCCTGCTGACGTTTTTGCACTGCCTGATTAACTTACTTAATTTATGTAGATATGTAAATACTGTATGTATAATTTAGCCTATGCAACGTGTATTTTACTCCAACATTTGTTACTGCTGCCTCTATATTCACTGTATTATTTTGTATATAATGTCTTTGCCTTTTTGTACGTTATATTGTGTCCTACGTTCTATTGCACAGGTGTCTTTGTACACCTATCTTGCATTACTCTGTAACTCTGTAACCTCCCCTTGTACCCTCCACAGGGTCGCCCCTGAAAAAGAGACTTTTTGTCTCAATGGGCTTACCTGGTTACCAAAATTCAAATAAATAAATAAATAAAATAATATTAATTGAATTTGGGGTATAAATAGGCACATTGTCTCACTAGCCTAACCCCTGAGGAAGACTCTGGTAAAGAGTCGAAGTGCTGGGTCGCATTATAGCTCAGCAACTGCTGTTGATGAACTGTAGCACTATCAGCCATTTGTGGACATTAAGGAACTGTGGTATTGTATTCTTTACTGCACTGTATTTCATAGCATCAACTTGGTGGAATAAATTTCACTTTCTTTGCACCTACAAAGTCTACAGTTTGTGTGCCACTACTACCTTTTTGGTACTCTTGAGTTTATGGGTGGCCGCCCCACCTGTAGTGTGCACTGGCCCTACTGCCCATTCACTAGCACAACCCTTTGGAAGTTAAGCCTCAGGAATGCCCTGGCAGGGGTTGGGGGGGCTTGGGTGCAGTAGAGGAACAGTGGCCAGAACTAAAAGGGGCCATAGTGAGGGCAACAAACCTCTGCATTAGGCAAGTAAGCAAAAGCAAGAGCAAAAAAAGACCACTATGGTTCTCAAAGGAGGTGGCGGGGAAGGTAAGGGCAAAAATGTTAGCATTCAGGAAGCATCCAAACAAAGTAACAAAGCGGCTGAGGTGGTCCACACCTGAAGCTCACTTAATAAGTAGCCAAAGCAAACAACATACAAACAGTGGCTAACAGGCACCAGTGTGCATCATGGCAAACAGAGAGATACCCATAGTTTGGGCTCCATTTAAAATAAATTTACTGATACATACAAAAAGATCCAGTAGTCACCCCACCAGCATCTGCCAACAGTTTCACCCACCTACTGCGAGCTTTCTCAAGGCATGGCTACTGTGTGAACTAACCCTCCTTTTAAACCCAAATCTTAAAGTGACATACCATATACGTACTTATTAACATTAGAAACATCTACTACTTCATAACACTGTGCCTATAAAGTGAAAAATCTCATTAGAAAAATAATCAAACAAAGCACAATATGAGAGAGCACACACAGTGTACCTACCAGCTACGTTATATCTAATATTTATTTATTTCGTTTTTGTTATCCGGATAGGAGCCATAGCCACAGGAGCGAGTATTTTCAGGCACAACCCAGGAGGTTACGAACAATGAAACAGTTTATGTCGTACAGATCAGGGAATACATGTGACAAGCAGTATCAGGGACGCACACATTACAGGTAACAGGAGAAAATATGTACACAAAAATCAAGAGAAGATAATAAAATGATAAACAAGATATACATACAGTCAATAATGATCATAATCATTTCAAATACATAGAGGCATAATCAGCACATTCATATGGCGTAGTGGAGTTTCCACATTACAAACTAACAATAAGTGCCGTAGTAGATAATAGCTTCAGATTTAGTGCGAGCATAACAAGAGAGGTAGTGAGTAACCTAAAGGGGGGTTAAAGCAAGTACACTGGGAACATTTGATGAGACAGGTATAATGCAATCTTTTGAAAGCAGCATGAGTGGGTACATACATACACAGTATACAGTTTTTTTAAAAAGATACAATAAATATTTACATATCATAGCAACAGTAAAAACTAAGAACAATGAACATATTGCACACCAGAACTCAGAAAGTGCCTAATGACATTACTATAAAGTGGCCACTTGAAAAAAAAACAGTATAAATGGATGTCCAGCGCACAATATTGAAAATGAGAGGTTAACCCTTCTGCTAAGGTCAAAGGAAGTATTTTCAAATCTTTCTCCAGATTTTTAATACCTGTCCTAATCAGAGTAGGGTTTCAGCACAGTTTCAGACCAACACGTTTGCCAGTTGGTAATTCAAGCGGGCAAGCACGGAATCAGAGCACAGTGAGGATACTCCAACAACCATGCTCTAACACGGAAACTCAAAACATTTGAAAAATGTTTTGGAAAGCCTGTCAGTATCAGTGTGGACAGGGTCTATGTGACTGTGCAATCACAGTGAATACATTTGAGCACACAATTGCTGGAGAAGCTTTTTGGCTCAATACTTATACTGACTGTCAAGTCAAGTTTGGTTTACTGTTCAGCTATATGCCTTTACAATGTACAAAAACAAAACAATTCAAACATACAGTATACGTTCTAAATTATCATACTTGTTCAATAATTCAATTTACATTAAAAAAAACTATCCAGGTCCATTTTCAAAAAATGATATTTTAGCCATTACTTTCCAGAAGTTCCCAGTATTAAATATACCTGTAAATCCTGAGGCTCCTTTGATAATAACTTTGGCTAATCCAAATGCAGATAAAAATTCCAAATTCATAACTCCATCAGAAGCAAAGAACACAGTACTGTACTTTGCAACCAGGGCAGCAATGTAAGTCAAGCCACAGTAAATTATTATACACCCCTCATTTGTGTCTTCATATCAAGTAGGTTAGTATCAAAACATAATTCTGTTTTAAAGACGTATTGAATTCCAAAAAGTCCAGCTTTAATTTTTACAGAATTACTTAACAGTTTGATTCAAGCCTTTTAGGATACAATCTCTTAATTATCCAAGCTCTGTGCACTATGGATCACAAAACCACTTTTCATAACAAAATTCCATTTTATACAATGGCAAGAAAGAATGCTAGGCTCCAGTTGGCCCATCTAAGACTGGACCCGTGATGTTATCCCAGCATAACATCACAGATCTAGTCCCAGCACACGACACCACATCAAATGTTAAAGGAATCACTTCGCTGTCCACAGATTGGCAGCCAGCTTCACTGTGTCCTGCACCTCATACCTTGTCAGCATTCATCCCTCGGCCACACTATGGCTTGCATAAGCAATAATATACCCAACAGGGTGGGCAGTATTGTGCTATACCGGACCACTCAGGGGCGTAATGAGGCCCGATGCTGCAGGCGGAGAGCCTTATAGCTCCTGAAAGGTCCAGTATAGCACAATACCGCCCACCCTGGAGGGTATTATTGCACTTAGAAAGTGGGCATTGTAACAAACAAAAATATTCAAACAAAAAATTAGTTTATTGTAAGTTTTGTAATAAAATAGTCCCTCCACCTGAATCAGAATGATTAAAGGAAAGCTGAAAAGCTGATTTTATGAAGTTACACCCCTCATGGCAGCCTGTTTATGTTTGTTGATTCAGACCCGCCCCCCATCAGTTTGCAGCACCTTGGTTTCTGCATTCTACCACCCCCCAACACACACACTCACACACACTGGCAATAGAGTTTTTTTTTTTTTCTCTTATTGGCAAATTTGGCAGCTCTTGTCAGAAAGATTGGGACTGGAAGAAAGACAGAGATTGTGAGTGTGATCGGCAGAGCGTTCTTTCTGGGAGATTACTTTTTTTGTATTGGCCCCTTGTTTTAATGGTATGCCCAGGAGCTAATGTGATTGCTATGGGGAGAAAAATTATGTCCGCTGGTGGAACAGTAAACGCTGTCATCGCGGGTGAGACTGGAAAAGTAATTCCGACATCAGAAATAAAGAAAGTACTTTTCTTTTTTTAGAAAAGTGCAGGGAAATGTGTTTCTTTAATGTTGCTGGGCTATGTGTGAACAGAAAGTAGACAAAAAAGATTCATAGAGCTAGTGGTATGATGAGCGGGGGCAGTATTTCTGAACTCTTTATGTTTCTAATTGGAAACGCCACTCCAGAAAAGTTCAATGCAGGGATAGACCAAAAATTGTTGGCTGAAAAGTAACAGTTTTAAGATATTGAGGGACCATATCATAATTGAGTCTTGTTACTCAGTTCTCCCCATTATGAACAATGTATGATAAACGGTATGATAAAATATATTGGAAACAATTTTCTCACCTGTTCTATCTCCTAAATCAGGTGAATAATGTTTTCCTTTCCTTCCATCAACTTTCAGGAAAATCAGATATGGTTTAGTGGCTTACCCTTTCTATAAGCGTTTTGAGAAAGGGAAACACAATCAAGGTATTTTGCGGTCCCCCTTGGGGTCTTATCAAGACAGCACGATCTGTTAATGGAGGCACAGTAATAACCAGGTCCCTTTTATAACCATCCTAGACCTTTATGGCAAATGAATTCGTTCTTCCAGTGCAATCTGATTCAATACAATTCAACAAAGCATGTTACTGAGGCCAGATAAATGTTTCTGCTGCATTTATTTAGTCTGACAGAACATTTATTTAGCCATTTAACATGGTCCAAGAGAGCAATTTTTGTTAAAGAAGTTTAGAGGCTGCAACTTTTATAAGGGGGAATCTTACGGGTCTGTATAGCGGGGCGCCGGCAGCCACAAGGAGGAATGTGTGCCCAAAAAGCAGACTCTCTCCTGACAGCAAAAGTCCACAGCACCATAACAAGCACTTTTCCAAAAGTATTTCCTACAGAAATAAAAACCTGAGCCCACAGGCATCCTCCATGCAGAACAAAACTGTCAGCACACCTTTGCAGGTCAGGACATCCAGACTTCTGGGCTACACTGGCTTTTCCAAGAGACCTCCACTCTGCTTCCATTCTCAAGTTCCTCTCACCTGGAACATTAATCCTCACATCTATAGATGAAACAAACAAACAAATCGCTCTTTAAGTGTACTAAGTAGTGTTAAAATCCAAACTCCCCCTAGGCAGAGTTGTCATACCTGTATAATTTTGTAAGTATGCTTAGTAGCACTTCGTAGTGCAAGCATTACTACATCTTCGTTTGATTTGAACCCATTTCAATCTCCAATCCAGTCTCTAGCTATCAGTTGCTCAGACCAGGAGAGAGGGCAGAAACATACCAGTTTAAGCATCTTTACAGCACAGGACTAATACAAATGTACACCTCAATACGCTATCAACTCAGTGGACTACAGCGCTCCCAACTCAACTCTTCTGAATCAGTTGTAGTTCATGGCCATTTATTAAAGAGAGGCACCATACAACCTAGTCAAATCAGAAAAAACTTTTCTACATAATTAAAAGAAAGACATTTTAGCACTGGTACCAAAAACAGAAAAACGGGTTGTGAGGAGAACACAGAGTGGAGCAGTAGTGTGGCCATCTATCTGCTCTGCTCTGCTCCTTATACTGACTGTCAAACAACGTTCACGGTTTATATATGTTTGTGTACTTGTGGCCTGATATATGTTGGCCATACCATCCATCCCCTGATGTGCTGCTTCCAGGAACACATTTGGGCAATTATCAATGAAGATTTGAGCAACACCCTGGGTGCTCACCCTATGGTGACTCATGATTCGTGTACACAAGGCTTTAAATTTAGAGCCTTGGAACTCATTGCTCCACCTACTCAAGGAAGTGATAGACTGAAGAGAGAGAAACCAAATGGATCCAATGGATCAAATGGACTAACCTTACTTCCACCTTCTCCCTACTCTTCGCTGATGATATAGTCCTATAAACCAGCACGTAAAACATCTCTGACATCAATCTGCGGCTCTCCACTAATTTTCAGCACACTCAAACCTGTCTCTCACATTACAAACTAGTCCTTAATGAGGCCAAAACCCAATCCATGCTATTTGGTACAAATTCTAAATTCAAAACCTGCCAAAATAATTTCATGGTCTCTTGTCTGGATGGCTCCCCTATTGGTTCAGAGACCTCGTTTAAGTACCTAGGGCTAACACTGGACCAATCCTTAAACTCTGATCTTCACATTCAGAACTAGTGTAAATCTGTCAACTCTAAATTAGGTATAGCGTACCAGACCAGATATGCATGGAAGCACCACATAAGCACAACATCCCAGCAGCGAACCCCCAACAGCGACACCCCCGAGCCAACCACAACCACAGTGCCCAATGGAACACAATGACCTGACCTAGTGAGACAAGTGCACCGACAGTGCACTACAGCAATGGCAGCAGTATGACAGCACCCTGCACTGGGTGCAAAGGGGTCAATGATGGTGGAATAGCTGTCAGTCCATGCCAGGGGTTGCTGCTGTGCATCCCACATTGTTTGCAGGCTGTGCCCAGTCAGTCCACACCAGGAGCATCCATTACCATAGGTGAGCTGCCAGGCTGCCAGGAAGGGGGGACACACTATTGGCAGCTGCTCTCAGGGGGTGTCTGTGCCCGGTGCATTGCCGTGTGGCTGGTCATAGCAGTGTCCATTCGGGTGTGTGGGGCGTGCGCTGCTGTCTGTTGCTGTTATGGTCATCGGGCTGGCACATGTCAAGGTTATCCACTGTGGTTTGGCTGTGTCTTGGGGGGCGTGTCAGCGCTGTTGCCGTTGCTCTTCCGTGGTGCTTCTGATATGCACTAATCCCTGCAGTGAGGCTTGCCATAGCTTGTGGTATTCGTCTACCCACCCTTACATACGGAGTTGCAACATATACTGCCTTACCTAAATCCAGTCTTCATAGATGGGACGTCACCTATAATAATATCTGTCACTATGCCACCTTCTTCCATTGGTGGAAACACCACTGCCTCCTCTACTCAGATCTAAACTGACTGTCACCAAATGGTGCTAGACTTCACTCCCTTGGGTCGACTGTCAACAGTATTATGCAGTCTCAAACTCAAAAACTTTAGCTGATCTACTTGTTCCTCAGATGTCCGGCTATGACCTATGCTCAGCAGGAAAATCCCTTCTATGTGTCCCAAAAAGTAACACCACCAAAGGCACCAGTGCTTTCACCCATCATGCTCCTCAGCTATGGAACTCCCTTCCTTTAGCGATCCGCCAAGCACCCTCCCATAACGCCTTTAAAAAGGAGCTCTGTAGCTACCTCATCTCCTCTAATCAATGCCCTTGGTTCAATCCCCCCTTAGCACCACTTCTTCTCTCACTGCTGTGCACTTGATCTACTTTCTACCTAATGCCTTGCACTAAATCTCCCCCTGCCTGTCTACTTGTCTCCCCTTCCAACTAGATGTGCTTCTCCTCTTTGTCTTGTTATCTCAGACACCTTGCCCTGTCCTACTATAACTAATTCTCAACTCCTTAGATCCTTGTCATTGCCGAAAAGCTCCTACTTGCAATACTCTGTGCCCTATATCCCAAACCGTGTGAATGTTTCTCCCCTAAGGATCTGCCTGTCGTATGTTATTTTGTAATTTTCCCTGCTAGTTATACCTGCTATTTCCTGCAAGTATGTGGTTTTGTTTGTTTTCAATGAACCTTTTGCAGAACTTTGCATCATGATAACTCCTTGCAAATTTGTGAGCTATGTCCTGCACCTACCAACAAATTGCCTCATCTCATGTTTTGTCATGAATCACACAGTTCTAGGTCATAAAGGCGATCGTCATTATGGCAAGTGTGCATCGCTGAAATTCAATTTTGCCGATGTACCCTCCTGGCGACAAAGAAAATGGCACAAAGGACTCTAAATTTTAGTGTTATGAGGGAAGGCTGTGCCCCCTGTACCCCCTACTATTAGATTCTCAACTCCAGAGGGGTGCATGTCGGGGGGGGGTGCAACAGTATAAAATTAAAAAAAAACTACTAGGCTGGGCGCAACAAAACATATCTGCGCCCGGACCCAAACCCTGCATCCTAGCCACCCCAGGCCAGCACCCACCCACCATACCGCAGAGCCAGCTTGGCAACTGACTGTGGCACCAGCACTCACAAACCCTCCCACCCCTCACGCAGCATGCTCACTTCCCCCCCAAATGCGGGTGTACGTATAGCAACATCCCATCACCATTCGCGAACCCTCTCCATCCGGTCACCCTCCCTACTCCCTCGGCCTGTGGGTATGCGCCACAAGTGGGTTGCCATTTCAGCAGGTGCCCAATTGCGACTAGTTCATATCACAGGATACCAAATCACACTGTTTTGTACCTTGCTCTCATCATCTTGCTTGTATTTTTACTGTAAAACCTTATTTTGTTTCTGTGTTTTATGTAATTCTACTCTGTAACCTCCCAGGTCGTGCCTGAAAATAGTCATTTCTATGACTAGCGCACCTATCTAGTAAACAAAAACTAACTAACTAAATAGTCATCTTACATACACTGATGCGCACTGTCCTCAATGATCAAACAAATTACAAATTGTTTTTATAAATAATTTTGCAATGTACTGACTATATTTCTGCTATTGATCACTTGCCTAGTTTGGGGATAGTTTTCCCTCATAGTCTATCTAGAACATATATATCTGTTTTCTTTAAAGCTATCTTGTTAGTGTTATCTTAAAGTGATTTTACAACCTTAAGGTACCACTTTCAGGATGTGTTACCTTAGGTTGGCAATAGTCCATTTCTGGTATTTTTAATATTTTCCTGTCACCATATATTTAGATGGAAGGGATCAGAGTTTGGCCACAGCAAGGTGGCCAGCTGATCCCTTCCACTACCCTAAGCATGCACACACTCCTGCACCAGGCACATTATGACATTCAGCAAAGGAGACCATGGGAGCGTGCCACGTTGAAATAAACAGGAATCAGTTTTCATTACTATTTAATACATTATGATGGTGAGTTGGAGATTATGAAAGACACTGCTCAGTGGTCTTCATTAATCTCCAGCTTACCGTCATAATGTGGAGGTCAAATTACATTTTAAGGTTAACCCCCTGTGTTCCAAATAAACCCAAGTAGCTTTCTGCATTAATTTCAGCAGTATAACTATATACATTTGCAAATAAAGGGATCCCAGTTCCACATAAACATTCACATATACTTTTTAACCTCATAGAAGCAAGGGAAGAAAGAAAGATAGAAATAGCAAGAAACAGCAAGTGAAGGCAGGTAGATAGTGGGGGGGACCTTCAGAGTGGCTAGTTCCTTAGGTGCCAGAGGAAAATTTGATTGCACAGTCAGACAGGCAAAAAAACAAGAGAAGTAGCAGAAATAGAAGAGTACAGAACAGATCCTTGCTTTTAACTCTCTGAATAACAAATGAGACAGGGTCTTACCCAAATCTGTCACAGACTGACATTTATTTATTTGTTTGTTTTTGTTTACCGGGTAGGGGCACTAGGCAAAGGCATTGCCTATTTTCAGGCACGACGCAGGAGAGTTACAGACAGTAAAGGTAATACAATATATAGTGACACAGTTAAAGGTAAACAAAACTCCACACAGCATGGCCCATTGTGCATCAGCAGTTCGGAGCTACAGATAGTGTAAGCAATAGATAACAGGTAATACAACACACCAGAGGTTGGAGGATGCAACACAACAAGGCATTAACACTGGTCAGGTCAGGATGGCTAACCTTGGACATGGTAATGAATAGCAGGTCAGATGTAAAAATTGGTTAAGTGCACTTATACTTGTTGGCAAATAGGTAAGGCCTAGCTAGGTAGCATTAGGTGGGATTGGGCTGCAGGCGCATAGATCAGTGCTCATGAGGTGTTTACGAAGGTGTCTCTAAAAGACCTGGTGAGACCAAGCGAGACTTAAGGCCACAGGGATAGAGTTCCATAGTTTGGGTGTAAACGCTGATATCTTGCTGCACCTTAGTAAATGTAGTTCACACTGAGACAGGTGTGTACACTGTTTTCATTTGGTTTGTTTTTTTCAAAAACCTAGATGTCCAGTTGATTCAAATGTTTCTTTCAATGGGCTCTATGCACGAATGCTATGCACTGCATATATGCAATGCATAGGCTTCCTGAAGACAGCATGCTGCATAACGGGGGTCCCATTGGACCCCCACTGCTTTCACAGAAGGTGTGCAGGCCCTTTCCACACTGAATCCCCTGTAGGACTGCAGCATAGTGTGCCTTGGGGTGTTATTGTGGGTTGACCAGCCTCTATGCCATTCACAAAGGTATGGAGTACCGATGGGGGGGGGTGCAAGCTATGGCCTCAGGCACTCTGCTGTAGCCAATACCAGATCCCCTCCATCCTGCGGCTAGTAGTCTGGCGGGGCAACCAGCCACCCCCATACTGCATCCCCCAGCCCTCCTGACATGTTGCAAGTGTTGAGAGTGGACAGTCTGTTAGTGCTGGTGGTGCACAGCCCCCGTTGGTACTAGGGTATACCGATGCCTGCAGGGTATCTTGTCCACTGGTGGGATGTACGTCTAACCAGATGCTTGCCTGTGTTTGCAGCCCTGCCCACATTCTGCCCACATCCCTGCCATGCTGCAACACTTTTGTGGGCTGGGGCTGTGGATGGCCACTGGCATCAAGTATGGCCCACAGTACACCTGTCTCTACAGGTGTGCAGGCACACGGCCACGGTATGTCCCTGTAGCATGTACCCTGAATCCAGTAATACTTAGGCCCCAATATGCATACCACTAAAATTATTAAGATTGTTTTTTTCAGCCACGAAATGTCATAGCTGTGAAATGTTTTTGTTCTGCCCACAACTTGTGTCATTAATCCATACCTTTCTTACTAGCCATATTGATTACTGCAACTCCCTGCTGGCTGGGTTGCCAAGAGTAACCCAGGATATGCAACATTTACAAAATTCTGCAACTTATGTTTCAACTAAAACGAAACTTCAGGATTCCATTACTGCCATCCTAAGCTCTCTGCAGTGTCTTCAGGTTAAACAGATCGTAGATTTTCAATCAATCAATTTTTATTTTATACTGGAGGGTACGTGAGCAAAAATGCCCATTTTCACAAACGTCCAGTTGCACAGATATTTTTACAAAACAATTGGACACAAAAATACTGAATGAATAAGTTAAAACATCATATAGTGAGGTGATGAACAATACAATATATACACCTAATTAATACATTTGCTTACAGCAGGTTTATATACAGGAAAAACATTTCATACAGAGGCAAATACTCATAGGGAACAACCTTGGGGAAAACACCCAGGCAGGGTGTATTTGAGGCAGGCACTGGGGGCTGGGGAAGACATGGGGCAGAACGGGGGGAAGGGAGTGAGAGAAATTTTTAAAATACCTTCTCACGTGTTTGCAAGGCCATGGATGGCACTGCTCCTTGTTATGTGACAGTACTGTGACCCTTGCTCCCGCCTCACAACTGGCCCAGTCTAGCTCTCAAAACCTGCTAGTTATTCTCCAGTCAAATACTTAAATGAGACGGGGCAGCGCTTTTTATATTAATGGGCCAGAGATCTGGCACTCTCTATACCTTGTGCTATGTGGTGTGAAGCATCTCAGCCCCCTGAGTTTCTTTAAATTAAAGACCTACTTATTTGATCATGCTCTTATATGCAGGTTGACTATGTTTTCATTCTCTTTGTACTGAAATATATGCTCTTTGTGCATCTGTGTTTCCTGCAGGGTTGTTTTAAGCCTTTAACACCCCCACTGATCTAGTATGGCAAACACTATGATCGTACAGTTTATCGTGCTGCAGTAAGCTAGGAGTAAACGGTACATAACATGGTACCTCATATGTCTTATTTGTATCATATGATACCTTTTTATAGCTTGCTTTTATGTTTTTTTTAACATTGCTGGTGTGAAGCACTTAGAGATTTTGTTTTATATATATTTGTACCATACAAATATAAAATTGATTAATTTACCTGATCCCCACAGAGTATGAAGAAGAGGACCGCATTATCAGTTGATACCCTAGCTGAGTGGCAGGCTGTGGGTGGCCTGTTCAGGTTGTGGATGGTGACTGAGCTGAGTAGGAAGAGTCGATACAGGATCTGGGATCCTTTTTTATTTGGTGGTGCAGACTTATGGCTGGGGCAGCCGGGGGGAGGGGTGCAGATGAAAATGTTAGTGGTTGGTCAAGGGATGCCCTGAGCAGAGGATGGTTGTGCCTTCCATCTTGCTAACATGGTCTAAAATTCATGCTATGTTTAAAATGTCTTATCAAGCTCAGAGGTATTAACAGTGTCCTTTTAAAGCAGCAGTGCATCTTTTAATTTTTCATTCAAGCAAAGCCAGTTAGCACCTAGCATTATAAACAATGTTACCTGTGAAATTTACTTTTCTTAACACTTCTTGTGCTGTGTGGTATATCCCCAATAGCATCTGCCGCTATGCCTCTGGGGCACCATGCTTCAAACATCACTGTCAGCTTTATGCTGACCTAAAATGGCCTAGTCCTTCTGCCCGTCGGCATCTAGCATTTGGCTGTCTACTACACGGTATTCACAGCTCAGGTCTACCTAGATCTCTCTCCTCACTTCTGTACTCCCAAACCTCCACCTATGGTCTCCTACCAAATGATGACACCCCTCTCTTCATTCCCAGATGCAAAACCTCTATGGGTATACGTGCTTTCTCCTACTTGGCACCTAAGAACTGGAGCGCTATTCCACAATATATTCGCCAAGCCCCCATCCACGCCCACTTTAAGAAACTCCACCGTCGACATCTACTGGCTTCTAACCCCTGTACATGCTTCCAGCCACCATAGTCCACTCCACGCACCTCTACCTTCTACCCTACTTACCTTCCCTCTCCTCCCTCTCCTACCCCTGTCTTCTACCTCATCTCTCCTCTCCCAAAACTTCATGTCACTTGATGGCATTTGCTATTTACTTTGAACCTGCTAGCACTAACTTTGTATATATGTTCTGGGTAGCTGTACCGCTCTAGTTCAACTGGCAATATCTGTTGAATGCGCTAAAACAATCTACTTGTTTCACACTGTTTGCATTGCTATTGTCCTACTGTCTACCTCTCCCTTGTGCTGCGTCACATTGTACTGGTCATGTGTTTCACTTGTATACTCCCGGGTCGTGCCTGAAAATAGGCATTGCTATGTCTAGTGCACCCACCCAGTAACCAAAAGCAAATAAATAAATTATCTTTATTCTGCTACTTTGCCACATTTCTAAACTAGCTGGGGATATATGCATGACTGATGGGGCATCTGAATAGCATTGCCATTGTGTGGCCCCAATGTGGGTGAGGCATAAAACTGCTGTCAAGGGAAAGATCAGCAGGACAGAGAAAGAATGCAGGCAGCAGACATTTTTTTTCTGTAGAATAAAGGAACGTGTATGTCTTTCTCTGAAAGTAAACCACATCATCTGCAGATGATCAAATCCAGCACTAGTGGGTGGGTTAACAAGCTACTGTGAAAGGAACTGGCAGACAAGAATAGCATATAAGTTAAACATGCATCAGGAAGACAGACAAAGTAGATATGAACATAGAAACATAAGAAGTTGCCAGCAGAAAAAGACCTTATGGCCTATCAAATCTGCTTGTTGTATGGGGATGTCAGCTTTGCTCAGGCTGATGTCCATGCTCCCCTGTCCCCTACTATTTCATCCCTATTCTCCACCCCCCATCTTAATTCTTCCCAATATCTATCCCAGCACTCTTGAAGCTACTCACCATCTTCTCTGAGATCACCTCTTCTGGCACTGCATTCCACTTGGTCACCACACTTTCTGTGAAGAAGTGTCCCTTACCTCCCTTCTAAACACTCCCACAGCTTAAGGCTCTGCCCCCTTCTAGTTTTGATGCAGCTTTCCCTGAATAGATCTTCCCTGTCTACCCTACTCAGTTCTTTAATGTACTTGAAGGTGTCTATCATGTGCCCTCTCTCCCTTCTGTTCTCCAGGCAGTACATGTTCAGGGCCTCCAGTCTCTTCTCGTATGATCTACTCAGCTGCCCCACAAACATCTTTGTAGCCCTCCTCTGGACCATCTCCACTAGGTTATCTTTCTTAAGGTGAAAGAGCCAGAACTGCACCACATACTCCAGATGTGGCCTTACTAGTGACCTGTATAAGGGCAGATACACCTCCTGTCACCTACTGCTGATCCCCCTGGCTATGTTGCCCAACATCCTGTTTGCTCATGTTACTGTCTTCTTGCACTGTGCAGAGTGCTTTAAATCACTAGATATTATCACTCCCAGATTTTTCTCTTCCACTGTGGGAGTTACCCAGACCCCTCCCAGGTAGTACTCTGTCCTGGGGGTTCTGGCTCCCATGTGCATGACCTTGCACTTCTTGGCATTGAAGCCTAGTTGCCAGATCCCTGACCACATTTCAAGTTTTCTTAAGTCCTGCTTAAGGTCTTGTATCCCATCTGTTGAGTCCACCTCCCCATAGAACTTGGTGTCATCGGCGAACAGACTGATTTTGCCCTTGTTGCCATCCCCATGAATATTTTATTTATTTCAATTGCAATTTTGACCAGGAAAGGTGCACTAAGCTGTGATAGCTTGTTTCCAGGTGTGTCCGGGGAGGGGGGGGGTGAGTTACATGAGCCTGTTTTAATGACAGGGGAATGTTGGCCTGCTTTAGTGACAGAAGAATGTTGCCCATGACACAGGGGAAACTCCCCTGCTCTTTGTCAGTAAGTGCTATGGGATCTTGTACTTCCGCCAGAACAGTGATTTCTACCTGGACTGGAATATGGACTAGGCATGAATGTTATAGTTGAAAACTGTTGACCAGATAGGATGAAACAGTGACCAATGGGGTTATAGAAACATAAAAACATAGACATTGACAGCAAACAAAGATCAATGGTCCATTTAGTTTACCCTTAACACCCTGTAATGCCTCAAGACCTTTGGCCAATGCAGGATCTTTGTCAACACTAGCCACCCCTTTGCTCCAAGTTTTACTGCTACCCCTTTGAGTGGCTACTAAACCCTTAACTTTTCCCCAACCATGTTTGAAACCATTAATGTTTTTGGTGCCTACCACCTCTGCTGGCAGACAGTTCCATGGCTCAGCCACTCACTCTGTAAAATAAAACTTTCTCACATCCCTCCAGAACATCCCCACCCCAGCAGCTTCCACTCATGACCTCATGTTCTAAATTTGCTACTCTGTTGAATAGTTCCTCGATGTTCACCTTGTTCATTCATTTCAGGAATCTGAAGTTTTCTATCATATCATCCCTCTACTGACTGTCCTCGAACGAGTACCTGTTCAGTGCTCTAAGCAGATCCTCATAGGATCTGTTCTGCTAGCCACAAATCGTTTTGGTTACCCTATGCTGCACTGTCTCCAGCCTATTTTTGCCTTTCCTTAGGTGAGGACTCCAGAACTGGGCACAGTTTTCTAAGTGCGGTTTTACTAGTGATCTAAAGAGAGGTTGTAATACCTGTTACTTTTTTTTATTGAAGAAATAGTTCAGTAATACATTTTCTGCAGTTCACAAAAAATGATAATAGCAAGAACTTAGAAAGTAATTATAACTGAATAGCTTAAAGAGGAGAGGAAACCATTTCTAATTGGCAGCTCTTTTATAAAATTTTTATTCACAGAAGCAATATGCATTCCCATAAATTATCTATATTTAACTGTAGCTGAATAAAAAGTGATACAAAAACTATTTTGCATTGTCTTGTTTTTATGAACAGCATTCTGTTACAGTTCTCTTCATGTAACCAGTAATTTGAAGTTTTAACTGTGTCACTGTTTGTGCACAGAACTGTAAGCATAGTTTTGATAGGTCAACAGCTCATAATTAGCATTCCATGCACAATTAACCAGTAATTTGGAGTTTTAACTGTGTCACTGTTTGTGCACAGAACTGTAAGCATAGTTCTGATAGGTCAACAGCTCATAATTAGCATTCCATGCACAAACCGTGACATAGTTAGAACTCCAGATCACAGGTTCCATGACAAGAACTGTAACATAATGCTGCCCATAAAAACAAAACAATGTTAAATACAGTTTTTGTACCACTTTTTATTCTGGTACAGTTACATATGGATAATTTAGGGGAATTCATATCATTTCTGAAAATAAGAACTTAATAAACAGTTGCCCATTAGAAAGGATTTCCTGTCCCCTTTAACAAAAATATGACAACTGACAAGTAATACCTGTTTCTCTCTGCTGCCAGAACTCCTCCCAGTACACCCCAACACACTGTTTGCCTTGTTAAACTAAATAGATTGTCTAAGGTCCCATCCACACTGCACCGCTCAGACCTCGTAACGGATGGAAATCGTTACAACCGGGGAGCAGTGCAGTGTGTCCACACTGCTGCGGTGTCCATTACGGGACCAGCACCGCCGGTCCACACTTCGGGAGCTGGGCGTCGTTATCCGCGGCACCCGATCCCACAATGCAGCTCACGCTTATGCTAGGGGACCCAAATACACGATCCACACTATGCCCAGTAACGTTACTGAGGTGTGACTGGTTTCATAACCGTCGTTGAAACCACCTCATATGTGGTTTCAACAATGGTTGCGAAAACGCCTTCTGTAATGTTACAGGTGTAAACGCAACTGTTGCGGTAATGGTTCGGGCACTCTGTAACGTTACAGAGGGGTAGTGTGGACAGGGCCTTAGGGAGTCACTTATGATGACTCCTAGGTCCCTTTCCACAGAAGTAGTGTCCAGCTTAACCCCTCCCATCCAATGCTCCATTCTGGGGTTCTTGTTCCCTGTGTGCATCACCTTGCACTTTCTGGCACTGAATTTCACCTGCCTCACCCTGGACCACCTCGTGAGCCTTTGCAAGTCCCTCTGCATCTCCCCTACCCACTCTTTGCTGTCTGCCTTACCCGAGAGCTTAGTGCCATCTGCAGAGAGGCACATCGTGCCTTGTATTCCTTCTCCTATGTCGCTGATGAACATATTGAAAAGGACTGGACCGGGGATAGAGCCCAGTGGTACTCCACTGGTGACCTCAGATCTGACTCTGTTTACCACTACCTTCTATTGTCTCCCTTCCAGCCAACTTCCCACCCTCTATGTCCTTTTCTGCACCCAGATCCTGTAGCTTCTTCAGCTACCTTCTGTATGGCACCGAGTTGAATGACTAGTTGAAGTCAAAGTACAGTAAATCCACTGCATGACCCTTATCCACAGTCCTGGTTACCCAGTCCAAGAATTTTATCAGTTTAGTCTGACAAGACCTCCCTGCCACAAACCTTAGCTATTTATTAACCTGGAGCCTGTTTTTCTCCAGACAGTCCACTAGGTTCTCTTGGACTAGTGTCTCCATCAATTTACCTGGAACAGAGGCAAGACTGACAGGACTGTAGTTACCCAGCTGCTCTTTGTACCCATGCTTGTGTAGCAGAACTATGTCCTCTATCCTCTAGTCTTTCAGAACTGCCCCTGTCTGAATAGAGCTGCTGAATATACCTACCAAGGGTTCAGCTAATTCCAGTGCCAGTTCCCTGAGCCCCTTTGGGACGTGCTGTCCAACACTGGAGCCTTATCTCTCTTCAGAACTGCTAGCCCTTTTCTAACCCTTTTATGAGTAAATACCTGCTGTGTCATTTCTGGGACCCTCCCACCTTTCAGCAGCTTTTATGCTGCTCTCTAGCAAAGGCCCGCTGTCCTCCCTAGTGAATACTGATCAAAAGTAGTTATTCAGAATGGCTGCTTTCTGTTCATCTTCCTCTGTTACCCTGCCTCCCTCTGTTAGCCTAACAATTCACCCACCTGTCTTTCTTTTTCCCCTTATATACCTGAAAAACTGTTTTTATCCACCCTTGACCCACTCTGCAATATGCAGTTCTGTGTCTGCTTTTGCATCCCTGACTGTTCTCTTGGCCTCTCTAGTTCTTGGTAGGTGTCCCCCATTCTTCATCCCCCTGCTTCTCCTTATTCCTGATGAGGTGTTTTTAGCTCTCTCTGCCTCCATAACCTTTTCACAGAACCATATCATATTGGTCTCTTGTACCTGTTTCTCTTGGTAACCATTCTCATGCATGTCATTGTCGCCTTAAGAATGGCACCTTTTATTTCTCTCCATCTTTCCTCCACTCACCTGATGCTGTCCACTCCAATTAACCTGTCCCAGACTAATTCCCTCCTCTGGTTTAAGTCTGCCTTTCTGAAATCCAGAAATTCACTCTTTGATTGGGGCTTTCCTGAACCAAGGGCCAGCTTAAACCATATGGTGTTATGGTTGCTAGACCCCAGTGGTTTGCCCACTTGCACTCACCCTACCTTTTCCGAGTTGGTGAGCACCACATTGAGAATGGCAGCCTGCCCTGTGGGTTCCTTGACCAGCTGTACCAGCTAGCAGTCCTGAAGTGTGTCTAGCAGGGCCTGGCTTCTGGTGCTTCTAGCAGCTGGCATGTCCCTGTCAATACCTGGCACGTTGAGATCTCCCACTACTACCACCTCCCTCTTTGCTTCCCCTTCTCTACTTCTGCCCCTGTTCCCTAGCACTCTCTTCCCCTGCATAGGTTCTTAAATGATGCATCTATGAGCTGAACTCACAGTGATTCTGTTACCACATATCCTCCCCAAAATTTTCAGAGCTCGGAATCAAACCCAGGCCCCCTACTAACTGCTGTTCTGGTAGACTGTAGATCTTCCACTGTACTATGGTTCTTTGACAAATAAAATATACTTGGTCCCTACATGGATTTGAACAGCTGATCCTTTGCCTGCTAAGTGATCACAAATTCAGTGTGCCACTGAGCAGGAGTTATAATACTCTTCTGGTTAATGGTTTTCAAGTATGCCTCAAAAAGGTACATTTCATGTTTACCAACTTTGTTGTGACAAACAAAAAAACGACAACCTCTGCAGCGCAACCGTTAGGGCAACAAACACCAGGGCATCAGTACAAGACCACGATGCACCCAACAACTGACACCGCAAAGAGTGGCAATACAAAGAAACACCACAGCTATGCAACCCCCAGCAATGGAACCATTTCACCAAGCATACAATACAAGTAGTAAGTTTTGCGGGGGGTTCTGCCCCTGCAGCCCCCATAAATTAATATGACAAACCCCACATCACACAATACGTGGAGACAGTGTAGAACTAAACAGCATTACTCCACTACAGAAAACACCTGTATCACACCCTCCAAACCTCTTAGAAACCTGGAACACCTGTGCAACACAGAGAACACTTCGCTGCAGTAGCCATCGGGCATAACACCTGTCCAACAATGAAAACAAGTCATTGCAGTGGCCACTGCTCACATACCCTATTTGGCCAAAACAGGTCACTCTACATCAGCCGCTGAAAACACGATGTCCTACCTCAGTCGCCCTTATAACGCAATACCATGATAAACTAAGTCACAGTGGGGAATTACTTGGGTTTAGTTTTGAAAATACTGTAGGCATAATCAGCTGGAAAGTAGGCATTCCTTTTAAAAGGAGATACTAAATAATCTCTAAAACAAAAGAGGGTTACTTTTCTGTAAATCATCCGGTTCTTAAAACACTTCACAGCAAGGTGTGTAGACTTGGAGAAACTGTCAGAAACTGAGTTAGAATGGAATTTTGGGTCTCAGAGACACTATCTGGGATCAAACATGGAAGAAGAGCGTGGTTTACCATACATTTTACAAGTGCAATCAGGAATTTAACCTTCAGCTTTCAAGCAGCCTTAATTCTGATAATTTACCATAACAATAAGTATTAGAAAATAAAGAAAGGAGACAGGGCAGACAGTTGGACAGTCTAGTATCAACCATTTCCACTCATCATGTTGGACTTGGATTCATGCTTCAAGTTAGGAGACCCAGTTGGACCATCATGAAAGGGCTTACTTAGTTCAGTGGATCTGCACTGCCTTCAAGAAGTGGTAGCAATGCCTGCTGAACCATGCTGACCCAGGGTGATGGGGGATCCATGCCAGCAGGCCCCTCTCAAGGAGTAACCCTCATAGATGGCAGCATCTATATACCCCCAGAGTGGCACTGTCTTGAGCTCCACCCCTGGTGCTGTCTACTTCAATCCTTTGTGTGCTGAAAACTGATAATATTCCTCCAGATCCTACACCAGAAGGGCCCACACCACAGGATGTTTAGCCATGATGAGGCTAGTGAAGAACACAGGAGGCAGCCTTGGAAAATGTCACAGTAAGGCAGCGCTCAGTGGGGAATATATAAGGTGGTACAGCATAGAATAACAGGGGAGGAGAAGGAAAGACACATGCAAGAAGTAAGAAAAGAGAAAAAAAAATTAAGATTAATACACAGAGATAAAGTCCTTCACAAGTCTTCTGCTGAGAGCATGAGTTATTTAACAGTATAAATCTGAGTAAAATGGGTTTTGTACAGCACAGCATGCTAAAACCTCTGCTGTAGACAAATATTTCCATAAGCTATAAGTACATAGTGAATTCCACTCAGCTGGAAAACAGGAAGAAGTAAAATAAAGCTGGGAAGTCAGTTTCTCGAGGGAGTATAGAGGTTCCTCGTATATATCTATCTTCATTGAAAAAAACTGTATTAATGCACCAGTTAGGGTTCAACTTAACATTACAAAAGTAGGGAAATGTGGCATTAGGGTTTTCAACTCTAGCTCCCCTACCACCCCAAGGTGCAAAATGACAAGACCACATAAGCAACCACAGACAGCCATCATCAAGCAAGTAAGACAAACAACATACAGCTGTTTCCAAATTATACAAACGCAGTAGCACTCATGTGCTACCTTCGTGGTTTTGTATCTGTGGCTGAACAGGGGCCTGTGGTTCTGAAGCCACAACTGTGTGTGTATGTTGTACAGCATGCATGAGTACCTCTGGCTGCAGAAGCACAGACCATATGGGGACCTACACTTCTGCAAATAGAAGTACTGTTGCAATGTGGGTGTCGTGGTTTCAGCAGCATATCTAGACATTTTTCAAGGGAGTAACAGTTTGTCTAGGGGTGGTACTTTCCCCAAAAAAGTAAAATGCTGCCTTGTAAAGCTCACATTAGGTTAAAACAGCTACTTTTTGCTGCCCTAAGGGGGTAGCGGGAGGCACTTCACTGCATAGCTGGTTCCATTTGTGCATGGTTTTCTATATGCAGCTACATAAGTAAAGGTCCCACAGGGGCCTAAGCTGCAGCCATAAGTCAAAGTGTACTGTATGTCTTACACCTGGGGCTGAAAAGGTGCACGCATCTCAGGGGCCCACACTTCTGTAGACAGAAGTTCTGTTGCAATTTTGGTATAATTGATTTTGTGGTATCTGTGCTTCCGCAACCAAAGGTCAGCATGTATGTTTTACACCATCAGCTACAGAAGTGTAGGCCCCTCAGACAGAAGCGTGTGTTTATTTTATAGAGTGGATAAGTACCCGTGGCTACAGAAGTGCTGGCCCCATGGGGTCTGCACTTCTGCAGACAAAGGAAGTTTTGTAATTTAATATTTTGTACATTTTTTTCTGTATCTACAGGGGGCTGTGCTTGTGCACACCGAAGTAGTGTTGTGATTTGAGTATCGTGGATTTCTATCTGCAGCCAGAAGTGTGTATGTGTTGTGGTGTGTGAGCCACAGACACAAAACCACAAAAGGTAGCACATCAGTGGTAATGCATTTGTATCATCTAGAAACAGTTGCATGTTGTCTGTCTTACCTGATGATGGCTTTCTGTGGTTGCTTATGTGGTCTTGTCCCTTTTGCTGTTTGGGGGGGGTGTTGAGGTTGCAAACCCTAATGCCGCATTTCCCTACTTTTGTGGTGTTAAGTTGAGCCCTAACTGGTGCAATAACACAGTTTTTTGCAGTGAATTTCCTTTCTTTTTGAGAAAGTCAATAAACTAAAATTACAGCAGTACTTCTAGCACTAGCCCCTGTTAAGTCAGCAATTCTGCAACCAGAGATAGACAGTCATGGTACAATAAATGCAGAACTGCAGGGCACTGTGGTATGGTAGATCAAAGGAAAGGGACCTGGGGGTAATCATATCAGATGGCCTTAAGGTTAGCAAGCAATATGAGAAGGCAGTAGGGATGGCTGGGGATATACCGGGATGCATAGGGAGAGGCATCACCAGCAGAAAACAGGAAGTTGTTATCCCTCTGTACAGACAGTTGGTGAGACCCCATCTGGAGTACTGCGTCCAGTTCTGGAGACCCCATCTCCGCAAGGACATAGACAGGATAGAGGCAGTCCAGAGGAGGGCAACTAAAATGGTGCAGGGTCTGCAAGAGAAGCCGTATGAGGAGAAACTAAAGGAGCTTAATATGTATACCCTTGAGGAAAGAAGGGAGAGGGGGAACATGATAGAAACTTTTAAGTACCTCAGTGGAATCAACAAAGTCCAAGAGAGTAGCATCTTTCAGAAAAGAGAAGTGCAAGAACAAGGGACACAATTTAAAGATGGGGGCGGTTCAGGGGCAAGTGAGGAAGTATTTTTCATGGAGAGGGTAGTGGATGCATGGAACAGCCTTCCTGAGGAGGTTGTGGGGTCTAAAACTGTGGGAGAATTCAAGAATGCATGGGACAGACATAAGGCAATTCTTGAGGGGGGTAGGAAGAAATAGGCTGTTGGTTAACTAGGATCTGCGGCCTATCCTGTAGGTAGGGAAATGGGCAGACTAGATGGACCAAGCGGTCCTTATCTGCCGTCAAAGTCTATGTTTCTATGTTTCTATGTAACATTAGATCACCCAGTTAGCCTATCCTGGATTATAGTCGAGTGAAGCTGTCAACATCACAGCCTCACTGTAAGTGGGGAGAGAGTCTCTTTAAGGTTTGCCTCAGGTGGAGTCAGATCTGGGAGTGAAGCTTAAACAAGTATTTTAAACAACTAATTTGTGTCGCTTTTTCCCCCTTGTAATCAGGATCATTGTCATTATACAAACAACATAACATAATAATGATTTAATTATCATGTGGATTCATTGTGAGATGTAACACAGGAGAGACAGAAACCAATGTAGGATAGGTAGCAAACAGTGTTAGAGAAGTTTGTATAGAATAGGGAGTGCAAGGGATCATAACTTTCAACCTCTCAGCATTAAAATTTATAGCACTATCCTTCACAATCCAAAGCAAGTGGGTAGAATGTGTAGCATTTTCTTATTTTAAAGAATAATATGTTTATAAACAGTAGGCCCTATATGTTTAGTGTTAAGGAATGTTTCTGTCATATACATACATACAATTTTGGGCAGATAAGGACCAACATGGCCCACCTAGTCTGCCCCTTGATACTCTTATGTATTGAGTATTCCCTTGGCCCCTTCTAATTGTTGCCTGACTTCCTCTTGACCCACCTAGATGTCTATCCCTCCCCCATACTCTCAGGATCCCCCTGTGCCTGTCCCATGCATGCTTAAAACCAGAGACAGTTTCAGCCCCACTATGTCATCTGGCAGCCCATTCCAAGTATCCACCACCCTCTCTGTGAAAAAGTATTTTCTTGTATTCCCCCTAAATTTTCCTCCCTCCAGCTTCATGTCATGACCCCTAGTTGTTGGGCCCCTTTTCCTTTGAAATAAGCTTCCCTCCTGCACCCTGTTCAACCCCTTTGGATATTTGAAAGTCTATGTCCCCTTTCTCTCTCCTTTCTTCCAGGGAGTACATATTTAGATCCCTCAGGCTGTCCTCATATGCCCGCTCATGCAGCCCCTGAATCATTCTGGTGTCCCTCCTTTGGACAGCTTCCATCCTCCCAATGTCCTTTTTCAGATGTGTCTCCAATACTGGATGCAGTACTCAAGGTGAGGCCTGACCAACGTCTTATACAGGGGCACAATGACCTCCCTCCCTCCTTCCCTCTGCTAACAATACCCTGCCCTATGCATCCCAGCATTCTGTTGGCCTTTCCTACCAGCTTTTGACATTGTCTTGTCACCTTGAGGTCAGCCGTGATAATAACACTGAGGTCCCTAACCTGCTCTGTGACTGCTGTTACTTCCCCTCCTAGCACATATTTTGCACTAGGGTTCACTTCATTTCATTTTTTTTGTTTCATTTATTTTTTTTTTCTTGTAGGTCTGATGAGCAAAATGCCAGTTTTCGCAGGCAACAAGTGGAGGTTTACAAAAATACGAAAAACATAAAATATGTACAAAAAATAAATACCATACTACTTACACAATCAAATACATTTACAGCATAATACAAATCATACCAGACATTCTAACTAACACAATACTGTTGTTCTCGTAAACACATCACATTCCCCATTTTGAATCCCAGTCTCCAGCTTTTTGAGGTCCTCCCTTATCCTGCTAACACCCTCTGGCATATCCACCCTGTTACAAATCTTCATGTTGTCTGTGAACAAGCCCACCTTCCCCTCCAGCCCTACTGCAATGCCTCCAATGAAGACATTGAATAGAACTGGGCCCAAGACCGACCCCTGTGGTACCCTACTTGTCACCCTCTCCTCACTAGAGAGCACCCCATTTACCATCACTGTCTAGGTCCTGCCGGAGAGCCAGTTTTCAACTCACTTAACTATGGCTGGTCCCATCCTAAAACTGTCCAGATTGTTCAATGGCCTTTTATGAGGAACAGTGTCAAAAGCCTTCCTGAAATCCAGATAGGCCACGTCCACTGCTTCTCCATGGTCCACCACCCCCATCACCCAGTCAAAAAAGTCTATTAAGTTTGATTGGCAGGATCTCCCTCTGGTAAATCCATGCTGCCGGTATCAACCAGCGCTCTCTCCTCAAGGCAGCTCATTATACATTCCTTTAAGATTGACTCCATTATCTTCCCAACCACCACCATCAGGCTGACAGGCCTATAGTTACTCACCACTTCCCTGTCCTCATCCTTGTGCAGCGGAACCATGTTTGCTTTTTTCCAATCCTCTGGGACCTCTCCTGTTACCAGTGAGAGGGTAAACAGCTCTGCCAGAGGTGCTGCCAATTCCTCCCTGAGTTCCTTCAGTACCCTTGGGTGCACTGCATCTGGTCCCATTGCCTTGGCCTCCCTAAGCCTCAGTAGTTCCTTCATGGCCCTGTCTTCCATTGTGTTAGTGTTTTAATACTTAGAGTATTCAGAAATAGCTCTAACACTATGAGTAATATAAATAAAAATCAGTAAGGTATTCAGCAGTGGAGTAAAGCAGTCCTATGCAGGTACTGAAGAAAAACTTTAGAGTAACTGTTTATTTGAAAATGAGCTCTGTCACTGTCCCACAAGTGGAGGTGGAGGTGTCACTGGGCCACAAATTGGGACAAGGAATATTAATCCCCTATGAATTTTAAATGATTTATTTTATGGGGGATGCACTGTATTTTTGTCACCATAATCAAACACCCAGGAGTATATTTTACTGTTTATGTACTACATACAGTACCTCTATTAGTACACTTGGGGGGGGGACTGTTACCTCCTACCAACCTTCCTCTGCCACCTCCCTCCCGATCACCCCAAAAAATAAGTAGGAACTTACAAAAAATGGCCCCCTGTTGCACATATGTCCTCTCTGTTCAGTAAGTTCTGCAACAGTCAATAAATGAATGACATATTTTCTAAAGCAAAAGCTTCAGCCTGTCAGGTTTTACTATATGAAAGGACATCACTTATTCACTGGTGTGTTGCTTAGAACAGAAAGGACCTTTCTGCAACACAGGAAGCATTTCTTTTTCACAGTTTGCTACTTATTTTTTGAGGGGTGCTGGGAGGAGGTGGAGGGTGCCATAGGGTGCCAGAGGGGTGTTGGTAAGAACTCTCTATAAACCAATCGGGTCGAGTTGGGGGGAATGGGGGAGGTGTAATTGGCATGTGGGTAGGGGAAGGTTTTGTTACTGTATGCAAACTATACTGCCGATATTTATCTTATATTTACATAAAGATTAAAAAATATAAGTTTTTTTTCTATTGTACTTACAGAGGTACAGTATGTGCAGTCCTCAGTATTATATCATTAACAAACACATTGGTGAACAGATATGGGTGAAATCTACCATAGCAAGATCAAAAATGGATTTGACTATCTGTGTTAATTTAAAGGAGACCTACCGGCAGCCATGAAGCCCTGACCACTGCGCAGATCAGGGCTTCGGTAGCCAGATTCCCCCTGCAGTCACTATATACACCAGTGAGTTAATTTACCTTGACGCTCATAAAAACTGGAACAAGCTCCCCACCAGCTGGCATTTTCTAACATCCCGCTGCTCACCCAGGAGATCTCGCTGCTAAAACTGCAAGATGATGACGCACCTTTGCCCCTTTCTTTGTAGTGCTCTTATGTACGGAGATTTAACAATCTCCATATCTCCCATGACCTGCTTTATTTTCACAAACGGTGCCTAAATGCCCTGCCTGGCAATGTCTCTGGTTATACCGTACTGCCTTAGCCATGTATCAGTGGCTGTCATAGGGCCATGATACTGTGCCATCTTCTCGAGAACAGACAGTCATGTTTTCAAATGTGCCTTCAAATAACGTGCACACCAAAGAACAAGGGAAAAAGACCCTGCAGCACTCCCAGTAGACAGAGCACCAGGCCTCAATCCCCAATTCCCCTACCTGCCCTGGCGATGGCATCCCGACGAGAACAGGAAGGACCTCGGTGTGTAAGGGCCCCCACCTTGTACCCGCCTGGGGCTTATAACCATGGCTATGTGGGGGATGGACTGCATCAGGCTCCAGGTAAGAGGGTGGGGACTAATAAGGCCATAGGTGTCTCCCAAAGAGTGGGAGTGCTGCGTGGAGGGGGAGTACAATGAGAAAGTAGAAAAAAAAAAAAAGCCAAAGACCTATATTATGCTTGCCCCCTACTTCAAGGGGGAGGGCCTGATGTACGGCAGGCAACATAATTATCCAACTTGACTTCAAAATCAGACATAGGCTTACTCCCTACCACTTCCAGTGGAAGACCGTTCCAGGTTTTAACTCCACTTTGATTGAACCAGTGTGCTGCACGTGTGGTATTATGTATTTCCCCTTTTAGTTGCAAGACATGGGCTCTAGTGTTGTAATTTTGTTCTTTAAGCTCTAGGCCCAAACAATCCCACAGGTCATTGTTGGTAAATGCGGAAAAAAGCAGACACAAGTATCCCCTACGCATCCTGAATTCTAAGGAATCTAAACCCAAAGTCTTTAATCTTTCCTTGTATGTCAAGTTCATTAGTCCAAATACCATCCTGGTCACCTTTCGCTGCACTCTGTCAATGGTTTTAATTTCGGCTTTGGTATTCAGTGACCACAATTAGATACAATACCCCAGGTGGGGCCTTACAAGGGATGTATAAAGGGGCACCATAACCCTTCTATCATGGCTTCTAATGTGCCTTCTGATGCAGTGTAATATTCTAGGTGCAGTCTTGACACTTGTATTGCACTGATTCTTGAATTTAAGACAGTTTGTAATTATTACATCTAGATCTTTGTCCTCCATTATTTTCCTCAAAACGATGCCATTTAGATGGTATTATGCCTTGATGTTAGCTCTGCCAAAGTGCATTACTGCACATTTTTCCAGGCTGAACTGCAATTTATGCTCTCTTGTCCATCCTTCAAGCTTAAGGAGTCCATCCTGTAGCATTTCAATATCTTCAGGTGTGTTTACCACCTTGCCTATCTTGGAGTTGTCCGCAGACTTGGAGATACAGATTTCTTCCTCACAGTTCATGGAAGCCACGAAAAGGTTAAAAAGCATGGGTCCCGGGACCGATCCCTGCAGGACCCCACTAGTTACTGGTGCCCAATCAGAGTTTACACCTCAAATTGACACCTGTTGTTTCCTGTCTTTCAGCCGGATTTAATCCATGCCACAATATTGTTCTCAAGACCTGATTTTGCTAGTATTTCTGTCAACTCATAGTGTGGCACAGTATCACAAGTCTTACTGTAGTCCAAGTGTATAACATCCACCAATTTGGTTGCAATGGTTGCATACATAACCTATTCATTTACACTAAAAACTGTCAGTGCATCTGAGTTCGTCCTATGGACAGAAACGGCATTAACATCTTTCAAAATCGAGTAAAAATATTCAGATCAAACTGCCTTTTCTGTCACAACACACATGAATCCTCAGCTCCTAAGCTACTGAAACGTTCTGCAGCTTCTAAATCTGTTACCTGTATGTGGTTTGGAGGGATGAGGATGCGAAGTCCGTGTGTGTGTGGGGAGGGGTAGTAAAATACTCTTTTTGATTCATGAATAACCTATTTATTTACACAGAAACATAGAGTTTGATGGCAGATAAGGACCACACGGCCCATCCAGTCTGCCCTTTTTTCCCTATTTACTAAAACAAAATGCCGCAGATCCTACTTTATCTCCAGCCTCACCTTCTCTTTTGACCCACTAGGGTTCCCCTATGCCTATCCCATGTAGTTTTGAATTCCCCCACCAACTTTGAACCTGCCACCTCTGCTGGGAGGCTGTTCCCTGCCTCCACTACCCTTTCTGTGAAGAAGTCCTTTCTCATGTTGCCTCTTAGTCTACCCCCTTCCAGTCTCATGTCATGTCCTCTTGTTCTAGAGCATCTTTTCTTCTGAAAGATGCTGCCCTCCTGTACCTTATTTATTCCCCAATCATGTCACCCCTTTCTCCCCTCTCTTCCATGGTAAACATACTAAGTTCCTCCAATCTCTCCTCATATGACCTTTGCTGTAGGCCCTGTACCATTTTTGTTGTAGATGAGTGGTTGAAAAAAATGGTGTGGAGCACAGGGGTTTGGCTTCATTGGGGGCTGGGGTTCCACCTGGAGGGACACCAGCCTATACTGGCAGGATGGTCTGCATCTGTCCAGGAAGGGAACAAGTCTTTTGAGCAATCGGTTTAAATGCTTCATTGGCAAGCTTTTAAACTAGTCAAGGGGCGAGGCACTGATGAGCAGCAGGAAAATCCCAGCCTCTCCCTACAAAACAGGGTACTAAATGGGAAAAAGACCGAGGTAGAAAGGTCAGTGGGGGATGCTGCAACAGAAAGTAAAGCCATCAAAAAATGGAAAGCAATGAGTACCAATGCACGTGGTCTGAGTAACAAGCTTCCTGAATTAGTGGCCTTGATGGAGGAGGAACATCTGGATATCGTGGCAGTCACAGAAACATGGTTCGCACAAAACCATGACTGGGACGTAAACATACCAGGATGCACTATCTACAGGAGAGACAGAGAGGGTAAAGAGGAGGAGAGTAGCTCTTTACATAAGGGAAGGAATCAAAGTAACAGAACAAAAGAGAAAACAGGGAGGAGAAGAAGCACTGTGGGTAAATTTGGAGACCGGCAATGGCACCACAATCCGCACAGGGGTTGTATACAGACCCCCTTCTCAGGGGGAGGAAATGGACAAGGAAATGATAGAAAGTATACTTAGTATGGCAAAAAAAGGGGAGATATTGCTGATGGGTGATCTGAATATGCCAGATGTTAACTGGAGTGCAGTTGCCACAGCCACTTCGAAGAGTGGGGTTATTCTAGATGCCCTACAGGGGCATGCCTTAGACAACTAGTATTGGAGCCCACTCGAGAGGAGCAATCTTAGACCTGGTTCTCTCAAATGGAGATGAAGAGGATCACAGATGTAGAAGTGGGTAGCCATCTGGGAACTAGCGACCATCGAACAGTATGGTTCACAATAAACACAGCAATAGAGTCAAGCCATACAAAGGCAAAGGTACTGGACTTTAGGAGGGCTGACTTTGCCAAATGGTAAGTGCCTAAGGAATGCACTAGCACATGGGCAGGAAGGAGGTGGAAGAACAATGGGAATAATAAAACTGCCATCACAGAGGCAACAAGCCTTTGTGTGAAGCAAATAAACAAAACTAAATGATGTAAGAAACCACTATGGTTCTCAAAGAAAGTGGCAGTGAAGGTTCAAGAGAAAAGAAAGCTTTCAGGAAGTACAAGGAATGCAGAAGAAGCAGGACAGAGAACTGTATCAGTTAAAGCAAAGGAAGCTGGGAGGCAGTCAGAACAGCAAAGGCCCAAACCGAGGAAAAGATAGCCAACTCAGTTAAGAAGGGGATAAAACCTTTTATAGGTACATCAGGAGCGAAGGAAGACCAAGGGAGGGATAGTGAGGCTTAATAAGGGGGGGGATGGGCAGAGGGAGACTGTGAAAAGGCAGAGATACTAAACAAACATTTTTGCTCAGTATTTACAAAGGAAGGGGGGGGGTACCTAGAACAGACAGTAGAAACACACTGGATACAGAAGTTGATACCAGCCCATTTACAGAAGAAAGGGTTCTGAAAGAACTCTTAAAACTGAAGGTGGACAAAGCAATGGGGCCTGATGGGATTCATCCCAGAATTCTAAAAGAACTAAGGGTAGAATTAGTGACACCACTGACTACCCTGTTTAACAAATCATGGGAGGATGGGGTGGTACCGAGGACTGGAGGAGGGCAGATGTGATTCCCCTTCACAAAAGTGGGAGCAAGGCAGAAGCAGGAAACTACAGACCTGTTAGTTTAACCTCAGTGGTAGGGAAAATGATGGAATCACTTCTGAAGGAAAGAATTGTCGAGTACCTAGAGGCCAGAGGGGCACAGGACCCAAGGCAGCATGGATTCACAGCGGGAAGGTCATGCCAGACAAATCTGATAGATTTCTTTGACTGGGTGACCAAAGTAGTAGATCAGGGAGGGGCTGTGGACATGGCCTACCTAGACTTTAGCAAGGCATTTGACACAGTCCCACACAAAGATTAATATAAGCTAGCTAGCCTGGGAGTGGGTCCCAAGATGACAGCCTGGGTAAAAATTGGCTGGAAAATAGGACACAGAGAGTAATAGTAAATGGAGTCCACTCTGATGAAAGGGGGTTACTAATGGGGTACACATGAGGTTCAGTATTAGGACCAGTCCTCTTCAATGTCTTTATAGCGACATTGCAGAGGGACTGAAGAAAAGTATGTCTCTTTGCAGATGACACAAAGATCTGCAACAGAGTTGATGCACAAGGTGGGGTGGAAAGGATGAAGAGGGACTTGGCAAGGTTAGAAGAATGGTCAAATGTATGGCAGCTTAGATTCAATGCTAAGAAGTGCAAGGTGATGCACCTGGGAAACAAAAACCCAGGGGAAGAGTACACAATGGGGGGTGAGATACTAACAACAACAAAAATGGAAAGGGACCTGGGGGTAGTCATATCAGATGACCTAAAGGTGGGCAAGCAATGTGAGAGGGCAGCAATGAGGGCTGGGGGGATATTGGGATGCATAGGGAGAGGCATCACCAGTAGAAAACAGGAAGTTATTATCCCTCTGTACAGACAGCTGGTCAGACCCCATCTGAGTACTGCATGCAGTTTGGAGACCCAGTCTTAAAGAGACATAGACAGGATGAAGCTGTCAGAGGAGGGCAACTAAAATGGTGCAGGGTCTGCACCAGAAGTCATATGAAGAGAGACTAAAGAAGCTTAATATGTATAGCATCGAGGAAAGGAGGGAGAGGGGACATGATAGAAACTTCAAGTACCTTAAGGGAATCAACAAAGTCCAAGAGGGTAGCATCTTTCAAAAAGAGGTGTGCAAGAACAAAGGGCACAATTTGAAGATAGAGGGGGCGTGCTCAGAGGTAATTTAAGGAAGTATTTTTCACAGAGAGGGTTGTGGATACATGGAACGGCCTTCTGGAGGAGGTCGTGGAGTCAAAAACAGTGGTGGAATTCAAGCATGCATGGGACAGTCATAAGGCAATTCTAGGGGATGGGGTAGGAAAAAGTAGGCTGCTGGTTAACTAGGATCTGCAGCTTATCCAGTAGGCAGGGAAATGGGCAGACTGGGTGGGCCAAGCGGTCCTTATCTGCCATCAAATTCTATGTTTCTATGTTGCCCTTCTCTGAACTGCCTCTATCTTGTCTATGTCCTTTTGGAGATGCAACCCCCAGAACTGGACACAGTACTCCAAATGAGGCCTCACCAATGACCTGTACAGTGGCATCACCACCTCTTTTCTTCTGCTGGTGATACCCCTACCTGTGCACTCCAGCATCCCACTAGCTCTCCCCACCACCTTGGCACATTGTTTGGCCACCTTTAGGTCATCAGATATGATCACCCCTAGATCTCTTTCTTGTTTTGTGGCTTCTAACAACTCTCCATCCATCCTGTAATCCTCCCCTGGGTTCCTGACCCCAAGTGCATGATTTTGAACTTTTTTACATTGAATCTTATCTGCCACAATCTGGACCATTCCTGCAGCTTAGCTAGGTCACTTCTCATTTTCTCCACCCCTCCCAGACTGTCTACCCTATTGCAGATCTTGGTGTCATCTGCAGAGGCACACCTTCACCTCCAGCCCCTCCACAATGTCACTGATGAAGACATTAAATAGTACTGGCCCAACAAACTGATCCCTGTGGTACCTTGTTGGTTACCCTCTCCACCTCGGATTTAGCTCCATTTACCACCACCCTCTGTGTTCTATCCTTTAACCAATTGCCAACCCAGATTACCACCTTGTGACGCAGTCCCAGGCTACCCAGCTTGTTCACAAGCATCCTATGTGGAACGATGTCAAACGCCTTGCTGAAGTCAAGACAGGCTACATCCACCACTCCCCCCCTGATCCACCTCCCTGGTCACCCAGTCAAAAAAATCTACCAGATTCATTTGACATGACCTTCCTGATGTGAATCCATGCTGCCTTGGATCTTGTGCTCCACTAGCTTCAAGGTGCTGCACTATCCTTTCTTTTAGCAGTGATTCCATCATTTCCCCCACCACCGAGGTCAGACTGACTGGTCTATAGTTTCCAGTCTCTTTCCTGCCCCCACTTTTGTGGAAAGGGACTACACTGGCCCTTCCACAGTCCTCTGGAACCTCTCCCATATCCAGTGACCTGTTGAACAGGGATGTCAGAGGTACAGCTAGTATCTCCTTTAATTCCTTTAATACTCTAGGGTGTATCCTGTCTGTTCCCATTGCCCTGTCCACCTTCAGCTTTGTGAGTTCTTTTAGGACTCTCTCCTCTGTAAACAGACTGCTGTCCATCACCCCATCAGTCCTGAGTCTTAGCTGTGGTCCCTTCTCTTCCCCTTCCACCATGAAAACTGAACAGAAGTATTTGTTCAGGATTGATGCCTTATCCTGGTCTCCTTCCTCTACCACTCCTTTCCCCCCCTTCTGGCCTAACAATAACCCCCACCCCAACCCCATCCCAGTCTTTCTTGTTTCACTAAGGTGCCTATAAAAAGTCTTGTCCCCTTTTTTAACATCTTTTGCTATTCTCTCCTCCATCTTCGCCTTGGTGCGCCTGACTGCTTTTCCTGCCTCCTCTTGCTTTTCTAGGTACCTTGCCCTGTCCTCTTCCTTCTGCAATTCCTTATATTTCCTGAAAGCTAATGTTTCTGCCTTTACTTTACCAGCCACCTCCTGTGAGAATCACAGCAGTTTTCTTTTCCTCTTGCCTTTGTCTATTTCCTGAATGTAAAGGCTTGTTGCCTTCCCTATGGCTCCTTTTAGATGGGCCCATAATTCCTCAACCCCCCCTTCTCTCGCCTCTGCTAGGGCTTCCCTGAGACACAACCCCATCCTTGTGAAGTCTGCCCTCTTGAAGTCCAGAACCCTCGCTTTTGTGTGGTATGCCCTTGTTGCAGTACATATATTGAACCACACTGTGTAGTGGTCACTGGACCCCAAGTGGTCTCCCACCCTGACATCCGAAATTCTGTCCCCATTGGTTTGAACCAGGTCCACAATTGCACCCTCCTGGGTAAGCTTGAGCACTAGCTGCTTGAGGCATGCTCCTAGTAGGGAGTCCAGGATGTCCCTGCCCCTGGCTGTTGCAGCTGCTGGGATGCTCCAATCAATTTCTGGCAAATTGAAGTCACTCACCATCAACACCTTCCCTTTAGCTGCCATCTTATGGATACAAAAATACAAGTGGTCCACACCCTGACATCAACAAATGTCTCCATAAATACAAGGTTACTGACTCCCCCCCTCCCCAATCATTCCCATGCACAATAGCACCCCCCAGGCCCAAGTGCTCATGGTCCTGTTGTATCAGGAAAGCCGTCTTGTCAGTTTCCATGAAACGGGCTCCCATGCTCATCCCAGGCTTCAGCTGGCAGCTCATCTATACTAGGGCTTCAGAATTGCCACTCCTAAGGAAGTTAAGAGTTGGGTGGATAGGAGGATGGCCATCGCAAAATGTCATTTTGTTCTCGCACCCTTCTCTGTCCCGTTGTTAATCCCCCCTCACCTTCATCCCACTCAGATTAAAACCACACTGAAGGTAATGAATAAGGTAATGGATAATGCATACACAATAAAACATACTCGGTTCTTAATTCAATCAATTTAGAACATTCACATAGCATTAGCTAGTACATGTATATGAAGGGGTCTGGCTGTCTGTGTGAGTTGTTTAACAGAGTATTGGGAGACTGGTGGCCAAGTAGAAGGCACACATTTCTGGTGCAGTTACTGTTTTTTGTTTAATAAATCATGCCCTCACACCTCCTGTGTTATGAGGTATAGAGAGTGCCACCTCTTGTGATTTCTGATTATCCTATCTATTAACGGTAACAGTTTTGGAATCAGCAGGACTTTTCAGTAGCTGAGATGCTGAGACACTTTGATCTGAGTATTAGCACTGAGTATTGGCACTTGATTTTGCATGATGTCAATGCCATTTCTGTCTGTAGACCGAACCCAAATACACTGACAGTTTTCTGGATATTGTAGCTATTATAGAGACATAGTAGAATGCAAACCAAGAGTGGGCTGTAGCTATCCTGGGTAATACTTTATTCAGGAGAGACAGGGAGAGTAAAAAGGGAGGGTCTGGCTCTCATCAGGGAGGGTACAAAGGTGATGGAGGCGCAAGGAATGCAGGGGGAGGCAGACACTGTGGGTCACCCTGGAAATGGGCAATGGCACAGTCATTAGAACAGGCATAACCTACAGACCCGCCAGCACAAAGGACATTTTTGCCAGACTAGCTAGGTGGTTGTTGCTGTGATCTGGGTGTGCAGCACAGGAAAAAGTGGCCCCTTAGTATGACTGCATATATAATACTATGAATTATTTTCCCATATAGCAACAGCCCCCCGCCCCAAAAAGCAGCTACCGAGCTCAGCTTTCCTCTGTGGCCACCAGTCTCCATCTTGGAAGAGATAATAAAATGTGCAATCTGGTATAAAAATTGCATTAGATTTTGATACCAGCTGTAACTTTAATGTGCTGGTACAACAACTACTAATCTAATAATTTAACTAAAGTGCTAAAAGATCATTTGTTAAAGGCACTCATACTATGATCATTTACCAACAGGCAAAACTTGCCAAACTCCGAATAAGCCTGAAGTTCTGGCAGTACAGGCAGGAGCTTAGGAGCCAAAATCAACCATATAACTAGCCCTGTAAGCATGTAGCAACAGGCAAAAATTGCCAAATTCTGGGTAAGCAAGGCGTTCTGGCAGGAGTACCGGCAGAAGCCATGGAGCAAAAAGTCAGCCTGTTAAACGAGCACAGTATTTAGTACAATGTAGGTGGCTGAAAAAAGGAGAATCTTACCAAAATTTGAAAAGTAAAAGGACATAAATGTTGAGCTAGAAAGAGGTGTATTTAATGGAACATTTTAATAAAAAAAAAGGGAGGGGGAAGAGAAAAAATAAGATATTAAGAGAGGCCTGACACCAGGCTCTTTGGGTACAATCCCAGTAGTTACAGTGTAGCGCATCATGAGGGGGATGCTACACTTCTGAGGGGCCGTCTTTCAGATGAGACATTAAACTGAGGTCCTGTCTGCCTGTTCTGGTGATGGTTCGGGTGGACATTAAAGATCCCATGGCACTTCTCAAAAAGTGTAGGGGAATTTTTTATTTAACATAACTACACAAATTCATTCATGATTTCTACAGTGTTACAGGTTCTGAACAAATTCCTATACCGAGCCTGAAAAAAAAAAAACATGTTATACATCTGATCTTGGTAGGAAACACAAATTGCACTTACCCCAATAATGCAAAGCATCATGGGAAGTATATGCAGATGCACATTAATTAAGTTGGACTGGCGTGCATACAATAAAAATATACTTCCAAAATTTTACTAAAATGTGCACAACCATTAATTACAGCACCATAGTGAGCTATCTAGATACTTCACACTTAGTTCCCCTAAACTAACCCCCCATTCCATTCTATACCTTCACAACCCCCATACAGGTCAGGTACCACGTCCTTCCATGGCATGGACTAATACAAAACACCTCTCCCAAAAGGCCTGGTAGTTAACCTTTTACAAATTATCCATGCCTCCTAAAATTTTATAAGAACAGATTAGTAACAAGAATTGTACAAACATAAGAAATTCTTAATACTGTATAAAATTGAAAACGTACTGCCAATAATTTATTACATAAGCCCAAACCCCAAGCCCCACATTTAATTAGTTTACAATTTATAGACTATTGCTAACACTAGAACTAGTTAACACATGTAGAAAGATGTACATGTTTTGCCCCTAACTTACTGTTAGTTTAAAATGTTTCTATAGCATATTTTCTCCGAATGCTTGCACACTTAAATTAAATCCATCATCTCAAGCACACATAACTGTTGAATTAACAGACCAGTTGATTGGATCCGGCATCTGGGTTTGTTGAAGCTCTCCCTTCACAGTGCAGCTCCAAAGCTCTGCTGATAACAGTGTGTGTATCTGCGTTTGGTAAATACAGCAGCAGTAATTTTATAAACGTACACTTACAAGTGATTACTGAGGACTGCTGACTTGGTGTTGAGCAGTTATGAACATGGGGCGGAGTTCGTAGGAGCAGCTCAGCTGCTGGGGGGGGCTGTTCACCGAGAGATAAACGATCCCTGTGAGAAACAGCACTGTTGAAAAATTACAAAAATAACAAAGCAGTTCTGTTTTATATACCAGACCGATGCTGCACTTTAAACATTAATTGACAGTACCTGCACAACTGTATTTGGAGAGCGGGTGGGTGAGGAGGTAGCCAATGTAGTCTGCATAGAGACATCTGGTGCACTCTGATCTCTATGTCATCTGGCCACCTATGGAGCAATAGGGGAAAAGCAGTCTACCAACCAACCACACACACACACACACACACACACACACACACACACACACACACACACACACACTTCACATGCGTTTGCAGTGACTGGCTCTGCCCTCCGCTCTCCACATCATCTGGCCACCATCAGAGACTGCAGCAGAATGTAACACCATTTAGAAATAGCAGAGATACTCAACGGATATGGTGCTCATGCCAAATGTCAAGCACTAGACATTATGGACTCCTCTGGTATTTCTAAATAGTGTTACATTCAGTAGTGACTGAGGGTGGCTGAACAAGGTGGAGAGTATGGAGGGTAGAGCCAGTCACCTTCAATAGCTAAAATGTTTGTTTTGGGGGGGGGGGAGACTACATTTTCATGGTACTTGCTCGCAGTCGGCTGTCAGGATCCACGAAGTCATAAAGCTGCTGAGCTGCTCGACAGCCGGCTTTATGCAAATTGAAAGGATGGAGGTGATCTGTCATTGGAGCGCTTCAGTCCTTTCAACTGCACGAAGTTTCCACCATAAACTATGAACACTGTCATATTCAGTTTGCTAGCTTATTGGTCTGTCAGGGACAAGCCCAATGCAGCTTGACTGGCATTGGACACGACACTGACACACCTCTGAAAAGCCATTCACTGTAACAAAATGTTTCTTTTTGTTTTACAATTTCTTTTTACACCCCAACACCGCAGCCAATCCCCTCTCTCCAGGCATCCCAGTGCACCCCCAATGCACCATGTGGACTGGGAGGAAGCTCCCATAGGTGCCCTGCTCCTGTACATACCTTCTAGAGACCCAGTTGACCTCCCAGGTGGGACAGAAGAGTCCCCCTCTCCTCCAAATCCTCAAAGGAGTGTGCAACCAGAGCTCCTCCTCGGTTCCTCCATGGTCGCCTTCAGTGCGGGAGCCCTTCGCCTGGATCAGTCACGGGGTATTTTCCTTTTCCTGGTCCACCCTCTCCGATGTCAGCATGCAAGGAGGACAAATGATACAGATGCACACTGAGACATGCATCCACTCTGGTCCTTGGCTGACATCGGCCCCTCCCTGCTTGTCTGCTTCCCTGTCCACACCAGCACCACCCATGGTCACCCAGGCGGTGGCGGTATAGCGGCAGGGCAAGCAACCCATCCCTCCTCAGAGAAGGAGAGCAAGCCATTCGGTGCTCAATTCTTTTCCCTCTGACCGACCCCCAGTGACCCGAATCCATCATTGAACCCAGGTCACCGGCATGGCACTAGATGTGGCATCCAGGGCCTCAACCCTCAGCGTCACCGGGCTGGGTAAAACAAAATGTTTCTTGCGCAAGCACAAGCAAACATAACAAGCATTTGTCAATGCCAAATGTTTGCTTGCTGGCATTAGCATTGGCAATGTAGGAGTTAGAGAGATGCATAATAGGAATGGTAGTGAAGTACTGAACTGAAGCCAACCCCACCACCACCACCCTGAAGAGACTGACAGGCATTGGGGTGTGCCTTTGGGTCATCAGGCATAATGGCCATGTCATTTCAACACATCCTACCCTGCAGACACCGATAAGTGTCACAGTGTGCCTTGAAGTCTTTGGGCCTATGCTCACCCCATTCCATAAGAAATATGGTGAGATGGGTGCAGTATAGGAGCATGGGGTGAACTTTGGGGCCTAAGAGTCCAAGGCACACCTTGATGCCTGTCACTGGCTACAGGGTGGGGGTGGGGGTGGAATGGCATGAGTATTACAGGCGACAATCCCAAGTCACACCCCTGATGCCTGTCAGTCTCTACAGGGTGGGATGTTATGGTCAGAAACCCTAACGTCCCTGGCGTTTGTTGATATTTTCACTCCAAATTTTAAACATTTTTTTTGTGTGTGACCCCCACCTCATGAACAGTGGCAATATCAGTTTGTTAGCGGAAAGCTGATTTTGCACTGCGACTACGCCATGTGGCACCACTGGTGCGAAAACGCATTTCAAACAGGATGCAAAAAATGACAGCTGTACTGTTCGTGGGGAGGTGTGAAAAATGGCAATGTTGAAAATCTGTAGTGAAAATATAAAAAAACTGGTGAAGTCATGAGGGCGTAGAAACTGTGCAATGCACACCCGTAATGTAATTAGTTTTGGGATTTTTTACAGCAGATTGTCAACACAGGCATTTTGGGACCTCTGCTCATGAACAGTGTCACTGTGATTTTCTTAATCTGTCCCGAACAGTGATTTCCCACAGCGACCATGCATTTCTGCGCCGGAAGTGCAAAAACACATTTCGGCCAGGGTGTGAAAAATGACAGCTGCACTGTTCATAAGGAGGTGTAGAAAAATGCCAGTGTTGAAAATCTGGACTGAAAATATTACAAATTCATGAACTTACGAGGGTGCATGGAAACTGCGCAATGTTCGCTCGTAACACAGTCATTTTATGGACTTTTTTCACTAAATTTTTAACATAGCCATTTTAAGACCTCTGCTCATGAACAGTGTCATTGTGATTTTCTTAGTCTGCCCTGAACAATGATTTCACACACCAACTGCACCATTGTGCGCTACATGCGCGAAAACACATTTTGGGTGAGATGTGAAAAATGACAGCTGTTCTGCCACTGTCGTTTCATTACTCGGTCCCAAAAGGTGGTTCTGCGCAGTGACTGCGAAATCACCTTTCGGGACCGAATAACAAAATAACAGTGACTGAGTTCATGAGATGCGGCCCCAAAAACCCCATGTTGAAAATGTGGTGAAAAAATTCCCCAAAATGGCCGAGATATGCACCAAAGTTGAAAAAAACCCATTTATGCCATTATACAGCTTACCGGCATTTCTTCAGTTCGTGGTCGGCTTTGAAGAGTGCTGACGTGTTCCCGGTCCACCGAAGATCATCGCGCTGTGCTCTGGAGGTAAATATGGGTGGGTGTGGGGAGGTGGGTACGTGGGTATGCAGAGGGTGGGCGCGGGTTAGGGGAGGGAGGCAAGACAGTCAACGAGGGATCGTATTTTTTTTACAGTTAATTTTTTTACATTTTGCAGGAAGACGACGCAGGACTTTTGCCATGCTGGGGTGGGATCCCAGCGTGGCAGCTGAAATGTTATTTTTTGGGGGTGGCAGTGGAGCCGACGGGGGATTGGGCACCTCCGTCGACCACACCAACTTTTGCCATGCTGGGGTGGGCTCCCAGCGTGGCAGCTGAAATGTTATTTTTGAGGAACAGCGGTGGAGCCGACAGGGGATTTGGCACCCCCATTGGCCACACTGACTTTTGCCACGCTGGGGTGGGGTCTCAGTGGGGCACCTGGAAGTGTCTTTGGGGGGGCAGCAGACGGGCGTTTGTCACGCTGGGGTGGGCTCCCAGCATGGCACTTGGAAGTGTGTTTGGGGGGCAGTGGAGCCGACGAGGGATTGGGCACCCCAATCAGCCATATGGTGTAAGGGGGGGAGTGCATGAGCACTCTGGGTGACTCCCAGCGTGTACATATGTGTTTGTGGGGGAGCGAACTGTCTATGACAGTTCAGGTGAGTGCTGACATAGGCAATTTGCATACTGCTGACAGCAGTGCAAATTACCCTACAGCAATCGTTTCCTTAGAACTGTACGCCACTGCATCTGAACACTGTCATAGACAGCTCGGACATTCATTGGCGTGGTGTAGCCGTGCCTGCAAAAGGGAGCAGGGCATTGGAAGTGGGGGAGGCACACCTACGAAAATTCGTATGGTGGCAATATGTTTCTTGCACATGTGTGCAAGCAAACATAAAAATGGCTCTGATACATGTGCAACATTTTTTCCCTGTATAGTATAGCAAGTGAATGAAATGATAAGTTTTTATATCCCATTCATTACTAACATGTCAGACCTACCTCCATTGCAGATACGTTTTTTTGTTGATTGACGATTTATGATAGTTCACAAGTATCACAGCAGATAAGGGTGACAGTTAGTTGCAGTGCAACTCAAGAAACCTTCATTGTGTGGCAGAATATGTGTTCAGCATTATTTTACATTGCAGCCCTAATAAACATAAGTATTTGCTAAATTTCTCATTTCAGTATATAAGCATATTGTCCATTTACATTCATCACAATATAAAATACAGTTATTGGCATCTCCAAACTGATCAGTTATATTATGAAGTGATAAATGATAATTTTGCTCCAACATGCATTTATTTGGTCTGTTGTCAAAAATCCAATGGTAAATATACTGTGCACTGGATGTAGTTGTATTTCTGAGATGAGTAATTTCTGAGATACAAAGTCTGATCGGTTCACAGGCTCTAACATAGTTCGAGAAAAAAAGATGCTGCACCTTCATATACTCACACTTGAGTTTCTATATAAAGTACCCCACCACCACCATTCTCACATGGTAGGATACAAACAGGGCTTCGTGATAATTATTATTTTATTTATTTTCTTTTTATTTGTTACTGATAGGGCTATGGAGTAAATGGGTGGATACTGACAGCATATCAAACTATGAGAATGTAGAATGCTTTCAAATAATAAACTTTTTATTTTGTATCTTCCAATAGACCACCACCCCTCCCCCTCACTCACACACATTGTGTGTGATGGTAAATCTTTCTTTTCCTCTTCCTCTGCTGTTCTATGCTCCCTCTCTCTCTCTCTCTCTCTCTCTCTCACTTGATCAATACTAGGATTTAAAAAAAAAACAGAGTGGTAAAGCAGGCGCTCTTCAGTTTCACATCGAGAGCACTGTAAGAGGAGACATGCAATATGTTCATCAGTTGTTTTTTTATGTATATATATTATAGGGGCACAGTCGTGCCCCTATAGTTAGGGTTGAGTAGGCACTTTAATGTTAAACCTCAAATTTTGCACTTTAATAACTTTGCAACCATTCAACAGATTTACACATAATTTAGCAACTGCTGTTTCATGGGGTAAATCTCTTGACGTGCAGATTTTGTTCTGGTCGGATGTGCAGATTCTAAGATCTGGATAGTGCAAAAACCTTAAAATTCACCCTTTTTTGCATTATATTTCTCATCACCCTGTGCACAGATGGTGTAGAATTTTAGTGTGAAATTTGTATGGTAGAAAGAGCTTGGGTCACAGAACAGGTTTGTACTCGTTTGTAGAAAAAACTGTTAATCTGTTCCAAAGTTATTGGACATGTTTTTCGTGAGGGGCCAATCCTTTTTCACCAGAAAAAAAGCATTTTTCGTGAGCTGCCATCTTGTTTTCTCTTTCTTCACACAACAAACTGTCATAACTCAACCCAGGAATGTCTTCTACAGACATCCAAACATGTATCTTGTTCATCGGAAGCTGATGAGCTTCACTGTGTAATTTTTTATAGCTCCCATGGCCTCCAAACTTTTTTTTTCAACTATTTAAGTCCTTTTTCATTCTCACGAAAAAGGATTTAACTGTGCCATCCCCTTTTAAATAAAGTATGCCACTGACGTTCAGTGGCACCCCCCATCTCCCTATTTTATATCATTAGTGTCTAGTAGCTCCCCCCCACCCTCCGATTCCCATATATTATTTATTTTTTTTTAAACATTGGTGTCCAGTGGTACCCCCACCCTTTGATTCCCATAAATGCTAAATGTAATTGTGCACCACTTCCTGCACATGTTATTGGTCTCCAGTGGTACCCCCCACCCTCTCATGTCCCTCTTAATGTTATTATTCCATTGGTAGCCAGTGGTACCCCCTACCCTCCTGTTATGTTCTAACATTTATTCTGGTCTTGTTCAGCAAACTCACACTGCAACAGGAGTACAGCAGCTTTCATTTTTATTCAGGTGCCTCTCTGGTCTCAGCAACAACACTCTCTCTCTGCTCTCTTTCTAGCTTACACATCTCGGAATGCTGCCCTCAAGTGCCAGAGGTAACGCAATGCATTACCATTTCACATACATAACATTTCCTCCCCACTAAATTATATTGTTACCAAATGAACAAGTATTAGCATTATTCACTATTATTAAGATGGTTCATTCTATGCTAGAGGTAGGGGGTAGACTGCCCCAGGCCTCGAACCAGTCCAGGGGATTATTCTGCCCCAATAATCTGATCTGGCTCTCTAACTACACAAAACATTTATTTCTTTTAAATGTCTCACAAATTCAAACGATCTGGAGGTTTTGAAATTCGGGATGGATAACGTTTCTCGTGACCAACCCTTGGCATGGCTGCCCTGTCTGGTACCTCCCTCCGATCCTCGGTTGGTGGTTGTACAGCCTTACCATTGCTCCTCTCCACCTCCTCCTTTGCATCTTCAGAAGGTGTTGAGACTTCCGTAGTGGGGCTTCTGTAAGCTACGGCAGATGGAATCCACATTTCCCGTGGGTTTTCTTCCCTGGAGGTGTCCCCATCTGTGCGCTGCTGAAGATCTAGGAGCTGTTCAGCATGACGTTTCCATTTCACTCCAGATTCAACATCAACTGTATACGACACTGGACCCAACTGAGATGTCACCACACCAGGGGTCCACTTCTCCCCCTTCCGGTAATCTCGAACAAGCACCTCTTGACCAACAATGAACTGTCTGTCCTTTGAACGAGCTTGCCGGTGCAGTATTTGAGATTCTTGGTTCTTCAAAACCTCTGATGCCACATCTGGCTTAAGCAAATCAAGACGGGAGCGAAGTTTACGCCATAAAAACAACATTGCTGGAGATTCTTTTGTTGTAGCATGGGGTGTATTTCGGTATGCCAGCAGGAAGTTATCCAACTTGTGTTGTAAGGTCAAGGACCCCCCCCCACCGATTTCAGAGCATTCTTCATGGTTTGCACAAAACGCTCCGCTTGACCATTAGTCGAGGGGTGATATGGGGCACTACGAATATGCCTCACACCATTGGACTTCAGAAATGCTGCAAAGTCACTAGAAATAAATTGTGGTCCATTGTCACTGACCAGCTGTTCAGGAATCCGTAATGCTAAATAGTCCTCACAGCACTTGAATGGTCTTACTGGTAGTAGTGGTGGTGTCCATAACTTGAATTTCGGGCCACTTTGAGTGGGCATCTACAACAATTAAGTACATGTGTCCCTCCCATGGTCCCGCAAAATCTACATGAATGCGCTGCCACACAGTGCACCTGGCCACATCCAGGGATGTAGAGGTGAGGGACACGGCATTTTCTGAACACGCTGACAAGTAGTGCATGTTTTTGCTTGTTGCTCAATTTGCAAATCAATCCCTGGCCACCAAATATAGCTTCTAGCTAAAGCCTTCATTCTCACTACGCCTGGGTGTCCCACATGTAGCTCGTCCAGAACACGAATACGTAGTTTTGAAGGGACAATCACCCAGACACCCCACATCAAGCAACCCTGCTGTACTGAAAGCTCATTACATCTGACGTAGAATGGTGATAACTCACCGTGAATGTCCTGGTTCACGGTAAAATTCCCTTTTGTTACTAAGTCCAAGACTCGAGACAACACAGGATCAACTTTTGTCTCCTTTTTAATTTCAGAACTTGTGATAGGTAATTTCTCAAGCTGACTGATGTAGAAGACATCGACAGTGTCCACCTTGTCACTGTGGGCTACCTGCAGAGGCAATCTTGAGAGCCCATCAGCATTGCCATGAAGAGCCGCCTTCTTGTATTCAATGCGGTAGTTGTGAGCTGATAAGAGAGCCCAACGTTGCATTCTGGCTGCTGCCATGGAAGGAATACCTTTGTGGGGGCTGAAAATGGTCGTGAGGGGACGGTGATCAGTGAGGAGTGTGAATTCCCGACCACAGAGGTATTGGTGGAATTTGCGAACTCCGAACACTATTGCCAAAACTTCTCTCTCAATTTGGGCATAGTTTTGTTCAGCTTTGCTGAGAGTTCTGGATGCAAAGGCAATTGGCTTGTTGTCCCCATTCGGTAGAACATGAGAAAGAACTTCTCCCACCCCATAAGGTGAGGCATCACACGCCAGTCTGATGCTCAGCTGTGGATTATAGTGAATGAGCACATCTTGAGAAATAAGTTGCTTTTTGGCCTTCTTAAACGCACTCTCACAGTCCTTTGTCCAACACCAGGACTTCCCCTTGCACAGCAAGCCATTTAGTGGGTTGAGAATTGTAGCCAGATTGGGAATAAACCTGCCATAATAGTTTAACAGGCCCAAAAACGACCATAACTGGCTCACATTTTCCGGTGCTGGGGCGTCCACAATAGCTTTTTCTTTCTCAGGCGATTTGTGTAAGCCCATTGCATCTATGGTATGGCCCAAGTACTCCAATGAAGTCTTGAAAAATTCACACTTCTCCTTCTGGACACGAAAGCCAAAATCTTCCAATCGTTGCAGAACTGCATCCAGGTTCTTCAGGTGCTCTGCATCATTCCTTCCGGTCACCAGTATATCATCCAGGTAACAGTGAACATTTGGAAGACCTCGTAAAACCTGGTCCATAGCTCGCTGAAATATGGCTGGAGCTGATGCAATGCCAAAAGGTAGGCGATTATAGCAGAAGAGACCCTTTTGGGTGGTTATTGTGAGATATTTCCTTGAGTTTTCGTCTACTCTCATTTGCAGATAAGCATGTGACAGATCCAGCTTACTGAAGCATTGGCCCTGTGCCAGCGATGCAAACAAGTCTTCGATGCGTGGAATCGGATACTGTTCCACACACAGAACTGGATTTATGGTTACTTTAAAGTCTCCACATATTCGCACGGACCCGTCTTTCTTTACCACTGGCACTACTGGGGTTGCCCAGTCACTGCACTGTACCGGTGACAAGACTCCAGCTTCGGTTAGGCGAGTTAATTCGGCCTCCACTTTCAGTCTGAGTGCATAAGATACTAGGCGAGGTTGACAAAACTTTGGTTTGTGCTGTGGCTTCAAAAACACTCTTGCCTCAATGCCTTTCATTGTGCCTAGCTCCTCTTTGAATAAAGGAGCATGTTTGTGCAACACTGCTTCTAGAGTGTTGTGGTCACCCGTAATAACAGTCCTTATCTCCTGCCAGTTAAGGCGTATTTTCTTCAGCCATTCTCGGCCTAAGAGTGAAGGGTAGTTACCTTTAACCACGTACAAAGGCAGTAGTGCCATTTGCCCATTTATTTTCACCTGCACCTTGATGACACCTTCAGGTGAAATTACCTCGCCAGTGTATGTCCTCAGTACAACGTCTGTCGTTTGCAGGGGTAGATGTCTCAACATAGTTTCATACTTGTCTGTAGAAATCAATGAAACTGCAGCCCCTGTGTCCAATTCCATTTTCAGTGGTTTCCCTTCAATTTCAGGTGTTACACAGATGGTTGCCGTTTCCCCTTTAAGAGTCAGCACGTGCAATGCTAATTCAGTATCAGTGTCATCACTGCACGTTCCCTTTTTTTTTCACACCACGTACTTCTTTCTTTCTACATTTCGCAAATTGCTTCCCTTTGCTTCCATTGATTTCCCTTCCTTTCTTTCTCCCTCTGCACACTCGCCCAATGTGGCCTTTCTTCCCACAGTTATGACATGTCTGTTATTTGAACCAGCAATCCTTATCACTGTGATTAGCCTTCCCACAGCGACCACATTTATTAGGCTTCCTGGGAGAAGAGAAGGATAAAGCATTTACTTTCAGGGAATCACTTAAGTGCTGAGCCTCCCATGCAGCTGTTTCCATCGATACAGCGATCTCTATCGCTTTCTTGTATGTCAGTCCCACCTCCGTTAAAAGACGCTTCTGTGTCGCTTCACTTTTCAAACCGCACACAAATCTGTCCCAGAGGGCATCATCTAAATGGGTGCCAAACTCACAATGCTCAGCTAATTTCTTCAGAACAGCCACATACTGCGCAACAGACTCACCCTCTGCTTGATTTCGTTTGTGAAAGCGAAATCTTTCAGCAATCACCAGAGGCTTAGGAGAGAAATGTGTCTATAAGACCTCCACAATACTGGCAAAAGTTTTCTCCCCGGGCTTTTCTGGCGCTATTAGACTTCTCAGCAAACTGTACGTTGTGCTGCCCATGACACTCAGTAAATCAGACCCTTGTTTTTCATCACTTATATCATTTGCTGTGACAAAATGTCCAAATCTCTCAATATAAGTTGTCCATTGTTCCACATTTTCATCAAAGGCATCAATATGTCCTATGGTCGCAGCCATCTTTATGTGTCTCTCGCGGGTTCACTCGTGTGTCCAAAAGTTACATCTCAGGAAAAACCCTCACAGCTGTAATTCGTTCTGGTAAGGTACCGGAGAGTAATTAAACACCTCGTCGCCAATTATGTTATGTTCTAACATTTATTCTGGTCTTGTTCAACAAACTCACACTGCAACAGGAGTACAGCAGCTTTCATTTTTATTCAGGTGCCTCTCTGGTCTCAGCAACAACACTCTCTCTCTCTGCTCTCTTTCTAGCTTACACATCTCGGAATGCTGCCCTTAAGTGGCAGAGTAACGCAATGCATTACCATTTCACATACATAACACCTCCGATCTCCCTTTTAATCTATAAGCAGAAAACCATCCATCGATGTCTTTATTTTATTTTTTGAAACCTGTTAAGAAAAAAAACATCCACCGCAGCTCACACCCGCAACCCCCCACCCAACCTCCCACTGTGCACCCGCTTCCCCACACACCCTTCTCCTTCCCACACACCCTGACTTACCTGATGTGCTCACAACGTGAAGATATGGTCTCCGATCAAAGACATGTCTTGCTGCTGGAACCAGCGACTGCCGTATAACGTAGATGCAGTTCAGTTCCAACCACAGTTACCTTACCTGTCATACAGCAGTTGTCAGTTCCAGCAGCCAAGATGTGTCTTCGATCAGAGAGCAGATCTTTACATTGTGAGCACAGTAAAATAAGGATACTATTGTAATATCTCAAAAAGTAAGGAAATAAGTTGCAAAAAAATTCATTAATGGCCCAGTTAGGGTCAAAGCAACAAAAGTTGGGAAATGAGGCAGTAGGGTTTCTAACCCTAACACTCCACCCTCCCAAACCAAGCAGGAGAGCAGGTGTAGGGTGTGCCTTGGAGTTTTCAAACCTAACGCTCACCTCATTCTCATCAAGTCTACACATCTGATCTTATTTACAGATGGAATGGGGTGTGCATTAGGCTTGAAAAGCCCAAGGCACCCCTCACACCTGCTCTACTGCCTGGTTTTGGAGGGTGAGGTGTTAGGAATGGAAACACTAATGCCTCATTTCCCAACTTTTGTCACTTTGACCCTAACTGGAGCATTAACAACGTTTCTTGCAACATGTATGTATGTATATATAGATATATGGTTCTATGTGACAAAGACGATCGCCATTATGGCAAATGTTTATCGGTGAAAATCAGTTTTGCCGATGCACACCCAAGCGCATGGCAAAACGGCGCTGGGGACTTACATTTTGTATGTTTATGTAGGGGGCTATGACCCCTGACCCCTACAGAGGATTATCAACCTGGGGTGCAAATAAAAAAAATTTGGGCTGGATGCAACAAAATGTATACACCTGACCCAGCCCTCTCGCAGCTGAAGCCTGCGACCCACCCACCACACCACAGAGCAGCTTGACAGCCCATTGCCACAACATGCCACACAAACCCTCCCTCCCCTTCCGCCATGCTTGCTCCCCCTGCATGTGTGTGTGTATATATATATATATATATATATATATATATACACAGAATGTCACTATACCTGCAGTCCCCCTCCCATCCAGTAGCCGTCAGATAAGGCACTGCTATTGAGTCACCCTTTTTGGTGTGCGCTCAATAGTTATCAATGGATGCATATATATATATATAAAGGAGATGTGTCTGAAGGAAAAATGTTATTTATGGTTTAGTACTAATAGACAGTATAAATTGATTGTTAGTAAAAATTTTGGGGTACAGCTATTGAATCTAACAGTAACCATTTTATCTGTACACTAGACATGCTGCCAGTAAAATGATCAGCGAGTCACAATACATAAAACAATTGTATTGCCTGACTTATAAATCACATATACAAATAAAAACAAGTTTTGAAGGAAAAGCAAATTGGAAATGGTAGGCACTACTGTATGTACAGCGATATGATTCGAGCCATAGACTACTACTACATAGACCAGGTCCTGAAATCACGAAGAGAGACATCTATAGTTATGGAACTTTCTAAGGAGTAAAAAAGTGGAGGGTGCGGGGTGTGTGTGGTATGGGAGTTGAAGGTCCCAGTATGAGCACTGGATCTGTAACAATGTTATGTGGCTGGGCAGGGATCAGTAAAATAGATCATCAGCAGTGCATGGGAGGGAGGGAGGGAGGTAGTTTAAGGTGGCCCAGCAGAAATCAGTAAGTGGGACAGATCGGTGGCAGCAGGTCAGGAGGTTCAATATGAACTATACATTGTCCATGAACAGCAAACAGACCTATTTTGCAATACACCCAACCCTATCTGAGCCCAAATGCACCTTGCTCCCTTCCAGCTCAGAAGCATACCTCTCAACTGTACCACATTACGAGGAACGTTCCTCATTTTACTTCACAAAAGATCCCTGTTCCACATTGTGAGGACTTGTTCCACATTCAAAGTCAACATTTTAAAGCAAAAATCCATTGTAAATAATGCAAAAATATATTATTCAATTAATAACAGGCTTTCTGAACATAAATGCAACATTTTAACAGTGTTTTGAGCTTCTTGGGTAAAGATTTGATTAAGTGGTCCACAATTTGCCCATTTGTTCCACATTTTGATGGGCAGTGTTCCACATTTGGGGTACAAAAGGTTGAGAGGTATGCTCAGAAGCCATCTAAACAGTCAGTCTCCCAACTGATAAGAGAAACTGAATTGATTTCTGTTTTGTACCCTCTCTCTCAGCTAAATGTTATGTGTGCATTAATAAAACCTGCTGCAAGGCACATTTTGACAAGGCGCACTTAATGTTTTTTATGTATTCCAGGGCAATCATCTCAGCACCTGTGATTGTTTGAATGTTCACAGCAAGTGTCTGACTTCATTTTCATTTTTGTATCAATTTTTTATGACATGAGCTTTTGAAAGAGAAGTTTCTCTATTGTTGTGTGTTGACAGAATTTCCCAGTCGAGAGTTACATGCCTTCTTATTTTGCAGTTTGCAGCAGTTTTAATCAGGCTATGCAAAACTGTAAATTAAAATTAAACATGCCGATGTCCTGAAATTATTACACACCTGATTACATTCTGATAGACAGATGGATAGATAGACAAATGGAAAGAGAGATAAGCAGATAGGTAGGTAGGCAGATAGAGAGAAAAAGACAAACAGAGAACAGGGGATCAGCAGCTCACTGCTCTCACTGCAGCCAGCAGCAGGACTCCAGCTCAGCTGCAGAACTCACAAAAGTCCCGCTGTTCTCATACACAGAATATGGGTGAATGGCTCTCTTGCTAAGCTGGGTACCCTGGATTTTGGGGTGCCCTGAAAAGGAATTTCTGGCAAGTTTAAAAAAAAACTGCAGAATCTAGCTGTTTAGCTTGGTTTAGGTGCGTTTTTTTAAACATTATTTTCATGCATTTTCAATATTTGTGAGTTTAAAATCAGAAATAAAATGTCAGCCAACACGATCTGTATTTTTTCGGCACAAGCAGTAAATCATGAAAAAGAACAGTCATGATTATTTTTTTTTAACAGTTTGTGAGGTCAATCATCAAAATAAGCAATTGCAATCCTTGTTTTTTATCGTTCATGTCAGGATGTTAACTCTAAAATCATTATAACTCTGGACCATATAATATTTTTTCACGAAACCTTTCAAAGGCACACCCTTGGCTTGGGCCCCTTCAACCCTGAAAATTTCATGAAAAAATTCCACACTGTCTAGGCTGTTGGTGAAAGCAAAAAATATCCAATGTCAAGTATAGGGAAACCAAACATGTTTTTTTTCTCACTTTCTTGTGCTCCATATCTCAAAAACTGAACAAGTTGCCATCACAAAACTTTTCATGTCTTAAGACGCTGGCAGCCTGACTGTGTGTGCCAAATTCTGGGCTATTTCTCCAAAGGATACCAAAGTTATTAAGGTGCAAAAATTGGGGTTTAACATTAAATATTCTACTGAACCCTAACTATAGGGGTGTTATCGCACCCCTATGTTATAAATGCATTGCTGACCCAGTGCTGAATTGGAATGAATGTGCATGATATGGCTTACTTAATTAATAAAGCAACATGACTGAAAGCATTCCAAAAAACACTTGAGGAATTGGGATCAAACAATTAAATGAAATTGTACTACGTCTATTTTATTTATAATAAAAAGGTTAGGGTCAGATATTTTCTGATGTGAAGTTGCACTGCAGCTTCGTGTTGTAATGGAATTGCGTTCACTTAAAGGAGCGCTACACTCACATATCGTAAATGTTTGCAGTTTACTTGCCACAAATCAGCTCCATTTCTATAGCAGCTGAGGGATATAAACATTTGTTTTGGTTTATTTTTACTGTTAGCAGTAGTCCTCTGTAACTAACCAGGGTGCCTCCATTTTCTGACTGTTGAAATCTCAGTTGTTTCTAAGCACTACATTAGCAGTGAGAGATGATGTGTCAACAACTATTAGTCTTCACAGTATGCCTGTCTATTGATTAAGCAATAATCCATGACAGGGTGTGGGTTAAACTGGCATTTACCTACGCCTGGTGAGGTTTGGTCTCAAGACCGCAGGCTAAGTGACCTCACCACATCAGAACAGGGTAAATCCCAGCATAACTCACATTCTGGAATAGAGTATTGCGATTATACAATTGGTATCAAGTAAAAGAAAAAATTATTAAAAGGTTTACATAAAAAAAAAATTATTTATACTTTTTTTGGTGTAATAGCCTTGCCCTGTGTTAAATAGTCCTGTGTTACTAGGTAGAATATGATTGTAGGAGACATCCCACCCCCCCGAAGTGACCCACACACATATTCTATGATAATTTATTTATTTAAAGAGCGCTATGAGATGAAAGGATGTCATGTGCATGACTGTAATGGAACAAGTCTGTTGAGAGCTGTGAGCTGCTGGCTTAGTCCAGCTTTGGAGAGAGAGCATGGTGCAAGTGATGAGTGCCTGCCATTTGTATTTAGTGTTAGGAAGTGCTGGAGGTTGAGTTTGTTGGTTTGGTGCAGCAGTATCATGAAAATAGCCAATGTGGGGGGGTGATTTTTTTTTTTTTAGTTTTTTAATCACAGCAATGGTTTGGGATGAATCTGCAGTCAGGAGTGACAGTTTTTCTGAGAGCAAGCCAGGCAGGTGTGAACAGTCACACTGAAAGATGTTGAGGGACTGATAAAAGTTAAAAGAAGTCAGTGAAAGTGGGTTTGGGGATTGTTTTACAAGAAAAGTCATTTTGGGTTGCTTGGTGTACTGCTGTGCTTTGGTTTAACAGTTCAGGCTGGTGTCTAAATGAAGTTTTCAGAACAAAAAGGTGTACTGATCTGTACTTTTCACATCGTTCGGCTGGGAGGACTGGAACTTTACATAGAAACATTGAAATTGTCATTAGGTAAGGACCTTCAGTCGACCTAGTATGCCCCATTACCCCTAACAACTGCATTACCTCATGCACTGCTGGAATTAGGTTTTGCTTGCCCCTCCCCAGGTACCAGTAAACATCAATGCCTATCTCAAACATTTCTGAAACCTATAATCCTTTTTGCCCCTACCACCTCTGCCAACAGGGCGTTCCACTTGTCCACCACCCTCTCTGTGAAGAAGTACTTCCTCACGTTCCCTTTTAGACCCCCCCTCCAGTTTCATCATGTGCCCCCTCATCTTTAAGCATCTTTTTCTTTGGAAAATAGTATTCTCCTGCACCTTGTTCTTCCCTGTATAGTATATAAAAGTCTCAATCATATCCCCCCCCCTCCTCCAAGGAGTACATATTTAATTCCTTCAACTTCTCCTCATAAGGCTTGTGATGCAGTCCCTGCACCATTTTGGTTGCCCTCCTCTGAACTGCCTCCATCCTATCTCCTTATGTAGATGAGGCCTCCAGAACTGGACACAGTACTCGAGGTGTGGCCTCATTAGTGTCCTGTATAGTGGAATTGTGACCTCCCTTTTTCTGCTGTGGTTCCCCTGCCTATGCATCCCAGCATTCTGTTGGCCTTTCCTGCTGCCTTGTCACACTGCCTACCTACCTTGAGGTCATCAGAGATGATCACCACCAGGTCTTTTTCCTGCTCGGAGCATGCTATCCCCCCCCCCCCAAGTTGATATGTAGCTCTTTGGGTTTTGTGCCCTATGTGCATTATCTTGCACTTTTTTGCATTGAACCCCAGCTACCAATCCCTTGACCATTGCACATCGATTCCCCCAGGCATGTCCAGCCTGTTGCAGACCTTAGTGTCATCAATGAACAGGCAAATGTTCCCTTTTAGACTCTCTGCAATGTCACCGATAAAGACATTAAAGAGGACTGGACCCAGCATTGATTTCTGTACCCCATTAGTCACTTTACCCTCTGCAGAATGTATACCATTTATCACCATCCTCTGAAACCTATTATCTAGCAAATTCTCCACCCTCTTCACTACCTTCTTGCCCACCCCCTGTGTTCCCCAGCTTGTCTAACAACCTTCTTTGCAACACAGTGTCAAAGGCCTTGCTGCAATCTAGGTAGGCCACATCCACCGCCCCCACCGATCTACCTCCCTGGTTACCCAGTTGAAGAACTCATCGAAGTTAATCTTGCACGACCTTCCTCCCATAAAAACATGCTGCCTTGGGTCCTGTAGACAGATGACAACCAGGTGTTCCACCATTCTTTCCTTCAGATGTGTTTCCATGACCTTTCCCACTACTGAGGTCAGGCTGTGGTTCCTTGTTTCCTCCCTGTTACCACTTTTGTATAGAGGGACTCATCAGCTCACCTCCAGTCCCTGGATATAGCCACTGTTTCCAATGACAGGTTGAACAGGGTAGTCAGAGGCACTGCTAACACCTCTCTTAGCTCCCTCAATATCCTGGGGTGTACCCATCTGGTCCCATAGCCTTATCGACTCTTATTGCAGCCAGTTCCCTGAGGACCCTTTCTTTTGCAGAGGAACCTGTGTCCATTTCTGTGCCCTCCCTGCCCTTATTACTTATTGCTGGCCCATCTCCTGCCCCCCCTTTTGTAAAAACTGAACAGAAGTATTTGTTCAGTATATCTGCTTTCTGGTGGTCATCCTCTACCCTACCCCCATTCACCCCTTTCAGACTCACAATCCCTCCCCTTGCCTTCCTTTTTTCACTAATGTACCTGTAAAATGTTTTGTCCCCTCTCACCACTGAGTTTGCTATGTGTTCCTCTGTTTGTGCCTTGGCTTCCCTAACTGCCTTTCCTGCCTCCCTTTGCTTTACCAGGTGCCTCTCATTATCCCCCCTCCTCCTGTGTCTTTTTGTATTGCTTAAATGCTATTTTTTTTAGCTTTAACCTTTTCCGCTACCTCCTTTGAAAACCATAGTGGTCTCTTCCTTCTTTTCCCCTTACTAACCTGTTTGACACAGAGTTGTGTTGCCATTGCAATCCCTGCTTTGATCATTGCCCACTGTTCCTCTACCCCATTCTGTTCCCCTACACTGACCAGTGCTTCTTCTAGGCATTTTCCCATCTTTATGAAATTTGCCCTAGTAAAGTCTAGGATTCTTGTCCTTGTGTGGCTGGGTTCTGCCCCTTTAGTTATTTCAAATGACACTGCTCGATAATCACTGTTCCCCAGGTGTTCCCCTACTGTAACCCCTGTTACACTATCCCCGTTTGTGAGCACCAGGTCTAGTGGTGCCATCTCCCATGTGAGATCTATGACCAGCTGCTTAAGGAATACCCCCTGTAGGGAGTCCAAGATGTTCCTGCTCCTAGCTGTTGCTGCCACGGGGAGACCCCAGTCCATGTCCGGCAGATTGAAATCACCAACCAGCAACACCTCTCCCTTGTTCACCATCCTTTAGATTGCTAGCATTATCTTTTTGTCTACCTCCTTCCCCTGAGCTGGTGGTCTGTATATTACCCCTGTGTGGATGGATGTTCCCTTACTCCTTTCTAGTGTAACCCACAGTATCTCCCCTCCTCCCTGTTCCCCTTGAACGTCTGTGGCCTTTATGCTTTCTAGGAGACAGTATTGCGCAGTGGGTTAAGGCTCTAAGCTGCATATCTGGAGAACTGGGTTTGAATCCCACAGCTGCCTAGGTGCGTACTGTGTGATCCTGACTGAAGAAGTCACTTAACTTCCTTGTGCTCCCAGATCAGATCTGGAAACAAGCTTCGGCTTAGTGTGCTACTCCTGGTTAAACAATGTTCTCTTCCTTTTTCTTTCACATAAGAGCCACTCCTCCTCCCTTCCTGCCTACTCAGTCCCTCTTGAATAGCTTTTAACCCAGTATGGACACTTCCCAGCTCTAGTTTTCATTACACCAGGTCTCTGTGATAACCATAATGTCCAATCCAGATTCTAAAATGGTAGCCTTGAGGTTAGCTATCATGTTACTCAGACTTCAGGCATTTGCACACATGGCTTTCCAGGATGTGGTGCCCCTCCCCTGCTATTCTGCCTTATACCTCTCCCTTTTCTGATCATAGTCCTCATCCGACCCTCCAGGCTCCTAGTCCCTTGTCTTTGTGTTGACCTGAACACTCTGTTGTTTTTTTTCTCTTCATGAGTTCCCCTGTAGTTCGTGTGCTTCTGGGGGGGGGGCATACGCCTATCTTTCCTCCACCCCCACCCTCCAGCTAGTTTAAATGCTTGCTGATGAAGCACTTAAACTTTTCACTAAGGACCATGGTCCCCTTCCCGGATGAATGTAGGCCATCACATCTATACAGGCCCACATCCCCCTCAAGTGGGTCTCCAGTTCCCATGAAGCCAAAGCCCTTCTCTCCACACCATTCCTTCAACCACAAGTTGAACTTCTGGATGCAGAATGTCCTGGCCTCCCCCTTGCTGTGGACAGGCAGTACCTCCGAGAAGGACGTGGAACTTGCTACCTGATTTAGGCCTCTCCCCAATTCCTTGAACTCCATGGCTATGCTGGGATTTACCCATGGGTAAAGACCTCAGCCAACCAATCAGGTTACTGGATTTCATACACCCAGTGTATCATTTAAACTTTTTATTATTTATTTATTTAAATGTTTCACTAGGAAGGCACGCTAAGCAACAAGTTGCTCATCTCCCGGTGCAACCTGGGGGGTAGGGGGAACATGAGGATAGTTTACAGAGATTTGGTACACAATATAAATTTACAGTAGATTACATTCAAATAATTTGAGCAGACTGTACAGGAGTAATGAAATAGTGAGATGCTAACAGTTTTGAACTAGATGGATACTATGTCAACACCTTTGGACTAGATAGATACAACAACACAAAATAACATTTAGGCATACAGTAAATGACATGTAACTGTGTAGCTAAAAAATGGCTGAATAGAATTGTTGTAGTTTGATCTAGGGAAATTAGTGAGGAGCAAACACAGGCAGAACAGGTTGGCTAAGGTATAACAGAAATGCAAGTTAACTACAAGTGCAGTAGAGACTAGGGGTCAACCATAGCTAGGGCTACGTAAGGGGGAGAAGGGAAGGTGAGAGAGAGGTAGGTATGTTGGTAGGCAAAGAAACCGGGAGGGTGGAAGGTGATGGAACAAGGAGGCAAAGGAAAAGGTAAGAGGAGAAAGGTCTGCTGGGACCTGACCAATCCAGTATGCTGAGGACCCTGCCTGCACAAGCCAGGGGTCAAGCACGACAGGACGGGAGCAGATTGTGGCAGCAAGAGGTAGAGTACAATAAGAGGGAAGCAGGTTGCAGGCAGTGAGGGGGAATAGGCTTCAGAAGAACGGAAGAGAGGGTGAAGTGAGAGAGAAGAGAGGCCGAGTCCCAGCCCTTCAGGATGTGGAGAAGTGGAGGGAAGAGTTGGGTTAATGGTGTAAGGATAGGGTAGAGATTGGCCCTTGGTACAACTTTGGATGATTGAGAAATCACAGTACGAGAACAATGGAAGGTCTGATGGGAAGGAATTGGAGGAAGGGATGGAATGCTTTTTTTTTTTTTAGGTGGGTGGGGGGTGGAGTTGTAGCAGGGGCATTGCATAGGTACAGAAGAGGGGTAGGATTTGTCAGGGGCTTAGAGGGGGGAGTTAGGGAGAGTTGTAGCAGGAATAGCTAGGTGCAAGGAAGTTTTTAAGGGCAGAGCTGATGGAGTAGTAGGACGATGAGTGACGAATCTGAGGGGGGGGAGAGAATTCCACATTTTGGGGAGGCGGTGTGAGTAACCAGATTGGCCGATGAGGGTGGTTCTGAGGGGGACCGCCAGAGTAAGGGAGTCGGATGATCTAAGGGAGTGAGAGGGAGTGGGGGTGTTATAAATGAGGAGAAGAGGTAGGAAGGGAGTTAACCCAGCCAGTGCTTGGAGGTGAATTTAGCGCAGTGGGAGAGTCATCTGTTTGTAAGAGAGGGGAAGGATAGGGCATGATAGAGATCACAGTGTTGGGTGCGAGAGGGAGCATCAAGGGCAAAATAGCAGAAGGAATTAAAGAGGGTATCCAATCTGGCCAGGTAGGACTTGGGAGCAGCACCATAGACTACATCACAGTAGTCGAAGATGGGCAGTATCATCTTCTGAACAAGTTCATGCCTAGCCTAACCACAGAGGGGATACAACTACAGTTCCTGAACAGGGCACCAAGCTAGGGGCGTAATTTTTGGGGGATGGTGTCAATATGTCTGAAGAAGTTTAGGTGTTGATCCAGCCAAACTCCTAGGTACCTGAAGGAGGATGTGTCCTCAAGTAAAGTCCCATCAAGGGTGTGGAAAGTGGGCAGGGAGGGAAGCCTAGAGTCTGCCTTGTGCCAAAGGTCATGGAGACAGTTTTCTTGGTGTTGAGAAAAAGTTGATGGCTAGCAAACCAGAGCTGAACCTTGTCAAAGTCTTGCTGCAAGTTGGATGTAACCTCAGCTGGGCAAGAGCCAGATGCCTACAGGACCGTGTCATTGGCATACATGTGTATGGCAGTGACAGAGGAGCAGACAGATGGAAGGTTGTTTTGGAAGATGGAGAATAATAGGGGCCCTAGCACTGAGCCCTGAGGGACTCCAGTATTAATTGGGAGGGAAGGGGAAATGACATCAGAGATCCTAACTGATTGGGTTCTACCAGTGAGGTAGGCCTTGAGCCAGCCAGCGGCTGAAGGAGATAGGCCAGCTGTTGAGAGGGAGTCAAGGAGAAGGGAGTGGGAAACAGTGTTGAAAGCCTTGGTGAGGTTGACAAAGATGGCTGAGATGATTTGGCCGTTGTCCATTCCGGTAAGGACAGAATCAGTGAACCAAAGTAGGGAAGTAGCGGTGGAGTGATTTTTCCTGAAGCCAGATTGGAAAGGGGTGAAGTAGGAGGTGTCAGCTAGAAATGAGGTAAACTGGGAGAGTACAAGGTATTCTTGTAATTTAGCTAGGGTAGGGAAAGCGGAGAGATAGGGCAGTGATTTCCAGGGGAAGATGGGTCACCACCTTTGGGAAGAGGGAGGACCACAGTATGTCTCCATGGGGTAGGGACTGAAGCAGTAGAAAATGAGAGGTTTAGAATTAGAGAAAGAGGATAGGCAATGGCTTAGGCAGAGAGAGAGAGAGAGAGAGAGAGAGGAGTTTGGGGTCTGGGCCATCTGGGCCATCTGGGGAGGAGCCTTTTGAGGGGTCGATAGTGAGGAGGGCTTGTACCATGTAATTTGGGGAGACTGTATTGAAGGAGAAGAGGAGGTGGGAGGAGGGGGAGGAGAGGTACCATTGGAGAGAGGAGAGAAGTGAGGGTAGGATGGGAGGGATTTCAGTAGCTCAGTGGCACAAGTGGTATAGTAGGAGTTAAATTCAGCAGCTACGGCACCCAGGTCGGCCACAAGGCTATCATTTATTTTAAGCGTGGGGGTTGGGGTGGGAATGAAAAAGAAAACACCCAAGATAGTTGTGGAGAACTACTGCTAACAGTAAAAGTAAACTAAAACAAATTTTTTAATCTCCCAACTGCTATAGAAATGGAGGTAACTTGTGACAGGAAAACAGATAACAGTTACAACGTGTGAGGGTGTATTGCTCCTGTAAAGCAGTGATATATGTCCTATCTGAGAGTGCTCTCTCAATTAAAAAATGCACTTTTCATAACAAGGATCATTTGCATGAACTGTCCACAAGTTAGGACCAAATATAGGGAAAGTATATCATTAAATGATTACATTCTTAAGATGATCTACTGCTATAAATGTCTTTACAGTGGTTTAATTTGAACACTGAATGTGCAGCTGTATGAACCTTTATTCTGTAAAGCAGAAGCAGCTCTTAGCTGTGCCATATTCCACAAGCTTACATTTTTGAAAGACAGCTTGGAAAACAGTAAAACATTTGTAGCCTGAGTAAGCACTGCTGATTTTAACAGCACTGACATTACATTCAATACCTTTCCTTCTGTTTGATTTTCAGCAACTGGAAGAAGGGGAGGAAGGTGATATGGTCTTTGATCCAATGCTAGACCATGAAGGAATCTGCTGTTCAGAGTGCAGACGTAGCTACACACACTGCCAGAGGATATGTGAACCTCTCCATGGCTACTATCCTTGGCCCTACAACTATCAGGGATGCCGCGTCTCCTGCAGAATTATTATGCCATGCAGATGGTGGGTTGGACGTATACTCGGTGTTTTGTAACCTGCCTACTGTGACCTTGTTTTGCAGAAAAAAACATATGCAAAAAGAAACAGAGACTACAACCAGAAAATCATTCAAAACCTCTATTTACTAAAAGAAAAGTGAATTTTCATGTTATAAAAGGGTATGATTCATTCCAGATGTAAATAAAAAATTACTGTTCATGTTAGCTAATTTCAGATGTCTTTACAGTTAGAGTGTAGATTCTACCATTTATTTAGACAACCATACACTAAACTATACTACAATGTGCAATATAACACCCCAGAACATGTAGTGAGGCAGCGCTCTCTACACAATGCTATATATCAAGCAATAACAATGATTTACTACAAAGACAATTTGCAACAGCCAAAGCCTTTCTTTTTAAATATGACTATCAATTAAAAAATTAGTACTCTGTTAAGGTTCCCTCTCATCTTGTGTATTCACATAAATAAATAAAAAATAAGTTGCTTGTTTTGTCATTCAAATATAATTATTTGTTCAGTGAAAAATCATCCAAGCTTTGAGGACTAAAAAAAGGAAAGTAGGTGATGTAAGCAGAGCCTTTCCAAAGGACTTCTTGAAGAGCCTATGAAAGATAATTAAAAATGTTGCAATGTGCAGTATATCTCAGAACACAAGGATGCAAAGAGAATCATTTGGCAACAGAATCATGCACGTTACACTGGGTTGGCAGCACAGAACACAAATTGTGGGTGTGCAAATAAGGTGCCTTTATGTTGTGATTGTTCATGGAAAACATTTGTGTTTTGTCATGCAAAATAATGTTTACTGAAAAATAGGAAAGAAACTACCAGAGACCTACCTGCCACTTGTTAAGTCTTTCACACAGTGGAAGAAAACAAATGTGATGTACAGTAATTCCTTCTTCAGAATCAAAACCTTCAGCAGAACAAGTGACAATGCTTCTAAGATGACAAGGCTGGGTAAGGCAAGGAGCAATGCAGTGAAGAAGAGAGAAAAATTCATACTTACCAGAATGTTCCTTCTTTGTGAATTATGATGTATCCCTGTAGATTCTGAGTCCTAAGTTATGCCCTATCCCTGAAGGAGAAGGTGGATAATAGGGTATTAAAGTTAGATAACCTTTGTTTCATTGCTTTGGTGCTGAGGTTCTTTGTCTTTTAGATCTTTCATATTTTAGGCTCACCGTGACCCAAATCCATAACAGCATCATAGAGCTAGTTCCCTCTACAGATGAGGCACATTGATGAATCCTGAGAAGGACAAAACATGTGTCTCTGTCCTGTGTTTTCAGTCTTTGCAGATTGTGGGAGGCCATTTGACACCATACACTCTTATTTAAGCTGCAGTTTGAATTCTTTCATGCTGAGTTACATATACTGTACCTTCCATGATGCTTCGCATCATTCGGGCATGTCTAATTCTGTATTTCTTTGAAACCTGGCTTTAGTGTCAGTGTCCTTCCTGGTAACCCTTACCTCAGTACTTTTGTGCTGAAGTTCTTTGTGTTTGTTAGATTACTCAACACACTCCGATACACTCCTCATTTCAGTCTTCCCTAGTAGTTCAGTCCACTTCTTTATAGTCACATACCATACAGTAAACTAGAGAATAAAACAATATTAATGGAGAACAATTTTCTGTTTTCTATTTTTGCTCAAAAAACATTTTACAGCAAATAGTAACTGTTCTGAGAAAGGATTACTAGGAAATTAAGTATGAGTTAACAATGCCAGAAAAGAAGTCATACCACCCCCTGTAAATCTACAGTATCAGATCAGAAGGCAGATATTTAAAACTTTGCACTGGGCACAAATCGTTTGCACTTGGTTTGTGCCAGCTTTGCACTGGTCCACTATATTCAAAAGGCCAAATAGCACAGGAAAACTGCATTAGCACCGGGCAAAAGTATAATGTATGCAAGGGGCAAAAAGAGGGGGTGTGTATGTGAATTCAGGCGCAATGCTATATTCAGTGCATTAGCGCTGCGCAACATGCTTTTGTGTGACTTAGCGCAACACTTTGCATGGTGCAAAATTACCACCTAAGAAAAGGTAGTCTTAACTCTGGGAAAACCAGCTTTGCGTGACTTTGTGGCTTTGCGCTACTTTGTGTGACATAGAACCATGGTTTATGGAACTCTGTAATTCATAAGTGTGAATCCTGGTATTTGCAAGGATCTGCCAGTGGTGCTTTATTGACCCTAACCAGTAAATATTAAACACAGAAAGAACCAGACATGGAAGAAACATGCTGCACGTGGATGGCACCTCCGATGTTGCTATCATCTGCCACCGGTCCCAGCCATGCCAGGCATTAAGTGGTGATCCGGAGCCCAGTGGACACCATGGCAGTGTGTCAATATAGCACACACCTGCAGACCACCCTTCAGTGGACACCAACAGAATCCAGCACAGACATGCAGCACTGGGGGCATGGAGGGTGTTGAGGGGAGGATGTACAGGTGGCCAGTCTGCACCACATACTGGGTGCTGCCACAAGTCTGGGACAAACCACGCAGTGCAAATGGTCCAGTGTTGGGAATACCACAACACCAGTGTGCCTGTCTGATGTTATGTGCCCCCCAGCCACATACCACACATCTGTATAGACACCACAGCATACACAGCCAGCCATGTATATGTCACTGTGATTATCCCATGCCAGTGGTGCAGCATCTGTGGGTCGCACAACAGCGTAACAGTAATGTCCACTGTCAGTACACACCTGCAAGATGGGCCTGTCACTGTGCAAAGTGCAGCAGTCATTGATGCCCTACACACCATAGGCTTTGCTGTGTCCCTCACACTACTGGCCCCCTTGTTACTATAGCGTCTGCTGTGCATTATAGCAGAGGCTACAGTGTGACTATTGCATGCAGCACCACCACCACCTGTGCTGTGTAGTTTCTGGAGCACAATATTCTGTGCAGTTCTGTACAAATGTAGCCTGCAGCTACCACCATGCACTTCCAGATCGACCTACAGGTGGAGCTGTGGGCAGACCCAGCCAGTCCCTGTAGTTCCAGACAGACCTACAAGTAGAGCTGTGGGACCCTGTAATAGCGCTGGGCAAACTGCATGCAAATCAGGACATAATGAGATGCTAATCTGGATGTTTGCCCACAGACTGTCTTAAGTAGGTTCATTTGCATGTCACTTTTGAATATAGCAAAATTTTGCCTCGGGCAAATGTGATCACACCGGGCAAATGTCTTAGCTTCATGCAAAACCAGCACAAATGTGTCTGCCCCACGGAAACGATTTGGAAACATGGTACATTTCTGCAGAATTTTACATGTGCTGGTGCTTGAGCTTTAGTGAATCCACTCCTTTGCTAGCACACACATTGGCCACATAGTTTGCCTTTACCTTCCTTCATGTTGCTGTGCACTGGGCTGCTGTTGTGGTTTGCACTTCCTGGTTGCTATGTTCATAGCTGTCTTTCTCCTGGGCTATTTTTGCACTGCACTCCCAGCCCAGTTTGCCCAGCTTCCTTAGCATGCTATATTCAGCAGGTTTAGCAGCAGGGCTATCCCTTTTGAATATAGCGGTCTACTGGTTCCGGGCTAATTTAGCATGCTGGGCAGTGCTAATTTAGCCCCCGGGGCAATGTTTTGAATATCTGGCCCCTGAACTTGTATAATGGAAAATACTGATTAATAGGAAAAGGAATACATTTATTTAGATTTTGTTGACCAGGAAGGGAGAACTAGGAAATACTTCCTGCTATTGTCTTGTCCACAGAAGTGGGATACAGATGCAAACCAAGTGGCTAAACCAGGGTGCACAGTTTTATCCCTGTAGATTCTAAGGACCTGATCTACAAAAGGTCTAGGTGTGCTATGTGGCTGCATATACAAGTGTGTAGGCACTTCTGAAGTAAAGTAGTGGATGGTGACCAGACACGTATTCAAAGTGTAAAGGACCCAGCATGCAAAAGTAGAATGTGCACACATCAATACACGATCCATAAAGAGTTCTGTTCAAGGGTGTAAATGAATATACACATGATTTGCACATGCTGATAGTGACCCACAGCACAAAACAGCAATTCACACATGCAGAACTGGGATGCAGAAATTACTCTACTCCAAGGACTGTAGTAGCAATAACTATCCCCCTTAACAGTGACCATGAATAATGTGGCTGAAGGGTACACCATGCAAAGATACAAGACAGTACAGTGGGTGACACAAGAACACATACAGCAGGCACATGAGCAGTATCAATACAGCACTGAACAAAGGCATGGTTTGGCTAGAGGACCCCCTCCCCCGGGCTACCCAGACTTTACCGGCAAAGTGCACAAGTACACACAGCAAAACAGCACACCAATCACTACACCACAAAAGAGTAAAGTGAAGAACGTTTATCAGACTTACCATCATTTTTTTTCTGTTAATTCCAATAAAGTCACTGTTTTATTAATAACTGCTGGATGGTTATAATTATACTAGGGACACAATCACAAAGCTGTGACATCATTATAGAAATGAAATGTACAGTAATTAACCCATGTGTGCAGGCTGATTCTTAACATCGAATGGGTTCTGTGACATCATGTGAGTTGAGAGCAAAGCTCAAGAGCTACGAATGTCACAGAGCCCTCGAGGTGTTTAAGAATCAAGCCATTCTTAAAATGGTGTGGGTTATTAATTTTCTATTATACAAGAGTTACCTTGTTTTGCAAACTGAATGGGTGAGTAAACAAAGAGATGGTTTCCAAGACTGGAGAAAATCATGGTGAAAAGTTGCTGGGGTAAAAAACTTACAGTTGTGGGTTTAATTGCAGCTGTGTGCCCACGCAATAATGAAGCTTTTGATGAACAGATTTACGGGGAAAATGTTCTTAATGACTTTGTTGAATTGATTAACAGATTTAAGTTCAAAACATTATTCTTACTGATTAGATATTCATAGCCACTTTTCAAAACCACCAACAAAACAAGGTAACCATGTATATTTATTTTATTTTATTTAGTTTTTGTTAACCGGGTAAGTGCGCTAGTCAGCAAGTGACTGTTTTCAGGCACGACCCGGGAAATACAATTACAATACACAAAGAGTACAGCCAGATTATTAAGACAACGAGTACAAAAAATGCAGAGAGAAATACATATGGCAATGTAACATACATTAGTAAACAAAAATATACTTTAGCACTTGATCATGGAACATACTCAAAATGTGAATAGTAGAAGGCAGAAAATAAGAGATGGAGGCATCAGTAGAAAAGACACAAGGAAGGAAAACTGGCAAAAGGATGGGAGGAGAGATTAAGTGGAAAGGAGGTGCCGTCAAGATACGGCAACAGCGGGTGAGTACCAACCTGCGGCTGGGCCTATGGAGCAAGGCGGCAGGCGAAGAGAGGGTGGTGGGGGTGGCGTGAGCGGCAACAGCGGTAGGAGGTAGGAAAATACAGCAGTCTGGTGGAACCGATAGGCAGCAGAGGCGACAGTGAGGATGCGGTGAGAGGGGATAGAGGCGGAGGAGTTACGGCAATGGCGGCAAAGTGTCAAAGGTCAAGGCAGAGCCAGTGGAACCCAGAGGCCGGCAGGGAGGAAGGGGGTCGGTAGATGGTGGGAGTAAGGTAGTAGGTGGAGAGATGACTAAGCACAGCCAGGAGGGTGGGGACTAAGGAGGGGCATGGATGAGGTAGGAACAGGTAAGGTGAGTTTGGTGGGGGTGGCAAAGGGAAGAGGATATAACAGAAGAAGGGGAAGAGAGCAGCAGTGGGGTTAAGTGAGGAGGCTGTGAAGTGAAGATAAGAATGTCATGGAGTAGAATAGCGACTTACAATTGTCAACAGCTAACATTAGACTTATAAAGAAACAGGTTAAGGCAACATTAATTACAAGGCACAAAATAAAACATTAATTACAAGGCACAGTATAGAACACCCATTTGGACAGGCAAAAGTGCTAGCAATGAGAAACAGTACAAATGCAGCGGATCAGGTAGGGTCAAAGCAAACACATTTTGTCCATAGTAGTGAGGAAAGTCCTGAGTTTGCTGTTAAAAGTCACATGAGTGGAGACATCTCTTAGATCCTGAGGTAGTAGGTTCCATAGGTGGGAGGCAGCATGATGGAAGGAGCCCTCCTTTTAGTCTGACAAAGGGGATGGATAGTAAGGTCTGATCAGCCGATCTAAGATTCCTTGTGGGAATAGCCTGCCTGAGGGAGATCAGACAGGATAACGAGCTGGACGTCCTTAGAGATGGAATCAACTAAATTGTACAAGTAGTACTGCCTGGTAGGAAGAGAGAGCAAGCCAAGGTCCTGATATAAGAGACAATGATGCTGCAGCCAAGGTGCTTTGGTTGCATACCTGCACACATTATTGAAGGTAGTATCCCATAGTTGCAGTGAAGATTTGGTGGCCAGGATGGGATGGGACACCCATATGTAAGGAGTTGGCAATAGAATGCCTCTGGCTATCACCAATTTAACCTTGAGGGGTGAGCAGGTATTTGGTTCTATAGGCAGCCCCAATTTGCAGTTAATTGACTTGCAGGTTTCCTGTATATGTGCTTTCAGGTCCAGGTTTGATCCAGGTGGATGCCAAGGTAACGAAAGAAGTGACAGTTTCTATAGGGTCCCCATCGATATCAGAGACAGAGATGGTCAGAGGACAGGATCTAAGCTTGTGATTGGAGCCAAACATCATAACTTTTGTTTTATTTGTATTTAAAACCAGGCGCTGAGAGTTCAACCAGTGTTGTACAGCACGAAAATCTGCAGTGAGGGCAGCATTTAGATCCAGGACCTTATCAGAGTGATAATAATTACCAGGTCATCTGCATAAAAGTGAGTGACCTTGGTGACCAGCTCAGGAAGTTTATTGATGAATAATGAGAATAGAAGAGGGCCAAGTATAGACCCTGAGGGACCCCAATGTTGGTAACAGCACTGTCTGACATGGATGAATTAAACTTAACAGCTTGTGTTCTGTTGGAGAGGTAGCTTTTGAACCAGATAGTGACTGGGGAAGCCCAAGGTACTGGTCTTGGGATAGTAGCAGAGAATGGTCAACCAGATCAGCTTTGGTTAAGTCAATGAGACTGCCCTGTTAACTTCCTCTATCCATATTGGTAGCGATATCTGAAGTGAATTTTGCAAAGTGCTGTCATGGTGCTGTGATGCTTTCTAAAACCATGTTGTGCTGAGCTTAGTAAATTAATTTCTCAAGGTATTCAGTGATTTGCATGGATACTACTTTTCCAGGATTTTATTCAGAACAGACAAAACAATAGCGCAATTTGATATGTCATTTTACTGCCTTTCTTAAATACAGGAGTGATTCTGGCTGCCTTCCAGACTTCAGGAACAATGCCATTGGAGAGAGATAGGGTGAAGATGTGTGCCAGGGGCCAGAGATGTAGTAAGCACATTTTTAGTAGTCTTGGTTCTAGGCCATCTGAGCCAGTACTGGTGTTTTCGAAAGTGACCTGAGCAGCTTTGGGACCTGATGCTAGACACTTCCCTGAAATAGAAGGGTTGGTTAAGTTTGGGGTCCTTCAGATGCTGTGGGGTTAAACTGTGAAGCAGAGGATTGTGATGGGAGGAAGCTGTGTAGGCAGATAAGTCAGAAAATTGTTGGTTAAAAGCATTTGCAATGGTAGTAGAATCATTACAGTGTACACCACGTAGGACCATATCTGAGGGACTGATATCTTTAGCAGAGACAAGAAGGACTTAATGTGACCCCAAAACTTGCGAGGGTCATTGGAAGAATTAATCAGCAGGTTTTGGCAGTATTTACTTTTGGCCTGCCTGATGCATCTTTACAGTCATTTCTGTGTTTATACAGAATGAGATCTGACTCAGTCCAGTTTGTTTGTACGTTTTCCATTGATTGTCTCTAACTTTTAACTTTTGAAGCAGGTCTTTTTCAGCCACCTCGAATGCTGGCCCCTTACCCTCCTTTTGACTGTAGGGAGGTGCTTCTTTTGGATGTTGCCAATTCAGTCAGAAATGAATTGAGGGCAGTATCAACATTGGTTGCGGTATAAATGTTAGACCAGTCAACACAAGAGGTCAAATAGGAAGGTTTGTTTGTCCAGGGCAGCATAGTTTGAAAACCTAATCAGGCGTGGTGGAGGAGGGAGGAGGTGGACAGGATATCCATCGACAAAGTGTGGGGGAATGATCAGTGATTGAGTCAGCAAGCACTGTGGCATCTAGTACATGATCAGGTCTGGTGGTGAGGATCCAATCAAGTAGGGACCCTGAGTGCTGAGTAGTAGTTCTGGTAAAGCCTGTGATAGTTTGGTGTGATTGTGCTTCTGTATTAGAGATTCAAGGATGCTGTGCTGTGGACCCAGCCAGTTAAGGTTCAGGTCCCCAAGGAGTAGAGCCTCATTTGATTTTACATTCTGGGAGACATATTGTAGCAAATTCTGGAGACCACTCATCCTGCTTGTAGGTGGATTGTAGACACAAATGATGTGCAGCAGTTTTGAACCCAGTGCCAGGGTAGAGTGCAGAGTTTCACAAGGTGTTAGGGAATCAGTGTAGGGTAGGATGTTCAGGGATAGATGATTTTTGTACATAATCGCAACCCCCCCCTTGACCCAATACGGTCTTTCCTTAGAATGCTATAATCAGGCACAAGACAGGTGGCATCAGCCAAGTCTCTGATAGGCATAAAATGTCAGGGTTAATCAGTTTAGCCCAGGCTTCAAGCTCAGCCAGGTGACTCGTGAGACTCCGGATATTCATGTGGGCTATAACCAGACCCTTTTTTGCTGCAGCCGTTGCAGGGTGAGCGCCAAACCATAGGGCCAGTTGGGTTCAATATCTCCGGCAAGCATAAGGAGCCGCGGGCAAGGTGAGAAAGTAGGTTACAGAGAGAGTGCCTAGCTGGCGTTTGGGTCTATGATAGTTCAAGAGGTAGGAGTGGATAGACAGATAGATACAGCCCTTTTGATGAGGATAGAGTGAGCAGGGTAGAATTAGGAGTAATAGTACAGCAGGATGTTAGAAAACCTGAAGTCACTATCATTGTTAGCGCAGGGATAAGTAGCAAGAGATGTACAAGTTGTTAGCCAGTTTAGACATAACAGGAGAGACAGGGTATAAGTGGTGAAGTTTTAGAGGTGAGAGGAGGGTTCATTAGGGAGACTGGGGTGCAGCACCATATCTGAAGTGGCCAGTTTCACAGAAGAAACTATGTTGCAATCTGAATACCTGATCACGTAAATGACCTAACCTAAAGTTAAACTTCAGCATGATTTGTGTAATTTGTCGACTTCCAAAGCGTAATATTAAAACTACGATGCTGACGAATATTTAATTCCAATATTCCTGCCAGCCCCTCCTGTGCTCTGCATGGCGGGTCGGCCAATTTAATAGTTTCAGGATACTGTAACAGTCAATAAAGGAATAAATTATTTAACAAAAGCTGTAGTAATGACATTTTGAGAGTGCTGAGGTGGCCCTGCTTATATACACAGACTGAAAACTAAATGGCAATTAATGCTCTAATGCTTTAAAACCGTTATGAACAATCTTATTTGCTAATATTAAGATTTTCCAGAATTAAACAGTAGAATTTTGAATGAGAGAAGTTACGTACTGTAGACCACGGCATTTCAAAAGAAACTGGCCAATAGGAGCACACAGTCAGGAGACCAACCAATCAGGTTGCAGAAGTAAGAAGCACTGCTTTCCAGCTGGTCAAAAGTTACCGTACCTGTCATTGTTGCTGGCTGGAGAGGGTGGCATGGGTAGGTGGCTTTGAAGGTGCGGTCGCCCGCTAAAAGGTCTTGGAGGGCTGTGGTTGCTTGCAGGCTTTGTGGTCTCGGTTTTGGAGGTGCCACTCGGCTGCTGGCAGAGGCACAGTTAGGAGGGAGCTTGGAGGGCTTGTATGGCAACGGAACGCCGCTCAGGGATCCTCCAAGGAGAAAGCAGCAAATGAAATAAAAGATAGATCCAGTGGAAATGATGAACTGAAGGGACCAGAGTCACAGAAGAGTGTTAAATTCCTTCAATGTGATGAACTTTGGCCTGGGCATATGCAGGATGTGAAAACCTTTGTCTGTCTGTTTCCTTTGTTTTCAAAGTTGTTGTAGAGCAGCCCTTTAGAGACAAGTACATTTAAAGTTGATTTAAAATGAAAATGCTGTTACCTGGTAGTAAATTTCATCCAGTGGAAACGATGAACTGCTGAAACCAGGGTCACAGAATGTGTTAAAATTCCTGAAAGGTGATAAACTGCGCCCTGGGCATATGCAGGATGTGAAATCCTTTTGTCTGTATGTTTCCTTTGTTCTTAAAATGGTTGCTGAATAGCCCAAGTAAAATTCCTTTTGAGCAGGTCAGGCCAAAATGTTGATTCAATCGCAGGGCCCAGCATCACCCGAGTTTGTCAGACTTAGTTGCAAGAGTTATTTTTCCTTGGGGTGGCTTCCAAAAAGTTGATTTAAAATGAAAATGCTGATACCTGGTGAAGATATTTTGCAGAAATTCAGTCCAGGAGACATTCACAGACGTTGAGTGTAAGAGTGGCGAAGTTACTCCAAGCAGAAAAACATGTAAATCCACAAAAACTAACCTACAGACACAGACAAACACAAACATCCACCCACACAGCACTCCATATTCACTTAGTATAGTTGTTACCTATTGTAGCTTTTGATCTTGAGTATCATCTTCATAGAGCAACACTCTTGGTCTTAGGGGCCGGAAGTGCTACGACCTCATGGGAAACCAAACTTTGGGGTGGATGGCACCAAAGCTGGTGTGAGCACACAGGAATAGTGTCCCCATCAAATAAAAATGCCACCAACCCAAACCACCCAAGATCCTTTTCTTCCAGTTAAAGCAAGTAAACTAAAAAGTGGTGTGAAGTGGAGTGAAAAACATAACAATTAAAAATATTCTATTTTTTTTAAACAAATTATAGAGAAGGGCGGTACCCAGCTGAAAGATCCTGCCTGTAAGCACAGGCTAGTATTCCGGAGAAAAAATAATATAGGAATACATTTATGTTCAGGATCAAATCTTGTCCAAAGTGTAGGAGCATAATTAAACAAGCATTTGTAAATGCCGAACGTCTGATGCTTTGGAAGATGTCTGCTCCTGCACCTTGTTTATGTCCTTGAGGTACTTGAACATTTTGTTCCCTGTGCCAGACTACCCATCTTGTTAATCAGCCTTCTATGTTGGTCGGTGTCAAAGGCTTTCCTGAAATCAAGGTAGGTGATGTCCACTGCCCCTCCCTGATTTACTTCCTTACTGAGGCATTAGAGTTTCCAATCCTAACGCCAACCCCCACCCCCAACCTGCAGAGACTGACAGGTGTGGGGGGGTGTCTTTGGGTCATCGGCCGTATCGCTCATGCCATTCCACCTCACCCCACCCTGCAAACACCAACAGACATCACGGTGTGCCTTGGGGTCTTTGGCCATTACACTCACCCCATTCCATACAGAAATAAGCTGAGGTGGGTGCAGTATAGGAGAACGGTGTGAACATTGGGTCCAAAGACCCCAAGGCACATCTCGATGCCTGCCACTGGCTACAGGGTGGGGGTGGGGGTGGAATGGCATGAGCATTATGGCCAGCGACCCCAAGTCACACCCCCGATGCCTGTCAGCCTCTACAAGGTGGGGTGGTGGGGCATTACAGTTTGAAACCCTAACACACTGGGCTTTTCACTCCAGATTTTCAACATGGGCTTTTTGGAACCCCACCTCATGAACAGTGGCACTATCATTTCGTTACTCAATCCTGAAAGGTAATTTTGCATAGCGACTGTGCCATTTGGTGCCACAGGTGCAAACACACATTTCAAGCAGGATGTGAAAAAAATGACAGCTGTACTATTCATAAGGAGGTGTGAAAAATGGCAATGTTGAAAACCTGGAGTGAAAATATGAAAAATTGGTGAAGCTACGAGTGTGTGAAGAAACTGCTCAACACACACCTGTAACGCAATCCTTTTAGGGATTTTTTTCACCAGATTTTCAATGTTGGCATTTTTGGACCTCTCCTCATGAACAGTGGCACTGTGATTTTGTTACTCTGTCCCGAAAGTTGATTTATCACAGTGACCGCGTCATTCTGTACCACAGGTGTGAAAATACATTTCGGGCAAGATGTGAAAAATGACAGCTGTACTGTTCCTAAGGAGGTGTGAAAAAAGGCAATGATGAAAATCTGGAGTGAAAATACTAAAAATTGGCAAAGTTACGAGTGTGCACAGAAACTGGGCAATGTACACTCGTAACGCAGTCATTTTGTGGAAATGTTTCACCAAACTTGTAACATGGGCTTTTTGGGACCGCCCCTCATGAACAGTGGCACTGTCATTTCATTAATTGGTCCCGAAAGGTGATTCCACGCAGCGACCATGAAATCACCTTTTGGGACTGAATAACGAAATGACAGTGACATGTTCACAAGGTGGGGTCCCAAGAATTCCATGTTGAAAATTTGGGGCCAAAATTTCTAAAAATGGCAGAGATATCAACCTAAGTTGAAACCCCCCATTGACTCCCTATATGGTTTACCTTGAAATCTTCAGTTTGCCAGTCACCTTTGAAGAGTGTAGACGTGTTCCACTCCACAGAAGACAGCTGCTCCTGACCTCGGAGGTACAGTAAGTATGCGTGAGGGGGTGCGGGGAAGTGGGTGCTCAGTGGGAGGGTGGGGATGGGGATGGGGGACTGGGGACATAACAGTAGACCGTTCTCTTTTTTAAAGGGGGATAAAAAGAAAAAAGACTTTGGGGGCCATTTTCTTTATTTTACAGTAAAGAAAATATACATTTAGGCACACTGTGGTCAGCTCCCAGTGTGCCACAATGGGGAGGGCATGCCGACACAGGGACTGGGCACCCCGATGTCAGCAAAAAAATATATAATACATTTAGGCACACTGGGGTGGGCTCCCAGTGTGCCACAATAGTGTGTGTGTGTGTGGGGTTGGGCATGCCGACATGGGGATTGGGCACCCCGATGTTGGCAAATATTACCGATGGGTTTCGGGGGGAGGGGCGCATCTGAGACTGGGTGTGGCATCCCGGTGTCAGAAAAAAATTAACAATTACTTTGGCACACTGGAGTGGGCTCTCATTGTGCCACAGCAATGGGGAAAGGGGGATTCATGTCAACATGGGGATTGGGCACCCCGATGTCGGCTTTTTGTGGAGTGTGTGGCAGGCAGCAGGAGCTGCCGCCCACTCATTTCCTTAGTGAAATGTTTCACCAGGAAAGGCACACTGAGCAAACAAGTTGCTTGTGGAGCAAGGCCCAGGAACAGAGTGCTCAGTGGCAGGAGCCGACTTGGTTGCGAGGAAGTGAGGAGGTGCCGCCACAATCACAAATCTGTTTGTGATTGCAGTGGCGGGTTTCTTTTAACTCCTTGGCTCTCTTTGAAGCTGCTGTGATCGGCAGCTTCCTCATTGATTGAGGGTTGCGGGACACGCCCAGTAAAGCATCCATTGCATTGGGTGGCAGTGACACACCTCTCGTTTCCCATTACTGTTCCAAAGCGTTTGGTGCGCAAGCACATTAAATGCAAAAAGGGGTGTTAAGTCTCATCTAGTTAGGAAAGAAAACATTCAGCTAGGGAGTACAAGAAATTTCTTGGAAAACTAGGGCAGAGGAGAAATAAACTGTCAAGATCAAGCCACTAGAATAGAAAATTGTTTTCTGAGTGGGTGAGTGCACCAACGCCATGGTTTGCTAAATCCTTACAATAAGGATAAACCCGTGACACAACCTAGGACAAAATTGCAGACCAAACTGCACAACCTGGGAGTCAGTGCAGGACACAAAAAAGGGTGCTAAATCACAGCTGTACACAACAAGAAAGATCTAAATTAAACCAAATAGAGGAAAGTATCCTCAGAGCAGGCCTGAACAACAACAAAAAGGGGGAGGGGTAGTATTTTTCCCCACCATTGAATGGGAACAGCAGGGAAACTTCAGTCTTCTGAACCTGCCTGATTAAAAAGTCATCTTCTACCATACAACACTGTCAAATTAAGTTCAGAAGGGGGATGAAGAAGAGGCAAATATTGCTCCATTGAAAAGATACTCAAGAAGGTCAAGAGCTACATTAAGTAAATTTGCTATCTTAGAGTAAGTCTTCTTTAGAGATCAACACTCTTAGGTCGAGTAGCTAGCTAGCAGTAAATAAACCAGGACCTATTGTGCTAGCAGGTATTCCCATTATGTAACCACAATTGTATTATGACTGTCTTTCAACTATGCATTTGTATCCCTTTCCCCCAGGATGCATCTGGAAACGAGAAGTAGCCTGCTCAGCATGCCTTCCTGGTTAAACGCTTAAATAAATAAACAAGTAAAGCACTTCTGGGATTAGAAACAGAATAATATGGCTATCCCAAGTGAAATACAAATGTGACTGCAAACTGCCCTGCTACTGGGCTTGGAGAACACTCCTAGACTGAGGGCTAGGAAGGAGAGGACGATTACGTGTCCATCCTAGCTCACTCTCAAGAAGCTGAGGAGAGGGGTGGGAAGAAGAAATGAAACAGGAAGGCATCAGTCATCTGGGAGGAATTCCCAACAATAGCCTCAATGACCCAGAGTTGAACAAAGATCTGTCTTTGAAAGAGGCATTCAGCAATTTGCAAGTTGACAGCAGTTCAAGACAAGTACAGCCAAGCTAGTTGCCAGAGACAAATACAAAATGTATAAGAATGGCTACTACTGTATCTTAAAAGCACTGTAAGCTGTCCTGATGAGATGCCAGGAGGCACTGGTTCCTTGGGAGGAGAGCTGAAGGAGCTCTCCAGAAAGAAGGAATGTGGAGTGCTGCAAAAGCATAGCATGGGCCCGATCCCAAAGCTACCACTAGAAAGCAGCCATGACAGCAGTGTATATAATGCTATGTGGAGAACAGCAGAGGCAGAATTGAATTTCTTCCTCCTCAAGGCATCCAGCTGTTTGTCCTCCAAAGTGGAAGGACCCATGGATCCTGGTGGAAGTGAATAGGTGCCAGTGGGGATTCAAATGTAGGAGATTCAATGCTCAGAGTCACAGTGTTCCCCTATCACTAGGGAATGTGGGGATGCCAGATACCATGCCTTAACTCCCCTAGGTGCAGGAGAGGCCAAGCAGGGGTGGCACCAAAAAGCCCTGGCCTAGGCAGCCACAACCAGCTGCAGAGGAGGGATAACCACAAGGTTTGAGTAGGAAAGGCTCAAAAACTGGAGTGAGGAGCACTGAGGGTTAGAACACCCACCCCCCACCCCACAGCCTAGAATGAGCTGCATGTCTCAGTTAAAAGCATTGAAAAGGAGGTCCTCTGTAGTGGAGGTGGAAGCAGATATCAATGTCTTTGTCCTGACAAAATTAGAGCAATGGGGAAGAGGCAGGTCAGTCAGGGACAGGTACAAAATTGGAGGGATCTCTATCCCTAAACCATTCCCAGCCACCCTCAGCCAGTTAAAAAATTGAGACAGAATCTCGAGGAGGGGACAGAATTCAGTTACCTGGTCCAGAACATGCTGAGGGATATCCCTGCTAAGTGGGGGCGGGGCACAGGAACAGCCCCTACCAGACAGAAAGTATTAGGAGAATGATGCCTTACTAAGAGCATTTGCAGCAGCTAGCTCTGAGTCCCTGGTAGCACAAACCTGAAGGATTAGGTTCTTAGAGGACCAGGTAAGTCATAAGACCCCTAGAATGAGGGGAAAAGGAGCACAGAGAATTGACTCCTGAGCTAACAACACTGTCTGCGGGGACATAGGGAATCAGTGGCCATGGACAGGGGCAAAGATTCTAAGCCTGTGCTTGGTGCTGAAGAAAAGTTGCCTAATGGTACCACATCTGGTACCAACTGCAGAATGGCAGGGAAGCCATAGTAAGAAAAGGCCAAAGGGGCCATTGATGGTGCTGATGACCCCAAAGCCAGTACCAACACTTAAGGTGTCACTGCATAACAGAGTACCGAAGACCTGGAGCTGACAAAAAGAATGGTGACCACTTACAAAGGGTCAAGATCCTAGATGGAGACACCAGTGGTAACAGTAGAAGCAACTCTGACCTCAGTGCAGGGGATGGTAACCACCGAAAAGGGGTTGAGATACCAGCAAAGAAACAATCTAGAGCCACAGAGATGCCTTCAGACGTGGCATTGCAGGCAGTGACTGCCCAGATGGGGTCAAGGTCTGTGAAGTAAACACCGAGACCCTCAGCCCACACCAGGAGGAGGGAGGGGGATACTGCTTCCCCAAATCACTGGTGAAAGACTAGGACTGAGGGAACTGTGGGGAGTGGTCCCATGCACTTACCACAGCTGTCTCGGACAAACCACATCAGAAACTCACTATGTCCAAACTGATGCCTAGGCTAAGGTCCTGCTTCGCAGTGGCCTATAAACACCCGACAGCAAAAATGGCATTGAGAAAAACCGAGTGATGTATCGAGGTAGTAGAGGCATTAATAGTGTGTGTTTCAAGGACAAAAATTAAAGGGGTCCAGGCCTGGCATACTATTTGCTGTGACAAAGGAGTCAAGGGAAGGCAGATGACTGACTCATGAGGTACACACTTAACACTGGTATAAAAGGAAATGAGGTAGTTGGGGGAGGCGGTGCCTTTATTCAATGCCAAATGCCATCTGTGTGCTGGCATCAATGTCAGAGCTGTTCACCCTAAATGTTTTTATTCCTGCGAGGTCCTAGCCGCACTAGCCCATCAAAGTCAAAAGAGTGTTGCTCTGTTGAGAAGACTGAGTCTAAGAAGATTCTACCCTGCATCAACATTGAAACATAGATGTTGCCATCAGATAAAGACCAAGGATCCATCCATTCTGCCCAGATCAATTTCCTTCCTATCCTCATGACCTGCCTTAATAGAAGGTATTTAGCCTTGTCTATCCCAAACCATCACCCCACCAATCCCCCCAACCTCCATAACTCCTCCTTTTGGTATTATAAGCCCCCTATGCCTATCTCACTTGCTTCTGAACCTGTATATAGTCCCTGTCCCCAACACCTCCATGGGTAATCTGTTCCACAGTTCCACCACCCCCTCAGTGAAGAATTTTCTAATGTCTCTGTTGAAGTTCCCACTGACAAGCCTCCATTTATGCCCTCTTACTACTGTACTTCTGTTCCTGGTTAAATGTCCTCACTGCTCACTTTATTTCCACTCAGGAACTTACATGTCTCCATGATGTCATCCCTCTCCCTCCTGGTCTCCAGCATGTACATGTTAAGGGCCTTCAGACATTTCTCATGGGATCTGCCCTGTTAGCCCTGAATCATCTTGGTGACCCTGAACCACACTGTTTCCAGCCTATTCCTGTCTTTTCTCAGGTGCAGACTCCAAAGGGCACAATACTCTGGGTGGGGCCTCACCAAGGACCTGTACAGGGGCGGTTCCACTCTCCGAAAGTGCCAGCGTTATGGCACTGAGCCATTAGGGCACCAGTTGGCAATGTCACCAACCACTGTTTTTATGTGGGGGGCAGACCTCAGGGAGGGGGCGGTGAATTCCAGATCTGGCACCCTTATGGCTTGGCACCCTGAGTGCTGGCAGTCAGCGTCACCTCCTTCTTCATATTATCAAACCCTCTCCCTGTGTATCCCAGCATTCTTGTTGCTGTGCTGTTTGTTGCACTGACAAAATTAAGGGACTCACTAATGATAACCCCCAGGTCCCGTTTCTCAGTTTGGGCCAACCCCTTCCCCGCCATCCTGTACTCTGTATGTGGGTTCTTTTTCCCAATGTGCATCACTTTGCACATTTTGACATTATATCTCAATTTCCATATTCTGAATCATCTCTCCAGCCTCTCTGAGTATCTCTCTGTAACTCCCTCACCACCTCTGTGCTGCCCACTCTGCCATATAGTTTTGTGACATCTACTAAGAGATGCATCTTTCCCTGGATGCCCTCCCCTATGTCACTAATAAATATATTGAACAGGACCGATCCCAGGACTAACCTTTGTGGCACCCTGCTTGTGACACTCTGTCCCCTGACTTGACCCTCATTTACTACCACTCTATTTTTTTTGCCTTCCAACAAGTTCTCCACCCATCTTATGAATTCTTTTCTCACTCCGAGATCTTCCAACTTCTTCAACAGCCTCTTGTGCGGTGCTGAATCAACTATTTTGCTGAAATCAAAGTAGAGTAAATGTACCACTTGTCCCCTATCTAGTGCCTTTGTGACCCAAAGTATGGTATTAGCGCTTTCGTCCAGTGCAATCTTGGATGGCTGAAACAGGTATAGCATGAAATGTCCACCTGCTGCATTTGTAGCAGTGTTTTTTGCAAGAACTCGATTTTGAAAAATATCAGAAAATTAAGCCTGCACAGGAGATCCAGTTACTGAAGCCCACCTCTATGCAGCAGTTGTTTGTAGTGGTGAGCCAGTCCTTCTCCTACAAGGCCTGAAGGAATTGTAGACACATAGACCCGGATATTCAAACTGCGCCACGCTGTGGCACAAGCCAGGGTGCAGCTCAACTTTGTTGCACAGGGGTGCCCGGGCGACCAACGTGCATGAGTGCAGCAGCTTTGAATATCGCACCTTGCCACCCCCACTGTGCATGGCACTGCGCCAGTGCAAGTGGCCAGTGTGGAGCATGGAGATGCTCTAGCGCAAGTGCTATTGTGCCATGCACAGCACCTGCGATATTCAAAAGGGGACATGCAAATGGGGCCAAAATTTATGCAAGGTGCACAGGGGCCATTTGTATGTCATTATGGCCCCATTTGCATGCCATTAGCATGCAGGTGCGCTGATCCCCAACGACTTGCGCCTGTCGCCCTGTCAGGCAACAGCCATCAAGGACCGACGCCCCCTGCAGCCCGATCACTGGCATTCGTGTAAAATAAAAATAAAAACGTACAATATCCCTGGTGGTCCAGTGGACCTCTATGTGCCCGATCGCGGGCATCGGTATAAATCCACCCCATCCAATATCCCTGGTGGTCCAGTGGACTGATAAGCTGCCTGATCATTGGGCATCTGTAACACCACAGACGCACCCACCACCCTGGTGGTCTAGTGTACCCCTCCTCACCCACCCACTGACCCGCTCCCCCGTCCGGCGGTAGCAGCACCCACCGCCTCGCCGCCTCGCCGCCGACTGACGGCAGCTCGGTGAGGGCTGCACGCCATGGTTCACAGCACGAGCCAATGGGTGTGCAGCTCCCTCCAGCTCTACTCAGTCCAGATATGTGGCATCTGGACTGATAATGCGTATGAGCAGCTACACCCGGTGGCTCATGCTATGAACTCGAACTCAAGCGTGCTATCGGTGGCGGGCGGTGGGGCTAGGCGGCAAGCGAGGTGAGGTGCTGCTCCCGCCGCTGATGGGGGAGCGGGCGGTGGGGCCCAGTGAGCACGTGGGAGGGGTACACTAGACCACCAGGTGGTAGAGACTGTTATGTGTTACAGATGCCCGTGATCGGGCGGCGATCAGTCACTGGACCACCAGGGATATTGGACGGGGGGGACTATACCGATGCCCACGATCAGGCACATAGAGGTCCACTGGACCACCAGGGATATTGGACGGGGGGATTTCGCTCCAGGGATGCCCATGATGGGGCATGGGGAGCGCCACCAGGTGCGGCAGGAACTCGGGTGGCCACCCACAGGTGGCAGCTGCCGTGTTGCGCCCTGCAATGCGGCAGCTCACCTGTGGGTGGCCATCACTTGTTCTTTTTTTTTTTGGCTTAACTTTGTGCAGGCGCAGGTAGGGGTTGTGCATGCAAGACTCTGCACATCCAGGGCTGAATATCGGGCTGTGTGGGTTATGCATGGGCACGCCCCCCCCCCCACCTGTGCCTGCATACATTACTGATGCGCTCCGGTGCATCGGAAGGTTGTCGCGTGACTTTTCCTTGAATATTGCGCCGGGGCGCATCAGTGGGTTGTGCATGATGCAACACCATTGCACCATGCGCAACCCTTTTGAATATCTGGGCCATAATGTCTTTCTCCCCTCGTGCCTTGTGATTTCCTTGGCAAACAGAACTTTGCCTGGGCTTACCTTGAAGGACTGTACTGTCTTCATGTCCACTGCCTCCACTGGTAGACTATTCCATTAGTTTGCCACATTTGGGGGAAGAAGTGTCTCTTATTGTTACCCCTAAGTTTACATCCTTTGAGCTTCAAGCCATGTCCCCTCCTCCTACTGGAGCACACCAGGTTAAACATTTCCATCTGTTCAACCTTGTCGATACCCTACAGTGTACTTATCTGACACCCTTAATTTTATTTAGGTAGGCAGACAGGCAAAACTCCCAGATATCAGCAGAAGTCAGAGTTAAAAGCAGAAGGAATTCAATTACTGTTCAAAACAGACACACTAAATTTAAAATGAGCATTTGCTGAGGACAAAAGGAAAATTGTAAAGCACAGATCAAAGACGAAAAACCTCAAAGACTTGTTTTTTGTCCCTTTAAGTGACACAGAAAATTTGCCTGGTACCTGTCAGTGGAATGCTGATGCAGAGAAGGTTCCATTATGATGTCACAGCTTTGTAACTGTGTCTGTGTCCTAGTAGGATGACATAAGAACCTAGTAGTTACTAATAATCCGGTGACAATTTGCCACAGCACGGAAGATGTTACTGACCTGTAAATATTGTTTTTCTACTGGTGTTTCTTCTACAGTTGCACCTGTGCAATCATTTGAGTAAATAAAAAGTCCTTTTGAAGTCTACTGGCTTGAGCTCAAGCCTGTCTCCTATACAGTATCTTGTGTCTTCACCCCACCCCTCCCTATCTCAGATCTTTTTACAAGAATCACAGGAAACTGAGGCCATGTCAACAGGTAAACTACGAGGACTAGCAGCCAAGGTAGGTAAGGCAGGTTAATGTCACTGTAGAAGGAATAACAATAGAAAAACAATAGTTACAGTTCAGTTACTTTGTCTTATAACTACCTGGATTCCTTCTACATAGTCATATATGGGCAAACTACTAGCAGTACCTGCAACAGAGGGGGCTAAATCCTCAGCTCAATTGACGAGAAAGAAAAAATTACTCACCTTAGTAATCTTGTTTCTTCCAATGTATTCTTCCATATTCATAACTCTCTGCAGTTAGCCTGCTCAGTAGAACTGCCCAGAGAATGGAACTATATGCTAATGATGGAATCATTGGCACGTGACAATTATTCAAACTGCTACCCTCATCTGCTGCACATTCTATCAACATCTTAGAGTTCTAGGAAGCCCACAAGGCAACCTATTTAAAAATACTCAAACTAACATACTGCTTGATACAGACAACTATACTCTATACCTACACACTACAGCTGATACTAATGATTATGGTATCATACTACCTCAAAATGACCAGAATCACCTGGGGAAAAGAAAGGTAAAATAAAACCCCACAGCATTAAGGTAAGTGTGCCTGTGTTTGGGACTGCTAGGTAAGAAGACCATTCAGAGGCTCTGGTTCTGGAAGGGGAGATAGGGAGGGAGAGTTATGAATATGGAAGAATACATTGGAAGAAACAAGCTTACTAAGGCGAGTAATTTTTCCTTCTAACCCCATGTACCCTTCTCATATTCATAATTCTCTACAGACTTCAAAGCAGTACCTTTGGAGGTGGGCAGAGAACCTATTTAGGAAAGAGGCTCTGCAGAACTGCTCTGCCAAACCTGGCATCACTCCTGGACTGCAAGTCCAAATTATAATGTTTAGTAAAGGTGTGTACTGTTCTCCAGGTAGCTGCTTTACAGATCTCCACTAAAGGGATATCTCTAGAAGCTGCTATGGAAGCAGCTGTGCCCCTAGTAGAGTGGGCCCTGAGGTCTGCTGGGGCCTGCTTTCCATATTTTGTGTAACAAAACTGAATGCATTGAACTATCCAGAGAGATATTGATCTTTTGGAAGCTGGAGTGCACTTTTCCACATCCCCATAAGTGAAAAAAGTTGTTCATCACCTCTGTGATCCTTGGTGTGGGTCAGATAGTAACTCAATGCCCTTTTTACATCCAGACTATGTAGCCTGCACTCTCCTGAACTGGCATGTTCTGTGAAGAAGACTGGCAGTGTCATGGACTGATTCAAGTGGAAATAAGAAACCTATTAGTTCAAAGTACTACTTTATCATTATGAAAAGATAAATAATCCTTTTCCACACATAATGCTTGCAATTCACTTATTCTCCTAGCAGAAGTGATTGCTACCAAAAACACAGCTGTCCACGTGATATACTGCAAGTGTGCTGATGACACTGACTCGAATGGAGGTATCATAAGTTGAGCAATGCAAATGTTCAGGTCCCATACAGGGACTGACTCTTTAATAGGAGGATGTAAGTGACATAGCCCTTTAAAGAACTTTTTGAAAATAGGATTAGATGCAAGGGAAACAGTTTTTCCTGTAGAAATAAAAGCTGAAACTGATGCCAAATACACCTTCAGAGATGTATGTTTCAGATCTTGTGAGTGCAAATCAGTAAGGTACCCTAACAGCACTGGGATTTCTGCCAGGGAGGGAGAAATATGTTTGGCATCACACCAAATAGAAAACCTTTTCCATTTCGCATTATAGGTTTTGTTAGCAGATGGTTTTCAATATCCTTTTAGGATATCCAGAACAGCTTGAGAAAGTTGAAAGTTTGTAGACTGTAAGTCCTCAAGAGCCAGGCCTTGAGCCTGAGAGGCCTGAGGTTTGGGTACAGGATCTTCCCTTGGCGGGACATTAAAAGGTTGTGCCTCCTGGGTAGGAGGATTGGTGCGAACACTGACATTGACAGCAGAAGGGGGTACCATGGCTGTCTGGCCCAGTCTGGTGCTATCAGTATCATGGATGCAGGCTGTGACCTGAGTTTGAGTAGCACTCTGAAGAGGAGAGGGAAGGCATATAGATGCTTTCCTGACCAGTCCAGTACTAGGATGTCCAGGGGGATTGTACCCGTGACTGGTGGCCTGCAACAAAATTGGGGCAACATGTGATTCTCGTGAGATGCAAAGAGATCTACCTCTGGAGTGCCCCATCATCTGAACACTGAGTCTAGTATCTGTCTGTTCAGAGACCATTCGTGATGTACCTGGTTGATCCTGCCTAATGCATCTGCCAGGGTATTGTCCTTTCTTGGTACATAAATGGCTTGCAAGGAAGCTTTTAGTGAGTAAGCCAGTTGCCAGATTTGCATAGCCTCTGTGCACAGGGGATCCAACCTTCTTTCCCCCTTGTTTGTTTATGTAAAACATTGTAGTGGTGCTGTCTGTTTTGACCTGCACCACTTTGCCCTGTAACAACTGGGAAAAACTTTTTAGAGCCAGCAATATTGCTTAGAGCTCTAGCAGATTTCTGTGGAGGAGAGACTCCGCACTTGACCAAGTGCCATGGGTAGTGTGCTCTCCTATATGAGCACCCAATCCTAACAGAGAAGCATCTGTTGTAAGAATGACTGAGGGATTTTCCCTCTGAAAGGGGACTCCTGCCTTAGATTGTGGACATCTGTCCACCACTGGAAGGACTGGATCACAAATTTTGTTACAAGAATCAATTTTGACATACAGTCTTTTCTTTGGCACCAGTGTGTCTGTAGATGAAACTGGATGTCACTCATTCGAAGTCTTGCTCCCAAGACCACTCCTGTTGCTGCAGCCATGTGTCCCAGTATTTCCAAGTATCTTCTTGCAGGACGTGGCTTTCCCAACTCGAATGAGGTAATCAGTTGCAGTATAGACTGGACTCTGTCCTCTGGAAGAAAAGCTCTTCCTTTTAAGGTATTCAGTTCTGCTCCAGTGAAATGTAGGACTTGAATCGGTGTGAGAATGGACTTTTCCTGGTTTAGCAGGAAGTCCAGAGAATGTAACAGATTTTTTGTTATTTCCAGGTGTGCTTGCACCTGCTGAAATGACTTTCCCACTATTAGCCGGTCATCGAGATAAGGAAAAACTGTAATTCCTAGTTTTCATAGGGATGCCACTACCACTGCCAGGCATTTTGTGAATACCCTTGGTGCTGCGGTGAGACTGAAGGGCAGGGATGAGAAAGTACAGTTACATAGGAACTTACCATAACAGTAGATCTTCGAGAAAGGTTCCTTCAGCAGGTCATCACAAATAGGACTGGCTCCACCTGGTGACGGGCCGCATGGCAGACTTTTCTAGCAATACCTGATGGGGGACTGCCCACCCGACATCACATGACCGACGTCAGTGTGACTGTATATAGTGGGCAGTCCCCACGCCCGCCCTCCAGTTCTCCCACCAGAGCCAGGAAGAGACCTGACAGCAGGAGTGAACAGGATTTGGAGTCCCTATAAAACACAAAATGAGGGGAAGGAGGGAAGGAAAAATATGACCTACTGAAGGAACCTCTCTCAAAGATCTACTGTTATGGTAAGTTCCTACATAGAAACATAGAATTTGACAGCAGAAAAAGACTGCTTGGCCCACCTAGTCTGCCCATTTCCTTACCTGATGGATAAGCTACAGATTCTAGTTAATCAACAGCTTACTTCCGCCTACCCACCAACAAAAACGTAACTGTACTATCTTACTTCGAGAGGGTTCCTTCAGTAGGTCATCACATATAGGACAGAGACCCAAGTAGTCCCTCCCAGGAGAGACCGAGAGAAACTAGGGAGGAGGAGAACTAACTCCAACAGAAAAAACTGGAATCCAGAATGGACCCAGCCTAGGACAGAAGGCCCCGCAAGACTGCTAGGCCAAAGCCAGCCCTCTGCCTAGAAGCGATGTCCAGACTGTAATGTTTGGTAAAGGTATGGACAGAACTCCAAGTAGCAGCAGCAAAAATGTCGGCCGCAGAAACATTACACAAGAAGGCCACGGAGGCAGCCATGCCCCTAGTAGAATGACCTCTAATGGGACCCGGCAGAGGTTTTTCAAACTTCTGGTAATAATAATAATAATCTTTATTTATAGTGTGCCTTTCAAAAATCAAGGCATAGAACATAGTTAAAATCAAATCAGAGTAACACATCATAATAAAATCAATAACATAAATAACATCAAACCATGTTGGCACCATCCCCAAATGCCTTAATCCACAAAAAGGATTTCAGTACTTGTTTAAAATCCCCCACAGTCATGCACTCTCTAATCCAACGGGGTAGAGAATTCCAGAGGGTCGGCGCCACAGACATAAAGGCAGGCTCGGAAGATTTAAAACTACCTCGGAATCTCCAGCAACCTATTATTACGAGAGGCTGAGCGGCTCGCCCGGAGGTAAGGAACCAGAAGCTCTTTCAGGTAGTCAGGGCCCAAACCGTGTAGGGCTTTGTAAGTCAGTAAACCAACTTTAAAGATGATCCGCCGCTGAACCGGCAGCCAGTGCAGTTCCCGCAGCACCGGTGTAATGTGGGAAGAATGAGGCGTCCCCATTAACAACCGGGCTGTGGAGTTCTGCACCAGCTGCAAGCGGCGGATGTCAACCCCTGGAAGTCCACAGTAAAGGGAATTGCAATAGTCCAAACGCGAGGTCACAAAGGTGTGGATCAATGTAGGCAGGTCCCCAGATGGAACAAGGTGCTTGATCCTAGCGATGTTCCTCAGATGGTAAAAGGATAACTTAACAACAGCCAACACCTGAGCACGTAGCGTCAGCCGATAGTCAAGAATCACCCCTAGGTCGCGCACCTGTTCAGAGATAGGGAGCTCGACATCCCCCAGGAATAGACCTGTGGGATGGTTTGCCTTCCACCCCCCTATCCGGTGACCAGGGTCCACAACCATCACCTCCATCTTCCCAGAATTCAACTTCAGCCAGCTGGACCTCATCCAACCTTGGATTTCACCAAGGCAGTTATTAAACACCGAGAGTGCTCCATTCTGGTCTGGTGCGAAAGACAGATAGAGCTGGGTATCATCGGCATAACAATGAAACTCCAGCCCATACCATCTTACAATGTCTCCGAGGGGAAGCATGTACACCGCAAACAACATGGAAGACAGCACTGAGCCCTGGGGCACCCCACATGACAGAGAGGTAGGACTGGAGGAAAACACCCCCGACACCACCCTCTGAGTTCTACCGGTGAGGAAAGAAGTAAACCATCTGTGAACCAAACCTGAAAGCCCACAGATGACTCTAAGGTGCTCAAGCAGCATGCCATGGTCTATGGTGTCAAATGCTGATGACAGATCCAACAGGACCAAAATGGACCATTTTTTCTGGTCTCTCGCCATCAGGAGATCATTGAGCACCTGAACCAGTGCAGTCTCGGTGCTGTGCCTCTTTCAAAAACCCGATTGAAGAGGGTTGTAGATACTATGGATGGTCAAATGGTTGTCCAACTGAGCAGCCATTACTTTCTCAATTACCTTCCCCACAAAGGGAAGGTTTGAGATAGGCCTATAGTTGGTGAGGGAGTCAGGGTCCAAAGAAGCCTTCTTCAACACTGGTGTCACCACTGCCTCCTTCAGGGAGCAGGGATACTCACCAGAGTCTAAGGAGCACCAGACTATCCTCACCAGAACCGGGATGATAATCTCCCCACAGCCCATAATCAGGGCTGTAGGACCCTGGTCTAAGGGCTGTAGGACCCTGGTCTAAACTACAGCATGTAGTGCACATACCCATGACAATCCTCATAACATCCTTGATTTCCGGCCTTTCGAAGGAACTCCAGGAAAAAAGAGGGCGTGTGACCGGGGACTGGTCTACGGCAATTCCCATAGAGAGTGCTGCGTGGGTCTCCGCCCTGATGTCTTCCACCTTGTCTGCAAAGAACCGAGCAAGCTCCTCACACTGTAATTGTGAAAAGGTTCTACGAACCTGTAGACAGGCTGGGTTGCAGTCTGTCCACAGTTTGAAAGAGCTGGGCCAGTGGGTTCTGAGCAGCAGCAAGTTCCCCGGACAGGAATACTGCCTTCTTACGAGCAATTGCTGACTGATAGAGTTGATAATGCTCTAACAGTCTAAGATGGTCGGCATCTAGGCCGGATGTCCGCCAGCACCTGTCTAACCTGCATCCTAATCACCGCAAAAAAGAACTTAATGCAGTTGCCTAACCATTTGGACAAGCCCTGCTTAGAAACCAGTTTGCCCTTCGATCTAGGGGCAAAGGAAATGAACAGCTGGTCGCAGGTACGGAATTCTTTGGTCCGGTGAGTGTAACACCGGAGAATCCGATGAACATCCATCGTATGAAGGAGTGCCTCACCTCTGTTAGAGGGGGACAGGTAATACACAGGAAGCTCTACTGATTGATTCAGTGTGGCTTCTGACACCACCTTCGGAAGAAACTTCAGATGCGTTCTGAGGACCGCCCAGTCCCTATGGAAAATCAGATAGGGCTCCTTGCAGACTAGAGCGTGAAACTCCGAAATCCTTCGGGCTGACGTGATGGCCACGAGAAACAGTGCTTTCCAGGAAAGGAAGTGTAAATCACAGCTCATAGCTGTCTCAAAAGGAGGAAGGGTGAGCTTTTCCAAGATGAAGTTCAAGTCCCAAGGAGGAGTTGGACTGAGGATGGGGAGTTTCAGATGGAGAATCCCTTTCAGAAAGGTTTTTGAGACCTCCAACTGAGCCACAGGTTTACCATCCACAAGCTCGTGGTACACTGAGATAGTTGAAATGTGGACCTTCAAAGAAGAGTATGAAAGACCGGAGTCTGACAACTGAAGGAGGTACTTCATGACTTGAGTGGCAGAACAAGAGAAGGGGTTCCAACCCTTAGTGGTAGCCCAGATGTAAAACCGTTTCCACTTCATGGCATAAGTGGAATGAGTAGAAGGTTTTCCGGCCTCAATGAGGACTTGAGCAATCCGGGAGGAGACTCCAAAGTGAGAGTTCGCTATGTCTGCAGGAGCTATACATGATGATGCAGGGTTCTGAGCCCTGGATGTAACAATCCACCTTGATCCTGGGTCAGGAGGTCATGAGTCACTGGAAGTGGAACCGGTGGTTCCCTGGAGAGCTGTTGCAGTAGTGGGAACCAGATCTGTCTCGGCCAGAGAGGAGAGATGAGGATCATCTTTGCCCTCTCTGCCTGAAGCTTGAGAAGGACCCTCTGTAGAATGGGAAATGGAGGGAAGGTGTACAAAAATGTCGCAGTCCAAGAGAGAGACAATGCGTCGTTCCAAAAAGCACCATGCCCTGGAACGAGTGAGCAAAAGCTGGGAAGTTTTGCTTTGGATTCAGAGGCAAACAGGTCGATTTCCGGATGTCCCCAACATAGGAGGATGGATTCCGCCACTTCCTGATGCAGTTCCCACTCGTGAGCTTGGGTCTGAGACCTGCTGAGACTGTCCACCGGGACATTTAAAATGCCTGGAACATGCACGGCCACTAGGACCAGATGGCGCTGGACTTCCCAGTTCCACACCCATGTTGCTTCCTGGCACAGGGGGTAAAACTGGGTTCCCCCTTGTTTTTTGATATACCAAACCACTGACATGTCCATTTGGATTAGCAGTGACCCCTTGGGAAGGAGGGACTGAAGAGCGTACAGGACCGCCTTCATCTCCAGAACATTGATATGCAAAGAAGTCTCCAAGCTGGACCATAGTCCCTGAGCTTGGTGCTCCCCAACCCATATTCGAGGCATCCATGATGAGGGAAGCTAAGGGTGCCAGGCTCCGGAAGGGAAGCCCCAAGGAAAGATTGAGAAAATCCATCCACCAATGCAACTCTTTCTGAACCGCTGAGGAGACCAGTACCAAATGGTCCAGGTCTTCCAGGAGCTGATTCCACTGCACCTACAAGGACCACTGAGTGACCCTCATGTGAAGCCTTGCAAGGGGAACGGTCATGATGGAGGCTGCCATCAGGCCCAGAAGGTGCAGGACCTACTGAGCACAGATGGTCCTGTGAGAAGCCACTTTGGAGGCCTGACAGAGAAGAGTATCCATCCTGTCTGGAGGAAGAAAGGCTCTGCACTGGACCATATCCAGGACTGCCCCAATAAACTGTAGTCTCTGGGCAGGGATGAGGGAGGACTTGGGAACGTTGACTGTGATCCCTAGTCTGTTGAATAGGTCCAGGGTGAAGGCAAGAGCCTCTAGCAAAGAATCCCTGGACAGGGCTGAAATCAGCCAGTCATCCAAGTAAGGGAAAACCGCAATACCTCTGCGGCGCAAAAAGGCCGCGACCACTGCCAGGCACTTAGTAAAGATCCGTGGTGCCGAAGACAGACTAAAAGAGAGTGCTCAAAACTGAAAGTGCTCCCCCTGGAAGCAAAAGCGCAGGAACCAGCAGTGGCTGGGGAAGATGGGGATGTGCAGGTAGGCATCCTGCATATCCAGAGCACAGAGCCAGTGGTTCTCCATAAGGAATGGAAGGAGGCTCTGGAGTGTCAGCATCCAAAATTTTTTGTAGTCGACAAACTAATTTAGCTGGTTTAAGTCAAGTATGGGTCTGAAATCCCCTGACTTTTTTGTGGAAGCAGGAAAAAGTGGGAATAAGAGCGAGTTTACCTCTTCACAAACGAGGAGGGCCTGGTCCTGCGAGTAAGAGGACTTCTTTGGTGGAGTTTCCGGGGGAATTTCCAGAAACTCTATGGTGTGTCCGACGGACACTAGTTGCAGGATCCATTCATCAGAGGTGATCGCCCTCCACTCCTGCGCATGGCGGGCGAACCTCCCCCTCACCTGCTCCCTGCCGAGAGACTGAGGAGGCAGTGGGGATGAGGAGTCAAGAAGTGGCAGGGCATTCAGGGGGAGGACCCTCTGAACGTCTCTGGTTTTGGAGCAGGAGGGGTGGCTGTACTTGTGGCTTTACTCTTCCCCTGGTGGCGCGCCGGGGCATTCTTTCTCTGCTGTCTCCTTTTCTTTGTGGCCTGATTGAAGGTCTGGCACATAGGGCAGGAAGAAATAGGATGGTCCGGGCCTAAACAGAGGATGCACTTGAGGTGACCGTCTTTGTGCGGGATCTGTGTGCAACAAGATGAGCACGTCTTCTTGGGTGAAGAGATCAAGAAATAAGGACAAGAAGGCAAGGAAAAACCACTCAAGAAACTTTCACGATGATCGCTAGTGGAAGTTTGCAATGCGACTGACACGAGGTGACGGCGGGAAAAAACTGGAAGGCGGGCATGGGGACCACCCACTATATACGGTCACGCTGACATCAGTCACGTGACATCGGGTGGGCAGTCCCACGTCGGGTATTGCTAGAAAAGTTTGCCGTGTGGCCCGACGCCAGGTAACACCAGTCCAATATGCAATGACCTACTGAAGGAGCCCTCTCAAAGTAAGATCTGGTAATGACCTGAAGGGAGTCTGAACCTGAGATATTTTTTGTGAGACTCCCTTATGGGGATGTGGAAATAGGCATCTTTTAAATCTAGAGATGCCAGCCAGTCTCCCTGCTGGATGACAGGTAAAATTATAGATGGGGTCACCATCCTGAATTTTGGCTTTGCCAGATATTTGTTTAGATGCCATAGGTCTAGAATAGGCCGCCATTCCCCATTTTCTTTTTGGTAAGAAAATACCAGGAGTAAAACCCTTTCCCACTCAGAAGGGTTGGCACCTGCTCCACTGCTTTTATGCTGAGCAGGGTTTGAACCTCCTTTTCTAGGAGCTGTTCTTCGAGGAGGGAGGCTGGTTTGAACAGCTTTGACTTCAGAGGAGGGAAGGATTTGAAACTCAGGGCCAGTCCCTGGCTCACTAATTCCAATACCCACTTGTTCATGGTTATGGCCTGCCAGGCCTGAAAGATGTGAGCCATTCTGCCCCTTATTGGTATTAGGGAGGCAGCCTTGGCAAAGGAGTCAGGGGTTTTGTTTCAGTGGGGCCTGAGCCTAGGCGGACTGGGAGCCGCTCCTGGAGCCCCTCCTACCTCTAGCCCTATAAAACCCAGTCTGCTGTGGGTATGGCTGCAGCTGTGGAACAGCTTGAGGCTGATAGAAGGGCCTACAATAGGACCTTCCTCTACCTCCCCTTCCATCAGGCCTATAAGAAGTAGTAGGCCTGTCTTTGGATGAATTACCCTTATAGGTGGTTTTGTATTTATCCACCTTTTTCATATATTCTTCGGTCTGTTTGCCAAAGAGAGAATGATCTTGTACAGGAAAATCCATGGGCTTAGCCTGGGTGTCCTGTGTTAAATTTGAAGCCCTTAGCCAAGCAAACCTTCTCAGGGCTACAGTCAGAGCCATAATCCTAGCAGCATTATCATTGGCATCTGCTGCCATCTGGAACTGGTATTTGAATGTTTCCAGTCCAAACCTGGCTGTTTCTGCTAGGTCGTCAGAGATAGGAGAGGGAACCTTCTCTGACATGGCCAAAACAGACTGCCAGAGTGTCTTTTGATACTGTGCAGTGTAGGCCTTGTAATTAGCTTGTCTGACCCCCAGAGGGGCAGCTAAGTACCCTTTCTTCGACATGCTGTCCATTTTCCTTGAATCCTTCTCAGGAGGATGACAGGATAAAGGAACCCTCGCCTTCTCACAGGATGCCTACTGAACTATACCCTAATGATCAGGGCGAGAACAGAGGAATTCAGCCCCTTTCCTGTCCAATTGGTACTTCTTGTCAGCCTTCTTATCCAGAGGCGTGACAGAGTTGGGGTTCTGCAGGACTGAATAAATCCTTCTTAAAGAATTTATTGATAGGCAGAAAAATCTTCTTAGTGGGTTTTAACCCCATCATTTCCATATATTCTGCCTCCTCGTCATCTTCTATTACCTCGGTGGTAGCCAGATCAAGAGCATCTACTATTTTCCTCACAAAGGAAAAGTGAGAGGAAAAATCCTCAGGCCTAGGAGGAGAGCCAAAGTCCTGCTCCGGTGAGATTTCCGGTTCAATGGGCTCACCATCATTATCCTCTGATATGTCATACTCCCCAGTATCTATCTCCTGAGACTGGGGATCCGAGGAGGAAGTAATCTCCTGAATCCTTGGAGGAGGAGGGGTTGGAGAAGGTGTAAACCCCTGAATTGTCTCAATGACTTTAATAGCCCTGGCAATTTCCTCAGCAGTAGGCAGACTGTGAGGCACAGAAGAATCCCCTGTAGGTTTTGCCTGGGGTTCGATGTGCTTGATCTTCTTTGCATTTTTGGAGGGGACTGGAGAGTCAGACGGCCCACTCAGTCTTTTTAAAAAGATTGATTCACCCTTATCAGGGGTGGTAAAAGAAGAAACTGTGGTTTCATCCGCTGATTTTGAAGGTGTTGGTTGGTTAGAGCCTGAAGCACCACCTAACTTTTTATTCAATCTCTCCATTCTTTTTTCCACAGTTTTCTGTGGAAATGATTTGCAAATTTCACAATCAGAACTTAAATGTTCACTTCCCAGGCAGATCACACAGCTGTCATGCTTGTCTGCTCTGGTGAACACTTCCCCACACTTACCGGGTCAGCGGTTCTCAGAACCGATACAACGGTTCACAGTAACCGGGTTAGTGGTTAGAAAGGAAACCGGGTTAGTGGCTTCAACAAGTCAAAAATATACTTTACACAATAACATTTTTAACATAAAATACAGAAAATAAAGCGGAAAAAATCCACAACTAATATAAAACTACTCGGTTCCCCAACGGTTATACCGAACTGTGAAGAACCGAGAAATAAACGTTAAATCTAACTAAACTTAAAAATAAACTAGAAGTTAGAATAAAAATCAACAATAAATGAAGGCAGCAGAAAGAAAATTATGTATAATTAAACAATTATACTTCACAATAAGCCAACAACAACCTGAGGAATCTCCTGGGCGTCGAGACTTGTGAAGCGGAATAAGAAATCTGAGACGTTGATAGAATGTGCAGCAGATGAAGGCAGCAGTTTGAATAATTGTCACGTGTCAATGATTCCATCATTAGCATATAGTTCCGTTCTCTGGGCAGTTCTACGGAGCAGGCTAACTGCAGAGAGTTATGAATATGAGAAGAATACATGGAGTTAGAAAGAACAGTTACGTACTTACCGCAACAGTAGCTCTTCAAAAGAATCTCTTTCATCAGGCCACACCTATAGAACTACAAGCCACCAGGTGCTAGGACCACACAGAAACTTTTGTAAGCAGTCCACTAGAGGTCACCGATGATGATGTCAGACGTCGGCTCTCCCATATAAACGTGGGTGGCCCATTCCCTCCTTAGTTCCCAGCCAGAGATCATGCTCAGAGGATCTCCCCGTGGGGAACCAAGAGAGAACCTAGGGCTCTGCTGACCAGGTGAAGAAGACAGTAGCAGATAGGCTCTCATGGAGAAGGAGACAGCATTCATCAGAGTCTCAGAATCTGATGGGGGAAGAAGGGTGGGACGGCATGGTCTGATGGAGGAGATTCTCTCAAAGATCTACTGTTACAGTAAGTATGTAACTGTTCTATCTTCTTTGAGATATCCCTTTTCATTACCTATGGATCAAGTACCAAGCAGTACAGACCACTAACAGTCTGGGTGGCAGGAGCTGACAGGCCTAAGAAAGTAGGCCTTGAAGCACAGCTAGACCAAAGCTAGCCCTCTTTCTTGAAGTTCTGTTCAGATTGAAGTTTGGTAAAGGTGTGGACAGTACTCCAGGTAGCAGCTGCACAGATTTCAGCAGCAGACACATTTTTAAAACATGCAACCGATGTGGCCATGCCTCTAGTCGAATGACCACGAACAATCCCAGGAGGTTTTTTACATTATTTCCTATAACAAATAATAATATAGTTTGCTAACCTTTTGGACAGTCACAGTTTAGAAACTAACATGCCCTCCTTCCCAATGGTGAATGAAACAAAAAGCTGTGAGAACTTCCTGCAGTACTTTGTGCAGTGTATATAGTACCTGAGTATTCTATTTACATCTTATAGTATGCAGTAATGCTTCCCCTGGATTGGCATCCTCAGGAAAATAAACTTGCAGGTGGATGGTTTGATTTAAAGGAGTACTACCGGCAATGGAGAAGCCCCGACCACTGCACAGATTGGGGTTTCACAGCTCCCGTCCCCCCCTACAGTCACCATAATAAATCAAAAATGTATTTACCTCGTCGCTCATAAAATCTTGAAAAAATCCTGGTGCCCTCAACATTTTTAAGTATGGCACCTGGAACCACCGCAATCTTGCTGGAAACGTGAAATCATGTCGTATCATTACCCCAGCCTTAATACAGTCTCTATGCATGGAAACACAACCGGATCTGTATCTTCAATACCCAGTGCTATTTTCATAGAATTTGACTAAATCCCATGGGTATGGCAGGCATATCCATGGTACTTAGTCAAATTCTGTGAAAATAGCTCCAGGTATTGGAAATACAGACCCGGTTATGTTTCTATACATAGGGACTGTATTAAGGCTGGGGTAATGATACGTCACAATCTCGCAATGTTTCCAGCGAGATAATGGTGGTTCTGGGCACCATACTAAAAAATATTGGGGGCACTAGGGGTTTTCAAGATTTTAAGAGTGACGAGGTAAATAAATACTTGATTTATTATGGTAACTGCAGGGGGGACCGGAGCAGTGAAGCCCTGATCTGTGCAACGGTCAGGGCTTCTCTGTTGCTAGTAGTTCTCCTTTAATGTAAACTCGGACACCACCTTCGGAAAAAAACTTAGGATTAGTATGCAAAGACACTCTGTCTTTGTGGAAAATCAAGTCAGGAGGCTCACACATTAGAGCAGGCAGCTCTGAAATCCTTCGAGCAGAAGTAATGGCAACCAATAACAACGCTTTCCAAGAAAGAAAGCATAGGCTACAAGTAACGTCTGGCTCAAAAGGAGCCAAAGTAAGTTTTTCAAACACAAAATTCAAGTCCCAAGCCAGGACTGGATTATGGATAGGGGGCTTCAAATGCAAAATGCCTCTTAAAAAAAAATATGGGCCACCTCCAGCTGGGCCACCATATGACCCTCAATAGGTACATGGAAAGCTAAGATAGCAGACAAGTTTACTTGAATGCAGGAGTACTGCAGGTCTGTATCTGACAAGGATTGTAGATGCTCTAGAACCTGATTTATTGGACAGGTAAAAGTGTCTAAGTGATGAGAAGTGTTCCACAAAGCAAACCACTTCCACTTCTTGGAATAAGTGGCTCTGATAGAAGGCCTTCTAGCAGCCACCAAGACATCAGCCACCTTTTGGGAGACCCCAGATCTAGTAATGCCTATGTTTTCAGGAGCCATGCGTGTAAGTGAAGTGATCTGAGGTGCAGATGGACCAGGGTTCCCTGCTCTTGTTACAGAAGTCCCTGGCATAAGGGCAGGGGTACTGGTGGATCCACTGTCAATTGCTCCAGTAAGGGGAACCAGATCTGTCAAGGCCACAGGGGAGCAATGAGAATTAGAGTTGCCCCCTTCTTCTGAAGCTTGAGTAGTACCGTCTGAATTAGAGGGAAGGGAGGGAAGGCATAAAGAAACATCCCCTTGCAAAAGAGGGACAATGCATCTTACCAGAAAACTCCAGGCCCTGGAACAAGCGAGCAGAAAAGCGTCAGTTTTGCAGTGTATTGGGACGTGAAAAGTTCCAACTCTGGATGACCCCATCTATCGAACAGGTCATCCACCACTGAGGTCGGCAGTTCCCATTCATGCATTCTGGACTGTAACCAGCTTAGTCTGCCTGCCAAGATGTTTTGGGAGACTGGAACATGTATTGCTGACAGTTCTATACTGTGTTCTAGAGCCCAATACCATACTCTCCTTGCCTCCCTGCACAGAGGGTAAAGAACAGTTACATAAGAAGTTATCATAACAGTAGATCTTCAAGGGAATCTCCATATGATCCTAGAGCCTGATGGCTAATGTTCCATGGTGTGACCTGATGAAAGAGTTCCCCCTTGATTGTTGATGTAATGCATCACGTTGACATTGTCCATCTCTACTAACAGAGGACCTGGAGACAGGTGAGCCTGGAAAGCTCATGGGCCATACAGAACAGCTCTCATCTCTGGAACATTTATATGCAGGGTGCTCTCCGCTTTGGTCCATACACCCTGTGTCTGATGGGGCCCTTAAAGTGCCCCCCAGCCCATCCCTGAAGGGTCTGTTGTTAAAATCTGCCAAGGGGAAGGGATCAGAAAAGTAAACCCCTTCTGCAGGTTGCTGGGTTCCATCTACCACTTGAGCACCTTGTATACAGGTGAGGTTACTAGAACCTTCTGTGGCAGATCATCCATGAGTTGATCCCACTGGACTCTCAAGGTCCACTGAGGGATCCGCATATGTAGCCTGGCCAGAGGTACTGTGACAATGGCCACTGCCATTAGGATCAGAAGCTGAAGAACATTCTGACTGTGACATAGCAGCTGCTGTGAACTGTCTGGGCCTGTGCCATCAGATGTTCAGCCCTGTTCAGAGGTAGGAATGCTGAGCCCAGGGCTGCATCCAAAACAGCCCCTATATACTGCAGACTTTAGCAAGGGGTCAGGACAGATTTTGGCACATTGACAGTGACCCCCAGAGCACTGAACAATTGCCTGGTTCAGGCTAGTGTGTAGGAGTTGCTCCCTGGAGTGAGCTTTCAGGAGTCAGTCATCCAGTTAAGGAAAGACATAAAGGCCTTCCCTGTGAAGGGCTGCTGCCACTACTGCCAAGCAACTGGTAAAGACCCACGGTGAAGATGACAAGCCAAAGGGTAATACTCTGAACTGGAAGTGTTCCCCTTGAAACAGGAACCTCAAATATTTCCTATGAGGTTTTTGAATTTTGATATGAAGGTAGGCATACTTCATGTAGAGGGAACAGATCCAGTCCCGTACCTGCAGTAGGCCCTCAAGAGTAACCATCCTGAACTTTCTGTATTCTGTAAAAAAGTTCAGGTCCCTGAGATCCAAAATAAACCCCAGATCCCCTGTCCATTTTGGAACTAGGAAGTACCGATAATAGAACCCTGTGTTTCTCTGTTACATGGGTACAGGTTCTATTACTGTTTTCTGGAGCAAGGTGTGAATTTTCTCCAGAAGCAGTGGGATGTGGTCTGGAAGATAATGTGTAGGCACTGATTGATGGTCTGGAGGTAGCTCTAGAAGTCCCAGAGCATGTCATTGTGCTGTTATTTCCAGGACCCAGACATCTGAGGTCAACTCCTTCCACTGGTCCAGGTGGAGGGCGAGATGACCCCCCCCCACCAAACAACCACCCATGGAGGCAATGGTGGCTGGGGGAGGGGGTAAAAGGAGTCAGGCTGAGCCAGTTGCAGCTCCTGCTGCACCGCCACCTCTAAGGGTTTTTGAATGGGCACCTGGAATGGCTGCTGGCATGGGCAGCACTCCTGCTCCTTTAACCTTACCTGATTGGTGGTGGTGCGGTGCCTCATACCAGCCAGAAGAAAAGGCACCCTCTGTCTGCTCCTTGACTGGGTGTGATAAAGGGAATGTACTGATTTTTGGTTTCTGCCTGAGGCCTGCAAATTGGAGAGGATATCTTGCACATTTGCCCCAAACAACTTATATAATCTGAAAGGGGCATTAAGCATTGGCTGCTGGACATTATTTGTAAAGCCCACAACCCTTAGCCAAGAATACCTTCTAAGGCATATTCCTGATGTTGTTGCCCTAGCTGAAGCATCCAAAATATCATAATCTGTCCGTAATAGGTGTTTGCCTACATCAGGCCCAGCTGCTAAGGCATTAAGGAACTCCTGTTCTGGTGCACCTTCTGAAAGAGCTTGGGCAGCTGCTTTAGCTGTCATCCAGAGTGTGTTTTGTTACTTGACCATCTGGCCCTGATAATTTGCAATTCTCAGGCCCAAAGAGTATGAGGGATAGGTTCTTTTGCTGATCACGTCCAACCTCCTTGATTCCTTGTCAGGAGGAACAGAACTGAAATGTTGTGGTGCATTTGATTTGTTGTGGGCAGCATTTATGACCACAGAATCAGCTTCAGGTTGGCCTACAAAGAAAGGCCTACCTTAGGAGGCCATATACATTTTATCTATATTTCTAGGTATGGCAGGAATCACATTAGGTCTATGCCAGGCAGCAAAAGTGGCATCCTCTAGGGCATGGAGGAGGGATGGAATTAGAATAGGAGGGAAGTTAGGTAGTTCCAAGAAGTCAATCGGTTCCTTCTTGGTTGTGTCCTGCTCCTCCAAGTCAAATCCCATGGCAGCTTGAAGTTGCTGAATCATGGTTATAAAGGATGAGTCCTCAGGGGGGAGCTGGGGTGTAAACCACCAAGCCCTCACTGCAGGCTGAAACTGTGGAACTAGTCCTCACATGGACTTTCCACATAATCTTTGGCTGCATCTTCATCATCCTGTCCCATGAGGTCATTATCATACTCTAGGTCATAGTCCATCTGGTCTACGGGATGAAGAGAGCACGCTGGTGAAGTCATTGGTGCTCAAGGGGGGGCTGAAATTTAGCCCTAGCAGGCTTCAGCATGGGGGTTTGGCTGTCAGACCCTGTCAGTGGAGCTGCTGGTGTAAAAGGAGGAGGCAGCAGCTGTTTTAGGATGTCCTCAAAAGACAACAGGATGGCTTGTGCATCAGTGCCCATGCATTTGACGGAAGTGCTGGAAGAGGTTGAAAGGGGAGGCAAGGCCCCCGGTATCAACGGTGACACATCAGCCTTACTCCTTACTAGGCCTGGTGGTGCCGATAGCCTGCCTGGAACTGGAAGTAGGTTGACAGTCTGGGCAATTGGCACCATCACCACTGAAGCAGTTGATGGCACTGAAGTGGTCTGAGCCATGTGGTGGGGCGACCAAGAATGAACCGGGGAGGTCCTCTCTCTGTCTGTCTCTCTCTGTCTCCCCCTCCACCCCAGTGCGTATGTTTGTGTGATTTGGACATATTTTCCTGGTATTTTGTTGACTTAGATCTCAAGGAATGTACTGGTGATGCAGTGGAGCTCTTTTGCTGGAGCGCCTTTTCCATTCAGGCTACTTGCTACTTAAGGAGGGGCTTTCCTAAAGCCTTTTCAGCACCGTTGGGTGGCTGAATTAAATCTCTTGCAGATCAGACATACCTGAATGTTTTAGTCCAGGCTGAGGCCACACGTGTAGATATGCAAATCTCCAGAGTATATTTTTTTGCCACACTCACAATAGCTGAACAGCTTTGCCGGCTCTTTAGTTGACATACCCACCATCGAGAATCACTTAGAAAAGTGTTAGAGTCACTACAGTGAGAAAAACAAGAAGAAGAAATCGGCAACTGTGACAGTGTCATTTCCATGCACGGTCCGACAAGAATAGTCCGAGGCAGAAAAAGAACTAAGGAGAGAAGGGGCTACACATGTTTACATGTGAGAGCCAACACATGATGTCATCATGGGCTGCCCCAGTGGACTGCTTACAAATGTTTCCATGTGGTTCTAGTGTTAGTGGCATATTTTATTTATTTATTTATTTAAAAGTTGGTAACTGGGAAAGGCACACTGAACCAAGGCTCGTTTCCAGGTGCAACCAGGGGACGGGCAAGGGATTAGAATATAACAACAACCAGCTAGCCCATCAGCGCAGTGGTAGGATTTCCACTCGTGATGCCGGTGACCCGGGTTCAGGAACGGATCCAGGTCATCGGAGGGCCAGTCGGGGGAGAAGGATCGAGCATCCTTGGACTGCTCTCTTTCTCCGGGGGGAGGGGGGACTGAGTGTTCAGTGCAGTGGCGACACCCGGCGGAGGCTGGGTGTTCCACTACGCACTGACGCCAAGTAGTACCATCAGGGGGAGGGGTGGATGCTGGCGTCATTGCACATCCCCACCCCTGCCTACAGGGGGGGAAAATGTTCCATGTCCCTGGCTGTCTCCATGAAGACCTGCCCCCGACTAATTACTAGCATCTTGGCACTGGAAGGCCCACAGTGCTGAGACCCCCACCCTCTGGGGGGTAAGCCATGGGTGACTGGGGAGTGCAAGCAATTGGCGGAGGTGGAAGCGAGGGGGTCTGTGACCAGGTCAGACAACGATGGCTCTGGGGCAAACAAAAAGTACTAAATAAAAAAAAAGACTATAACAACAACAATTACAGCATGTGTGTACATTAATACAGAAGTTACACAGTTTTAAATAGATACAAGTATGTAAGGATAGCAGTGGTACAAGGCATAACAGAGCGTACCGGGTCATAATGTCGTACGTTTAATAGCGCACGGCATTATGCCGAAACCCGGACCTGTGCGCTCTCTGTGCTGGACCCCCCCCCGAGTTAGAATTCTTAGTGGGGGAGTCCGGGGGGCACAGCGTCCCATAACGGGGGTTACAGGGGGCAGCGCTCCCCCACAGAAAAAAAGTTATCATTGAATCGCGCAATGCAATTATTTTGCACAACATTCTGCCGTGCGTGGTACTGACCCCGTTCCTAACAGAGTCGTCCACATGACAATTAGCATAAAGCAATTACATCATTTGTGCATGGTTATACAGAAGTTACACAGCTTTAGTAGATCAAGTATGATAAGGTAGCAGTGATACACGGCATAACAGAGAGGAGACACATAAAGAATGACACCGAGGAGAGAGCAGTGGGTAGAGGGATCCAGGAGCAATGCATAGGTGTGGGACAGTAAACAATAGGTAATCAATTAGCAGCAGCTCACATGACCCACTAGACAAGGCTGGCGATGGAAGGACAGGGTGGAGGGGGATCAGGGCAAGGGGGTGGGCATGATGACTGGTAGGTTACGAGGGTGGGTGGCAGAGACATGGAGGGAGGAAAAGATGCCTGAAGTGGTTTTTAATGGCCTCCATGGTTGGCAAACCCTGAATCACAAAGGGTAGTGCATTCCACAAGGTGGGGAGCCGGTAGGCAAAGGCTTGCTTCCCCAGCCTGAGAGTGTGGAATAGCTAATGAGAAAGCTCACAGATCACGAGAGTATAGCATATAGCATATAGTTCCATAGGTGTGGTCTGATAAAAGATATCCTCGAAGGTCTATAGGATGAGACCACAAGCATAACATCCCTTCTGGCCTGAATGTCTAGCCTGTAATGTATTTTGAAAGGATGTATCGATGCCCTGAAAATCATACTGATATGGATGCCCATGACAGTGGTAACAGAAGAGGCCTTATGCTGGGAAGAATGGGAATGGATACCCTCAGACGGCATACAGCAGGCCAAAAGATAACCCTGAATACAAGAAATAATCCATCCAGTGATGGTCTGCTTGACAGCGAGACTGCCACAGGGCACAAAAGTGTTGGTCATGATTAACTGAGAAGTGTAGCCCTGGCATTCCTCTAGTCTCTAATTGTAGAATGGGAGGACAGGCCTGATGTCCAGATAATGTAACCATTCCTCAGCAGTGCTAGCATGTAATCTGGGAAAATACACTGGCAACTCCAAGGCTGGTTCAGATGGAAATCAGAAACTACCTTGGGTAGAAATTTTCTGTTGGTACACAGCACAACCTTCAGGATGTCATTGGAAACAAGCAACGCTCAATGTTTTGTCCTACAATTATAAGCTTACAATGAATGAATGAACCCTGACCTAGTGGAATACCATACAGATTGGGGTGCTCGAGAGAACTTGTAACTCGCTGACCCATCTAGATGAGGTGATAGCAACCAGAAAAGCCATTTTCCAGGACAAGAAACCAAGGTCGCACATTACCTGCAGCTCAAAAGGTTTGACCATGAGCCTGGCAAGGACTAGGTTCCAATCCCATGCAGAAGAAGGCTCAAAAAGAGGTGGGAACACATGGTCAAGGCTCTTAAAATGTGGCTGACCACCAGCTCCAATGTCAGGGAGGGGAACCACTCTTTAACTCAAAACACCAAAACAGCCAGCCAGTATAGGTTCAAAGAAGTTATGCAGGGGCCCATGGAAGACAACGCTCAAAGATAGTCAAGCACTGAACCAAAAGGTCACTTCATAGGCACCAGGCCAGTGCTGTAGCACCACACTGAGAACCTTGTCCACTTAAAAGTGTAGGTCTATCAAGTGGAGGACTTATGTGATGTCCCCAATAGTGTGAAAACCTACTCTGAGAGACCAATGAGCACAAACCCTAGCAATTCAGAAACCAGGCCATCGGATGCAATGACTCTATGTCTGTGAGCCGAGTCCTTCCCTTGGACAAAGTGAGAAGGTCTGGCCAGCGTTGGAGCTTGATGGGCTGCTCAGCCCTGAGGTGAAGCATGTACTAATTTAAAAATTGGAAAGGCCATGCCTAAGCTCTGAGAATACTCTGAGCCCCTTCAAGGTCTCCTTCAGCTGCACCTTGTGTATCAGAGGAAAGTGAAGGAAGGCATATAGGAATTTGCTGGTCCACTTCAGAGCAAATGCCTTTTCCCGAACTGAGCCACATATTGGGAGATGGGCACAGAAAAGTGGCAGCTTCAAGTTCTCCCAGAATGCAAACAGGTTGATGCAAGGAGTCCTCCAGCATCTAAACAGATTGAACACAACTTCCTGGTGTAAAGACCACTCATTGGACATGTCTCCCAGCAGCTGAGATTGTCTGCCAACTCATCCTCCATGCCAGCAAGATGGGCAGCAAACAAGAACAGGTTATCACCTGTAACCATGGTTCTAGGAGTGCTAATATAGTTCACTTATCTATATACTGGCAGTTCCACTGGAACAGTGTCACTGGCCAGAGCATCCTTAAGCTAAGCTCCTCCCACCACCCAGATGGTATATCCTCTGACTCTGCCCCGTGATGTCAGATCTTGCATGTTAGAAGGCAGGATCAGGTGTCACTTGGCAGAGGAGGCCAGGTGGAATGTGTGGATGTGAACCATATACCACTTCTAGAAAGTATAGTTATGTAAAAACTTACCGTAACAGTAGATCTTCAAGGAGTGTCTCTTGCAGTAGGTAATACTTTTTGGGATGTCGCCAGAGGGCACTGTAGCACACAGCAGCTCTTCTAGCAGTCTTTCCAAGGACCACCAACACATGACATCAGCTTCCTGTTTCCTATATAAGTGTGGACAGGCCTTGGTATCCTCAGTTCCCGTGCTGGATTCAGCTCGCTAAGTGAGGACTGAAGGGAACCCGAGGTACCAAAGGAGTCCCAACCCAAAGTCATTGGACCACAATTTGCTCTCTTAGAGAAGGAGGAGGATGGAGGGTGGGAACGGACATACTGCAAGAGACACTCCTTGAAGATCTGTTGTTACAGTAAGTTTTTATGTAACTGTACTATCTTCCACTGAGTGGTCTCTTGCAGTAGGTAATACTTTTGGGATGAATCCCAAGCAGTAATGTCCATGTGGGAGGACAGTTATGATAGAAGAACTTGTAGGACCGCATGGCTGAAGGCCGCCCTACATCATGAGGCAATATCCAGATTGTAATGCCTTGTGAATGTATGGATTGTGGACCAGGTAACTGCTTTGCAGATATCTGAAATGGAGGCTCCTTTAAAGCATGCGCAGTAGTGGCCATAGCTCTACTGGAATGGGCTTGAACTGGTCCAGGTAGAGGTTTGTTGTATTTTCTGTAGCATAATGTAATACAATTTGCCAACCAACTGGAGAGGGTTCTTTTAGCAACTAGGAGTCCTTCTCTGCCTGGGGCAAAAGAGATGAACAATTGAGGAGTCTTCCTAATCAATTTTGTCTGATTAGTATAGTAGTGTAGTATACGATGGACATCTTAAAGTATGTAGTAGATGTTTACCTTGATTGGAGTATTCAGGATAGGATACTGGTAACTCCAATGATTGATTCAAAGTGTGTTTGGAGACTTTAGTAGGGAAGGAAGGGTTGGTATGGAGTGCCACCCTGTCCTAGTGAAAAATCAAGTAAGGTTCCCTACACATGAGGGCATAAAACTCAGAAATACTGCAAGCTGAAGTGACAACCACTAGGAATAAGTTTTTTCCATGAAAGGAAATGGAGGGTGCAAGTGGCCGCCAGTTCAAGGGCTCAAGAGTTAAGTTCTCTATTAGAAAATTAAGGATCCCACAGAGGAGTGGGTCGTCCAGCAGGTGGTTTGATATGTAACATTCCTTTCAAAACATTTTTGCTAGATGATGGTACAGTAATCAGCCATCTAGCAGTTTATGGAAGGCCGAGAATAGCGGCCCAAAGGATTTTGATGCAGGAATAGCTGAAATCAGACTCAGACATCGAGGCCCAGTAGTCTAGAACTTTTCGTCAATGGATAGGTATAGGGTTCCTATGATTAAGAGGCAGCCCATATGGAAAGTGTTTCCATTTGGAGTTTCCCTGGTTGCTGGCTCACGTGAAGTCAAGAGAATATTGGCAAGACGAGAGAATACTTGTAACGTGGCTATGAAAGAATCCTCGGGAGTCAAGCATGAAGGTGTAGAGCCTTCAGGATGGGATGTAACAGGGTTCAAACAGGTTGAAGATTAGAGTACCTCTTCGCTTGTTGAGGTGGAATATCACTGTAGTGTTGTCTGATTGGATCAGCAATGGTACTAGAGTCAAAAAGAGGTTGGAATGCTGGAAGGGCTAAGTGGATTGCCCTCAGCTCTAGGAGATTGGTGTGAGGCTGAGGGAGAGAAGTGGTCCACTTACCCTGTGTCTGGTAAGGACCCAGGTGTGTGCTCCATCCTGCCAGGGAAGCATCCGTGGTGAACATCTGTATGGGAGGGAGGGACTGAAAAGGCATTCCTTGTCATAAATTGGTTTTGATTGATCATCAAATCAGAGATGACGTCAGAGAGGGAGTGGCTCTGATCTCGCCTTCAAATTTTTCCTGTTCTTTAAGACCACTGATTCTGAAGAGACTATATCTAGGATGGCTCCAATGTATTGGAGACTGAGTCAGGGTCAGGTGATCCCTAGAGTGTGAAAATATTTGCAGGTAGCTTCTAGGTAAGAAAGCAAAGCTGTTCTGTGTTGATTGACCAGCTATCTAGATATGGGAAGATAAAGTGCCATTTCCCTCATAAAACTGCTGCAACTACTTCTAGGTATTTGGTGAAAACACTCAGGGCCGAGCAGAGGCCAAACCAGAGTGCTTGAAGCTGGTAGTGTTAACCTAGCAGGCAGAGACAAAAAAACCTGTCATAAGCAGGATGGATAGGGATATGCAGGGGTATCTTGTGATGTGGGCAAGCCACTTGCGGCTACTTCCCCGACAGCGAGGGTGTGGGGTTGGTGACCAGATAGGGAGGGTCATGAAAAGATGACAGGCTGTCACACGTATATACATGTACGCGGGGGGGCGAGCCCACTGAACGAGGTAGGAGGTTTGTGATTTGGTACAGTGGGTTGCTGTTGAGCTGGCTCAGGCATGGGTGCTGGCCTGGAGTGGCGGAGATGCAGGGTTCAGGACTGGGCACGGTAGTTTTGTTGCACCCGGCCCGAGACAGTGTTTTGGTTTTTATGTGATATGCATTCCCCACATGCACCCTCCTGGAGTTGAGAATCTTAATTTAGGGTGGTGTGGGGGAGAAGCCCCCTACAGAGCTAGGTGCAGGGGGAGAAGCCCCCCACATAAATGTAAGAAAACTATTTGTTTTGCACCACTTTCACTGGTGCCGGGATTCCACATTGCTGAAATTCAATTTCAGCAATGTGGAGTTGCGCTAAGGGCATTCGGAATTCCGAATTCACCCTTATCACATGGAAACATATGCAGGTAGGCATTCTTCATATCTAGGGCACAAAGCCAGTCTCCCTGTTTCAGTATTGGCATGCTGAAATTCAAGGTTATCATGCGAAACCGTTTGTACTGGCAGGAAAGGTTCAGTTTTCTGAGGCCCAGTATCGGACTGAGGTCTGCAGTTCATTTGGGTACCCGAAAGGAGTGGGAGTGGAATCCCTTTTGATGTTGTGAGGGGGGTACTGGAGAAACCGTCTGTGTTCCCAGTAGAGCCCTCAGGTTCTCTTGAAGGATAGGTATATGATCTGTTGGATACTGAATATTTCGGGGAGGACAAGGGGGGGGCCTGGAGGTAAATTTCAGAGTGTGACCCTTCTGTAAAATCTGGAGCACCCATTCGTCTGAAGTGATTGTTTGCCTGGCTTCTAAATGGAGGGCAAGATGACTGCCCACAGCCTCCGAGGCCTGGTCGAGGAGGGGTGAGAAAAGAAAACCCTAGTGGGTCACTGGGTGATGGGCTACCCAGCCCCCCCGGAGGGTGAGGTCGGGAGCCACGGGCAGTGGAGGTGTTGCCTCTTGTTGGTTGAGTATGACCTCTATAGCCACCTGTACTGGTATCTCTGTATTTTCCACCTCTTTCAAAATAGGAAGAGGATCGAGTACAGTAGGTTGTATGAGGAGTATGGTACATGCTATGATCCATACGAGGAGTTCTGCCTGATGCCTGTAAATCATCCAGTAAAGTTTGAGTACCTGGCCGGAATAACTTGGACTCATTAAAAGGGGCATTAGCTACTTTATGTTACACATCAGGCTTAAAGCCTGAAAAGCAGAGCCAGGTGTGGCATCGCAAAGAAATGCCAATAGCTGACAGTAGGGCCAAGATATCTATGGCATTATATCCCAACCTGGGAAGGTGACAGGAATTAGCATTACTAGTTGACATAGTAGCCAATAATCGCTCCCTGTTCTGGTAAAGGAGGGAGGTGATTGATAATCTCAATGGCAGATAACCCAAGGGTATGTTGGTATTTAATCATATGACCCATATAATTTGGAATTCTGATATTCATGGTACTGGAGAAAAAGACCGGTTTCTCCAGAAAGTTAAGTCTTCAGGATTCTTTATCAGATGGTAAGAAGCTCATGTGATCATGAGTGGCAGGACACAGTCCACTTCTGGGAAGGCTTGAAGGAAGGGATGAACCAGAGGAGCTTGATAAATATGATCCACCTTACGGGGAACAGCTGAGATAGCTGAAGGCTGATGTCAAGCAGCCAGCATGGCATTCTGGTAAGTTTAAATTAGTGGGGAAACCACCAAGCTGGTCTCCTCTGGCAGATCAAGGTTTTCTGCTACATCCTTACTTCATCATGTTTTTATGGTACAGAATCCCATGACTTTTTGAGTTTATATCATTATTTTGCGGAATGAAGGGGTCATCGGGAAGGAATGCTGTAGACTCTAGGCAGGCCCTCATCCAAAGAAGAGATTTCCAAAAAAGGGAGACTGAGGAAGAAATGTCAGCTCCTGGAAATCTTTGTTTTCAAGGTCACCAGTGAAGTCAACCGGGAGCACTTGTTCATCTGAAATGTAGTGTTCCATTTAAGGAGGAAGTGACCAGAGTGGTAGTGGATCCCAGTCATCATGAAAATTCTTAGGCGGAGGAGTAGGAGATAATGGAGGGTTGTCCTGCCCCTTAGATCGGAGGGCTGGGAGTGCCATATGGCATGCAAGATTTGCCATACTACAGTGAGGACAGCCAGTTCCTTCTGAGAAGGGGGGTGTCAAAACACAAGAGGCATGGGGGGGAGTGGACGTGTAGCCTGAGCAGGTCTTGCCCCTGGGTGGTAAAGTCTAGGGTCCTGATCTCTGTCCACCTGCCCCCTGTGAGTATCCACTTAAGAAGGTGGAGGGGTAGAAAACATGACATAAGCCATTGTTTTTTTATGAAGCCCCATTTTACTAAGAAGGAGTATGAGGGCACGTCTTCAATGGAGGGATACCTGGAGCAGCAGCTGTCAATGAGATGTGAAGTACAGAGGTTGAGGAGGATCTCTCCCACTCTGTGACTCAAATGGAACCAGAAAGGGTTATTTATGTACTGCCTTTTATAGTACTGGAAGCATTATTGATGAGGAAGTGAAAACACCTCATTAATGAGTAGGCAGAATAATGATGCACCGTCAATGGGGGACAGCTATCAATGAGAAATAGGGATGCATCATTGACAGGTGTAGCCGCCAATGAAATATGTATGCATTGTTGACAGGGACATCCGTCAATGCAAATATGGAGGTCTCGTCAATGGGTATGGCCATCGATGAGAATATGGATGCATCGTCGACGGTGGTGGCTGTCGATGAGAATATGGATGCATTGTTGACAGTGGTGGCCATCGATGAGAATACAGATGCATCATTGACAGTGGTGGCCGTCGATGAGAATACAGATGCACTGTCGATGGTATGGTGGCCGTCAATGAGAATATAGATGCATCGTCGATGGTATGGTGGCCATCAATGAGAATATAGATGCATCGTCGATGGTATGGTGGTCGATCATCAATAAGAAGGTAGATGTATCGTCAACGGTATGGTGGCCGTCAATGAGAATATCAATGTATCATCAATGGTATGGTGGCCATCGATGAGTAAAGGAGACGTAGCGGGTGAGGAGGGGGTACTCCTGCTCTATGTCTGTCCAGAGATGTAGAATCAGTAGATGGGGAACTCTTCTTGGATGAGCCCCCAAGGTCTTCACAGGAGATGATTTCTTGTTTGCAGAATCTTCGCTGTTGTTTTCTCATCAATGACTGCTGTTTTCAGAAGTTGTTCTAGCTGCTACATGCGAGCTGAGACCGGCAGAAAAATAAACGGAGGCTACCAGGGACTGCCTACGCTTATATAAGGAACAGGAAGCTGATGTCATGTGTGGGTGGTCCCTGGAAAAGAGTGCTAGAAGAGCTGCCATGTGCGACACTGCCCTCTGGCAACATCCTCAAAGTATTACCTACTGCAAAAGTCCACTCCGTGGAAGATCTATAGTTACAGGTGAGTAACCTATTCTTCCATAGGTGTAGATATGGTTCACTTATCCACACTCTGGCAGACTCCTACCCATTTTCTGGGAGGAGGGGGCAAGATGTGCACCCCTACTTGGCAAGATTGGAGAGCTGAGGTCTCAAAACCCGCATCCTGGGGTGACTCAACGTTGATGCGGTAATGGGAAATGAAGGTGTATGCTGATTTCCAGGTAGCAGACTAACAGATCTCCTGGGTGGCGACATCCCTAGAAGCAGCCACCAAATCAGTGGTACATCTAGAGGAATAAGCTCTGATCCCTATGGGAGACTCCCAACCAACCTATAGCAGAGATCAATGCAAGATGTGATCCACCTTGCAACTGTCTGTTTTGCTGCTGGTCTGCCCGGTGTGGCTTCAGTATAGGTAACAAACAGCTGGCGAGCCTGCCCCCGACCACCAGCTGTACACTCAACACAGTATGAAAACAATCTCTGCAGGTCCAGGGAATGGAGCCAGCAGTCGACCTCTGAGGACGCGTTGGTAAAATATACCGGTAAGTTAATCACCTGGTTAAGGTGAAACTCCAATACTGACTTCGGAAGGAACTTCAGATTGAGACAAAGGATGACTTTGTCCCTGTTGAAGACCACATAGGAAAAGCCCACCAAGAGTAGCTGGTGCTCCCCAATCCTTCTAGCAGACGTAATGGCCACCAGAAAGGCTGTCTTCCATGATTGGTGTGACATCTCACGCCTGTGCATCGGCTCAAAAGGCTTACCCATGAGCATAGCCAATAGTACCAGTAAATTCCGTAGTGGAAGTGGTTCATGCACCGGAGAGGACAATTGGTCAAAGCTTTTCAAAATATGCCTAATCAAGTTCTCCAGGGCCACCACCAGTATACTGTCCCATGTCCAGTAAGCAGAGATGGTTGTCTTGTGCACCTTAAGGGTCATCACTCACAGTTCCAGTTGGGAAAGGTATCATAGGTAGTCCAGGATGCTAGCCACAAGGCAGGCAAGGAGATCAAGCACCTTGCCCTAACACCAAATGGAAAACCTCTTCCATTTAAAGGCATTGCACCTATGATTTGACTCTTTCCTTGAGGCCTCCACCACAGAGGATGTCCTTGGAGAAACCCAAGGCCTGGAACTCTAGCCACTCATGAAGCAAGCCATGAGGTGCAGGGACTAAAGGTCCGGGTGCAAGACCATCCCCAGAAGTCTGGTCAGCAGGTTTGGGTGGACAGACAGTCACCACGGAGACCTGCTATTGAGGCTGAGAAGCTCCGGGTACCAGAACTACCAAGGCCAGTCTGGAGCTATCAGGATCTTCCACACCTTGTCCTTCCTGACCTTGATTAGTATTTGTGGATCGGGGGATGAAAAGCGTATCCAGTCCACTCCACTTATAGCACCCACGTTTAAGCGGGGCAATCGGTTTGCCCGGGCAAAATTCAATAACCATTTGCCAGTTCCATAGCCGCCAATGTTAAAATCTCTGGATATAGCGTTCTATGCCCGACTTCTATTTCGGGCAGATTAGCTCCTAATTAGTGTCAGTTCACACCTCGTCATGCAGTTTGCAGAGCTTGCCAAAGTGTGAATGGACACTAATTACTAGCTATTCTGCCTGAAATATAAAGGGCATAGAATACTAGGACCTACACCAGCAGGGCTCTACATTCCTTTCACCCAGTTTCAATCGGAGAAAAAAACAAACTGTGCATCTGGTTGGAGACTTTCCCTTACTGTCCGATCACACAAGGGAGCATCTTAAAATTCTCCTGCCTCCCTAACATTGCGTAAGAGCATCTAAAAATGCCCCCGCCTCCCATAACATTACAACAAATTGATGAAAAATATTAACTTTGGTTACAGTTTTAGTCGGAGAAAAAAACAACTGTGCATCTGGTTGGAGACTTTCCCCTACCGTCTGATCACTAAGATCATGGCACTTGGGAACAAGTAGCAGTTAAAATTTGCAGGATGGGCAAAGCAGCTCCACCATCAGTTTAGCAGTCTTACTACCCACATAGCCTTATTTAGAGACTATCACCTCCCCCTCTCTTCTGATCGCTGACAATCACAGCACACAGAAACAAGGAGCAGTTTAAATTTCCTCAATTAGAGCAAATACTGTAGTGGTCAGAAGGGTAACAAGAATCGCGCTTGCCACAAGGGAACATCTTAAAATTCTCCTGTCTCCCTAACATTGTGTAAGAGCATCTAAAAATGCCCCCGCATCCCCTAACATTACAACAAATCAATAAAAAAGATTAACTTTGGTTACAGCGACCAACCCATATAACGGGCAGAATGTGCTTGCACATATGTGCCCGTTATAAGTGGTGGGGACTGTATGAGGCCTGGAGTTCAGAGCCTCAAGAAGACAACCCCATCAGTGCCCCAGACTGTAGAGGACAGGCAAAAAATGGTCTCAGTTTTGTCATTCTCCCAGGAAGCATACAGGTTCACTGATGCTGAGCCCCACAGGGAGAACTAGTTCACCACCTCCTGATTCAGAGACCACTTATGCAACTCCTCTCCTACCCAGCTTCCAGCAGTCTGCCAGCTGATTGTTCTCCTCTGTGACATGAATCACCAGGAGATCAGCACACAGGCTGGTCATAAGGGTCCAGGTGCAGAGTGTCTCCTGATACAGGGGAAGGCAGTGTGTGCTGTCCTGTCCGGGTAAAACGTGGTTGTGGTGTTTGTCACAAACCCACTCAGCAGGTCAGGCCCTCTGCTTCCACAGTGCCAACCTCTGAGTGCAGTCTTGTGAACAAGAAACAGAAACAGGATAACCCTCCTGTTTTGTGGGTTCGAATCAACCTTTGGTCTCAAGTTCTTGGATTCAAACTGTGAACCACTTGCTAGCGTACCCAACGTACAGGCTCAGATAATTCTGCTCTTCGGGAGATGTCAGATGTCTTTCGCCTATGGGCACCTAACCAGGAGTACAAAATAAACCCTTAAAAACTCTATTAAAGACTTCAGAATAAACTCTTACCTTTTCCCAGTTTGGTAAAACCAGTAAGCTTTGCACAGTGTCAGCTTTAACCATATATGCTTCACTTGTCAAAGAAAGAATTTCAAAGGCACACCAAGTAGTCTCTTGAAATGAGATGTTTACTTAAAAATAGATAAAAAGGTAAAATGTAAAACACAGAACCATATATCACAAAACATTACAATCACTTAAAAAAAAACAGGTTTGAAAGTGCAATTTCCTACCAACCATACACTTAGCCTTGCCTAGCTAATGTATTCTTATATTCTTACAGTGCTGAAAGATGTTGTAGCTTCAGAGTCCAAATGTGTGTGTGTGTGTGTGTGTGTGTCTAAAGGTCAGTTACAGCATAATTAAAAAAACTGTCTTGACCCTGCCTTCTCCATGATGTCACCCAGCTCCTCCTTTGTTTATTAAAAATTATACAATCAGGATGTCGTGTGTCAGGAGGTAAATTAATAGGTGACATCAGCAAAAAATAATTGTTTCCCCCATACGACTTCCCAATTAAGTCTGTAATTTTCCAAGTTCTTTCTTTCCTCCATGAGCAGCATCCTGCTCTTTCACAGACATCAAAGAGCATTTATGACACAGCACCTAAGTGACATAAATACAGGTTACTCACCTGTAACAGGAGTTCTAGGAATGGTATATGTTGTTCATCCACACTGTCTGACAGGTTCCTTGCCGCTTTAAATCTTGCCGGAAGGTCTTCAAGCTGGCTCCTCCCACCCACCCAGGTGGCAAAACTCTTGGCTCCGCCCCATGACACCAGATCTAGCCCGCTGGAAGCCAGGTTGTGCGTCGAAGACGGGGAGGTCGGGTGGGTCGTGTGGATGAACAACATATACCATTCCTAGAACTCCTGTTACAGGTGAGTAACCTGTATTTCTAGGGACATGGATATGTTGTTCATCCACACTCTCTGGCAGACTCCTAGCAGTTCTCTGGGAGGAGGGAGGCAAGGCACACACCCCCTACTTAGGGAATAGAGACTGGAGAACCAAGGCCCCAAAACTAGCATCCTGGCGTGACTCAAGGTCGATGTAGTAGTGGGTGATGAAGGTATGTGCTGACTTCCAGGTAGCAGCCCTGCAGATTTCCTGGATAGGGACGTCCCTGGAAGCAGCTACTGATGCAGCGGTATGGCGGGTAGAATGAGCTCTTATCCCTCTGGGAGGCTCCATGCTCACCAACCTATAGCAGAGATCTATGCAGGAGGTGACCCACCTGCCTATCGTCAGCGTGGCTTCAGGTCTGCCAGGTGCGGCTTCAGCGTAGGTGACAAACAGCTGGTGAACCTCTCCCCGAACTTCAGTCCTCTGCTCCTTATAATAAGCGAGCGCTCTTCTAGGGTCCAAAGCATGGAGCCTATATTCGGCCTCCGAAGTGTGATTGGGGTAGAACACCGGCAGAGTCAACACCTGGTTAAGGTGAAACTCCGACACCACCTTGAAGGAATTTGAGGTGCAGGACAACCATGTCCCTGTGGAAGACCAGATAAGGAGACTCTATGGAAAGTGCCTGAAGCTCTCCCATCCTTCCGGCTGAAGTTATAGCCACCAAGAAGGTGATTTTCCACGACAGGTGGTAGATATCGCACCTGTGCATCAGTTCAAATGGCTTGCCCATGAGCTTGGCCAATACCAGCAGTAGATCCCACGGAGGTGGAGGTTCTCGCACCGGAGGGGATATGTGATCAAGGCCTTTGAAAAAGCGCCAGACCACCGTCTCCTGCACCACCGACTGCTTCGCGGCCTGCGCCCGGTAAGCAGAGATGGCTGCCAGGTGCACCTTAAGGGTCGTCGACCTAAGCCCTAGCTGAGACAGGGGCCACAGGTAGTCCAGAATGCTTGCCAAGGAACAGGAGGAAGGGTCTAGGCCCTTTCCCTGACACCAAATGGAGAATCTCTTCCATTTGAAGGCATAACATTTTCTGGTCGACTCCTTACGGGACGCCTCAACGACGTTGAGGACCTCGTCGGAAAGACCCAAGGCCTGGAATTCTAGCCACTCAGAAACCAGGCCGTCAGGTGGAGGGATTGAAGGTCCGGATGGAATACCTTCCCCCCTGATTGACTGAGATCAGGTCCGGGTGGGCTGGAAGCCGCCTCGGGAGCCTGGAGCTGAGACTGAGAAGATCTGGATACCAGAACTGGAGGGGCCAGTCTGGGGCTACCAGAATCACCTGTGCCTTGTTCCTCCTCACCTTGAGAAGCACCTTGTGGATCAAGGGAAATGGGGGAAAGGCATACAAGAGGCCCGGGGTCCACAGCCTTGAGAAGGCATCCCCCTGCAGCGAGCCCTGCTGAGGGGGGCAGGCATGAAACAGTCTCAGCTTCACATTCTCCCTGGAGGCAAACAGGTCCACCTGAGGCATGCCCCAGAGGGAGAACAGATCTTGTACTACCTCCGGCAGGAGAGCTCACTTGTGGGACGCAGCCCCTATCTGGCTTAGGGCATCGGCCAGGGTGTTGGAGGATCCTGCCACATGAATGGCTAGGAGATCCACCTCTAGGCTGCGCACGAGAGACCATATGCGGAGAGCTTCCTTGCATAAAAGCATGGAAGCGCATCCTGCCCTGGCGGTTTAGGTAGTACATGGTCGTGGTATTGTCCGTCTGGACCTGAACCACTTGACCCCGTAGAAACGGAGTGAAGGTAGCGAGGGCTAGACAAACTGCTCGGAGTTTCAGCAGGTTGATGTAGCACTGGGACTCCCGAAGGGACCAGAGGCTGTGAGCGCTGTGCTCCCCCAGATGGGCACCCCAACCCATCAGAGAGGCGTCAGTTGATAAGGAGACCGTCAGCTCGGGGCGGACGAATGGGGTGCCCTCCTGCAGATGTGCTGGAACGGTCCACCACTGGAGAGCATTCCACATCTCCTGGGTCACTGTCACCAGCTGATCCAACGGATCGCAGCATTGTGACCACTGGCTGGCCAGTCCCCATTGAAGGGGACGCAGATACCAGCGTGCCCAATGGACCACGCTGGTGCAGGCTGCAATGACGCCCAAGAGGTGCAGGAAGTCCTGGGCAGGGTGCAATTGCCCAACCAGAAATGATTGGGCAAAGGAGGAAAGTACCTCGGCCCTGTCCGCTGGGAGCCATGCTCTGGCTCTAAAAGAGTCAGCTTCTGCCCCAATGAAGTGAATCACCTGCTTCGGCATGAGTTCTGACTTAGCCTCGTTGATGAGGAGGCCAATCTGAGAGCAAACCTGGAGGGCCAGATCTCTGGACCGCTCCACCTCCTCTCTGGAGGGGGCTGCAATCAGCCAGTCGTCCAGGTAGGGATACACCCGGACCCTTCGGCGCCGCAGGAATGCTGTCACCACTGCCATGCATTTGGTGAAGACCCTGGGAGCTAGGGAGAGGCTGAAGGGCATGGCCTGGAACTTGAAAAGGGATCCCTCTGCTCTGAAGTGGAGGAATCTCTGATGAGACGGACGGATCGGGACATGAAAGAACGCATCCTGGAGGTCCAGGGAACAGAACCACACGCCTCGTTCCAAGGATGGGATTATCTGAGCCAGAGTGACCATCCTGAAGGTCTGAGACCTTAGGAACCTGTTCAGGTCGCGAAGGTCAAGAATGGTGCACCAGCCCCCCATCCGTTTTGGGACCAGGAAATACCTGGACACAAACCCTGGGTCTGGAGGAGGATCTGCCACCTTCCTGATCACCTCTTTTTTGAGGAGCAGGGCAATATCGGCTTGGCGGGCCGACAGTGAGGCTGGGACTCCGTGCACCCCGTGGCACAGCTCAAAGGGTGGGGTCTGCTTGAACCCAGAGGCAGGCCCTTTCCTACCACCTCAATACCCAGCGTCCGTGGTGATAGCGGACCAAGCGGAAAGAAGTGGCGGAGCTGTCCCCGTGGGGAACCCCAGGAGGAGTGACGAGGCTGGGGTGACACCCTCAACCCGTCCACTGGGCAGGCTTGATGAGGGACCGCCGAGGGACCTCCTGGGCCTTACCTCCCTGCTTCCTGTTCGAGGAAGCCGGCTTGGGTTTGGGATGCTGTACGGCTTGCTGCCCCTGGTGCTGGTGTTTGCGGAATAGATGCACAGGCGCATAGAAGGACGAAAGGACTTATGCTGCTGCTGACAGCGGCCTTTGTCCATCTGGGTGGAGGTGACTGAGTCCAGAGTGGCATTGGACTTTTCAATCCACTGGAGGTATCCCTCTACTCCAGGGATGAAGAGGTTGGTCCCCAAGAAGGGGATGTCCACCAATTTGTGCTGGGTATCCGCCGTGAAGGTGGATATACTCAGCCACACCCTGCGGCGCATGGCCACCGCGGCCACAACCGATCTGGCACAGGAGTCACCTATGTCCAGAGCAGTCTGAAGCTGCTGCTTCACCACCACCCTATCCTAGTCGCGCACCTGCCAGACCATGGTCTGCAGGTCGGCCGGGAAATGAGGGATCACCTCATCCAGGGAGCCCTTGAGGGCGTGGGAGAAGTGTTTCATCAGCACGGCCGAGCTGGCCTGATGGAGGCCAAGGCAGGACGCAGCATAGACCTTGCACTCGGCGTAGTCCAGCTTTTTGGACTCCTTGTCGGGGGGGCTTGTCCACGTCCCAAGTGTTCCCGGATCTCTGGAAAACGCTGTCGGTGACTAATCCTTCAGCAGAGGGGTGCTCTGAGAAACCGGGCAAAGAGCCGGTAGGGACCGCATACTTCCTGGCCATCCTGGCCGAGGGTGCAGGACAGGAAGCAGGCCGCTGCCAAAGCTCCAAGGCTGGACCAACAATGGCCTCAGCCACAGGGAAGGCCTCCATGGGAGAATCCCCTCTGTCCAGTATCTCCGTCAGGGGATACCTGGCCCATTTGGAGACAGGCTCGAGCTGCATCCCGGTGGATTCTGAGATGAGCTGAAGCAGACCCATAAAGGACGATGGGCTTTCTTCCAGAGACTGGCCCCCGGAGGACTCCAGGTCGACCTGCCTGGAGAACAGGGAGGAGTCATCGCCAGACACCGAGGAGTCTGCGAAGAGCTGCCTAGGGCCTGAGCCACCCTCCACCTGCCGAGGACGGTTGTGAGTGAGGGTGACTGACAACCTGTGGGGCAGGCCGTGACCCGACCGAGAATCTTTGGTCAGTGCCCCCGATTTCGGTTGTGGAGGTGGAGGTTCCACCACAATCGGTGGAGCAGCAAGTTTCTGCCGAACAACCGGCCCAGATATGGGCATCTCGACAGCAGCGAGTGGTTGCTTCGGCCGTTCAGGTGACAGCCACTTGATGGCCGGGGGATGCGTCAGCGTCGACTTACTCCCAGACAACAGTAACTGCTGCCACATCAGCTCCTCGTAGCGCCGACGCAATTTGCGCCAAAGCCTCTCCTCTTCCGAGGAGGAAGACGAGGAGGAGCGGCGTCACCGCTTACTTCGGTGCCGAGACCGAGACTGCTGATGTCAGCAGGATCGGCTTGACCGAGATGAGGTCCGAGACTGAGACTGAGACCCTCGGGCAACCGAGGAGGGCCTGGGAAGGGGCGGGGGACACCCGCTCCTCCCTCGGCTCGGACACTTTAACCAGGGACTGCCGCACCGAAGGCAAAGGCAGATCCTCGACCTCCACCAGGGGAACCGGCGAAGAAGGGTTGTCGGCTTCATCAGTCGACAACCCGTCCGACGGGTCAAGAAATATCTCGACTGCGTCGACGGGTGTCTCGGCAGGCTGGCCTGACGGGGATGCCATGAAGCCAGTGGCCTTAGCCGCAACCTCGACCGCAGTTGACGGTCTGCTGTCCGGGGAAGGAGACCTCTCCCTCTCCCACAAACGCCGATGGTGGGACTTACCCTTCGCATCCCTCTTCTTGGACCGAAAGGAAAGTCCCGATGGCCCCTCTCCCTTCGTGGAAAGGGACTGGCAAAACTCCTTGAACAAAGCAGAATAAGAGGTACCCAAAGAGAGCAGGATAAAAGCCACAACCGAGGAGGAGGAAGATGCAGCCTGGGCCGCCTCCTCCTTGAGGGCGATCATCTGCTCTAGCTGCTCGGCCTAGCCAGCCGCCGTGGACACTGCCCAACGGGCCTCTTTTGATTTCACCGGTTGGAAACGCTTCTCGGGGTGCCCAAGCTTCAATCAGGCAGCGCGATCCTCCAGGACGTTGGCCGAAAAGGAGCGGCACAACTCACAGGTCTGCGGGTTGTGGTCTAGGCCGAGGCAATAGACGCACGTGGAGTGCGGATCTGTCCTGGACATCTTCTGCCCGCAAGGGCACCGCCGAAAGCCAGGAATCGATTTGTCCATCGGAGTCACGAGGGATAAGGAAGACTGAAGTCTAGAAAACTTTAAAACGAGTTTAGGACGAAGTGAAGAATTAGGATCCAGTCTAAAACGCAGAGCACTAAGGAGGGAACCTGAGCTTCCAAACAGTAAGGAAGATCTGGCATCATGGGGCAGAGCCGAGAGTTTTGCCACCCAGGTGGGTAGGAGGAGCCAGCTTGAAGACCTTCCGGCAAGATTTAAAGTGGCAAGGAACCTGCCAGACAGTGTGGATGAACAACATATCCATGTCCCTAGAACCTGTATTCTTCCTCTAAATGCCATAAAAGTTTATGATTTCCAGCCTAGCAGATGGCAGCTACAATTAAGCCAGATAAACAGGAGATCCTTAATTTAGGTCTCTTCTAGTCTTTAATTATCTCCTGGCTTTTATCTTTTAGCTGAAACAGCATGTCTCATGAGAAACATTCAATAACACATTTTTATATTACAAAAAGCACAGATTAATCAGAAACAGCTGTCCAAGCATCACAATCCTCCCTACCTAGCCTGAATTTGGGGGCTGTGTCCCCTGCATGGGATAAACTTCCCAAATCAGTTCACTCCTCATAGACGTGAGACAACCCATCTGAGTTCTGATTTTTCACTCCAGCCCTATGTAGAACTGTCATGTCATACCCTTGCAAAGCAAGACTCCATCCTAGCAATCTACTATTGTTTTTTCCCATTTGCGTCAGCCAAACAAAGCGGTTGTGGTCAGTCTGTACCACAAAATGCTGCCCATATAAGTCTGGCTCTAACTTCTTTAGGGCCCACACTATGGCAAGACACTCCTTTTCCACAGTGGAGTATGCCTGCTCCCTGGGAACTAACTTCTTACTCAGATATGCTACTGGGTGATCTTTCCCTTGGCTGGATGCCTGACTCAGTACTGCCCCATTACCAATGTCTGAACTATAAAGGGTTTGCTATAGTCAGAACTTGTCAAAACAGGAGCACTGCACAGTGCCTCCTTCAGTCTGGCAAAGGCTTCCTCACAGGCTGTGTCCCAGGCAATTTTCTTTGGCATCCTTTTCTTTACCAGGTCAGATAGGGAAGCAGCCAGGGCAATGTAATTGGGTATAAATTTTCTATAGTACCCTGCTGTCCCAAGAAAACTCCTGACCTGCTTCTGCGTTTCTGGTCTGGGCCATGCCTGGATCATCTCTATTTTTATTTTGTAAGGATGGAGCTGTTCCCGGCCTACCACATGCCCAAGGTATGCCACTTCTCCGATGGCCACCTGGCACTTCTCTGCTTTGACAGTGATCCCGGCCCTCTGTATCCTGCCCAGCACTTCCCTAAGGTGGGATAGCTGTTCCTCCCAGCTGGTACTAAAGATGGCAATGTCATCCAGGTACACCACAGTGTACTCCTCAGCACCATTTAACACCTGGTTCACCAACCTTTGGAAAGTTGCCAGGGCGTCCTTCATTCCGAAATGCATTAAACTCAAATAAGCCTATCGGATTGATGAAGGTCGACCTCTCCCTAGCTCTGTCTGTCAACTTTACCTGCCAATACCCCTTGGTCAGGTCAATGGTCATAAGGTAGGTCGCCCCTCCCAACTTGTCCAGGAGTTCATCCATCCAGGGCATTGCATGGGCATCTGACTTCGTTGCATTCAGTCCATGAAAGTCCACACAGAAATGAATAGAGCCATCTGCCTTGGGCACAAGGACTATGGGTGAAGCCCAGGGGCTGTGGGATCTCTGGATTACCCCTAAATCCAGCATCTCCTCCACTTCCATCCTAATGTCCTTTTGGACAGCCTCTGACACCAGATATGCTGTCTGCCGTATGGGCATCTGTGTCCCTGTCTCCACATCATGCATCACTAAGGGGGTTAGTCCAGGCTTGGTGCTAAACAATGGGTCAAAGTCTGCTAAAACCTTCCTTACTTCCTGGATCTTGTCTGGGGTCAGCTGAAGAGACAATTTAACTGCCTCCACAGAGGACTCCCACTTACTTTCTTCAAGCAAGTCCAGAAGGGGGTCTCCTTCGACCGTCCCCTCCCGAGGACTACACACTGCAAACACCATGTCAGCCCTATTTGCATATGGATTCATCATGTTGACACGGTACATCCTTTCTGTCTTCTGTCAGGCAACTCTATAATATAGTTCACGTCATTTACCTTCCTACTTTGTACGGTCCTGCCCACTCAGCCTGCAGCTTGTCTTTCCAGACTGGAAAAAGGACCATGACTTCCTGACCCACCATGTATGAGCGAGGTCTGGCTCTGCAGTCATACCACACTTTCTGTTTCTGTTGGGCAGCTACCAGGTTGCTCTGGGCTATCCCCATAAGTTCCTTCAGCCTTTCCCTAAACCTAAGGATGTAATCCACAATGGGAGTTCCCTAGGTGGCGTGCTTGTCTTCCTAGTCCTTCCAGATCAAATCTAGGAGCCCACGTACCCAGCGTCCATATAAGAGTTCGAACGGAGAAAATCTTGTAGACTCTTGGGGCACCTCCCTGTATGCAAACAACAGGTGGGGAAGGTATTTCTCCCAGTCCCTCCCATGCTGTTCAGCAAACACCCAGAGCATTGACTTCAGGGTACCATTGAATCTTTCCACAAGCCCACTGACTTGTGGGTGATACAGTGTCGTGCATCTCTGCACCACCCCACACCTCTCCCATAAACATTTCATCAGGTCCGACATGAAGGAACCCCCTCGATCGGTGATAACCTCCTGTGAAAACTCAACATAGGAGAAAATCCCAAGTAAGGCATCTGCCACTTTGTCTGTGTTCAGTGAAGATAGGGCGACTGCCTCTGGGTACCGGGTGGCATAATCCACCACAGTCAGAATGAATCTCTTCCCTGAGGTGCTGGGAGTATTTAAAGGCCCCACAATATCCATTCCCACCCTCTGGAATGGCTCCTCCACTATGGGCAATGGAATCAGGGCAGCTTGGGTTTTCTTGCCCGCCTTCCCTGTTTCTTGGCACCGGTGACGAGACCTGCAATACTCCTTCACCTGCTGGGTGAAGTTTGGCCAATAGAAATTCTAGGCCAACCGCTGCGTAGTGCGCACAATTCTCAGATGACCAGACAAGGGAATATCATGTGCAATCTTAAGCAACTGCTCACGATACCCCTGTGGAATGACAAGCTGCCTGCCTAGCATCCCTCGCTCTGTCTGCACAGCCTGAGTATACATCAGTCCATTTTCCCAATAAACCTTATGTTTACTGTCACCTCCTTGTGCTCCGTCAGAGTCTGCCCAAGCCCTCAGCTTCTCTAGACTAGGGTCACTTCTCTGAGCAGCTGCAAACTCCTCACACATTCCCAAGGCATGGGACAGGTCCCCTTCAGTCACTAAACTAGGGTCCCTAGCACTAGCATCAGGGCACTCAGGATCAATGTCAATCCCAATCCTCTGACAATGGGTCACCCCTCCCTCCTTGGAGCAACCCTCTGTAGCTGTGTGGTTAACTGCTACTGGGGAAATTTCTACCCCCTTTTTGTTTGTCTCCATATCAGGAGACAAAGTCTGGGGAACTAGCCTCCCAGTGGTTTTCACAATGGCTTCTGTGGGGTTCAGGGAACTACCATTTTTTCCTTGCCGCTTGACTATGGGTAACTGCACACACCATCCCATGTTTGAGATTGTTGCCCAGGATCACATCCACTGCTAAGGTTTTGGCTACAGTCACCTGTTGCATAGTTCCCCATTTCACCCCAGTCTAGAAAAACACTGGTGAGTGGCAATGATTTCTCTTCACAGTGAACCCTTGTACAGTGATGTATTTATTGGGTATAAGCTGACCAGGCTGTACCAGATCCCCTTTTACTAAGGTCAGGGATGCCCCTGTGTCCCTTAATGCTTGTGTCTGTACACCATTCACCATGACTGGGTGCATGTGCTCCCTCATGTTCACAGGCATGCTTCCAGGGACACACAAAAAACCCACTTCTTTCCTAGCCCCCTGATGTGTATTGCTCACCTTTTTGAGATGCTGTCTGGCAATAGGCCCAGTTTCTTTACACAACCAACATTCATTTCTTTTGTCAGAGAAATATTTTCTCTGAAACCTAGGGTTAATTGGTTTTGGTGGAGGTAGTGAGGATTTTAGCTACCCTGAATGTGTGCTTTTCCCTTTCTGCACTGCCATGCTCACCCCATTCGCTCTCTGAGCAGGTCTGCTCTTGGCATAGCAGTCCGAGAGTTCAGCAGCCTCTTGCACTGTTTTGGGATCTCGGTCCTCCAGCCAGATTTTCAGCTCTGCTGGGCACACCCACAAAAACTGTTCTAACAAAATCACATTTTCAATTTTATCAACAGAGTTTGCTTCAATTTCTTCCCACCGTTTTAAAAACTGACACTGTTTCATGGCTAGCTCCTCGTAGCTCATGTCAGGGCTTCTCCTGAGCTTACGGAATTTAGCTCTGTATGATTCAGCAGTTAATTCAAATTTCTGTAACAGTGCAGCTTTAAGTTTGCTGTAATCATCACTGTCCTCATTGTCCATTTGACCCAATGCATTCCGAGCTTTCCCGGTAAGTAGCGGGGATAGCTGGAAGCTCCAGGACTCCCTAGAAATTTTAGCCTGAATACAAACTTTTTCAAAAGAATTTAATAAGGAATCCATATCCTCCCCCTCTAAATTCAGCTATCAATTTGGATTTCAATTTGTAACCCAGTCCTGTAGTCCCAGTTAAACCCAAGCCACTTACTTGCTCTGGGGCCGCTGGTTGGAGTTGTAGCTTTTCCAGTTCGTGTTGCCTCTGGCGCTCACGCTCCTCATGGTCAGTGTCTTACTGTTCTCGCTTTGCCTCTCAGCGTTCTCGCTCTGCCTCCCTCTGTTCTTGTTCCCTCTTCTCCTCTGCAGCTCGCTGGCACTCATGCTCCTCACACTCAGCCTCCCACTGTTCCTGCTCTGCCTCTTGTCTCCCTTATTCAGCCTCTCACTGTTCTCACTCTCTCTTCTCCTGGAACTCCAGCTCCATTTGGCGCAACTCAATCTGCAGCCCGAGTACTTCTGGCTGCAGGATACTGGTAACCTTTCCCTGTTGCTGTGGCCCTTCACTGAAAGTGGCCCTGCTGCCCTCCCCATCGGATCTGGACACTGCACTGGCCACTAGCTCTTCCACATTCAAGGTTCAGTCCCTTACAGTCACTGTCTGTGACTTGGTGCTATGGGTATCTGCTACCACCAGGGCATCCACGAGGTTCTGCCTGGTGGCTTTCACCTCGAACAGGACTCCTCTGCCCCTGCACAACTGCTTTAAGTAGTCTACAGTGTGCCTGCTGTAGTTGAAGCCATCTTCTTCCCTATATATGGCTACTCTGACTTGCACTTTATAAAAAAAAAAATAAAACAGGTAGGAACTCAACTGTAAGCCAAGTGATACAGTTCTGTTTCCTTTTAAAAATAAATCACTGTCTTTTTCTTTCTTTGCAAGTGAGATGACAGTCTCAAGCTGACACACTGAACAATAAAGCTTGCAATACCAAATGTATGCACACCGCTGCCAACCAATCTGTCACAAACCCATTCAGCAGGTCATGCCCTCTGCTTCCACAGTGCCAACCTCCGAGCGCAGTCTTGTGAACAAGAAACAGAAACAGGATAACCCTCCTGTTTTGTGGGTTTGAATCAACCTTTGGTCTCAAGTTCTTGGATTCAAACTGTGAACCACTTGCTAGCATACCCAACGTACAGGCTTAGATAATTCTGCTCTTCGGGAGATGTCAGATGTCTTTCGCCTATGGGCACCTAACCAGGAGTACAAAATAAACCCTTAAAAACTCTATTAAAGACCTCAGAATAAACTCTTACCTTTTCTCAGTTTGGTAAAACCAGTAAGCTTTGCACATTGTCAGGTTTAACCATATATGCTTCACTTGTCAAAGAAAGAATTTCAAAGGCACACCAAGTAGTCTCTTAAAATGAGATGTTTACTTAAAAATAGATAAAGGTAAAATGTAAAACACAGAACCATGTATCACAAAACATTACAATCACTTTAAAAAAAACAGGTTTAAAAGTGCAGTTTCCTACCAACCATGCACTTAGTCTTGCCTAGCTAATGTATTCTTATATTCTTACAGTGCTGAAAGATGTTGTAGCTTCAGAGTCCAAACATGTGTGTGTCTAAAGGTCAGTTACAGCACAATTAAAAAACTGTCTTGACCCTGCCTTCTCCATGATGTCACCCAGCTCCTCCTCTGTTTATTAAAAATTATACAATCAGGATGTCTTGTGTCAGGAGGTAAATTAATAGGTGACATCAGCAAAAAAAAATGTTTCCCCCATGACTTCCCAATTAAGTCTGTAATTTTCCAAGTTCTTTCTTTCATCCATGAGCAGCATCCTGCTCTTTCACAGACATCAAAGAGCATTTATGACATAGCACCTAAGTGACATAACCTGTACTCTTCCTCTAAACACCATAAAAGTTTATGATTTCCAGCCTAGCAGCAGGCAGCTACAATTAAGCCAAATAAACAGGAGTTCCTTAATTTAGGTCTCTTCTAGCCTTTAATTATCTCCTGGCTTTTATCTTTTAGCTGAAACAGCATGTCTCATGAGAGACACTCAATAACATATTTTTATATTTCAAAAAGCATAGATTAATCAGAACCAGCTGCCCAAGCGTCACAGTGTTGTCCATCTGGACCTGAATGACTGGACTCCTGACTAATGGAACCCAGCAGGTTTATGTGGTGATGGGACTCCCTGGGTGACTAGAACTCGTGGGCCATGTGGTCTCTTAGGTGTGCTCCCCACCTTACCAGTGATGCACCTGTCATCACTATGATGGTCGGTTCTGGGCAGACAAATGGGATTCCTTCCTTCAGATGTTCTGGAACAAGCTACCACTGGATGGCATCCCACATCAGCTGGGTCACTGTGACCAACTGGTCCAAGTGGTTTAGATGCTGGGACCACTGATGACCCAGCTCCCACTGAAGGTGACACATTCACCAGTGGGCGCAGCAGGCCATGCTGGTGCAGAATGCCATGTATGCCAGCAGCTGTAGGAAATCCCAGGCAAGGCACAAGAGCTGAACCTGAAATGATTGGGCAAAGTAGGTAAGATCCTATGCCCTTCTGCAGGGATGAGGGTCTTGGTCCACAGGGAATCTAGTTCTACCCTGATGTACCTGATCACCTGCTTCAGTACCAGTTTGGACCTGTCCAGGTTGACCAACAGATCCAAGTTTTGGCAAGTCTGGAGAGCCAGGCCTGTGGATCTCTCTGTGGCCTTTCTGGATGGACCAGCTATCAGCCAGTGGTTCAGGTAGGGATACACTCTGAACCCTAGGTGCCACAGGTGGGCAGCCACCACTGCCATGCATTTGGTGAAGACCCTGGGTGCAGAGGAGAGGCTGAAGTGCATGACCTGAAATTGGTACAGGACCCCTTCCACTCAAAAGTGGAGGCACCAGCGGTAGGACCCAGGGACAAGAATGTGAAAGAATGCATCTTGGAGGACCACGTTTTGCTCAAGGGATGGTATAATCTGGCTCACAGTGACCATCCAGAACCTGCATTTCTGCATGTACTGGTTGAGATCATGCAGATCCAGTATGAGGCACCAGCCCCCATCCATTTTGGGACCAGAAAATACCTGGACATGTAACCCTGACTGGCCAGGGTGTCTGGGACATGGGCAATAGTCTCTTTAACAAGGAGCTGAGCAATGTCCTCTGAGGCAGACAGCATGTCCTGAGACACTCTAAACTCCCGAGGTGCATGGAGACAGTAGGGCAGGAGAGCCTTGAAGTCTAGAGACAATCCTCTGCCCACTACATTCAACACCCGCTTGTCTGTTGTGATAGCAGACCATCATGGCAAGAAGTGATATAGCTTGACTCTGACCGGGGAAGCAGTCAGGGACAGGACAGGTGGAGGGATGACACCCCCTAACCCATCACTAGGCAGCTTTTGCAGAGGCACCAGCAGCTGCTGCCAGAGGGGCACCACTATCCCTGCCTCCCCCTTTTTTGGACCTTGAGTCCTGGACTTGAGCTTGGGATGCAAGATATGGAACTGTCCCTGGTGGGGCTGCTGTCCAGGAGACTGTGACTGAAAGGAAAGGTACTGAAAAGCCTGCTTTGGGGGCTTTTTCCTTCTAGTCCTTCTGGGATGAGGTCATACAGTCAAGGATAGCATTGGACTTCTCAATCTGGGTGAGATGCCCTTTCACCCAGGGGCAAAGAGGACAGTGCTCAGGAAAGAGGCATCAGCCAGCTTCTGTTGGGTGACTGCAGTGATGTTGGACAAATGCAGCCAGGCCCTGCGATACATGGAGACAACTACTGCCACTGCATGGGTGCAAGAATCACCCACATCCAAGACTGTCTGGAGCTGGTGTTTAGCCAGTGATTGATCTTGATCTCTGGTGAGCTCCACTGCCAGCTACTACTCTGGATGAAGGTGGGGGAGGGCAACATCAAAAATAACCATGAGGGAATGACCATAGTTAGCCATCATGGCAGCCTAGTTAGCCTCTCAGAGACCCAGAGTGGCCATAGGCAATTTATTGTATTTTGAATTTTAAGAAGGACAAGATCCCCTCAAGGACCATCCAGTCTTGTAATTTCAAGAATTATGATTCTTGGAATTTGGTGCATAATCTCTCTTTGATTGGTCTCTATTGGATCTCATCCCTGACCCTGACTGTGCAGTAGATTACTTTTGTAAACAAGTTTTGCTTGTTCAGGGGTTTTATTTTCCCTTACATAGATTGAGAGTTAAGGGGTCAGTGAATAGATGGTTTATGGTGACATCAAGGAGTGGATTAAAGCAAGAAATTTGGCATGGCAAAATTATAAACTGGTTCCATCGAGGTGTCTCCTGGATCGCTATCGCTATTTGAGGAATAGGGTCAGCTATCTTGTGAGAGCCACTAAGAAGTCCTTGTATAAACAACAACTGGGTGAAAATTGACTGGATCCAAAATGATTTTGGTCTTCTGTGAAAAATTTGTTAGCCCCTTCTGTATTATCAAATATTAAGATCTCCTCCCCAGATAGCCCTCTAACTGGTCCCTTGATCTTAGCTAAGGAGTTTAACAGCAATTTTTCTGACTTTTCTAGTTATAGTAGCAATTTTTCAAGTCATTTGGCAGACCCTAGTAATTCTGAGGTCCAGTGTGATAGACCAAAATGTTATTTTAAAAAGGTCACAAGGACAGCAGTGGTAAAATTGATCCAAAGCTTGCAAACAAGTTTGCAGACTGTTGTGAAGGGTTAGTCATTTTCTTAAATTGATAGCATCCCATATTGACTCTCCTCTTTGTACTATTTTTAATTTATGCCTTATTTCTGGTCAATTCCCCTCAAATTGTAAACAAGCAAGGGTGGTTTCTATTCCCAAAAAACCTGGTGCTGATTCTTTCTGTGACTTTAGGCCTATATCAATTCTCAATCCTTTGAGAAAATTACTTGAGAAAGTAGTGGCAATCCAAATTACTGAATATCTGGAAAAATACCATGTTCTTTGCCCAGAGTAACATGACTTTTGACGAAACCATGGAACTGAGACTGCCTTGGTCAGGTTCACGACGCCATCCTACAAGGCTTTGATAGGGGCCAGTTAACGGGGGCGGTGTTCATGGACCTGACCAAGGCATTTGACCTTATTAATCTTTCTCTGCTATGCTCAAAATTGGGCTCCCTTGGTTTCCCCGAGGATCCTGTGCTCTGGTGCAAAGACTACTTATTGAATAGGTTCCAGGTAGTAGGTATAGGTCTTGTTACCTCTTCAATTAGACCTATGTTTTTACGGGTTCCTCAGGGGTCCATTTTGGAACCCTTGCTGTTACTGTTTGTAAATTCTCTTCCATCGGTTCTTAAGGTTTGTAAATGTCTGCTTTATGCAGATGATTTGATAATTTTTTTCCCATTCTTGTGTCAATTCTCACCTTGAATCAACATTACAATCTGATTTTGATGATGCCTGTACTTGGTTTACTGATAACCATATGGTTCTCAACATTAACAAGACAAAGGTGATGTTGTTTGGTACTTCTTATATGGTAAGGGGAAATCCTTCTTTGCTTGTTTACAATACTTGGGGGGATTGTTGTTGAACTTGTTTATGAGTTTAGGTATCTGGGAGTTCTTCTAGATCCAGGTTTAACTTTTTCTTTGCAGGCAAAAGCCATATGTAAAAAAATCAACCAAAACCTGGGTATGTTATTCAGAATGAAGCAATATTTTTCGGAAGATATTAGAAAGTCCATTGCTTTGGGTATTCTTTTGCCCCATCTTGATTTTGTCGCTAGCCTCTATTATAGGCTTTCTGCAGGTGTGTTAAATATGCTTTCTGTGACCTATAATAATGTTTGTAAGTTTGTCTTGGATTGTCCTTATCGTTCTCACCACTACTTAATGTATTCCAAACTTGGCTGGTTATCATTAAACAAAAGAATAGTGTTTTATTTTGGTTGTCAAGTTTTCAAATCAATTTTCTTAAACACCAAATATCCGTTACTTGATTTGGTTAAATTAAGGCCCCCTATTTGAAACCTGCAATCTTGCAACAGCATCACCTTAACTAATACTTCTTTCAGCACAAATGTGGGAGCCAGATCTTTCTCTGTGGCAGACCCCCAATTTTGGAATCCATTGCCTCGTGATGTTCGCTCTTCTTCCTCTTTGCTACATTTTAAACATAATTGAAGGACTTCTCTGATTTCAACTGAACTGTGTACTTCTTTTGTATAATTTTTTATTTTGTATTGTGATTGCTTATTGTCTGTCTGTCCTTTTTGTCAGGTCGGATTTGAAAATGGGCTACTCCCAGTATCCTTATCCAGTTGACAAATAAAAAATGAAATAAAAATTGAAAATAGTGCACACTTTATTTGTGATGTGGTTAGTCTTACAGGACTCATCTGGGGGCTTGTCCATGTACCCCTTCATATCCGGACTTATGGAACATCAAAACTGTGACCAGACCATTGGCCAAAGGCTGGTCCAAAAACCTTGAAAGGGAGCCCCTAGGAACCACAAACTTGGTGACCATGCGGGCTGAGGATGCTGAGCAGGATGTTGGATGCTGCCAAAGCTCCAGGGCTTGTCCCAAGATGGCTTCAGCCGCTGGGAAGGCAACCACTGGGGATTCACTGTGGTCCAAAATGTCTGTGACAGGGTACTTAGCCCTCTTGTGGACTGGCTCAGTCAGGATAGACATGGACTCCAAGATAAGTCAGAGCAGCCCACAGAAGGAAACTGAGCCATGTTCGGTGGAAGGCTCTAAGGGATGCCTCCAGACTGCCATGGTGGTTTCACTCAGTCCAGAATGTTGGGGGGATCATGATTGTGTCCTGAGAAGTTCAAATGTACAGCATTTTGGTTTACACTCACTAGGTAGGGCCATTCCAGTGCTTCCTGCATCTCTCCCATGAATTGCTGAAAGGAGACATCTTCAGCAGCAGAAGGGACATGCAGAGAGGAATTGTTGGTCTTAGAGAATCTACTCACTTGGACCACCCAGCCTGAAAAAACAAACAGAAACTGAGAAGGACCTGCTCCACAACCTCAGATTCAGCCCAGACACATAGCGTAGAAATGACCCACTTACCAGTTAAGGGCAAACATTCATATACTTTATTTTTAGTCACAAACGACATCTAATTAACTGCTATATCAGTGTTTCGAAGCCTTCTGTCTACTTCTTCAGGATTGCCTGCCTAAAGGTATAGCCTTCTTACTTCACTAAAACAATTACAAATGCCTCATTTTCTGTTTCAGTTTTGTGCTGATTCTATCTCATGCAGTCTGTTTAAACATTTTTGTTTCAATTCACATTCTCTGTTCTTAGTGCTACTGTGTAACTCCTGACGCTCAGTGCTGACCATTTCTCTGGCTTCTTGTACTACTCAGATCATTGCACTGCTCATCAGGGTCATTTCTCCACTATGTGTCTGGCTTGATTTGGAGGCCATCATTGAATGAGAGGAGGCCAGAATGCCACTGCATGATGGAGCTGGCAGAGGCACTGCAGAGAGTGCCAAGTCAGTCTCCCATAACCAGGGTTTCACTTTCTTTATCCACAGGTAGAACTGCTTCTGAAACAACTGGCCCATTGGCCTGAAGGACTCTGCCACGCTCTCAAAAATAGACTGTGGCACTTGAGGTGGCATCCAAAAAGGGATGTTGGTGGCTTGGGGATCCACTGTATCCATGCCCAGTCGAGGGCTCCAGTCTACTTCAGGTCCTTGCCTGAGTAGAGGAGCAAGTGAAACCTCCAAATCAGATATCCCCAATGAAAGTGCAGACTAGTGGCCAGGTGTCCAAAGGGGGAGGCCATGGCCAGAAGATGACCAGCAGGCTTCTGAGGGATACTGTTACAGGGACTGCCCTAGATCTGGAGTCAACCTTACTGACAGCCATACTGATTAAGATAGCAGCACCACAAATGGCACTAACACTGGAGTCACAGGCATGGACCATGGTGACAGGTTGGTCCAGCACTGCTGACCATAGTGGGTTCTTCAGTGACCAACCAGGAGTCCAAGGTCCTACTGACACCACCTCTTCAGACTCTGTCACAACCCCAGTTCAGTGGGGTTTGTAAAGCTGAAAACCTCAATTATCTCCAAACAGCAATGAGAGGGCAGATCCAGGGACCAACCTTGTTGCCACTACTATCCAGGCCCACCCCTGAAGTGTGGGACAGGTTGTCCCATCTTCAACACACAAAGCTTTAGTGTTCAGAAGTTGAAGAAGAAGGTGTCACTGGCCTCCACATCATGGTGGGGCCCCAAGACAGTTGAAACACTATGAATGTCAGTCAGTAAGGGCAATAGCTCATCTCCACAAGTATGGTTGACCAAGCAGTCAAAAGGCTTTGGGGCAATGGCTTTTCTTTTACCCAACATAATCACTGTGAAAAGAAACTATGGAAGAATGATGGAAAATCACTGAGGCAGTGTTCATTAACTCCTGCAGTGTAGTGCACACTCAACGGTGGGAAAACAACAGAGAGTTAGGGCACCTGTTATAGGCTCCAGCACATGGTGTTTACCAAGAGCCAGATCTGACACAGTCATTGGTGCCCTCACTAAAATGTTAGCACCTGTGGGGTCCTAGCACCTCTGGCCATAAGACCAAAGAGTGGGGCACAAAGGAGAAGACTGATTCTTGAAAAGTATAGTACCAGTCACCCTTGCAAGGTCCCAGAATCTGCTCAGCAAAATTCAGTTACCCAGTGTCAAAAGCTGATGACAAGTCAAACAAAAGAATAGAAATCTCCTTTCAATTCCTAGATAAGTGGAGATCATTGCATACACGACCGGGACTTTCTGTTCTGTGGCTTCTATGGATGCTAGACTGGAATGGCTCAATGATGTAATTTTTTTCAAGATGAGATGCCAACTGCTCCATCACCACTTTCCCAACATTAACCAAGGATGACAGATTGTAGACCAGTATAACATTTGTGAGGTTGTTTGGATCCAGTGCAACTTCTTGCAGTGGCCTCACCACCGCCTCTTGAAGAGACAGCACTAAAAGGTCTTGGTGAAAGGAAGTGCTGACAATCCCTGCAAGGACTGGAACCAAAATCTTCACCCCAGCTTTGTGCAGCTAGGTAAGGCAGGATCCAATCTTGAAGTGGTGCAGCATAGCTCAGGCACCACCCTGTAGACATCTGCCTCTTCAAGTTGGTATATATAAACCCATGACTAAATATTACTTTGTTCCTCCCCAACCTTCTTGCTGTCACCACCTGAACTGCCAGTGGCAGAGATTTGGTCCCTGATGCTGACAAGCATGGCCTTAAAGGAGAACTGCACTGAACCTGTAAGTCATTTTTCCCAGCAGGAGCTGTTTTGTAAGTTCTGGTTCAAATTCTGTTATTGTTTCATCTACACTGGCCTTTTAGTAACCTCAGCAGACCTTTCTGCTGTACAGTCTGATGGCTATTACCATTTTAGAACTGTATGATGTAGTTTATGTCCCAAACAACCATAGAGTTCTGAAATAGAACATAGGTGCATTGTGCCAATAGAAAAGTAGAACAAGGACATAAACTACATCATACGGTTCTAACAGGGTTCTTACCAGCAGCATGTAAATCAGAAACACCCACTAGGATAACTAAAAAGCCCATATAGCTAGAGAAATAACAGAATTTGAATCAGTATTTAAAAAGCAGTGTCTGCTGTGAAAAATGACTTCTAGATTCAGTGTAGTTCTCCTTTAAAGAACTCATTAAACCAATCATACCTCTCCACAGAGAAAGTCTCCCAGCATCACAGTCAGGATGTAAAATGCTGCTCACGATGTGAGAGAGTGCAACCTGGTTGTTCTTCCTAGCGGCAATCGGTGCAGAGAAGTATTTTTTCTCCTCCTAGATTGCCTACTAGTATATCTTACAATAGTCCTCCTGGAAAAGTCTGTTAACACATGCCCACTGTCCCTACACCTGCATTCTAAATGCCTGCCTAAGACTTTCAACCACCCAAGCTCTGATGAAAACTATACGTGCTTTGGCACCCAGTCAGTATGAAGGAGGAAACTGGTGGCAGGGTGTCTAGTGTAGTTGCCAAAGCCAAACAGTCTTCTACTTCTGATGCAGTATAGACTGAGAATGACAAACTACAGATGTGCTTTGTCTCGTTGGGACTTCTAATTGTTGTGCAGTCACTGTCTCAGTCAGGGACCAAGTCAGAATGTCAAGACATTGTACATTTAGAACACTCAGAGTCAGCATACAGAAGAAGAAGCAGTTTGCAGAAAGGCAGAACTAATATTCAAATGTTTATTTTTTGTGCATCTCTCCAAACAACACACATACTCTGAAGCCTTCTACTTGAAAAAAACAAAACTTCCTCAAGTCATTCCTACTCCACCCCAGGCTAAATGTGGGACCCCCTAGGTGGATGAACCATTCTTTCAGCCCTGGAATATCACAGAAAAGCATTGAGTCAGTCAGCACTAGCCTATAGCGACTCACCACATATCAGTGGTATTATCTTGACCAAGTAGCCCCCATAAAGTTATCCAATCATTTTTTTAGACACCTCCATTGAAGTACTAAGAATTATTGACTCAGGTAGTGCATTCCAAGTTGAAACCACTATCTGGTTAACCCCCCACACACACACACACACACACACTGGTTCTGTATATCTCACCCTTGTGCTGGAGCATATGCACCCTAGTGGTTCTGTTGATTATCTTTCTACTTAGCCTGGTGAATTCCCATAATTCTCCATTACTGAATGCTTTATATATGAAGCAAAGGTCTCCTCTAAGTTGCCTATACTTCAGCGAGTACAGGCCCAGTTCTGCCAGCCTGTCTCCATACGCTTTATTCTTTCAGTGTTTAATTTTCTTTGTGGGTTTCCTTTGTGCTTTTTCCATAAGAGTCACACTTCATAAATTATGTGGGGCACTGAGAGGGGAACAATACTTTAGGTGTGGCCTAACCAATGTGGAATAAAGTGGAACTATTACATCTGGGTCCCTACTTTTAATGCGTCTGAAAATGCAACCTAATATTTAATTGCTTCTCTTAACTACTTCCCTTGCATGATTGTCAAAGGACAAATTATTGGTAATAATAACACCAAGGTTCTTTTCCTGATCAGTAGCCTGAAGCACCCTACGTTTTAACCTATATTCTACCAAAATGTTTTTATGGTCAAAATGCATATCTTTGCATTTATTCTCACTGAATTTAAGTTGATATTTCTTGGCCCATATTCCTAGTTTGTACAGATCTTTTAGGAAATCTGCTGCAGGTTCCTTGTTAACAATTGCACCTAGTTTGGTGTCATCAGCATATTTACATATCTGTGATCCTGAAGATGTCTGCATAGAGGAAACAAATTAAATAGCGTGGGACCCAACATAGAGCCCTGTGGGATACCACTAGTCACCCTAGCCCAGTAAGACTGAAATCCTTGGATACACACTCTCTGATACCTACAGTACCTTCAAGCCATGACTGTATCCATTTAATAAGCAACAGATATATTTTAAGTTTGAGAAGTGTATCTACAAGTCCTCACATGGCACTAAATCGAAGGCCTTGGTGTAGTCCAGTTTTATTATTTCCACCGGTAGGCCCTTGTCTAGGGCATTGCTGACAGTGGTGGCATAGTGTACTGTGTAACACTAAAACACAAACTTAGTCAAATTATGTAAGGTTTAACTACAGTATGTCAATTCACTTCTGCTCACTGCCAGATAAACCAGAATTTGAACTGGCAACTATTACCATCAAAAGAGAAAGAAGTTGGTTAATCAAAGTATATAAAATCTTAAGAGTAGCTCCACCACATCCTAAGAACAAACTTGTCAGACCTCGGTATTTAATCCATTCCCCAGTATTCTCTAAGAGAAACTAAAATAAATGTGTTGGAAAACCCAAGAACTATACTGGGTTTCACAAGATGATACTAAGACAGAGTTGGTAAGTCATGGAATAGAATTTCCTTGGCACCTAGAGTAAAGTCCTTCCTTCAATGAAATAAGGTAAAGTTAATTACTGTAGTAAAATCTTTTCTTCAAAATCATTAGAATAGCCAGTCAAACTCATGCATCATCTCTGCGAGGGATATGGTGCCCTGGAACTTATCAAACGATTCTCATTCTCTCCCTCTCTCTCTCTCTCGCCTTCCAGCATTTCAACAGTAGATACTAGAGCTGAAGAGGCCAGAAGGCTTGAGATCTAATTTACAAACACATTATTGGCAGATATTATGGCAATGGCAGAAAAAGGGGAGGTGCTGTTGGTGGGGAACTTCATCCTGCCAGATCTAGACTGGATCCTCCCAGCTACCACCTCAGCTAGAAGCAAGGACATCTTAGACTCCCTGCAGGGGTCATTTCTCAGGGAGCCCACTCGCAATGGAAATGAGTGGTTCCAGAGGACCAGAGGAAAGCAGATGCAGTACTGCTTTATTAAAGTGGTAACAGTGAGGAGGCTGGCAGCTCTAGGCTGGTCAGTCTGAAACTAGTGGTGGGGAAGCTAACAAAGTCATGTTTGAAGGGAAGGACTGTGGATAGAAACACACTAGATAGGGGTATCAATACCAGATACCAGTCCATTCACGTCAGGCCCCATTGCCTTGTCCACCTTGAGTTTTAACAGTTCTTTCAGGACTATGTCAGTCCTTTCATAGAAGAAAGGGTCCTAAAAGAACTCCTAAAACTCAAGGTGGACTAGACAATGGGGCTTGACATGATTCACCCCAGAATTTTAAAATTACTAAAGGGAGAACTAGTGACACCACTGACTATTCTTTTTAACAAATCATGGGAGGATGGCATGCTACCAGAGGACTGGAGGAAGGCAGATGTGATTCCCCTTCACAAAAGTGGGAGCAAGACAGAGGCAGGAAACTACAGACCTGTTTGTTTGACCTCAGTGGTAGGGATAATAATGGAATCACTTCTGAAAAAAAGAACATGTTAAGTACCTAGAGGCCAACGGGGTACAGGACCCATGGCAGCATGGATTCACAGCAGGAAGGTCATGTTAGATGAATCTAATAGATTTCTTTGACTGGGTGACCAAAGTAGTAGACCAGGGAGGGGCTGTAGACATGGCCTACCTAGACTTTAGCAAGACATTTGACACAGTCCCACACAAAAGATTAATGAACAAGTTAGCCAGCCTAGGAGTGGGTCCCAGGGTGATAGTCTGAGTAAAAAAAATTGGTTGGACAACAGGATGCAGACAGTAAAAGTAAATGGAGTCCACTCCAAAGAAAGGGGGTTACTAGTGGGGTACCACAGGATTCAGTATTGGGGTCAGTCCTCTTTAATGTCTTTATAAGTGACATTACAGAGGGACTGGAAGGAAAAGTATGCTTTTCTGCAGATGACACAAAGATCTGCAACAGGGTCAATACACAAGGCGGGGGATGAAAAGGATGAGAAGGGACTTGGCAAGGTTGGAGGAATGGACAAAAGTATGGGAGCTTAGATTCAATGCAAAGAAGTGCAAAGTAATGCACCTGGGAAACAAAAACCCAGGGGAAGAGTACTCAATTGGGGGGGAATAACAACATAAAAAATGGAAAGGGACCTGGGGGTAGTCATATCAGATGACCTAAAAGTAGGCAGGCAATGTGAGAAGGCAGCAAGGAGGGCTGGGGGAATACTGAGATGCATATGGAGAGGCATCACCAGTAGAAACCAGGAAGTTGTCATCCCTTTGTACAGACAGTTGTTGAGACCCTATCTGAAGTACTGTGTGCAGTTCTGGAGACCCCATCTCTACAAGGACATATACTGGATGGAGGCAGTCAGAGTAGGGCAACTAAAATGGTGCAGGGTCTGCACCAGAAACCATACAAAGAGAGACTAAAGAAGCTTAATATGTATACCCTCAAGGAAAGAAGGGAGAGGGGGACATGATAGAAACTTTCAAGTACCTCAAAGGAATCAACAAAGTCCAAGACAGTAGCGTCTTTCAGAAAAAAAGATATGCAAGAACAAGGAGGCACAGTTTGAAAATAGAGGGGGGACGGCTCTAGGGCAACGTGAGGAAGTATTTTTTCACAGAGAGGGTGGTGGAAGCATGGAACGGCCTTCCTGAGGAGGTCGTGGGGTCAAAAACAGTTGGGGAATTCAAGAATGCATGGGACAGACATAAGGCAATTATAGTGGGGGGTAAGAGAAAGTAGGCTGTTGGTTAACTAGGATCTGCAGCTTATCCAATAGGCAGAGAAATGGGCAGACTGAGTGGTCCCAGCGGTCCTTATCTGCTGTCAAAGTCTATGCTTCTATGTATCTTGAATCCAGCAGGTTACAAAACCCAAGGCAGCCTGGATTCATGGTGGAGGGGGTCATGTCAGATAAATCTTACAGATTTCATCCACTGAGTGACCAAGGAAACAGATCAGGGTGGGTTGTTGGATGTGACCTACTTAAATTTCAATAAGTCCTTCAATATCGTATCACATAAAAAGCTCATTAGGAAGCTGGCCAGTTTGGGGATGGGTCCTAAGGTTGTAAACTGGGAACAAAATTGGTTGATGAATAAGTGAGAGAAGGAGGTGGTTAACGGAATTCACTCAGGGAGAGGACAGTGACTAGCAGGGTATCTCAGGGCTCAGTGCTGGGCCCTATAATCTGTAATGTCTTTATTAATGACACTGCAGAAGAGCTGGAAGGAAAGGTATGCCTCTTTGTAGATGACACCACAATCTGCAACAGGGAATGTGCAGAGACCTGAGAAAACCCGAGGAGTGGCCAAGGGTATGGCAGCTAGGTTTCAATGCAAAATAGTGCAAAATCATGCACCTAGGGCACAGAAACTTCAGAAGCAAAATATAACAAGAGGAAAGGTATTGATGGTCACCAAATAGGAAAGAGACCTGACAGTAATCATTCCTGATGACCTAAAAGTGGCAAGGCAGTGCAACAAGCAGTAAGTGGGGCCAGTGGTATGATAGGCTGCATAGGGAGGAGTATCATCAGCAGAAGGAGGGAGGTAGTGTTGCCACCGTATAGATCATTGGTGAGACCCCCACATGGAGTACTGTGTTCAGTTCTGGAGACCACATCTCAAGAAGGAGATATACAGGGTTGAGGATTCCCAGCAGAGGGCAACTAAAATGATGCAGGGGCTGCATCAGAAGCCCTCTGAGGAGAGAATAAAGGATCTCAATATGTACACTCTGGAAGAAAGAAGGGAGAGGGTGATACAATTAGAGACCTACAAATACCTCATGGCATTGAACAAAGTACAGGAAGGGAGAATTTTTCAGAACAGAAGGTGCATGAGGGCAAGGGGGCATGCAATGAAGCTGGAACAGGGAACATTTAGGAGGGATGTGAGGAAGTTCAGTACTTCTTCACTGAAAGAGTGATGGATGCCTGGAATGGTGTTCCAGCAGAGGTACTGGGTGCAGAAACCATGACGAACTTCAAGCATGCATGGAATAGACACAAGGGAATCTTAGTTGGGCAACAGGGTGGAGAGGTAGCTGGAGATCAGGTAGGGTGTGCAGTGGAAAGCATAGACAGGGTAAAAGGGGCAGGCTGGGTGGGCCAAGCTGTCCATAACTGCCAACAAAGTATGTTTCTATTATAATTATAGCACTATAAATTTCAGATTAGAAAGGATTTTAATGGCATAGAACAAGCAACAGCAATAATTAACTGCTCAAATTATAAACAATAACTAATTCTGAAGAACCAAATTACCTATCTCTAAAAGGGGAGGCATGGAAGGGATCTTTTGACTAGCTGTTCTGCCCCTTTAGAAGAAAAGCCGTTACTATGCTGAGTAACTTTCCCTTTAACTACAAGCATTAGAAATGAAACTTCTGTACTTGTAAATGCTGTTCTTCCACAATATCTTCACCATTGATTACTATTGGTCTGGGCCGGAGGAACTAGTACCCCATGGGAGCAAAGTTTTTGTCAGGGAACCAGCCACAACTACTGAGCATGGCACCTGCCAACCCCCAACGTGGTGCCACGTAGAAGCCAATAACTGTTGCCAGCTCCCTCACTAACCTCAGCTCTGTTCACCAGGTGAGATGCAAAGTGGGGGAAAAAAAAATAAGAGAGCTAAGAATTTTTCTAGCCCAAAGGGCTAGGAAAATGATATAGGAAATATACCTAAACAACAAAACAAACTCACCTGCCAACCCTTTAGTAAAGGAAAAAAAGGACCCACTAGGTGGTCTAAAGGCGTAGTTAGGCATGGAAAACAGAGTCTCATGCCACTAGCCAGACAGGAGATGGATACTGACCTTAAAGGCAGCAGCCCTGAAGTAAGTGGCTGTGGCAGAAAAGCAAGAAGGGAAGCCCAGAATTGGACACTCTTGCAACTGAGATAGCATAATGTACCAAAATAGGAATGAATCACACAGATTCCATAAAAAAAAAAAAAAACTCCATGCTATCTTATGAAGGATTGATTGATTAGTTAGTCAAATGTATACCCCCTTTTCCCCATCAGAGAAAAAAGAAAGGACTCTCAGGTACATGGGGAGTTGTAAAGCACAACAGCCCAAAGGAGTCAAGATAGGAAAATTACGTACCTACCGTAATTCTTGATCTTCTTGGACGAGTCTCCACCACTCATTCACACTAGTGGGATTAGCGCCGGAGGCACTAAGACCCATCGGGAGCAAACTTTTTGCTGGAGGGTCGGCGCGAGAGACGGCGCCGCGAGACACGGCGCCGCGAGCAGCGGCTCGAGCGGTAATGACCATCTCGGCGACGACCCTCCAACCGCCTCAGTACCTTTTTTACCAAGGAGGTGCAGCGCAACTAACGTAAAGAGTAAACCCAACATTAAAAAACGGACATAAGATAGTCCGTATGACCCGTGTAAGAAGGGTCAGTAAAGAAGTCCTCACGGCCTAAAGATTTGAGGGAGTGAAGACCAATACAGCGGTGAGCTCAGGGGATGGAGAGGGAAGGGTAGGGACGGGAGTGGTGAGACTCGCCCAAGAAGATCAAGAATTACCGTAGGTACGTAATTTTCCTATCTTCCTGGACATAAGTTCCACCACTCATTCACACTAGTGGAGAGTACCATGTGATAATCCTCAAAAGGGGCGTGTAGAGAGCCAGAGCTCACGCGTCTAAGATAGAAGCCCATTAAGGATAGTTCTGCCGAATGCGGAATGTCGCCTAGCATGAACATCCAGTGCATAGTGCTTAACGAAGGTATGCACTGAGCTCCAGGTGGCGGCGTTGCATATATCTGCAATTGGAACATTGCGAATTTCCGCTAGGGATGCCGCGACCGCCCTAGTAGAGTGAGCGTACACTCTACCTTCTAATTTAACTTGAGCCATGGAATAGCAATGACGAAGGCATGCCACTAACCATGAAGAGATGCATCTAATAGCGACAGGTTGACCCAGCCGGGTGTCGCTGAAAGAAACGAACAGTTGCTGAGTCTTGCGAACATCCTTGGTTCTATCTAAATAGAACCGCAAGGCTCTCTTAACATCCAAGGAATGAAGAGCTCGTTCCCCTTCATTTTGGAAATTAGCGAAGTAAGCGGGAAGTACCAGAGGTTGGTTTAGATGGAATTCTGACACAACCTTGGGAAGAAATTTAGGATGAGTACGGAGAACTACCTTGTCTTTATGGAATACAGTATACGGAGGGTCCGTAACCAGGGCATGTATCTCAGAGACCCTGCGGGCTGAGGTAATGGCCACCAGGAAGGCAGTCTTCCAGGTAAGAAATTTTAGCTCACAGGTAGCTAAGGGTTCGAAAGGCTTCCGAGTGAGCATGTCCAGCACCAGGTTAATGTCCCAGGCTGCAACTGGACGCTTAACAGGGGGTCTGGTATGGAGAATCCCCTTAAGAAATCTCTTCACCATAGGTAACTGAGCCAGAGTTAAGGAAGAAACCGGCTCATGGAATGCTGAGATGGCACTAAGGTGAACTTTAACTGTGGAGTACTGAAGACCTAAGTTTGACAGGTCCAAAAGATACTCCAGAACCTTGCCAGGAGGACAGGAAAAGGGATTCCAAGAGGATTTGACACCAGAGAGAAACGCTTCCATTTGGAAGCGACGTTGGTGGCTGGCTTCGAGCAGCCAGAAGGATGTCTGAGACTCTACGAGACGTTGAACCGATTCACTTCTATCTCTTCAGGAGCCAAGCATGAAGGTGAAGTGATTTCTAGGTTGGGATGGACCAACTAACCCTGAGTCAAAAGACTGATTTGCAAAGGAAGTGGTCTCGAGAGGCTGCCAACATACTGTTGAGTAGAGGAAACCATAGTTGCCGAGGCCAGGAAGGAGCAATGAGAATCATCTTGGTCCCCTGAGACTCGAACTTGAGGTACTCTCTGGATTAGAGGAAGCGGTGGAAAGGCGTAAAGAAAGCGTTTTGTCCACCGCAGCCTGAACGCATCCTGACAGAAAATGCCAGGCCCTGGATTTCTGGAGCAGAAGAGAGGCAGTTTTGCGTTGAGTGGGGATGCAAAAAGGTCCAGGTCTGGAGTCCCCCACTCTTTGAACAGGGACCGAGCTACGACTGGATCGAGAGACCACTCGTGAGGGTCTGCCTCCGTTCTGCTGAGGTGATCTGCTAGGTTGTTTTGTATACCCGGCAGATAAACCGCTAGGAGATTGCTCTCTTGAGACCACCAGGTGAGAGACCTTCGAAGGGGCTCCGTCACCTTGATGGGATAAGACTGGGGGTGAGAGGTCGGGGACCACTGAGTGGAGAGCATCCATTGGGTGGTTCTCATGTGCAGTCGGGCCAGAGGGACAGTGAAGACCGAGGACGCCATGAGACCCAACATGCGCTGCATCGAGAGAGCTGTAACCGATTGGTTCTCCCTGATGTAACGGGCCATTCGAAGGATGTCGAGTCTTCTGTCCTCTGGAAGGAAAGCCTTCGCTGAAGAGGTGTCTAGAAGCGTCCCTATGAAAAGGAGCCTCTGGGAGGGTTGCAGTTGAGATTTTTTCAAATTCAGCAGAACTCCCATGGACGTGAGAAGACGAGTCGCTTTGCACGGCTTCCAAAGTCCCTTGGACGGAAGAGAGCTTGCTAGAAGCCAATCGTCCAGGTAGGGAAACACCGAGTCCGACTTTCCTGAGATGCGCCGCGAGAACTGCACAACACTTTGTAAAAACTCGCTGCGCCGAGGATAGCCCAAAGGGCAGGACTCTGAACTGATAATGCTGACCCAAAGCTACAAACCTGAGGAACTTGCGGTGGGTCGGGTGGACGGGGATATGCTGGTAAGCATCCTGCATATCCAGAGAGGCCAGCCAGTCGTGCTGATGCAGCAAGGGTAACAGGGTACCTAGGGAAATCATCTTGAATTTCTCCCTGGGGAGGAATTTGTTTAACTTTCTGAGGTCTAGAATGGGGCGCATCCCCCCAGATTTCTTTGGAACCAGAAAGTAATGGGAGTAGAACCCTGTGTTTCGCAGAATTTGGGGGCACCAGTTCTATTGCCCTGTTGTTCAGAAGGCCCTGGATCTCCGCGGTGAGGAGGTCTGACTGAGAGGCCGACAACCTGGGTTGTCGTCTGGGAGGACAATTCGGGGGGGTTTCCAAGAAATTGAGAGAATAACCCTCGCGAATTATCCGAAGGACCCATTTGTCCGAAATTATGGACTTCCACTGGTTGTAGAAGTACATCAGACGACCTCCCACCGGAGGAGAAAGTTCCACCTCGGGCAGAGTGGATGGAACTTGGGCCAACGACTCATAAGGTAGCACTGGGAGCTTTAGGCCCCTGCGCTTTCTGCTGCGTCTTCTTTTGAGGTTGGGCAGGTTGGCTTTTATGGAAGCTTCCCCTGCCTCTGCCTCAAAAGGACTGACGACTATGAAACTGACGTCTGTTCACATGCCCCCGAGAGGGGACAGGTGGAGGTCTGGCCAACTTAATGGCCGATCTAGTCTTCTGAGTGGCCTCTAAGGCTTGCTCACCTGAGGGCCAAAAGAAAGGAGCCATCAAAGGCAGCGCCATCACCTGCTGCTGAGCATCATTCGTGAAGCCAGAAGTACGCAGCCAGGAATGGCGCGAGTACAAATCGCGGCTGCTGAGGCGAGAAGCAGTGTCGGACGTCCATGGCGGCTTTGACCTGTTGGTTATTGGACTCAATACCTCTAATAACGGTCAGAAGAAGCTCTGACTTGGAATCCGAATCTGGAAGAGCTTCAACCATTCTTTTCATAGAGTGCCACAGGATATACTCATACTGAGAAAAATAGCCTTGATAACTGGCAATACGCATACTTAGAGTGGAGGCAGCAAAGACTCTCTTACCTAATGTATCAATCTTACGAGACTCTTTGTTAATAGGTCGAGCTGTAGTAGTTTGAGGAAGAAACGACCTTGTCATTCTCTGCCAGGACTACAATAGGATCACAAAGGCTTGGGATGCCAAAATGGGACAATCCTTGGGAGCTGAATACTTTATCAATGGATTTAGCCACTGAGGGAATAAGAGCAGGATTATTCCATACCATTTGAGACAGCGTCTCGAAGGAAAACTGGATCGGAGGAGTCAAATCCGTAGGGATCTCCAAGCATGAAGATACTGAGTCTTAATATCTTCCCAGGATCGATGTCTGTAGTCTGGAGAGAAGAGTGGATCCCAGGTTCTTCAACAGAGACTTAAAGGACAGGTCCTCGACCACAGGCTCTGTAGCAAAGAAGATCCTGTTTCCTCCACTTCATCACCCAACCGAAGGTCTGGGTCAGGCTCAACATCATCTCCTGATGGTCCAGAAAGGACTGTTTGGACAGGAAAGGAGTGAAAATTAGGAGAGGAGGAAATATAGAAAAACAAGGAGAGTCCCCAGGGCTGCCGGCGCCGAGGCAGCAAAAGCGGGCTGAAAGCGGCACCGAGGGCGCCCGGCGCCCGAAGAGGCCTGTGACCCGCAAGCGCCCCAGCGGTGCTGCCGGACGAGCAGCGACGGGCGCCGCGGGCGACGCCGCCGATCGAGCGCCACGAACGGCACCGCGACGACACCGCGAATGGCGCCGCCTATCCACGGCACCACCGGCGCGCCGAGACCCCAGCGGCGCAGCGGGACGCGCCAAGAAGACCCAGCGGCACAGAAACGCGCTCGACAAGCCAACAGACCCTGCCGAAGGCGCTGGAAAAGCCCCAGGAACCTGGAAAGCCAGAGAAGGAAAACCAGGAGATAAGGGCATCGGTGAGGCCCCTGCGCCGCAGCCATGTGAGGGGGAAACACCTAGCACAGAGTCGCTGGCATCAAGAAGGCGCCACGCGACTAGGAAGGTCCAACCGCCTCTCCTGATCGCCGGAGGGCCCGAGGGCTCGAGGCAACCGAGCCAGGCAGAAGAACCAACCTCCGAGCCCATTGCTCCATAAGAGGCCCCACTGATGAAGCTGCTCATCTGGAGTCCTACCTATAGGCGGGAGGGACTCCGATGTCGAGGACGACGATCACCGGAAGTTGGCGACTCCGAAGAAGGAGACCGGCAACTAGCAACGATAACCGGCAGGCCGACGCAAGACATACCAGAGGGCGACCTCGAGTGATGCCTTCTTTTGACCTGTAGGCCGGAAGAGCTCGAGGTCAACGTGCCAGAATGCGATCGCTATTTTATGTCGTAGGGACCGCCCATCCCCCCGGGCATCGGACTGACCGTTGTCGGAACCCCGCTGAGGTGAAGGAGGCTGACCGGACCCAGCCCGGCTGACTGAACAGCTTTCATACAAAGTCTCCCTACCGTCACCTGACCTGCTCATGGTCGACTCCGTCCAGTAGGCCGAGACTTCTTCAAGTAAAATTTAAATATTAGAAAAATTTAACGAAAATAGAATAAAATTAAGCGATACTACTTATCGTGATAAAGTTACAAAAAAACAAACTGAAAACTATGCGCTAGTTTGAAGTTTGACTCCCGACAGAAGCTGACGTCGTCACCGAAGCGCACTCGACGGGCGGGAAAAAGGAACTGAGGTGGTTGGAGGGTCGCCACGAGATGGTCATTACTGAAAGCCGCTGCTCGCGCGCGCCTCCTCTCGTGCCGACCCTCCAGCAAAAAGTTTGCTCCCGATGGGTCTTAGTGCCTCCGGCACTAATCCCACTAGTGTGAATGAGTGGTGGAGACTTATGTCCAGGAAGATTTGTCCATCTCTCCCAGCCACCCCTTTAGGTAGTGGGTTAACAGACCAGCTGGCATAAGAGAAGAAGGGCATACCAATCAAAAAGATATTCTGGCATAGCCAAAGTAAAAAAAATTAGAGAAAAAAACATACTTCTCCTGTAACAATAGAGATGCTGTGTAAGCCACAGTACATGATCCAATCCAGTGCATAGTTCATAGAGTTTATCTGAGGTCATTCAATGTTAGTCAGAAATGACTTGCCACTTTTCAGTGGTATTTCCTAATATATACACTGTGCAAATATTTATCCAATGATTTCTTGAATGCATCCATTTTTTTACTGCATACCACTGTTTTGGGGAGGGGGGGCCGTATTTAATGTTGCCACCACCCTTTGGTTAATCCACCCTCTTCTTTTATTGGTTTTATACAGCTCTCCCTTTAGTTGGTACTTATGTGTTCTGGTATCTCTGTTGGTCAAGTTACTTCCCAATCCATTCATCTACAGACAGTGCAACAACCAAGCGGAGTTAGACTGGATAGTGCCCAGAGGCACAGAGTGCATTTAGCAACTAAAAGAGATATATCCTGCGCAGGGAGAAGGAGGACAAGAAAGAACAAGCATTTGTCAATGCAGAATGTTCAGTGCTTGTTAAACACATTTTTTTTAAATGTAACTCCAGAATTGGAAAATACTTGTTTTGGGGGGTGGCATGTCTTTTTAGGAAACTTCACTGTCTCTTTATGATTACCTTGGATCCTAATGATGATGTCATCATGAACAGCAATATCTAATGGCACCTTTTGCATGCTGCTTTCATTCCCCTTGAAAAAGCACCTGAACTAAGCATGAAACATGTCAGGGTTTTGTGAAGCTATGAGAGGTTGCACCTTACAGCTTTTTTTGCAGTACTAATTGATGTAAATCAAATTAAATAGTTCTTTACTGAGTCATCTTGAAATTGTAGCTTTTGTGGATGTCAAGTGAGTGCAAGATTTCCAGTTGTATGTTTCCTTTTAAGAATCAAGCTTCCAGGGTTTCCCACAGATCCATGGCACAAGGATCTAGTGATGTGCTGGCTGATGCTATCTGCACCACTACTCTCCCCCTCAGTTTGATCTTTCCCTCTCAACACATCCCACGCAGGGCAGCCATCTGCTACACACCTCTGTTTGTCCTACTTATATGGTCTGCACACCCAGGTAAGCACTTCCCTCATTATCTATATCACCAGGGATGAGAACTACAAACTGCATACAGAATCCCAGTAGGGAATTTGTACAGCTAGTCAGTGAGCTAGGCATACACTTCTCCAAACAGGAGATCAGCAGGGATAGAGAGAGTGGCACATACGGGGGGGGGGGAATTTTTATAATGCTACAGGGCCCAGTGGACACTTCATTGGACCACTTCCTGTCCACACACAGACAGACATGGGAACGAGGCACCAAAACTGAACCCATTGATCAGAAGGTGACTATTACCCCCCCCAACCTGTATGTGCATCCCAAGTCCTACTCGGGAGGGAAGGATTGAATCCAGACTACACAAACGAGGGAATTTACTTGTGTCCACACAGTGGGGAATACATGGTTAGGCAGAGGACATGCAAGGATGCCATCGGGGGGGGTGCAGCTGCTACAACCCTGGGCTGTGCATAGGGGTACAGCCATGGGCTAGGGCAGTACACAAACAACAATGATGAGGGAGTATAAGATGCTGCAAGTGAAATGCACTTAAACTGCTTTGAGCACTCGGATGGCATAGTAACTAGTTTAAAGCAAGTGCTGAGATCAGTCAAACCTCTTGTGATACTAGGGAGGGAGAGGATAACATTTTGTAATGTGAGGTCTTTCATGCCTGATACCTTTGTTTATATGGGGTTGGTTTGACCAGTTGGGATTGTTATATCTATTGTTAATGTACTCTTATTAGAATAAGTATTACGTGGATCATAGCTCCTACCTGTACATGCTGGGGAAGCCTCTCCCCTGAGAGGGATCAATGTACTGGAGGTGTAGGGGTGTACAGCTGCAATATTAAATGCCTGCTATTTAACTCTGAATCATGGAAATTAATATTGTCAGCTGGAATTTAAGAGGACTGAATTCCCCACTTAAGATGAGAAAGGCATCTGAAACACCTGAAAACCCACCTAGTGACTCGGCTGATCGCAGTGGAGGCTGCGAAACTGGAAAAAGACTGGGTGGGTGACAAAAGGCACAGCATGGCCAGTACAAAAAAAGAGGGGTATCTGTCCTGATACATAAATCCGTAGTTTGGGGAGTGGACAAGTCAATGGCTAACTAAGAAGGGAGAAGAGTGCTGATATTTGTCACCACTCAAGAAGGACCTCTAACCCTGGATGATATTTATAGCTCCAGCTCAAATGATGCTGCATTCTTCGATACTCTGAGTCAAGAAATAGAGGAGTTCAACAAAGAAAAAGCCCAATTCATGTAGGGGAATTTTAATGCCATCCTGGAAGCTGAGGTTGATAGGAGTGGAGGAAATGCTCAACCCCACATAAATGCAGTGAAGGCAATTAAAGCCATGATAATAGAACACATTCTGGTGGACTCCTGGTGCAACCAACACTCCAGTGCTAGGGACTACACCTACTTGTCCATTTTCCTCAGCACATCTAGCAGAAATAATATGTGGCTGGTGGCCCCCATTATTATGTCTCAGTTAACTGATGCCAAACAATACCATATTGCAATTTCTGACCATGTACCACTGGAGATCACGGTTCTGTTGGTCCCTACACCAAAGAAAATACCATCCGGGCTGCTGGACCCACTACTTCTTGAGGACCCTGCTTTTCAAATCTGTCTTAAAGGAGAGGTGAAGGTCTACTGGGATGAGAATGGCTATGAGGAAGTATCGAATGCCACTCTTTAGGTGGCTTTAAAGCTGCACTGAGGGTAAGATCATAACATATGCTGGACACAGATGCAAGGCCAGGAAGGTTGAGCAGGCCAAACTAGAACATGAACATACTGATGTTGAGGCACAGGTCAGGAAGCATAGGAAAAAAACAGAAGCAGTTGTAAAATTCACAAAAAGTGTTAAGTAGTAACATAAAAAAAATTGTTCAGAATGACTATTTACAAAGGCAGAATGAACAGAGAAGATCCATCTGAGTTTTCCTTCAATCTCTGTGTGTCTCAAAACATTGTAGCTCTCTCTCTCTTAAAAGTCTTTGCAACCCCACTCCTTAACAAGCATTCTGTTTTTTTCTAAAATGTTCTTGTCAATTTCATGCAGGTGCAGCAAGAACACAATGTCCCAGAACTGAGGCTCCTTCTCCACAGCTTCTGAAAAAAGGCTTAAAACTGCTCTCAGGTTAACCCCTTGAGTTCCCAATAGCTTTTTGCAATCACCACAAACTATACTTACATACATTTCAACAGTAACACTATATCATTTCTAAAGAAAGGGATCCCAATATCAGTTACCTTCCACATAATGATTTGCATATATTTTTATACCAGCAGATATGCAAGGGAAGAAAAGATAGAAATAGCAAGGGAAGATTGAGAGACAATGAGAGGCAAAGAATTGCGAGACTTTTGGGGTGATCAAGTCCTAGGTCTCACTGGAAAATTTGGTTGCGCAACCAGACAGACAAGAGACAGGAAAAGAAAGAACAGAATGGATTCCTGCATTCAAACTCTCCATAACAACTGAGACTGGGTCATATTCAACTCTGTCACACACACACACCCTCCTTAAGAGGGAACCTGTCTTATCAAACAGATTTCCAAAATTTTCTATTAATTTTCTACTAACATTAGCTTCTAACATTCAAAATTAAGCACATGTGCAGTATCCTTTTTTCTATAACAGTACAGCAAACAGTAAAGTTTAAACTCATACATTTATTTTTCAACCTTCAGAACCTCAATTCCTGATCCATATCTTTACACAAAATCAACATTGCTATTCTCTTTACCACATTTGTGTGTCACCTTGAATTTAAATTGCTGTAGTGCCAGGTACCACCTCGTGATTCTGGAATTTTTATCTTTCATTTGGTTAAGCCAACAGAGAGGATTGTGATCTGTTATAAGTACAAAGTCAGTTCCTAGCAATTAAAACATAAGGGACTCCATGGCCCACTTCGCTGCTAAACATTCCTTTTTAAAGATGGAGTACCTTTTCTCTCTGCCATGCAACTTCCTACTTATGTACAGAATATGTTCTGTCCCATCTATATTTTGACTCAGTACTGCACCCAGGCCTACCTCTGATGCATCTGTTTGTAACAAACATAGTTTCTCAAAATCTGGGGTTCTCAAAACAGGGGCTGAACATAATGCAGTCTTAATGGCTTGAAAAGCTTCATCACACTCTGGGGTCCATTTCACATTATTTGGGTACCATTTTTTCATGAGTTCAGTGGGGGGAGTAGCTAACTCAGCAAAGTTTGGAACAAATCTCCAATAATAACCAGCCAGTCCTAAAAATGACTTGACATGCTTCTTTGTTTTAGGGACAGGGCTATTAGCTACAGCTTCTATTTTAGAAATTTCTGGCTTAACTTCTCCATTTCCCAACACATAGCACAAATATCTGGTTTCCTGTATGCCCAATGCATATATGGTAGGATTAACAGTCAGACCTGCATTTTTGATAGCTTAGATAACTGCTTGAAGGTGTTCCAGGTGGCTTTTCCAGTCTGGACTGTACACCACATCATCCAGAAATCCAGCACAATAACCAGTGTGAGGTGATAAAATTATATCCATGTACCACTGAAATGTAGCTGGCACACTATGTAAACCAAATGCATGGTGGTGAACTGATAGAATCCAACAGGAGTGGTAAATGCAGTTTTGTCTCTGGATTCTTTAGCTAAAGGGATTTTCCAGTAACCCTAGGTGAGATCAAGGGTACTAATACTTTACACTCCCCAGTCTGTCCACGAAATCATTTATTCTGGGCACAGAATAACTGTCAAATTCTAATACTTAATTAAGTTTCCTAAAATCAAGGCAGATTCTAACACCCCCTTCTTTTTTGTTTACAATTATCATTGGAGATGACCAAGCACTCAACTCTTTTACCATACCCAGTTCTTTCATTTTTTGTATTTCCTTAATCACGTCAGCTCTTCACCGCTCTGGTAACCTGTATGTCTTTTGTCTAATAGGGCGAGCATTCCTTGTCACTATTACATGCTCAACCCCTTTTGCTCACCTGGTACTGTGGTAAAAGTACTGTTAAATGTCTTTAGCACAGTGCTAATTTCTGCAGGTTGTTCTGAGGTTAAGGAAACATTCACCTGTACAGCTTCAGCAGTTACAGTTTGTTCCAGTCTATCACAAGCTACTTCAATATCTTCTTTATCAGTTTCTGGTAAAACTAGCAAAGCAGCTTTTGGCATTTTTTCAAGCCATTTCATGAGGAGGTTAGCATGGTATATCTTAGTAAGATTTTTCTTGTCGGGGTCTCAATCTCATAGTTAACGGTGCCAGTACGTCTAAGCACTCTATAAGGCCCTTGCCACTTCATTAACAGTTTATTTTCTGTTGTGGGTAACTGGCAAAACCTTTTCACCTGGCTCAAAAACCTTTTGTTTTACCCCATGGTCATAATATACCTTCTGCTGGTTCTGGGCCTCTTCCTGATTACTATGGGCAATTTCAACATATTTTGCCAGTTTCTTTCTTAGGGCACACATGTAAGACATTATAGATTGCTTCTGAATGGGGTTATCATCCCATGTTTCTTTTATCACATCCAGTGGCCCTCTTGGCTGCCTACCATACAGCGTTTCAAATGGTGAAAACCCTGTTGATGCCTGTGGCACTTCTGTGTAAGCAAAAAGTAGGTAAGGCAAGTATTGATCCCAATCTTTCCCTTCCCCTTTTACAAACCTTTTTAACGTGCATTTTAGGGTTTGGTTAAAATGCTCAACAAGACTGAGGGTGATGGGGAAGGTTCTTATGGCAGTGATACCTAGTTGTCTGCAGAACTTCTTAAGTAATGCAGCACCAAAATTACTACCCTGATAAATAATAATTTCTTTTGGTATGCCCACTCTGCTGAAAATTTTTGCAAGCTCTGCTGCCACTTTTGAAGCTGTGACAGTATGCATTGGGACTGCTTCTGGGTATCAAGTGGCATAGTCACATACTACCAGGATAAATCTATTACCCTTTTTAACTTTGTCTAAAGGACCAACCGCATCCATTGCAATTTTCTCAAAAGGAACATCTGTGAATGGTTGGAGCACCTTATCTTTTCTAGTGACTGGGGCTACTTTCTGACACTCAGCACAGGAATTACAATAGGTAGCAATGTCTTCATGATTTCCAGGCCAGTAAAATCTATACAGCAATCTGGCAAGGGTGAGATCCCTCCCTGAGTGACCAGCCATAGGACTATCATGTGCTATCTGTAACAACTCTGTTCTATACTTATGTGGTCTAACCAATTGTTCTGTCTGTTCCTGTGTCTGAGGTTTAACCCAAACTTTGTATAGTAACCCATTACATTTTTTAAACATTGGTCCACCCTGTTTTGGTTTCACCTCCAGCTTCTTAAAATAACCCTGGAGAGAAACATTGTTAGCTTGCTCTGAAACAAAATCACAATCAGTTATCAGTTTAGCCTCAGCATTTTCATATTTTAACCCTTTATGTCCATCAGTCTTTTGTTGCCACTGTTGTTTCAGACGTCTTCTTTCTTTTCTGGACTTCCAGATCTTGGAGCTGTTCTCAACCAAGTACAAATCAAAGTCGCTGAAAGGAAAAGTGACCCCACCATTTGAGATTTTCTTTGCCTGAGCTCTTGTTACCACTGCTGCTGAAACTGCAGAGTTCAGTTCCTCTGAGATTAACTCAGTAAATCCTGGAGAGTCATTTCCAATAATCACGGGTACAGGTAACTTAGGTACTACCCCCACTTTCATTTGGTGCGTCACACCCTTAACAGTCAGAGTCACTTGGATGGTGGAATAATATCGAGTGTCCCCGTGGATGCAGATGACACCAGTATCTGGTCCTTTTGCACAGTGTTTTCCCAGCACTTCAACATGCACTAGGGTCTGTCTGCTTCCCAAATCAATGACTCCCTTTACAGTCATATCCCCCACCTTCACATCTGTTAAGTACTTGCCCCAATTTGCTAAGGACAAATCTGCTCCAGTGTCACTCTCCTTACCGCGATTTCTTACAATATGACCTGACTTATTACAGTCATAGCAAATAACATCTTTGGGCACAAATTTGTTACCCCCTCTAGAGTTATCAGATTTGGAGTTTAACTGGGAAAAAGAGTGTCTTACTGGTGCTTGGCTGTTACCTTGCTGCTGTGGCATCTGTCTGGCCATTTGGTAGTCTTCGGCCAAAGAAACAGCCTTTTCCCCACTTTCTGGTTGGTGTTCCTTTACCCAAAGCTGCACATCTGTAGGCAGGATGTTGATGAATTGCTCCATTGCAAATGTGTTGATGATCTGTGGGACTGTTTTGCACTCTGGTTGGAGCCATTTTATCAAGAGTTCTCTGAGTCGGGTGAAGGCTTCTTGAGGATTGTCGACTAAGTTGTACTTCAGAGATCGAAATCTCTGCCTGTAGGTTTCTCCTGAGATGTCATACTTTTTCAGGATTTCGCTTTTCACCAGGTCATAGTTTTCTAACTGTGCAGTAGGCAAGTTGGGCTTCACCTCATCATCATCATCATCAAATCTTTATTTATTCAGGCGAGCATCATTGAGCAAGGCTCATTTACAAGATGGACCTGATAAGGTCAAGGTTCAACAGTTGATACACAACAGATGCATCAATACACTTATATAAAACAGTTATACATACAGGGGAAAAAAACATTTATAAACACAGTGATGTACAGTAAAATTCACACAATAAAGTGGGTTATAGGAAAGTTGAGCTAATATTTACAGTATATACAGTGTATACATATCTCAGTGGAGGGTCATGGCAAACACACAGCATAATGTAATACTAGGATGGTGGAAGGTATTACTGGGTGCCATAAGATGGGGCGTCTGCCTGGGAGGAGAACTGAAGAACAAAGATTATGCCATATATGGTGAATTTTGGGAGGAGATTGTGAGATGACAAAGCTAGCTCTAGCGGTAGCAACTGCATTTCTCTGTGAAGAAAACTGTACAACGCTGTTTAAAGGATGCAATTGGAATAATATTGGACAGTTTTAGGGATTTTTGTAGGGTGTTCCATGCTATAGCTAGAGAATAGCTGATTGCTGCCCTCCCTAGCCGGGTGTTGAATTTGGGCAATTTGAACAGGATGATGTTGTTGCTTCTTAGGGCATAGGAGCTAGGAATGGTCAGGTAGGGTACCAGTCTGATTGTTCATTGCTGCTTTGGCCATTGGTAGGCTGTGGCAAACTTTTTCAAAAGTTGTCAGGTATGCCTCAATATCATCCAAGGGACACAGCTTTGTAAGTTTAATGACTTTTAAGTTGATTGTGTTTTGTGGCTCGTCTTGTTCTGTGCCAGATCCTCTGCCTTTGACAGCTTGCACCTGTCACTACATCTCTTCTCTCCTCTGCTGCTCCTGTCACTTCATCTCTTCTCTCCTCTGTGCTTCTAAATGATGAATCTCTTTTTCTCTTTTGTTGTATAGCCCATTTGAAAAAGTCCATCGGGCATTCAGGTTCTGTCACTGCCTGTTCTTTTTCCATAACTTGTGCTGGCTGTACAATCTCAGCTTGGACTTCTGTTTCTGCTAGTCTGGCTGCCATTCTCTTTTTTTTTTCCGCCTCCCATGCTCGCTGGTCCCCACTCCTTCAGGCTCCACAGGCTCCCTCCAGCCCTGCTGTCCTTATCCTGCCCTCCTCTGGACCTCAGATTGCAGCCGACCCCGGGATATCCGGGTGTATCCCTTCACCGGGTGGGTCCCCCTCCTCCGAGGGGGAAGGCACCAGGGGAGAGGGGATGGCCCCAGCACACACTACTAGGGCCCGGGGATGCTGCTGGGGAACAGGAGGCCCTCAGGGAACAGAGAGCCGTCATCCAGCGGCCAGTGAGCAATTGTTTTCCCTTTTTCTGTTGGGGGCAGTGTAGTTACGTCACGGCATATGCTGACATCTGCTCCTCCCCCAGGTAGCATTTGGGCTGTGCATCCTGTGATACTCCCAGCCTCCACTAGGAGCCAGCAGGTGCCAGACCAGTCCCCTACCCTCCCTCCTGAGAAGGAGAGCTGTCCATGGCACGCTCAAACCTTCTCCCCCCAGCGACCGGGGCTCGTTCCCAAACCCGGGTCACTGGCATCGCAAGCAGAAATCCAATCACTGCACTGGCGGGCCAGCCTGCCATTCTCTTAGTAACCACTCCTGGACTTGCTGCTGCAGAATCCATACCTTTCTCTATGCTTCCCTGGTACTAGGTTCAGTACCCATGCACAAAACTCCTGGCTTAGAGTATGCACAGTGTAAATCCCACTTAGGCTTACACCATCTGTCATTGAGGCACAGGTCAGGAGGCAAAGGAAAAACCAAGAGCAGTTATAGAATTCGCAAGAAGTGTTTACTAGTACTAGTCGTAACATAAAAAAAAGTTCGGAATCACTATTTACAAAGGCAGAATAAACAGAGAAGATCCATCTGAGTTTTCCTTCAATCTCTGTGCATCTCAAAACACTGCAGCTCTCTCTCTCTTATAAGTCTTTGCAACCCCCTCCTTAACAAGCATCCTGTTTTTTTTTCTAAAATGCTCTTGTCAATTTCATGCAGGTGCAGCAAGAACACAATGTCCCAGAACTGAGGCTCCTTCTCCACAGCTTCTGAAAAAGGGCTTAAAAGTTGCTCTCAGGTTAACCCCTTGAGTTCCCAATAGCTTTTTTTTGCAATCATCTCAAACTACAAGTATATACAGTGCCTTCAGAAAGTATTCGCCCCGCCTTGGATTTTGTCACATTTTGTGATGTTGCAAACTCAAATTAAAATACATTTATATGGGATTTTTTGTCACGTATCTACACAAATTACTCTATAATGTCAAAGTGGAATGAAACTTCTGGAATTTTTTGTACATGTAATTTAAAATAAAAACCTGAAATGTCTTAATTTGATAAGTATTCACCCCCTTTGCTATGACACTCCAAATTGAGCTCAGGTGCATCTAATTTCCTTGTGAGATCATTCTAAAACTTGAATGGAGTACACCTGTGGTCAGTTCAAATGGTTGACATGATTTCAGAGGAAAAACTCCTGTCTATATAAGGTCCCATTGTTGACAGTGCATGTCAGAGCAGAAACTCTCCCATGAAGACCAAGGAGCAGTCTGTAGAACTCCGTGATAGAATTGTGAGGAGGCATAGATCTGGGAAGGGGTATAAAAACATTTCTAGGGTGCTGAAAGTTTCCAGGAGCACAGTCAAGTCCATCATTAGGAAATGGAAAGATTACAGAACCACCCAGACTCTTCCTAGAGCAGGCCGTCCTCCCAAACTGAGCAACCGGGCAAGAAGGACCTTGGTCAGGGAAGTGACCAAGAACAATGCCACCCTGACAGAACTACAGAGTTCCATGGCTGAGATGGGAGAACCTGTCAGAGGACAACAATCTCTGCAGCACTTCACAGATGTAGCGTCTATGGGAGAGTGGCTAGATGGAAGCCACTCCTGAGAAAAGGCCACATAATAGCATACCTGGAGTTTGCAAGAAGGCACGTGGCAGACTCTGAGATCATGTGGCAAAAGATTCTCTGGTCTGATGAAACAAAAATTGAACTCTTTGGCCTGAATGTAAAGCACTATGCCTGGCGCAAACCAAACACAGCTCATCACCCATGTAACACCACACCTACCATGAAGCATGGTGGTGGCAGCATCATGTTATGGGGATGCTTTTCAGCAGCAGGGACTGGGGCACTTGTCAGGATAGAGGGAACAATGAATGGAGCCAAATACAGGCACAACCTTGAGGAGAGCCTGCATCAGTCTGGGATACACCTTGGACTGGGGCGAAGATGCAGGTTACTCACCTGTAACAGGAGTTCTAGGAATGGTATATGTTGTTCATCCACACTGTCTGGCAGGTTCCTTGCCGCTTTAAATCTTGCCGGAAGGTCTTCAAGCTGGCTCCTCCCACCCACCCAGGTGGTAAAACTCTCGGATGCACCCCATGACGCCAGATCTAGCCCACCGGAAGCCAGGTTGTGCGTCGAAGCTGGGGAGGTCAGGTGGGTTGTGTGGATGAACAACATATACCATTCCTAGAACTCCTGTTATAGGTGAGTAACCTGTATTTCTAGGGACATGGATATGTTGTTCATCCACACTGTCTGGCAGACTCCTAGCAGTTCCCCAGGAGGAGGGAGGCAAGGCGCACACCCCCTACTTAGGGAACAGAGACTGGAGAACCGAGGCCCCAAAACCAGCATCCCGGCGTGACTCAAGGTCGATGTGGTAATGGGTGATAAAGGTGTGTGCTGGCTTCCAGATAGCATCCCTGCAGATTTCCTGGATAGAGACATCTCTGGAAGCAGCCACTGATGCAGCGGTATGGCGGGCAAAATGAGCTCTTATCCCCTCTGGGAGGCTCCATGCCCGCCAACCTATAGCAGAGATCTATGCAGGAGGTGACCCACCTGCCTATCCGCTTGGCTGCAGGTCTGCCAGGTGCAGCTTCAGCGTAGGTGACAAACAGCTGGTGAACCTCTCCCCGAACTTCAGCCGTCCGCTCCTTATAATAAGCGAGCGCTCTTCTAGGTTCCAAAGTATGGAGCCTATATTCGGCCTCCAAGCTGTGATTGGGGTAGAACACCGGCAGAGTCAACACCTGGTTAAGGTGAAACTCCGACATCACCTTCGGAAGGAATTTCCGGGTGGGGGCGCAGGACAACCTTGTACCTGTGGAAGACCAGATAAGGAGACTCAATGGAAAGCGCCTGGAGCTCTCCCATCCTTCTGGCTGATGTAATAGCCACCAATAAGGCAGTCTTCCATGACAGGTGGGAGATATCGCACCTGTGCATTGGTTCGAATGGCCTGGCCATGAGCTTAGCCAATACCAGCAGTAGATCCCACGGAGGTGGAGGTTCTCGCACCGGATGGGATATGTGATCAAGGCATTTGAAAAAGCGCCCAACCACCTTCTCCTGTGCCACTGACTGCTTCCCGGCCCACGCCCGGTAAGCAGAGATGGCTGCCAGGTGCACCTTAAGGGTCGACGACGGAAGCCCTTACTGAGAAAGGGACCACAGGTAGTCCAGAATGCTTGCCAAGGAACAGGAGGAAGGGTCCAGGCCCTTGCCCTGACACCAAATGGAAAATCTCTTCCATTTGAAGGCATAGCATTTTCTGGTCGACTCCTTACGGGACGCCTCAACAACGTTGAGGACCTCGTCGGAAAAACCCAAGGCCTGGAACTCCAGCCGCTCAGAAACCAGGCTGTCAGGTACAGGGATTGAAGGTCCGGATGGAATACCTTCCCCGATTGACTGAGATCAGGTCCGGGTGGACTGGAAGCCGCCTCGGGAGCCTGGAGCTGAGACTGAGGAGATTTGGATACCAGAACTGATGGGGTCAGTCTGGGGCTACCAGAATCACCTGCGCCTTGTCCCTCCTCACCTTGAGAAGCACCTTGTGGATCAAGGGAAATGGGGGAAAGGCGTAGAAGAGGCCGGGGTCCACGCCTCGAGAAGGCCCTGCTGAGGGGGACGGGCATGAAACAGTCTCAGCTTCACATTCTCCCTGGAGGCAAACAGGTCCACCTGAGGCGTGCCCCAGTGGGAGAAGAGATCTTGTACTACCTCCGGCAGGAGAGACCACTCATGAGACGCAGCCCCTATCCGGCTTATGGCATCGGCCAGGGTGTTGGAGGCTCCTGCCATGTGAATGGCAAGGATATCCACCTCCAGGCTACGCACGAGTGACCAAATGCGGAGAGCTTCCCGGCACAGAGGCATGGAGCACGTCCTGCCCTGGCGGTTGAGATAGTACATGGTCATGGCATGGTATTGTCCATCTGGACCTGAACCACTTGACCCCGTAGAAATGGAGCAAAGGCGGTGAGGGCTAGATGAACCGCTCAAAGCTCCAGCAAGTTGATATGGCATCGGGACTCCCGAGGGGACCAGAGGCCGTGCACTCTGTGCTCCCCCAGATGGGCACCCCAACCCATCAGAGGCATCGGTCGATAGAGAGACCGTCAGCTCGGGGCGGACAAATGGGATGCCCTCCTGCAGATGTGCCGGAACGGTCCACCACTGGAGAGCGTTCCACATCCCCTGGGTCACTAGCTGATCCAATGGATTGATGCGCTGTGACCACTGGCTGGCCAGTCCCCATTGAAGGGGACGCATGTACCAGCGGGCCCAATGGACCACGCTGGTGCAGGTCGCCATGAGGCCCAGGAAGTCCCGGGCAGGGTGCGATTGCCCAACCAGAAATGATTGGGCAAAAGAGGAACGAACCTCGGCCCTGTCCACTGGGAGCCGTGCTCTGGCTCGAAGAGAGTCGAGCTCTGCCCCGATGAAAAGTATCACCTGATTTGGCACGAGTTCTGACTTGGCCTCGTTGATGAGGAGACCAATCTGAGAGCAAACCTGGAGGGCCAGATCTCTGGACCGCTCCACCTCCGCTCTGGAGGGGGCTGCAATCAGCCAGTCATCCAGGTAGGGGTACACCAGGACCCTTCAGCGCCGCAGGAATGCCGTCACCACTGCCATGCATTTGGTGAAGACCCTGGGAGCTAGGAAAAGACCGCAGGGCATGGCCCGGAACTCATAAAGGGATCCCTCCGCTCTGAAGCGGAGGAATCTCTGATGAGATGGACGGATTGGGACATGAAAGAACGTGTCCTGGAGATCCAGGGAACAGAACCACATGCCTCGTTCCAAGGATGGTATTATCTGAGCCAGAGTGACCATCCTGAAGGTACGAGACCTTAGGAACCTGTTCATGTCATGCAGGTCGAGAATGGGGCGCCAGCCCCCGTCTGTTTTGGGACCAGGAAATACCTGGACACAAACCCCGGGTCTGGAGGAGGATCCGCCACCTTCTTGATCACCTCTTTTTCGAGAAGCAGGGCAATATCGGCTCGGCAGGCCAACAGCGAGGCTGTGGACCCCGTAGCCCCCCGAGGGGCAACGGCTCGAAAGGGTGGGGTCTGCTCGAACCCCAGAGGCAGGCCCTTTCCTACCACCTCCAACACCCAATGGTCTGTAGTGATAGCGAACCAGGCGGAAAGGAAGTGGCGGAGCTGTCCCCCCATGGGGGAACCCAGGGGGGAGTGACGAGGCTGGGGGCGACACCTCTTAACCCATCACTGGGCAGGCTTGGAGGAGGGACTGGCTCAGGGACCTCCTGGGCCTTTACCTCCCTGCTGGAGGAAGCCGCGGGCTTGGGTTTGGGATGCCAAGCGCGAGCCTGCTGGCCCTGATGCTGGTGCTGTTGGGCCGGACATGCCGCAGGCGCAGAAGGATGAAAGGGCTTGTGCTGCTGCTGACGGTGGCCTTTGTCCATCTGGGCGGAAGTGACCCAGTCCAGAGTGGCACTGGACTTTTTGATCTGCTGGAGGTGACCTTCCACTCCAGGGCCGAAGAGGTCAGTCCCCAAGAAGGGGACATCCGCCAACTTGTGCTGGGTATCCGCCGTAAAGGTGGATATCCTCAGCCATGCTCTGCGGCGCATGGCCACTGCGGCCGCAACCAATCTGGCACAGGAATCCCCTATGTCCAGAGCTGTTTGGAGCTGTTGCTTTGCCACCGCCCTACCCTGGTCCTGGACCTGCCGGACCATGGTCTGCAGGTCGGCCGGGAGATGAGGGATCACCTCATCCAGGGAACCCATGAGGGCATGGGAGAAGTGTGCCATCAGCACAGCTGAGTTGGCCTGACGGAGGCCAAGGGAGGACGCAGCGTACACCTTGTGCCTGGCGTAGTCCAGCTTTTTGGACTCCTTGTCAGGGGCTTATCCACATCCCTAGCATTCCCAGAACGCCGGAAAACACTGTCGGTAACCAACCCCTCAGCAGAGGGGTGCTCTGAAAACCCGGGCAAAGAGCCGGTAGGGACCACATACTTTCTGGCCATCCTGGCCAAAGGTGCAGGACAGGAAGCAGGCCACTGCCAAAGCTCCAAGGCTGGGCCGACAATAGCCTCAGCCACAGGAAAGGCCTCCATGGGTGAATCCCCTCGGTCCAGTATCTCCATCAAGGGATACTTGGCCCGTTTGGAAACGGGCTCGAGCTGCATCCCAGTGGACTCCGGGATGAGCCGAAGCAGACCCATAAAGGACGATGGGCTTTCATCCAATGACTGGCCCCCGGAGGACTCCAGGTCAATCTGCCTGGAGAACAGGGAGGAGTCATCGTCGGACTCCGAAGAGTCCGCGAAGAGCTGCCTAGGGCCTGAGCCACCCTCTACCTGCCGTGGACGGTCGGGAGTGAGGGTGACCGACAACCTGTGGGGCAGGCCTTGAGCCAACCAAGAGTCCTTGGTCGGTACCCCCGATTTCAGTTGTGAAGGCGGAGGTTCCACCACAATCGGTGGGGCAGCAGATTTCAGCCGAACAACTGGCCCAGGCTTGGGCATCTCGACTGCAGCGAGAGGCTGTTTCAGCCATTCGGGTGACAGCCACTTGATGGCCGGGGAAGGCGTCGGTGTCGACTTAGCCCCGGACAAAAGTAACTGCTGCCACATCAGCTCCTCATAGCATCAACGTAATTTGTGCCGGAGCCTCTCCTCATCCGAGGAGGAAGACGAGGAGGAGTGGCGTCGCCACTTACCTCGGTGCCGAGACCGAAACTGCCGATGTTGGCGGGGTCAGCGGGACCAAGAAGAGGTCCAAGACCGAGACCGAGATCCTCGGTGTGTCCGAGGGCGGGCCTGGGAGGGAGCAGGGGACACCGGCTCCTCCCTCGGCTCGGATGCCTTAACTGGGGATTGCTGCACCGATGGCGCCGGCAAATCCTCGGTTTCCATCGAGGGAACTGGCGAAGAAGGGTTGTCGGCTTCACCAGTCGACAAACCATCCGACGGGTTGAGAAAAATCTCGACCGCGTCGACGTCTGTCTTGGCCGGCTGACCTGACGGGGACGCCATGAAGCCAGCAGCCTTAGCCGCAACCTCGACCGAAGTCGACGGTCGGCTGTCCGAGGAAGGGGACCTCTCCCGCTCCCACGAATGCCGACGATGGGACTTACCCTTGGGATCCTTCTTTTTGGACCGAGAGGAATGTCCCAATGGCCCCTCTCCCTTCGTGGAAAGGGAATGGCAAAGCTCCTTGAACAAAGCAGAATACGAGGTACCCAAAGAGAGCGGGATAAATGCCGTGATCGAGGAGGAGGAAGATGCGGCCTGGGCCGCCTCCTCCTCGAGGGTGATCATCTGCTCGAGCTGCTCAGCTGAGCCAGCCACATGTAACTGCCCAACGGGCCTCTTCTCGACTTAACCGTGGGTAGTGCTTCCGGGTGCCCAAGCTCAACCGGGCAGCGCGGTCCTCCAAGACGCTGGACGAGAACGAACAGTAAGACTTGCAGGCCTGCAGGTCATGTTCTGGGCCGAGGCAGTAGACGCACGTGGAGTGCGGATCCATCCTGGACATCTTCTGCCCACAAGGGCACCGCCGAAAACCGGAAGTCAATTTGTCCATCGCAGCCGCGAGGGAAAAGGAAGACCGAAGTCTTGAGAATTTTAAAATGAGTTTCGTACTAACCGAAAAGTCAGGAATCTCAGGAATGTAGCCAGAAATTTCCATTTTGTACACAGTCTTCAACAGTTGCACCCCCTCAATTAAAAAATGTACATATCCTTTCCAAATGGCACCCCCTTCCAAACAAGTCAGACTGTTGTCAGATGATTCCTCTACTCTCTAAAGAGGTTATACATGTATCAGACAATCCTCAGTGGCCTACACTAACCCAAATACTACAGATTAGAATGATAATATTAATAGAATGGCTTATAGTTTGTGACAGGCATTCACCAAAACTGTACACAAATGTGTACAGTGAGTATGCCTCTCTACACCCTTGGTTAGGATCCAGTCTAATACGCAGAGCGTTAAGGAGGGAACCTGAGCTTCCAAAAGGTAAGGAAGATCTGGCATCATGGGGTGGAGCTGAGAGTTTTACCACCCGGATGGGTGGGAGGAGCCAGCTTGAAGACCTTCCGGCAAGATTTAAAGCGGCAAGGAACCTGCCAGACAGTGTGGATGAACAACATATCCATGTCCCTAGAAATTTACGTTCCAACAGGACAACAACCCCAAGCATACAGCCAAAGCAACACTGGAGTGGCTTCAGAACAAGAAGGTGAATGTCCATGAGTGGCCCAGCCAAAGCCCAGACTTGAATCCCATTGAGAATCTGTGGAAAGACTTAAAGATTGCAGTTCACCTACGCTCCCCATCCAACTTGACAGAGCTTGAGCAAATCTGCAAGGAAGAATGGGCGAAAATCCTCAAATCCAGATGTGCAAAGCTGATACAGACACACCCAAGAAGACTCAAAGCTGTAATTGCTGCCAAAGGCGCTTCTACAAAGTATTGCCTCAGGGGGGTGAATACTTAAGTAAATAAGATATTTCAGTTTTTAATGTTTCATAAATTTTTGTTACACAATATAGATATTTTTGGCCCTTTAAATTGTTGAGTATGCTGTGTGAATCAAGGGGGGAAAAAATCATTTCAATGCATTAAAAATTCTGGTAGTAACACAATAAAATGTGACAAAATCCAATGGGGGTGAATACTTTCTGAAGACACTGTACATTTCAACAGTAACACTATATAATTTCTAAACAAAGGGATCCCAATATCAGTTACCTTTCCACATAATGATTTCATATATTTTTATACCAGCAGATATGCGAGGGAGGAAAAGACCGAAACAGCAAGGGAAGACTGAGAGACAGTGAGAGGCAAAGAACTGCAAGACTGTTGGGGTGATCAAGTCCTAGGTCTCACAGGGAAATTTGGTTGTGCAACCAGACAGACAAGAGACAGGAAAAGAAAGAACAGAACAGATCCTTGCATTCAAACTCTCCATAACAACTGGGACAGGGTCCTAGTCAACTCTGTCACACTTGCAAACATACAAATCTGCCAGCAGAAACAGGCCTTACAGTCTATCAAGTTAGTCTGCTCAAATGCGCAGCTAGTACCCTTATATTGCAGCTGCCCCACTCTCCACTCCCCCCTCACCTTTAACCCCCCCTCGTACCCTGTCCCATGCCCTTTTAAAACTGCCCACTCTGCTACAGGATACCATCTCCTTGGGTAGAGTGTTCCATTTCTCCACCACCCTCTCTGTGAAACAATGCCTCCTTGTCTCTCTCTCTCCGATATCTTCCACCCTCCATGAGACCATGCTTTCTGGTGTCCCTTCCTCTCCTCAGCTTAAATATCCCTTCTATGCCCATTTTGTTAATTCCCTTCAAATATTTGAAGGTCTTTATCATATCCCCCTGATCCCTCCTCTCCTCCAGGGTGTACATACTCAACTCAGTCAGCCTGTCCTCATAGATTTTGCCCTCCAGCCCCTGGTCATTTTAGCTGCCCTACGTTGCACCCCCTCCAGAAATCAGATATCCTTCTTCAGAAAAGGATGCCAGAACTGTATGCAGTACTCCAGATGTGAACGTAATGATCTAAAAACCCAATGTAAAAGTTCTACCCCCCCCCATGGCATCAGCCCTTGTTACCACAAAAGTTAAACTGAATGATCTCCTGATCAGGCAAGCAGAATTGCCATCAACAGACTGTGCCACTTATTCAATGAGGGTGGAGAAAAATCCAGCAAGCTGCTTGCTTACAGGCTCAAATATGGGCAAGCCAGTTTATTTCCAGCCTGTGAGATAGCACAGGAGCTATAAAACAACAGATTGAGGGCACAAATACTATAATGCAACAGTTCTACAAAGACCTGTATGCATCCCCCACTACCCCCGTGCAGGCCTCCATTGAAAGGTTCCTTAAACCCTCTCCCAATACTTTCCATCTCACCCTTGCAAGGCACAGCTCTGGATGTCCCAGTGACAGTACAAGAGGTACTGAAAGCAATCAAGGCTTTGACCCTCACAAGGCCTTGGGAGGGGGGATGGTTTCCCAGTGGATTTTGCAGAGTAAATCTCCCCATACCTCTTAATGTTTTTCCGAGACACTGACTTCTGCAACTTTTAACACCCACCTTGAAAAAAGGTTTCATAATGGTCCTCCCCAAAAAAGTTCAAGATCCTCCCTCCCTGTCAACTATCACCCCATCTGCCTCAATGCAGATGCCAAAATCTGGGCCAATGTCCAGGCAGCCAGGCTGGAACACATTCCTACTGGGATAATCCACCCCCTGACAGGTGGGACTTATAGAGGGGTGAATCAGCTCAGACCATCTTAGATCTCTGGTCTGTCTGATCCAAAAGGTAAAATGAGACAAGAATCCTGCAGCTAAATTAGCACTGGATTTTGAAAGGGCATTTGATTCTGTCGAATGGCCATATCTTCTGGCCCATTTTCAGGCAGTAGGTTCAGTTACTATACACATCCCCAGTGGCCTCCATTCTCACAACAGCACTAGATCCCCACCAATTCCTTGTAAAAATGGACAAGGCAAGGATGCCCTTTGTTGCTCATGTTATTCATGTTAGCTACAGAGCCACTTTCCATAGCTATCAAGGACCACCCAAGAGTTCAAGGGATCAGAGTGGGCAATACTGTATATAACACTTCCTTGCATGCAGATGATCTCCTGGTAACTCTCTCTCAAGCACCTGACTCATTCCACCCAGTACTCTCCTTGCTCCATACATTCTCAAGGGCCTTTGGGCTCAAGGGTAAAAATCATAGCTCTTCCTGAACACAGCCTGCTCCCCTGACCCCTTCTGGTGACTGGGTATGAGCTGGGATGAAAATGGGCTCACCTACCAAGGGTTTAAAATCCACAGCAATCTAGCCAAAATGTGTCCCATAAACCCAGAATCACTGCTGGCATCTACCATGGTCAAACTGGAAAGATTAGCCACTCAGCAATTCTCACTGGTGGGAAACATAAATGCAATCAAATTTATCACTGCCCCCAATTTCTGCATGTCCTAGCCCATCTTCCTGTTAAGATCCCACCAATCAGATCCAAGATGGCTACCCTTCAGGACACATTTCTTAGTGACAGCACCCAGTCAGCTAGCCCAATATCACACCCTAAACCTGTAAATTGAATTCCAATCTGGCTAACAAATGAGGCAGAGAGACTAGAACTGCTCCCAAGCAGCCTAAGGCTAAGCTGGGGCTTCAATCAATTGTTAATTGTTTAATTTTTGTACTGAGACCTAGCAAATGCCTCCAAAGTCTGCACTGGCACAGGTCATGGCAGTGGTACAGGCAAGCACAGGAGGAACCATTGGTGAAGCTGGAGAGGCAGGTAAAGACTTCGCAGAAAACCCACAGGGAGAGCTATTTGCAGAAATGAGGAGGGGGTTCTCAACAATTATTGAGAAACTCAGGAACATCCAAAGCACCATTGCATGGATTACAACTAAAATTGCTGATCTCGATGGAATGGAGGAGGTAGAACATCAAGTCAGCCATAAGGAGGACACACTAGGACCCTTTGAAGTTTTTACCGTGTGGCCTGACAAGATGCTCATGGCCTTACAAAACAAGCTGGATAGCACTGAAAATCACAGCCATCATGAAAATATAAAAACAGTGGACGCACTGGAAGGTCTGGAGGGCAAGCACCCCGCTGAGTTTTTCGCAGACTGCTTCACATACTTTTTCAAGTCGGAGGGCTTCAAAGGGAGAATTGAGATAGGTCGAGCTCACAGAGTCTTGCAAGTCTGCCCTGCCATGGAGGAGCCACCAAGTTTTTTGCTGGTTAAATTCTGCAAGTACTCTATTAAAGAATAGGTGCTGCAGAAAGCACTGAAGGACAGGGGAATTCAGTATCAGTCCCACAACTTTCAATTTTTCCTGGACGTTTTCAAAAGTAAAAGGAGTTTGCAACAATGAAGGAACAACTGAAATGCAAGAATATCCCTTTTGCCTTTCTGATACCAGCTAAATTGAGAATTTCATAAAATGGAGGGCAAATCTTTTTTACCGACTGTAAGAGGGCTGAAGCATATATTAACTCCCTAATGTGAATGACTCTAAGGTACTTTGAGGCTCAGAAGTTAACTTGTTGCTTTCTGGGGCCTCTGGTGGCATGAGGGACAGGATGGTGGGTCCCTGCATCTTTTCCAGATGTAATAACTGTTAGGGGCAAATATTCAATGCCTATAACAATGCACCGAACCTGAGGATTAGTGACTGCATACCACTTGACAGCAGGTTTAACTGTATCTTGGGTGCTTTTACTAATACTTTAAAGACTAGTGGGCCATTTTTTGGATGTGTGGGAAACAGCCTCTATTCTGTAGTTGTAAAAGTGGTTTTCAGACTAGCCATATGATTGCTCCCCCCAAGCATGCATTACTGTACCGGTATGAGAGTCGCTTGAAGATACACTGTAAGATGGGGGACACACTTGGAGGATCCAGTGGACTTCTCCCTCAACAGTCGGACTCCCCCCTCGCTTTTTGTGAGCTTCACCAATGATGGGATTGTTGCCCTTATTTGGACTTATATAAATTTTGGTGCTCACAGTGAACATTGCAAAAATGTTATTTAAAAATCTCTGTCTGGCAACAAGTAATCAAGGGTAGTTTCCTGATCAGGTGTGGGGGAGGAGGTCAAACTATTTTGATGATTGCAGGCAAATATTTTCAACATTAGATGGGTTTAATTGACAGCGGTGAGCATAGATCTGCAGAATGCCCCCATTTCTTGCCAACAGAGTGTGGCAATTCTCAGGCAATTTTGCCTCCAGTCTGCATTACCAGGACAGTGCACCGGGGATTTGGGGGGGGGGAGGGCCTTGGATAACTCCCTGTTCTGACAACTGTCAGCTCACAGGGAACTGTGACATTTTCCTTTCAGGCCACAGCTACATGAAATGCATTTGGGCATGTTTACTCTTGTTTATTTTGGAGCTCATACACACTGAGGCCCAGATATTCAGAAATGCGCCAAAGGCCAGCGCAAGTCCAGCGCAGCGCAAATCCGATGCGCTGTGGTGCAACAGAAGCCATATTTAGAGGCTGCTCCTGCCGCACTGCGCCAGTGCAACCCGGCTGAATATGGCACAGGTGCACCATGGCGCAATCAGGCTTGCACCATGGCACAGTCAGAGTTGCGCCATGGTGCAAAAAGAGACGCTCCAGTGCAACTGTGGGAGCAGAGCAGCAGAGCAACAGAGGGAGGCACAGCACAGAGAAGAGACCCAGGGACACAGCCAGGGAAGTACAGTGACAGGCCACAGGAGGCCACCACCAGCAGGGCACAGCAGGGCGCACACAGGCACCCAGCCCCCCCAGAACACAACAGTGGCACAGATAGTAGGCAACAGGAAACAGAGAAACAGACTTTGACGGCAGATAAGGACCGCTTGGCCCATCTAGTCTGCCCATTTCCCTACCTACAGGATAGGCTGCAGATCCTAGTTAACCAACAGTCTATTTCTTCCTACCCCCCACAAGAATTGCCTTATGTCTGTCCTATGCATTCTTTAATTCTCCCACAGTTTTAGACCCCACAACCTCCTCAGGAAGGCTGTTCCATGCAGCCACTACCCTCTCTGTGAAATAATACTTCCTCACATTGCCCCTGAACCGCCCTCCTTCTATCTTTAAATTGTGTCCCCTTGTTCTTGAAAGTCTCTTTTTCTGAAAGATGCTACCCTCTTGGACTTTGTTGATTCCACTGAGGTACTTAAAAGTTTCTATCATGTCCCACCTCTCCCTTCTTTCCTCAAGGGTATACATATTAAGCTCCTTTAGTCTCTCCTCATACGGCTTCTCTTGCAGACCCTGCACCATTTTAGTTGCCCTCCTCTGGACTGCCTCTATCCTATGTCCTTGCGGAGATGGGGTCTTCAGAACTGGATGCAGTACTCCAGATGGGGTCTCACCAACTGTCTGTACAGAGGGATAACAACTTCCTGTTTTCTGCTGCTGATGCCTCTCCCTGTGCATCCCAGTATACCCCAGCCCTCCCTACTGCCTTCTCACATTGCTTGCTAACCTTAAGGTCATCTGATATGATTACCCCCAGGTCCCTTTCCTTTTTTGTTGTTGTTACTACCTCCCCCACATGTGTATTCTTCCCCTGGGTTCTTGTTTCCCAGGTGCATTATTTTGCACTTCTTTGCATTGAATCCTAGCTGCCATACTTCTGACCATTCCTCCAACCTTGCCAAGTCCCTTCTCATCCTTTCCATGCCTCCTTGTGTATCAACCCTGTTGCAGATCTTTGTGTCATCTGCAAAAAGGCATACTTTTCCTTCAGTCCCTCTGCAATGTCACTGATGAAGACATTAAAAAGGACTGGACCCAATACTGAACCCTGCGGTACCCACTAGTAACCCCTCTTTCTTCACAGTGGACTCCATTTACAATTACCTTCTTTGTCCTGTTGTGCAGCCAATGTTTTACCAGGCTACCACCTGGACCCTCCCAGGCTGGTTAATTTGACTATTAATCTTTGTGTGACTGTGTCAAATGCCTTGTTAAAGTCTAGGTAGGCCATGTCCACAGCCCCTCCCTGGTCTACTAGTTTGGTCACTCAGTCAAAGAAATCTATTAGATTCATCTGACATGACCTTCCCGCTGTGAACCCATGCTGCCTTGGGTCCTGTGCCCCACTTGCCTCTAGGTACTCAACTATTCTTTCCTTCAGAAGTGACTCCATCACTTTCCCTACCACAGAGGTCAGACTGACAGGTCTGTAGTTTCCTGCCTCTGTCTTGTTCCCACTTTTGTGAAGGGAACCACATCCGCCTTCCTCCAGTCCTCGGGTACCACACCATCCTCCCATGATTTATTAAAAGAGTAGCCAGTGGTTTCACTAGTTTCTCCTTAATTCTTTTAGAATTCTGGGTGAATTCCATCAGGACCCATTGCTTTGTCCACCTTCAGTTTAGGGTTCTTGCAGAACCCTTTCTTCTGTGAAAGGACTGGGATCGACCCCCTATCAAGAGTGCTTCTGTTAATTGGATTAGGCACTTCCCCTCCTCTTTTGTGAATACTGAGCAGAAATATTAGTTTCAGTATTCCTGCTTTTCACTGTCCCCTCTGCCCACCCACGTTTATTCTATTCAGCCTCACTATCCCTCCTTTGTCTTTCCTCGCTGATGTACCTATAAAGGTTGTATCCCCTTCTTAACTGAGTTGGCTATCTTTTCCTCAGTTTGGGCCTTTGCTATTCTGACTTCCCTCCCTGCTTCTTTCTGCCTTAACTGGTACAGCTCTCTGTCCTGCTCCTTCTGTGTTTCCTTATACTTCCGGAATGCTATACTTTTCTTCCTGACTTTCACAGCCACCTCTTTTGAGAACCATAGTGGCTTTTTCTTTCATTTTGATTTATTTGCTTCACACAAAGGCTTGTTGCCTCTGTGATGGCAGTTTTGATGATTCCCCATTGTTGCTCCATACCTCCTTCTAGCCTGTTTGCTAGTGCTTTTCTGAGGCACTCTCCCATCTTGCTAAAGTCAGCCCTCCTAAAGTCCAGTACCCTCACTTTTGTATGGCTTGACTCTGTAGCTAAGTTTAACGTGAACCACACTGTTTGATAGTCACTTGTTCCCAGGAGGTGCCAATGGCCAAAGAAGGGCCATCAAGGGAGCCACCTCCATGGGCTGTGCCCCCCCCACACACACAGACCAGAGCAGGCCACACCCAGGACCAAGCAGCAAAGTACACACACACACACACGCCACACAGGCACATAGGCGGCCCACACAGTAGGCACGGAATGTGCCAGAAGGCACGTAGCACAGCAGACCACATGGGACAGGCTGCACAATGCCAAGCAGGGGCCCCAACACAGCGTGCAGCAAGTACCCGACCAAAGACCATGGCCATGTGCCATCAACATGCGCACACCTGCCACATAGCCCTGACAGCCACCCCATGGGCACCCTAAGGCACAGCCACTGACACAGGGGAGGGACACCACCACAGTGGGATGCACCACAGCACACAGCAGTGAACCACAGAAGCACAACACACGCCCTGACACATGCACACCACACAGACAGGCACTGGGCCACTGCAGCATGGCTCCTCACGCCACCTGCAAAGCAGACACTGACACAGGCAGGTAAGTCAAAAAAGATATATTGCAAAAACAAACTATTTACATCAACAAGGGGGTGGGAAAGGGTAGGAAGGGGACAGGGAACAGGGACTGTACACTGGGATGGGGGACTGTAGGGGGAAGTACAGCAGGGGAAACAGGGCAATGCTGGGGCCCCTGCAGGACAGCCTCCATTGTTGTTGACGTGATTAGTATCATCTGCAGGAGCAGCCTACAGTAGATGGGCCTCTGTCTCCATTGCTGGACACCTATGACAAGGGACAGGACAGGTGATCAGTGCAATGTCCCAAGGAACCAAGCCCACCCACAGCGTGCAATGGGCAGTGGGAACCCCCCCGGAGGGCCCATACCGACCACCTCCAGGGGGATGGGCCAATGCCTGCCAGCAAAGTGGCACACCATGACAGTGCACATAGGTGATCCCCACCGCACAATGGCCACCCAACTGTGCAATGACAGTCACATGGCACAGTGCACCAGCAGCACCACAGCAATGTCAGTGGCAGCCAGGCGCACTCCTACCCTACCTGCAGCTGGCCCACGTGTCCAATGGATGCGTCACAGTGGCAAGCACCACGCACAGTGTGACACACACACAGCTGACAAGGCACTTGGCACAGGCGGCATACCCACCCCGCCCCCACCACCCGATGCAATGTGCGAAGGACCATGACAGTGCCTACCTGCCCTCCGTGTCCCCCCCTGGTGCCGGATCTGCTCCTGCACTGCCTCCGTGGCCCGCTGTCCTGCTGCTGCCCCCGCCCTCTCGTGATTCTCAGGCCCTGGGAATGAAACATAGACAGGTACACATCAGTAAACATCCACAGCAGCTGCCCACCACCCCTACCCCTGTGCACAGGGTGAGCCCTGCCCGACACATCCCGCACAGCTGCATTGCAATGCAAGTGGCAGCTGGCAATGCCATCCCGCGATGTGCACAATGGAAGTGCATCACTCTGCAGGGCATGCCAGGCAGCCTAGCCAACACCACAGTACAGCACCAGGGCACACATGCAATATGGGCCTACTCACCTGGCTGTGGCACAGCCCCACACTTGACACACGCCTCAAGCCTCCTCAGGCACTCCAGGTCCCTTCGGACAAGGTCCCCATACCTGTGGCAGCACTGCTCCCCCATCCTGGCCACCCCGGTACGCTGCTGCAGTGTGGCGGCAATCCCTGGAAACACTGCGACTCTGGGCTGCTGCAGGGGCACCTGGCCAAACAGTTGGGGGGTGTGGGGCTGGACACAGGCAACCAGGTTGACCAGCTCGACCTGTGTCCAGTTCTGTGCATGCAGTGACCAACACTGTGTCATGCTGCGAAACGAAGCTAGTGAGCAAAATGGCAGTAAGCGCACGTGGCCACAACATGCGCCAGATGCACGATGTGAGGGAACATATGCTGTGTCCACCCATCATGCAATCTCGGAGATGTGCGGCATGGGTGTGGCTAGGCGGGGTCAACCGGGTGAGGGGGAGTGATGCAGGGATCAGGAGTCACCCACCTCTGTGCAGTGCGCATGTGCGCGATAGCAGGCCTGGTGCATCATGCGCCATGCCCTCCATCACACAGTCAGAGCACAGTGTGCAACTGACACCATGATACAGTTCGGCACATGCGCACTGTGGGCCTGCACACTGCGCATGCGTGCGCATTACGGAGCAATCTCATTGCGTAGGGAGCAAAATCATGATATTCAGACGCCACATGCAAATGAGCTCATCTGTCAATGCGAGGCGCACTGGGGGTATTAGCATGTCATTACCATTGAGCCAAAGCTCATTTGCATGCATTGCGCCATATAAGCACCACAGAACAGTGCAGGCCATAGACTGGTATTACATCCTTTTGGGTAAGTTGCACATGCTACTGCAGCTCACTGGGAGCAACCAGCGCAGCAGGGTGGGACGGAACAGGGTGATGCTGTCACTGACACACTGTGCAGTCTATGTCCACAGGAAGCAACATGTTGGAACGTGAGGAGGGTGAGGAGCATGGGCCTGCTTGCAAGTGCAGGCCCAATTTCACAAAGGCCGAGACAGAGGCCCTGTTCAATGCCTACCTTAAAGGGAGCCAGCTGAGCGGTGCTACGGGCACACCACAGGCCAGGGCTGGGGCCTGGAAGGAGGTGTCAGCATGCGTCAACCAGCAGAGCAGCCACCAGCAGTCAGGGCATGAGTGCAGGAAGAAGGTGGGCATGGACAAGAGGCGCGTCAAGGAGAAGGTAGCAGCCATCCATGCATCATGGAATGCCACCAGAGGGAGGCCTGCAGATGCGCCACCGCTCATGGCGCAGGAGGAGTTGGTGGCAGCCACCATGTGCTGCAGCACGGTGGAGGGTGTGCCTGGTGGCAGATTCCAGACAGGTGGCAGCCCATCACTGCATGGAAGTATGTCAGCTATGCACAGCTGGAGGCGTGGAGGGTGCGTACATGGCCATGCTGGCATGCATGCAGCCGGCATGTATGTCATGTGCATATGTGCACACCCACGTGCATGCCATGCTGCAGGACACATGTAGTGGCAGTGTGGGGGGGGCACATGTGGGCACTGCATCACTAACACACCTTTCTCTTGCAGCACCAGTACGCCTCCGTGCAGATGATGAGGCACCAGTACCGGCAGCAGCCATGGAAGCTGGACCGGCCCCGGAGGACCAGCCTTCCACCTCCATGGGCATCTGGGGGCCCGACCGGCTGCAGCTTACCACCACTGTGCAGGCGGATGTCCTGGACCTGGGGTCGGACGAGGCCCTGGATGTGTTCTTGCAGGATGCCAGCCTTGGTGTCCTCTGCACAGAGATACATATCAGGGCGGGGTCCGACATCGATGATGATGATGTCACACTCATCCTGGACAGCATGGCCAACGTTGTGGGTGAGACACCCTGCTGGCCACTGACACAGGCAGCACACCCAGTGCTCTGCCAGTGGTGGAACAGCTGCCCATTACCACTGTGGGTGCAGCGGTGTGCACTGCCCTGGCTGTGCCCTGCGGTGGAGGTGGTGTGGACATGCAGGTGCTGGGTGGCATGCAGCAGCCGGATGGGTGACAGCAGCAGGCTGCGGGTGTCACTGGGCAGCCGGACACAGAGTCCGCCACTGGTGCACCTGCCATGCCCAATCCCCCTGCAGACCCCACTGTGCAGCATCCACCAGAGAGGGTGGTTGTGCAGTGTGGCCGGTCACCACATGGGGATTGGCGTCCTGCCCAGGTGCCCCAGGATGCTGACCCACTGGCTGAGCACACCCATTTGCTGTGGGTGTCTGTTCAGCAACAGGTGCTGCTCGCCACTGGGGTGAACACACTGCGCGCAGAGGTGCGCCAGTTAGCCAGGCAGGAGAGGGGCACTGCGCAGATCCTGGTGGGGATGCAGCGCATTCAGGAGGCCACGACTGCATCCCTGGATCGCATTGCCATTGCGATCTCGGATGGCTTTGGCTGCTGGCTACCACAGGGCGTGGCCAGGCACAGATGATCCCCTGCAATGCGCTGTCCACCCCGCGTACCCGGAATTGGGCGACCCCAGCGCAGTCGATGCCTGTCTCTGATGTCGGCATCCCAGGCACGCCCTGAGGGGCCTGTTTGGGCACCTTCACATCCCCGTGCGGACTGCGTCCTGGTCCTGCTGTTGCACCCCCCCCCATGGCTGATGAAAGGCCCAGGCGCGGCCACCCCCGTAGCCATAGTGGCCATGGTTCTGTGCAGTGGACCTGATGTGCGGGCCGCCATGACTGCGGTCTGCAGCTGCTGCCCAGTGCACACATGGGCGGTGTGTGTGGGACTACTACTGGTGTGGCACCTGTGTGTCACGCCACACACTGCCTATGTGCGTGCTTGCCCGGCTGCTAGGCTGTGTGGCCTGGGTGTGATGACGGCAGTCTTGCACAGGTTGCGCCTCTGCACTGGTGTGATGCATCTGATTCATGCCACATACCCATGCCTGTCTGTGTGTGTGTGGGGGGGGAAGGGGCCGTGAGAAGTGCTGTGTGTGGGTGTGTGTCCCTGTCTCCTCTACCCCTGCTTCACACCTGTGTGTGTGCATGCCCAATGCTGTGTATGCCCCTGCATGTGTGCTGTACCTATTTGTGCGGCCCATGCATGTGTATCACACCACCTACCTGTGTGCACCATAGTGCTCCTGTGCAACGGTGTCCCGGTGGCATCTTGCCTGCTGCAGCAGCCAGGGATCCCTCTGGCCAGGGTGTGGATGTCCGCCTCCCTCCGGCCCATTGCCTCCGTTGTCCCCACTACTGTTGCTCTCATCAGCCTCGACAGCTATCCCACGGTCAATGGCCATGTTGTGCAGTATGCAGCAGGCCAGGAACAGGCCACAGGTTTTCGAGGGGCTGTACTGTACTGTAGGGCACCACCTGACCTGTTTAGGCAATGGAACCATGCTTTCAGCTAGCCAAAGACTCACTCGATGATGTTGCACGGGCTGGCGTGAGCCTCTTAGTAGCATTTCTCTGCTGGGGATGATGGGCGTTGGTAGGGGGTGAGCAGCCAGGGCCGCAGTAGATCGGCTCTGTCCCCTGTGTGGACAATGACATGGTTAGCCCTCTGCTATTCTATGCTGCGCCCCTTGCCTGTCTGTGGCACCCACGCCAACATGCACGCCCTGCCCTCCCCCGTCCCAAGGTATGCTCTGCCCATTGCCCCTTGCCCATGCCATATTCACCCCATTAGGTGGCCTGTGGGGATGTCCCCACATTCAAACCTGTGGCACAGCGTAGAGCTGTGCCAGATGAACGCATCAGATGCACTCCCAGGGTGTGTGGTGCAGACACTGGTTATGCGCCCCATGGCATCACACACCACCTGGGAGTTGACACTCGGGCTCCCCTTCCTGTTGATGTACGCCACATCCTCGGGGCCAGGTGGCATGCGGATGCCCATGTGGGTGCAGTCAATGGCCCAATCATGCCAGGCATACGTGCTACCCTGTGCAGTCCTGCATGGTTGCTGTACGCTCCGCCTGTGTGCTGGGGAAACGGATGTATTCCGATGCACGTGGCAGCAGAGCGTTGAGGAACTGTGTGATGAGGTGGGACGTGGCCAACTGGGTCATGCCTGCGGTGTCCCCTGTTGGTCTCTGGAAGGTGCCCGTGGCGAGCAAGCACATGACGGCCGTCACCTTCATCTCCACGGACATGGCGTGGCTCCGTCTGGTGGGTGCCTGCATCTCCTCACTGCACAGCTCGCAGAGGTGCCTCAGAATGGGCCTGTTCAGGCGGCACTGGCCTGCAATCTCCGTGTCACTTTACTGCTCGTAGGTGATGTGGGCGCAGTACCACCCGTGTCGGGCATACTGACGACGGGCCCTTCCACGGCCATGTCGCTGTTGCTCCTGCCCCCTCACACCCCTCATTACAGCCTCCACTGTGAAGGATGCATTATCCATGGGCCTTGCTGTCCAGTTACCCCCTGGGCAGTTGGCTGTTGCTAGCTGAATGCCACCCTGGTGCACTGCCTGGCAGTGTGTCTGTCTCTCACACGCTCTCTGCCTGTCTCCCTCTTCACTGCCACCTCTGTCCCTCTCCCTCTGTGTCTGCCTTGGTCTGTTTGTCTGTCTCTCTCTTTTTCTCTCTCTCACTTCCTCTCGCCTGGTGCAAGTGTTGTCTGTGTGCTTGCACCCTGTATATATAGTAAGTCTGCTCGGCGCATCCTTGCTTTGCTCCGCACTTGCGCCATGGTTTCACGGTTGAATATCCCACTTCGCTGGATGTTCATGGGAACACACCCATTTGCTCCTGCATTCATTATAGTTGTGCGTTGGCGCAATGAGATTTGTGCTGCGCACTGGCTCCCACTGAATATGGCCCCTTGGCAAAAGTCCACACTTGCACCGGCTCAACTCAGCTGCACCATGCGCAGCTGCTTTGAATATCCGGGCCTCTGTATTTAGGTGCAGACACAGGAATTAATTGAATAATGCAGAACACTTATTTTGGTGGTGGATAAACTTTATTTTGTCCAGGAGACCATGCTCTGTTGAAAAATCCTTTTGGATGATATTTGTAAAAAAAAAAAACTTGATCATATTCAAGTTTACACTCATTTTGTGGCCATCTTAGCAGTGCATGCGCAGAGTGGGTGGTCCACCAAGATAAAGTCGGGATGTTAAATAATATCAAAATGGACAAAACCACCTGAATGCTAATTTTCTACTATAGAGACACCTTCTGTAAACTTCTTACTAATAAAGACGCATGGAGATAGGGTTGCCCGTCTGACAGGCTCCTGACAGTTGAAAGCTGCTCAGTTGTTTGCTGAACGGCTTCATGCAAAGCAAAGGACCGAAACCCTCTCTGATTGGAGTAGCTCAGTCCTTTGAAGTACACAAAGTTTCAGCCCACCAGGCTGAGAGAGATGTCAGGACCACAGTGCGTGGTCAGTGGTGTACACTACCAAGTCCCTGCTATTTTTAACTGCAGTGGGCTCGGCAGTGACGCACCCCTGAAATCCCTTTTCAGTGAAAGTAAAATGTTTGGTGTGCAGGCGCATCAAACATAAAATGGAGGGAGGGAGGGAGCTGCTTTCTCTCACTCCATATTGTTGCTTATGAGGGCCCTAAAAAGAACCTGCACCCCAGTTTTGAGCTTTTTTTTTTTGTAGGAGTGGGAACCCAGCAGTGGGTCCCAAACTCTTTTTGTGTTTTAAAATAATTACTCCAGAATTTCCGGTGATGTCAGAAGTATGGTGACAGGGTAAGCTTTTGCTCTCCTGCAGCCTAGCTCCACCATCAAAGGGAATACGCCTTTAAAACACTTAAATTCAGACTTCCGAACTGCAACCTTTATTAAGAAAATATTCTTGAAAGCAATCAAGCCATAAGCTACCAAAAACAACATGCCGGCTGGGAAATTAAAGCAGCTTCTTGAGGAAGTGGGAATGGAGGATCTCCCCAGCCACATGGCACCGTCCAGGCATAGATTCACATCTATTTTTATCTCCTGAACCAGACATAGAAGAAGAAGAAAGTGTTACTAAAACAGACAGAGCAGTCCAGAAGAATTCTTAAATCAGTGAATAAGATTAAGTCAATCAAAAAAGCTCTTCAAGAAAGAAAGCATATGCCATAAGTCATAAAAAAGCATATGCCATAAGTCACGGATGGCTGAAAAAGAGCCAAAGTAAGCTTTTCCAAAACAAAACTAAGGTGCCAAGCTGGGACTGGATTGTGAATGGGAAGTTTGAAGTATAGAATGCCTCTCAAGATCATATAGGCCACTTCCAACTGAGCAGTTGTACGACCCTCAATAGGCACATGGAAAGCTGAAATGGCAGCCAGGTGCACTTTGACTGATGGATACAGCAGGCCTGCATAACTGATTTACTGGGCAGGTAAACAAATCTAAATGAGAAGTGGCTCACAAAGCAAACCGCTTCCACTTTGTAGAATAAGTGGCCCTGGTGGAAGGTTTTCTGGCAGCCACCAGGACATTGGCCATCTTTTGGGAAACACAGAACCTAGCAATGGCTATGTTTTCAGGAGCCATGCATGAAGATGAAGTGTTAGGAGATCCGGATGGACCAGAATTCCCTGTTCCTGAAGCCAGTAGGCCCTGGCATAAGAGAAGAGTTACTGGTGGTTCCACTGCCAGCTGCTGCAGTAGAAGGAACCAGATCTGGTGAGGCCATAGGGGAGCAATAAGGTTCAGAGTTGCCCCCTCCATCTGCTTGAGCAGCACCTCCTGAAGTAGGGGGAAGGGAGGGAAGGAAGGTGTACAGAAACCTCCCCTTCCAAGAGAGGGACAATGCATCTTGCTAGAAAACTCCAGCACCTAGAATGAGTGAGCAGAAAAGTGGCAGTTTTACATTGTGTGGGGATGCAAACAGATCCAATTCTGCATGACCCTATCTATCAAACAGATCTTCTACCACTGAGTTCAGCAGTTCCTACTCATGCATTCTGGACTGTGACCTGCTTAGCCTGTCTGCCAAGATGTTTTGGGCGCCTGGAACATGTACTGCTGACAGTTCGACACCATATTCCAAAGCCCAATACCAGACTCTCATTGCTTCCCTGCACAGGGTGAGTCCCTCCTTGCTTATTGATGTAATGCATCACTGACATGTCATCTGTACTAACAGAGGACCCCAGGACAGATGAGTCTGCAAGGTCTGTAGGCTGTGCAGAATAGCTTACATTTCTACAACATTTATGTGCAGGTTGCTCTCCACTGTGGTCCATGTACCCTGCATCCCCAAGGTATCTCTAGTTAAAAGCTGGTGAGAGGGGATCAGGTTGGGAACTCCCTTATACAGGTTGCTGGGTTTTATCCACCATTTAAGCACTTTGTGTACAGGAGAGGTTACTAGAACACTCTGTTCTAGACTGTGTGTGAGCTGGTCCCACTGAACTCAGGGTCCACTGAGTGATCATGTGCAATCTCGCCAGAAGTATTAATGGCCACTACCATCAGACCCAGGAGCTGAAGGAATATCCTGGCTGTAACATACTGGCTATTGTAGACCATTAGACCATTTGGACTTGTACAATCAGATGTTCGGCCTTGTCCAGAGGCAGCAACTCCGAGCCTTGGGCTGCGTTCAAAACTGCTCCTAGGTACTACAGGCGCTGACATGGTATCAAGGCAGACTTGGGTACACTGACAGTAATCCCCAGGGCATCAAACACCTGCCTTATTTGAGCTAGGGTGTGCAGTAGCTGCTCCCTGGAGTGGACTTTCAACAGCCAGTCATCCAGGTAAGGAAATGCATACAGGCCTTCCCTGTGAAGGGCTGCTTCCACCACTGCCAAGCATTTAGTAAAGATCCATGGCACAGATGAAAAGCCAAAGGGCAATTTTCCAACTGGCAGTGTTCCCCCTGATATTGGAACCTCAAATATTTTCTGTGAGGTTTGCAAATTTTTACATGAAGGTAGGCATCCTTCATGTCGAGGGAACAGATCCAATCCCCGCTTTGTAGTAGTGGAAGTAGACCCTGTAGGGTGACCATTCTCAACCTTTTGTACTCTATAAAAAGGTTTAGGTCCCTGAAATCTAGAATAGGCCACAGGTCTCCTGTCCATTTTGGGACTGAGAAGTATCAAGAGTAGAACCCTGTACTTCTCTATTCCAAGGGCACAGGTTCTATAGCCCTCTTCTGAAGCAAAGTGTGGACTTCCTCCAGGAGTAGAAGAATGTGGTCTGGAGGATATTGTGTTGGCACCGGTGGATGATCTGAAAGCATTTCTATAAGTCCCAGAGAATGACCATGTGCTCCAGGACCCAGGCGTCTAATATCACTTCCTTCCACTGATTTAGATGGAGGGAGAGATGACTCCCAAAAACCACCCCTGGAAGAAATGGTGGTTGGGGGGTGTATAAAGAGTCAGGCAGAGCTGGCTGTATCTCCTGCTGCACACCACCTCTAGGGGATTTTGAGTGGGCACCTGGCATGGTTACTGGGGTGGGCAAGGCTAATGCTCCCCCTTGTCCTTACCTTGTTGTCTGGTGGCTGGATGGTGTCTATCACCAGCCAGACGAAAAGGTATCCTCTGTCTACCCCATGGTTGAGTATGATAGAGGGAGACAGTGTACTGATTTCAAAATCCTACCTGAGGCTGGAGGTTAGAGAGGATATTCTGAACATCTGATCCAAATAACTTGTGTCTTCTAAAGGGGGCATTGAGAATGGACTGTTGTACGTCATTCGCAAACCCTGCCACCTTAAGCCAGGAGTACCTCATTAAGCATATTCCTGAGGCAGCAGCCCTGGCCGAAGCATCAGACACATCATAGGCCATACAAAGTAGGTGTTTTCTTACATCAGCCCCAGCCGTGAGAGGTTTTAGAAGCTCCTGTTTGGGTGTACACCCTGGCAAGGCTTGAAGAGCTGCTTTGGCCTTTCTCCAGAGTGTATTCTGATACTTGACCATATGGACCTGGTAATTAACAATTCTAAGGCCTAGGGAGGCTGAGGCGAAAGTTCTCTTACCTAGCATATCCAACCTCTTGGAATCTTTATCAGGAGGAAGGAAGCTAAGTTGTTTTGGTGCCCTTGATCTATCATGGGCAGCATTGCTAACTACAGAATCTGCCTCAGGTTGGCCAACAAAGAAGGGTTTTCCTGAGGGAGCCATATACATCTTGTCTGCCTTTCTTGGTGTGGCAGGAATTACATTCGGCCTATGCCAGACAACAAAGGTGGCATCCTCCAGGGTAGGGAGGAGGGTGGTACAACTATACAGGAAGCATCGGGTAACTCCAAGAAATCTATGAGGTTTTTCTTGGTGGTGTTCTGTTCCTCCACATCAAAACTCATGGCAGCCTGTAACTGCAGCATCATGGTAATGAAAGAGGGGTCCTCTGGAGGAGACCTTGGGGTATAAGCCACCGAATACTCACTACAGGGAGAGACAGTAGAACTAGTTCTTTCATAAGGATTTTCCATATAGTCTTCAGCATCCTCCTCTTCATCCCGCATCATATCAGTATTATACTGGAAATCATCATCAGTCTGGTCAATGGGTTGAAGGGAGTGTGCTGGCAAGGCCATTGGCACTTGTGAAGGCAGCTGAGACACTGCCCTAGGGTGCATCATCGTGGGAGTTTGAATTACAGGCCCAACTGTTGAGCCTCCAGGTACTAGAGGAGGAGGCAAGAGGCATCAGAGAATGTCCATGAAAGACAATAGCACCACCTGGACGTCAGCACCTATGTGGTTGATGGGAGCATCAGTGGAAGTTGATGGAGGAGGCAAGACCCCCCGCCAATGGTGACATACCAGCTGTATTAGATCTGGTGGTGTCTACAGCCTGCCCCGACCTAAAAGTTAGGTCAATGGTCAGCGTGGTGTCACCGCCAGTGCGGTCGATGGTGCCTTGGAAGCCGTACCTACTGTGCGAAGGGGTGATTTGGAGTGCACCAAGGAGGTTTTTTCCTTCTCCTGGTATTTGTGGGTCCTGAATGATTTCTCCTGGGATTTGGATGACCTGGACCCAGAGGAGTGGGCTGGAGATGCAACAGAACTCTTGTTGGAGCTCCTTCTCCATGCGGGCTACCTTCTGTATTAAATACAGGTTACTCACCTGTAACAGGAGTTCTAGGAATGGTATATGTTGTTCATCCACACTGTCTGGCAGGTTCCTTGCCGCTTTAAATCTTGATGGAAGGGCTTCAAGCTGGCTCCTCCCACCCACCCAGGTGGTAAGACTCTCGGCTCCGCCCCACGATGCCAGATCTAGCCCACTGGAAGCCAGGTTGTGCGTCGAAGCTGGGGAGGTCAGGTGGGTCGTGTGGATGAACAACATATACCATTCTAGAAATGAAATTACATACCTACTGTAATTCTTGATCTTCTTGGACGAGTCTCCACCACTCATTCACACTATTGGGATCTGCGCGAGGCACTAGAGCCATCGAGACAAACTTTTGCTGGAGGGTCGGCGCCGGGAGATGGCGCCGCGGGCACTGGCACCGCGAGCCTCAGCTCGCGCTGTAATGACTATCTCGGCGTCGACCCTCCAACCGCCTCAGTACCTTTTTTACCAAGGAGGTGCAGCGTAACTAACCTAGAAGGGTAGCCTTAACCTAAAAACCGGACATAAGACAGTCCGGACGACCTGTATAAGAAGGGTCAACAAAGAAGTATTCACAGCCTAAAGATTTGAGGGAGTGAAGACCAACAACAGAGGTGAGCTCGGGGGACGGAGGGTGGGCGTGTGAATGAGTGGTGGAGACTCATCCAAGAAGATCAAGAATTACGGTAGGTACGTAATTTTCATATCTTCCTGGACATAAGTCTCCACCACTCATTCACACTATTGGGAGAGTACTGAGCTAATAATCCCCCGAGAGGGCGGCAGGAGAGACCAAGAGCTCACGTTTCTAAGACAGAAGTCCATTAAGGATGGCTCTGCCAAAGGAAGAATGTCGTCTGGCATGGACATCTAGTGCATAATGTTTAACAAAAGTATGCACTGAGCTCCAGGTGGCCGCGTTGCAAATATCTGCAATGAGCACGTTGCAAATTTCCACTAGGGATGCCGCGACCGCTCTAGTAGAGTGAGCGTAAACCCTACCCTCCAACTTAACCTGTGTCATAGATACATTGACAGTGTCGGCAGATAAGGGCCTATGGCCCACCCAAATCTGCCCATTTGAGCTTGTAAGTTCAGTTTGTTTTCCTAGAAGTCTGTTGCCCCTTACCCCTGACCTCCAGAATTCCTTTATGTCTATCTCATGCATTCTTAAATCCTGTGATTGTTTCAGCCCCCACCACTTCCTCTGGCAGGGTGTTCCACTTGTCCACCACCCGTTCTGTGAAGAAATTCTTTCTCATGTTTCCTCTGAATCGCCTCCTTCCAACTTCATCCCATGCCCTCTAGTCCTGGAACATCTTTTTCGCTTAAAAATAGTGTTTTCCCTGCAACCTGTTCCTCCTGTAAGATACTTGTATGTCTCTATCATATCCCTCTCTCCCTCCTCTCCTCCAGGGAGTATATGTTCAGTTCCTTCAACCTGTCTTCATAGAACTTGTGATGCAATCCATGCACCATCTTTGTTGCCCTCCTCTGAACCTTCTGTACCCTGTCTATGTCTCACGTAGGTATGGTCTCCAGAACTGTACACTGTACTCCAGGTGGGGCCTCACTAGTGTCTTGTATAAGCGAATTATGACCTCCCTTTTCCTGCTGGTGATGCCCCTGCCTATACATCCCAACATCCTATTTGCTTTACCTGCTGCCTTGTCACCTGCTTCCCTCATGAGGTCATCAGAAATGATAACCCCAAGGTCCTTTCCTGCTTGGCATATGCTATATCCTCACCCCTACTGATATATTGTGCCAGGGTTTTGTGCCCATATGCATTATCTTGCACTTCTTTGCATTGAATTTCAACTGCCAAACCCTGACCATTCTTCAAGTTTCTGCAGGTCCTTCTCATTCTGTCTACACCCTCTGGTGTGTCTGCTCTATTACAGAGCTTTGTGTCATCAGCGAACAGTGAAATTCTGCCTTTCTAGGTCCTGCGCCATGTCACTGAGTGAAGATGTTGAATAGGACCGGTCCCAGCACTGATCCCTGTGGTACCCACTGGTCACTCTTCCTTCTGTGGAGTGACAGCCATTTACCACCACCCTCTGTGTCCTGCCACCCAGCCAGTTACCTACCCACCACTACTGTCCTGCCCACACCCATATTCCCCAGTTTGTGTAATAGTCTTCTATGTGGCACAGTGTCAAAGGCCTTGCTGAAGTCCATATAGGCCATGTCCACCGCCTCCCCTGATCCACCTCCCTAGTTACCCAGTCAAAAATTCAACGAGGTTGGTCTGATTATGACCTCCCCTGGTGAAACCATGTTGCCTTGGGTCCTGTAGTCCATTGACAACCAGATGTTCTATCCTCTCCTTCAGTAGTGCTTCTTCCTGATCTTCCCATTACCGAGGGTGAGGCTGACTGGTCTGTAGTTCCTGCTTCCTCTTTGTTCCCACTTTTGTATAAGGGGACTACATCTGCTGTCCTCCAGTCTTGGGTACCTCCCTGTTTCCAGTGATCGCTAAACAGGATAGCCAGAGGTTCAGCCTACCACCTCTCTTAGTTTTTAAGGACCCTGGGTGCACCCATCTGGCCCCATTGCTTTTACCAACTTTTATTACTCCAGTTCCTTCCAGGACCCTTTCTCGTAAAGGGACTGTGTCCATTCTGCACCATTCTCACCCTTGTACTCCTTCAGACCCATTACCCTCCTCTTCTCAGTAAAGACCGAGCAGAAATACCTGTTCAATATGTCAGCTTACTGTTGTCATTCTCCACATCGGCCCCATCCTCCCCTTCAGTCTCACTATCCTCCTTTGTCTTTCTTTTTTTTTCTATGTACCTGTAAAGGTTTTGTCCTCTACCCACTGATTTTGCAATGTGCTCTTCTGTCTGAGCTTTGGCTTCCCTTACTGACCTCCCTGCCTCCTTTGCTTCTCCTGGTACTTCTCCCTATCCCTTCTGCCTGTGTCTTTTGTATTGCCTGAATGCAATCTTTTTGGCTTTCACTTTCTTTGCTGCCTCTTTGGAAAACCATAATGGTCTCCTCTTCCTTTTCCTCTTGCTAACCTGCTTAATGCATAATTCTGTTGTTCTTGTAATCCCATTTTAAATACTGCCCACTGTTCCTCAACCCTGATTCATGTCCCATTCCCTTAATGCCTCTTTCAAGTATCTCCCCATTTTCCCAAAGTCTGCCCCTAAAATCCAGGATACGTGTTTTGTGTGGTTTGGTTCTGCTCTTTCTGTGATTTCAAACCACAATGACTGGTGGTTACTGTTTCCCAGTGCTCCCCACTGTTACCCCCATCACACTGTCCCTGTTTGTGACACAGGTCCAGTATTGCCTTCTGCTGAGTTGGTTCCATGACCAGTTGCTTGAGGAAGGCACCCTGAAGGGAGTCCAGGATAAATCTGCTCCCTAGTTGATGCTGCTGCTGGGATGTTCCAGTCCGTCTGGAATATTGAAGTCTCAACCAGTACTACCTCACCCTTGTCTGCCATCCTTTGGATGGCTAGCATCAACTCTATCTGTTTCTTCCTCCTGTCTGTGTGGTCTATAGACCACACCTGTCTGGATGGCTGTCCCCATTTTCCTTTCCAGCTTAACCACAGTATCTCTCCCCCATTTTGTTCCTCCTGGATCTCTGTGGCCCTTATGTCATTTTCACATGCAATTTCCCTCCTCCCTCCCCTTCCTACCTGCTCTGTCTCTTCTGAATAGTTGTAGCCAGGTATGGCCAGCTCCCAGTCGTGGTTATCATTACACCAGGTTTCAGTGATGGCCACAATGTCCAGGGTCTGACTGCACCATGACAGCCTCCAGATCTTCCATCTTGTTGCTAAGGCTCCTGGCATTTGCACACATGGCTTCATGATTTGACCTCCTAGACTGTTTCACAGTTCTACTCAGCCTTTCCTTGGTTGTCATTTATCCTTGGTTCTCTTGCTGTCTGCCACTTCTGCTGAATTTTTGCAGAGACAGCTACCTCTGTTCATTGGTTCCACTGCTAGGCTGTGGGGGGTGGAGCAAGGTACCTCCTTGCTGGCCTGCCACCTCTTTATGTAGTTTAAATGCTTGTCAATGTAGCTTTTAACTTATCATTGAGTGCTTTGATTCCCTCCAGGATGGATGCAGCTCGCCAGGCTTGAACAAACCTCCATCCCTCCAGGTGGGTCCCCAGTCACCAATGAATCCAAACCCTTCCTCACAGCACCAGTTCTTCAACCATGAGTTAAAGTTCCTGGTGCATGCACTCTATGCTCTCCTTGCCTCTCACAGGTAGTACTTCTGAGAGTGACAGAAGTAGCTACTTGCTTGAGACCCCTCCTCAGTTTCCTAAACTCTTCCTGAACTTCCTTTGGCTCCCCATTTGCCAGGTCATTAGTACCTGGGTGGATAATGACATCCAGCTCACCCTCCCGTCTTGCCTTCCCAGTGATCCCCAGGATCTTCCTTCCATCCTCCATGCCGTGGCACCTGGTAGGCACCTCACCTCCTGTCCTCCCCTCCTGTGTCCTAGCTGGATCCCTCTTATGATAGAGTCCCCACCAGGATTCGCTTCCTCCTCTCTGGGGTCACTGCTTTCCGCTGAGGTCACCTCCTGGCTAACCTCCATATCCTTTCCTTCCACTTCTCTGGGTACCTCTATTTGGTTGTCCTCATTCGCCAGTGTGGCATATAGAGTTCTTGAGTGGAATAGGATCTGGGATGTGCCTCTGCCTGACAGCTCTAACCCTCCCTGAGCCCACTGTCATCCAAGTGCTCACGTTCTCGGCATCCTTTGAGGCAGTTGCATTGGACTGGGTGGTCCCTGGATAGGGTGATGGTACTCCTGACCCGGTTTACTTCGCTCTGAGTCTGGCTACCTCCCCCAATCCAGAGAGATGCACACAGATAGGGCAGCACCTCAGTGTCCAGAAGGTCTGCCTGAATATGGCTGCCCCACAGCCACTGCATTACACCACTCCCACATTATACTGCAGTTCCACTGCTTGTCTGCTACTGAAGCTCTCCTAGTTCCCTTTTTATTAATTTACTGTCCTAAAATCCTGCCACTGATCCTCAGATAATTTTTTTTAAAGAAAAACAAATAAATAAATGAATCAAAACACTTGTCGTGCTGGTGTGGCTTTCCTCTCTTGCCTCCTACTTCACACCCCTTACTATACCCTTGTGTTTAGCTCCTGTCAATCAGATTTAACAGGGCATATAATTAAGAGTTGGGGAAGGGGGGCAATAAATACAGCACAGAATTACACCACCACTATGTTTTAAATTTTCAACAGCCCAAAACAATTATAAGTAAAGACAACAAAAGAAATTATAGTGTCCTAAAGCCCTCAATCTAAGTTTAAAGAAAAATAGCAATTACCAGTTACTCTAAAGCACTGAATTGAATACGTTTTCCTTCCTTCCCTTCTGGCTTCTTCTGAAAATGAACTCTGCTTGCTACTCAACTCTGACTAAGCCCCACCTCCAGTTATCACGTAGCTGGGTCAGGGCCAGACAATTAACACCTTCACCCAACTACAGGGCAGTCAGACAAGCCAAGATAAAATTTGCAGCAATTAAAGACAGCACAGAATTACACCACCACTATGTTTTAAATTTTCAACAGCCAAAAACAATTATAAGTAAAGACAACAAAGAAATTTATAGTGTCACTAAAAGCCCTCAATCTAAGTTTAAAAGAAAAATAGCAATTACCAGTTACTCTAAAGCACTGAATTGAATAGGTTTCCTTCCTTCCCCTTCTGGCTTCTTCTGAGAAAATGCATGTCATGGAATAGCAGTGGCGAAGGCATGCCACTAGCCATGCTGAGATGCATCTGATAGCGACAGGTTGACCCAGCCGGGTCTCGCTGAAGGAAACGAACAGTTGCTGGTTTTTGCGAAAGTCCTTGGTTCTATCCCAGATAGAAGCGCCAAGGCCCTCTTAACGTCCAAGAAATGAAGAAACGCCTCTTCATTTTGGAGTTAAAATGAAGAGGAAGGACCAAGGTTGGTTTGGAGATGAAATTCTGAGCGCAACCTTAGGAAGAAATTTAGGATGAGTACGAAGAACTACTTTGTCCCTATGGAACACAGTATACGGAGGGTTTGTGACCAGGGTATGTATCTCAGAGATCCTACGGGCAGAGGTAATGGCCACTAGGAAGGCAGTATTCCAGGTGAGAAATTTTAGCTCACAGGTAGCCAGAGGTTCAAAAGGTTTCCGAGTGAGCATATCTAGCACAAGATTGATGTCCCAGGCTGCAACTGGACATCTTGTAGGAGGTCTGGTATGCAGAATTCCTTTAAGAAACCTCTTAACCACAGGTAACTGAGCCAGAGATAAGGAAAAAAACGGCTCATGATATGCTGAAATGGCGCCAAGGTGAACTTTGACTGTAGAGTACTGTAGCCTGAATTTGAGAGGTCTAAGAGGCTACCCAGAACTTTATCTGGTGGGCAGGAAAAAGGATTCAAGAGGACTTTGTACACCAGAGCGAAACAGCTCCATTTGGCTGTGTAAGTTTTCCTAGTGGCTGGTTTCCGTGCAGCCAGAAGAATATCTGAAACTCTTCGAGACACATTGAACCAGTTTACTTCTACCTCTTCAGGAGCCAAGCGTGAAAGTGAAGCGAACTCAGGTTGGGGTGGACCACAGGCCCCTGAGTCAAAAGGTTCATCTGTAGGGGAAGTGGTCTCGGAGGAACTGCCAACATATTGTTGAGTAGTGGAAACCACAGCTGTCGAGGCCAGAAGGGAGCAATGAAGATCATTTTGTCCCCCTGGGATTTGAACTTGAGGAGCATCTCTGAATTAGAGGAAGAGGTGGAGAGGCAGTAGAAAGCGCTTTTGTCCACTGCAGCCTGAACGCATCCTGACAGAAATGCCAGGCCCTGGATTTCTGGAGCAGAAGAGAGGAGTTTTGCACTGAGTGGGGATGCAAAGGTCAGGTCTGGAGTTCCCACTCTTGAATAGTGACTGAACTATGGTTGAGTCGAGAGACCACTCAGTGAGGGTCTGTCTCTTGTTCTGCTGAGACGGTCTGCCAGTTCGTTCTGAATACCTGGCAGGTAGACCACTTGAATTAGAGCCTTGTGCTCCAAGCACCATTTCCATACCCTCATTGCTTCCCTGCATAAGGGGTAAGAATGAGCACCGCCCTGCTTGTTGATGTAATACATCACTGCTTTGTTGTCCGTTTGAAGGAGAATGTTCTTGTGACACAGAATGTCCTTTAACGCCGACTCGCATCAAAGACGGCTCTCATTTCTAGGACGCTTATGTGGAGCTGGGACTCGACTTCAGTCCACGACCTTGAGTGTGAGAGCCTGACAGTGAGCTCCCCACCATTAGGGATGCGTCTGGTGGTATGGAGATTTGATGGTCCAGAGGAGCAAAGGATATCCTTCCAGGAGATTGCTCTCTTGAGACCACCAGGTGAGTGACCTCTTTAAAGGTTCTGTCACCTTGATGAGACAGGACTGCGGGTGAGTGGTTGGGGACCACTGAGTACTGAGCATCCACTGAGTGGTTCTCATGTGCAGACGTGCTAGGGAAACAGTGAACACTGAGGAAGCCATGAGGCTCTGCATCCGTTGCATCGAGAGAGCGGTAACTGAGGTGTTCTCCCTGTGGCGGGCCATTTGAGGATCGTTCCTTCTGTCTTCTGGAAGAAAGCCTCGCACAGGAGGTGTCCAGAAGAGTCCCTATAAAGAGGAGCCCTGGGAGGGCTGCAGTGCATGTTCTTGAGGTTCAGCAGAACTCCCATGGGTGTAAGGAGGTGAGAAGTTGTTCTCACGGCGTCCAGGTCCCCTTGCCTGGAAGGGCTTGCTAGAAGCCGATCATTCAGATAAGGGAACACCCTGTATCCCGACCTTCTAAGGTGCGCCAGAGAACTGCTCAACACTTTGTAAAAACCCACGGCGCCATGTGATAGCCCAAAGGGCAGGACTCTAAACTGATAATGCTGTCCCAGATCCACAAACCTCAGGAATTTGTGATGCCTCGGTGAATAGGAATTGCTGGTAAGCATCCTGCATGTCTAGGGAGGTTAGCAGTCGTCTTGATGAAGCAGAGAGCATAGGTCTCGAGAATATTTGAATTCTCCTTGGGGAGAAATTTGTTTAGCTTGAGATCCAGAATGGAGCATATACCCCCGGATTCTTTTGGAACCAGAAAGTAATGGGGAGAAACCCGTGTTCCATCGGTGATGGCACCACTTCTACTGCCCTGTTGTTCAGAAGGCCCTGAATCTCGCAGCAGAAGGTCTGACTGAAGGGTCAACAGCCTGGGCGTTTGGGGGACGATCCGGGGTCTCAGAAGACTGAGTGAATACCCCAAATTATCCAAGGACCCATTTGTCTGAGGTTATGGACTTCACTGGTGGTAGAAGTGCACAGAGACGACCTCCCACCGGAGAGGAAAAGTCCACCTCGGGAAGCTGAGATGGGACTTGGGCCAGACATTTATAAGGCAGCTACGCTTTAAAGCTTTTTCCTTGCGCTTACGCTCTTCTTTGAGGCCAGGCTGGATTTTATGGAACCCCTCCTGCCTCGAAAGGACTGACGATTATGAAACTGACGCTTATTGACATGCCTCGAGAGGGGCAGGAGGGGTCGAGCCAACTTAATGGCTGACCTAGTCTTCGAGTAGCTTCTAGAGCTTGCTCTTCCTGAGGACCAAAAGATACACACCATTAGCGGAACGCATTTCCTGCTGCTGCATCATTCGTGGAAACCCGGCGCAGCCAGGAATGACGCTAGGTGCAAATACCAGCAGCCGCTGAACGGGAAGTGTCGAAGCACCCATGGCTGCTTTAACTCGTTGGTTGTTAGATTCGACACTCTGGTAATGGTTTGAAGAAGCTCCGCTTTGCATCCGACTCCGGAAGAGCTTCAACCATCTGCTTGATAGAGTGCCAGGATATATTCATACTGTGAGAAATAGCCCTGGTAGCTGCAATACACATACTTAGGGTAGAAGCAGCAAAGACTTTCTTACCTAAGGTGTCTGTCTTCTGAGATTCTTGTTAGTACGTCGAGCTGTAGTAGTTTGAGGAAGAACACCTTATCATTCTCTGCCAGGACTACAATAGGATCCGCAAGGCTTCGAGATGCCAAAATGGGACGATCCTTGGGGCTGAATATTTCCTATCTATGGATTTAGCCACCGAAGGGGTGAGAGCAGGATTATTCCATACCATTTGAGACAGCGCTCGAGGAAGGCTGAACCGGAGGAGTCAAACTGTAGGGATCTCCGGACATGAAGGTATTGGAGTCTTAACAATTTCCCAGGATCGATGTCTGTAGTCTGAGAGAAAGAGGGAACCTCAGATTTTTCAGCAGAGACTAAAAGACAGGTCCTCGACCACAGGCTCTGCAGCAGAGATAGATCCTGCTTCGCCCACTTCATCACCCAACCAAGGTCTGGGTCAGGCTCATCTGTCATTCCTGACAGTCCAGGAGGGACTGTATGGACAGGAAAGGAATGAAAATCAGAAGAGAGGGAAGAAGGAAACGAGTGAAAAGAGGAGTCCTGAAAGCAGAGGGAGCCCCTGAGCCCCTGGTGCCGAGGGAGGCGACGGCACCGAGAACGACGCTGAGGAGCACGCTGGCACCGAAAAACGCCGCCGAGGGACCACGCTGGCGCTGAAAATGGCGCCAAGAGTTGCAGACGGGCACGAGAACTAATACACGGGCGCTGAGGAGGGTGTTGAGAACTCTGGACGGGCGGCCATGATGGCGCCGAGAAGCTGCACGCACCGAGCGCACCACCAGCACCGAGGCTTCACATGGCGCTTGCGACGCCGAAAATACCCCCAGACTCAAAAACAGGTTTTGGAAGGAAGAAGAGCAGGAGATAAAGGCATCGGTGTGGCCCCTGTGTCGCAGCCATGTGGGGAACACTGTATAGAGTCGACGGCAATCAAGAAGGTGCCGCGCACCAGGAGAGTCCAACTGCCTCACCTGGTCTCCTCAATGAGCCCGAAAGCCCACGAATGACCAAGCCAGGTAGCTGAAACAACCTCCAGCCCACTGCCCATAAGAGCGCCCACTGATGAAACTGCTCACCTGAAGACCTACTCGCGGGCGGGTAGGACTTCTCTGTCGGCCGCTGGCTACCAGAAGCAGAGGTTACGACTCCCGAAGGAGTGAGACCGCAACCAGCCTCACTAACCAAACGCTCACGCCAGACATATCAGAGGGCGACCCGAGTGATGCCTTCTTTTAGACCTGTGGCCAAGAAGAGCTCGAGGCTTTAACGTGCCATGAATGCGACTCTTATTTTTATAAGCCTCTGGGATGCCTATCCTCGGCATTGACTGACTGCTGTCAGACCCCTCCGAGAAGGCAGCGGACCGGACCCAGCCTCGACTGACTGAATAGCTTTCATACTTAAGTCTCCCTACCGCCACTTGACCTGTCATGTCGGCTCTGTCAAAGTAGGCTGAGACTTTTATTTTTAAAATAAGACTAAGCTGATACTGTTATCGTAGATAATATTACAAAATAACAAACTGAAAACTATGCGATAGTTGAAGTTTGACTCACGGGCGAAGCGACGCTGCCACTGAAGCGCACTCCGACGGGCGGAAAAAGGAACTGAGGCGTGTTGGAGGGTTGATGAGATAGTCATTACAGCGCGAGCTGAGGCTCGCGGTGCTGTGCCTCGCAGCACCATCTCCGGCGCCGCCCCTCCAGCAAAAAAGTTTGCTCCCGATGGGTCCTAGTGCCTCCGGCGCAGATCCCAATAGTGTGAATGAGTGGTGGAGAATTATGTCCAGGAAGATCTCCTGTTACAGGTGAGTAACCTGTATTTCTAGGGACATGGATATGTTGTTCATCCACACTGTCTGGCAGACTCCTAGCAGTTCTCTGGGAGGAGGGAGGCAAGGCGCACACCCCCTACTTAGGGAATAATGACTGGAGAACCGAGGCCCCAAAACCAGAATCCCGGCGTGACTCAAGGTCGATGTGGTAGTGGGTGATGAAGGTGTGTGCTGACTTCCAGGTAGCAGCTCTGCAGATTTCCTGGATAGGGACATCCCTGGAAGCAGCCACCGATGCAGCGGTATGGCGGGTAGAATGAGATCTTATCTCTCTGGGAGGCTCCATGCCCGCCAATCTATAGCAAAGATCTATGCAGGAGGTGACCCACCTGCCTATCGTCTGCTTGGCTGCAGGTCTGCCAGGTGCGGCTTCAGTGCAGGTGACAAACAGCTGGCGAACCTCTCCCCGAACTTCAGCCATCCGCTCCTTATAATAAGCGAGTGCTCTTCTAGGGTCCAAAGTATGGAGCCTATATTTGGCCTCCGGGTGTGACTGGGGTAGAACACCGCAGAGTCAACACCTGGTTAAGGTGAAACTCCGCACCACCTTCGAAGGAATTTCGGTGGGGCGAGGACAACCTTTGTCCCTGTGGGAAGACCAGATAAGAAGACTCGATGGAAAGCGCTTGAGCTCTCCCATCCTTCTGGCTGACGTGATAGCCACCAAGAAGGCAGTCTTCCATGGACAGGTGAGAGATGTCACACCAGTGCATCGGTTCAATGGTTTGCCCATGAGCTTAGCCAATACCAGCAGCAGCTCCCACGGAGGTGGAGGTTCTCACACTGGAAGGGATATATGATCAAGGCCTTTGAAAAAGCACCCAACCACCTTCTCCTGTGCCACCGATTGCTTCCCGGCCCATGCCCGGTAAGCAGAGATGGCTGCCAGGTGCACCTTAAGGGTCATCGACGGAAGCCCTTGCTGAGAAAGGGACCACAGGTAGTCCAGAATGCTTGCCAAGGAACAGGAGGAAGGGTCCAGGCCCTTGCCCAGACACCAAATGGAGAATCTCTTCCATTTGAAGGCGTAGCATTTTCTGGTCGACTCCTTACAGGATGCCTCAACGATGTCGAGGACCTCATCGAAAGACCCAAGGCCTGAACTCCCAGCGCCAGGAACCAGGCCCAGGTGCAGGGATTGAAGGTCCAGATGGAATACCTTCCCCTGATTGACAGAGATCAGGTCTGGGTGGGCTGGAAGCCGCCTCGGGAGCCTGGAGCTGAGACTGAGGAGATGTGGATACCGGAACTGGCGGGGCCAGTCTGGGGCTACCAGAATCATCTGCACCTTGTCCCTCCTTGCCTTGAGAAGCACCTTGTGGATCAAGGGAAATGGGGGAAAGGCATAGAAGATGCCCGGGGTCCACGGCCTCGAGAAGGCATTCCCCTGCAGCGAGCCCTGCTGAGGGGGGCAGGCATGAAATGCCTCAGCTTCGAGATTCTCCCCTGAGGCAAACAGGAACTGCCAGAGGCATGCCCCCCAGTGGGAGAAGAGATCTTGTACTACCCGCAGGAGAGAGACCACTTGGAGACGCAGCCCCTATCTGGCTTAGGGCACTGGCCAGGGTGTTGGAGGCTCCTGCCACATGAATGGCGAGGAGATCCGCCTCCAGGCTGCGCACAAGTGACCAAATGCTGAGAGCTTCCTGCACAGAGACATTGAGCGTGTCCCACCCCGGCGTTTAGGTAGTACATGGTCGTGAGAGTTGTCCATCTGGACCTGAACCACTTGACCCCGTAGGAAACGGAGCGAAGGCGTTAGGGCCAGATGAAACCGCCCGGCTCCAGCAGGTTGATATGGCATCGACCTTAGGGACCAGAGGTCGTGGCGCCTGTGTTCCCCAAGATGGGTACCCCAACTCATCAGAGAGGCATCGGTCGATAGCGAGACCGTTGGCTCGAGGCGGACAAACGGGATGCCCTCCTGCAGATGTGCTGGAACGGTCCACCACTGGAGAGCGTTCCACATTCCCTGGGTCTCTGTCATGAGCTGATCCAGCGGATCGAGGTGCTGTGACCATTGGCTGGCCAGCCCCCATTGAAGGGGACGCATGTACCAGCGAGCCCAATGGACCACGCTGGTGCAGCCCATCATGAGGCCCAGGAGGCGCAGAAAGTCCCGGGCAGGGCGTGACTGCCCAACCTGAAATGATTGAGCAAAGGAGGAAAGAACCTTGGTCCTGTCCACCGGGAGCCATGCTCTGGCTTGAAGAGACTCGAGCTCTGCCCCGATGAATTGTATCACCTGCTTTGGCACGAGTTTCGACTTGGGCTCGTTGATGAGGCCAACCTGAGAGCAAACCTGGAGGGCCAGATCTCTGGACCGCCCACCTCCGCTTCTGAGGGGCTGCATCAGCCAGTCGTCCAGGTAGGGTACACTGACCCTTCAGCACCGCAGGAATGCTGTCACCACTGCCATGCATTTGGTGAAGACCCTGGGAGCTAGGGAAAGGCCGAAGGGCATGGCCCGGAACTCGTAAAGGGATCCCACCGCTCTGAAGCGGAGGAATCTCTGGTGGGACAGATGGATTGGGACATGAAAGAACGCGTCCTGAAGGTCCAGAGAACAGAACCACACGCCTTGTTCCAAGGATGGGATTATCTGAGCCAGAGTGACCATCCTGAAGGTCCAAGACCTAGGAACCTATTCAGGTTGTGCAGGACGAGAATGGGGCGCCAGCCCCCTGTCCGTTTTGGGACCAGGAAGTACCTGGACGCAAACCCCGGGTCTGGAGGAGGATCCGACACCTTCCTGATCACCTCTTTTTCGAGGAGCAGGGCAAAATCGGCTAGGCGAGCCGACAAAGAGGCTGCGGACCCCATAGCCCCCCAAGGGGCGATGGCTCGGAAGGGTGGGGCCTGCTCGAACTCCAGGGGCAGGCTCTTTCCTACCACCTCCAAAACCCAATGGTCCGTGGTGATAACGGACCAAGCAGAAAGGAAGTGGGGGGAACCCAGGGGATTGATGAGGCTGGGGGCACTCCTCAACCGGTCACTAGGCAGGCTTAGAGGAGGGACCGGCCGAGGGACCTCTTGGCCTTTACCTCCTGCTCCCTGTTGGAGGAAGCCGTGGCTTGGGTTTGGGATGCCAAGCACGAGCCTGCTGGCCCTGGTGCTGTTGGGCCGGATGTGTTTATAGGCGCAGGAAGGACGAAAGGACTTGTGCTGCTGTCGGGCGGCCTTGTCCTTCTGGGTGGAGGTGACTGAGTCCAGAGTGGCACTGACTTTTCGATCCGCTGGAGGTGACCTTCCACTCCAGGGCCGAAGAGGTCGGTCCCCAAGAAGGGGACATCCGCCAGTTTGTGCTGGGTATCTGCCATGAAGGTGGATATCCTCAGCCATGCTCTGCAGCGCATGGCCACTGCGGCCACAACTGATCTGGCACAGGAGTCTCCGATGTCCAGAGCCGTTTGGAGCTGCTGCTTAGCCACTGCCCTATCCTGGTCCCATACCTGCTGGACCATGGTCTGCAGTTCGGCCGAGAGATGAGGGATCACCTCATCCAGGGAGCCCATGAGGGCGTGGGAGAAGTGTGCCATCAGCGGAGGACGTAGCGTACACCTTGCGCCCGGCATAGTCCAGCTTTTTGGACTCCTTGTAGGGGGGCTTGTCCACATCCCTAGCATTCCTGGAATGCCGGAAAACGCTGTCGGTGACCAACCCCTCCGCAGAGGGGTGTTCCGAAAAACTGGGCAAAGAGCCGGTAGGGACCGCATACTTCCTGGCCATCCTGGTCGAAGGCGCAGGTCAGGAAGCAGGCTGCTGCCAGAGCTCCAAGGCTGGGCCAACAATGGCTTCAGCCACAGGAAAGGCCTCCATGGGTGAATCCCCTCGGTCCATTATCTCCGTCAGGGGATACTTGGCCCGCTTGGATACAAGCTCGAGCTGCATCCCGGTTGACTCCGAGATGAGCCGAAGCATACCCATGAAAGACGATGGGCTTTCGTCCATCGACTGGCCCCCGAAGGACTCCAGGTCAATGGGCCTGGAGAACAGGGAGGAGTCGTCGTCAGACTCTAAGGAGTCCGCGAAGAGCTGCCTGGGGCCTGAGCCACCCTCCACCTGCCGAGGACGGTCGGGAGTGAGGGTGACCGACAACCTGTGGGGCAGGCCCTGACCCGACCGAGAGTCTTGGTTGGCACCCCCGATTTCGGTTGTGGAAGCGGAGGTTCCACCACAATTGGTGGGGCAGCTGGTTTCGGCCTAACAACCGGCCCAGGCTTGGGCACCTCAGCTACAGCGAGGGGTTGTTTCGGCCGCTCAGGTGACAGCCACTTGATGGCCGGGGAAGGTGACAGCGTTGGCTTGTTCCCAGACAGAAGTAACTGCTGCCACATCAGGTCCTCGTATCGTCGACGTAATTTGTGCCAAAGCCTCTCACTCTTCCAAGGAGGAGGGAATGACGCGGCGGCACCTCTCGGTGCTGAGACCGCCAATATCAGTGGGACTGGGCTGGATCAGCGACGATGTCCGAGACCAAGATCTTCGTGTTTCAGAGGACGGTCTGGGAAGGGGCGGGACACCCGCTCTTCCCTCGGCTCGAAGCCTTAACGGGGACTGCGGCACCGGAGGCGCAGGCAAGTCTTGGTCTCCACCGGGGAACCGTGAAGAAGGGCTGTCGGCTCTCACTAGCCGATACAGCCCATCCGGCGGCTGAAAAATCTCGACCGTGTCGACAGGTGTCTCGGCCGGCTGGCCTGATGGGGACGCCGTGAAGCCAGCGGCCTTAGCTGCAACCTCGACTGAAGTTGAATGTCGACTGTCCAGGGAAGGGGAACTCTCCTGCTCCCACGAACACCGACAATGGGACTTACCCTTTGAGTCCTTCTTTTTGGACCAAGAGGAATGTCCCGATGGCCCCTCTCCCTTCGTGGAAAGGGACTGGCAAAGCTCCTTGAAAGAAGCTGAATATGAGGTACCCAGTGAGAGCGGGATAAATGCCGCGACCGAGGAAGAGGATGATGTGGCCTGTGCCGCCTCCTCCTCGAGGGCGATCATCTGCTCGAGTTGCTCAGCCGAGCCAGCAGCCACAGTAACCACCCAACGTGCCTCCTTCGACTTAAGCGGCGGGAAGCGCTTCTCGGGGCACCCAAGCTGTAACTGGGCAGAGCAGTCTTCCAGGATGTTGGCTGAAAACGAACGGCATAACTCGCAGGCCTGCGGGTCATGTTCTAGGCCGAGGCAGTAGACGCACGTGGAGTGAGGGTCCGTCCTGGACATCTTCTGCCCACAAGGGCACCGCTTAAATCCAGGAGTCGATATGTCTATTGCAGCCGTGAGGGAGAAAGTTGACCGAAGTCTTGAAAATTTTAAAATCAGTTTCAGGCAAACCGAAGAATTAGGATCCAGTCTACACACAGAGCGTTAAGGAGGGAACCTGAGCTTCCAAGCTGTAAGGAAGATCTGGCGTCATGGGGCGGAGCCGAGAGTTTTACCACCCGGGTGAGTGGGAGGAGCCAGCTTGAAGACCTTCCGGCAAGATTTAAAGCGGCAAGGAACCTGCCAGACAGTGTGGATGAACAACATATCCATGTCCCTAGAAAAGGTGTTTCTCTAATGCCCCTTTTCAACGTTGCTGGGTGACTATGTTAAGCCCTATAAAAATCAGGCAGGCTTGCACAGTGTGGCCCGTGCAGAGGCAACAGATGCAGACATTGTGCAAATTACTGGTGTAAATCTTCTCACTGCATTCACAATAACGGAACAGTTTCTATAGTTCATTCGACGACATAGATGCTGTCAAAAATCACTTATAAAAATGATTACTATGGTGAGAAAAATAAAGAAAGCAGTGGTTATTTCAGTGGCATTTCAGTGTGCAGTCCGACGAGTATGGTCGATGGTAGGAATAAAACTAAGGAGGGAAAGGGCCACCCCAGTAGCCAACATCTGACTCCATAGGCAGCCACTGGAGGGCTGCTTGCAAAAGTTTCCCTGTGGTCCTAGTGCCTTGCGTCTGTAAGTTCCACAGGTGTGGCCTGATGGAAGAGATATCATCGTAGAAGATCTCCATCTCTTCAATATCCTCCTCTGTTTCTTCTGACTGGACACTGAGTATCTAATTTCTGCCTGGCAAATGAGGGATAAGAAGAGAAATCCTTATTTATCCTGAGAGAAGCAAAGTCCTGTTCAGGGGACACATCAGGTTCAACTGGTTCATCCTCTTTCTCCATAGACTACTCCTCCTCCTCTAGGACAGGTTGCACTCAAGTGTCCTACACCTGGGGGGGGGGCAGCTGCAGAGACAAGGTTCCCCATGGCCTAAAAGAACTGCCACATTTTGTTCATGTTCTCAGCAGAGAGCATTTCATTTGGTTCAAATGTCTACTCCTCCCGTGTGGGTAGAATGGCAGAAACGTGTAAGCAATAAAAATCCAACACTGTGGTCGGTTTTGGGATATACCAGACTGCCGAAGGGTGTAATGAGGCCTGATGCCATAGGCAGATGGCCTTATAGCCCCTGGAATGTCCAGTAGAGGCACATACCGCCCACCCTGGAGAGTATTATTGCACTTAGAAAATGGGTATCTGCTTAAATATTTATACAGTAGTTAAAAAATAAGTACAAAACAAAAAAAGTCTTGACCACTAGCCCGTCTGCCAGCCTACCAGACTCTGGGTCATTTGGGAAGTTATGGTGTTATGCGTGCCCCGGCAGAACCCCGGAGCTGGCACGGAGACTTCATCCTAGGTGGCCCCCAAATGTTTCTTCTTTTTTGCCCCTTCAGTCATTCCTACCCGAGACCCCAGATGTGGTGACACATACGCGTGGAGGCGCACATGCACACCGCAGCTCCAGTACCAGCCCCTTCCGCTCTCCCTCAGCTGAACGCCTGCACTCCATGGAAGTGATGCAGCCATTCGGCCTCCAACAGGGGGAGGCCAAGCTCTAAGGAGACTGTGTACTCCCTCCCGAGGTGGAGGGCCACCAGCCAGCCTCATTCCCCCCCCCCAATCAACCTCCAATGACCCTGGGCTCGTTCCCGAACCCGGGTCACCGGCATGGCACAAGGTGTGCCGTCAGCCCAACCCTCAGTACCATCAATGGCCTGTGAAAAGAAGTATTAAAAATAAAAATAAAAGTTTTGTGGTATAGTAGTCACTGCCTGGCAGTTGCCAGTAGAGGGCGCTTTTTTTAGAACTTTTTTGGCAGTACTGCACATTGTGAGGTGTGTTCCATTGACAACTTCAACAGCTTCCCCCACCGCATGCCTGCCTCCTTTCCAACAGCTTTCCTATTTTTTTTTTTCTGTTTATGTAGAATATTTCTGTAGTGTGTTTCTTAAACTCTCTTCCTCTAACCTGGATGTTCGGCAGTGGCAGTTTGACAAGGCATTAGGCTAGAGCATTCAGAAACTCAAAGGAAATTCCCTTTCTGTAACAGGGGTAAGCAGTGTGGTTTAAAGTAGAGAGAAAGAGAGGATTAGTGGAGTGTGGAGTAGCAGAGGGCGACATAAGGATTTGGTGGGTATGGTGAGAAAAGCTATGCTGCCTGATTTGATTTTGTTTGGGTCGAGCATGGGTGCAGGCAGGGCGAGCCACGGAAGCTGTCTTCACTACCACTGAGCATGCAACATGCTTGCACTGGCATTTTGTATTACAAAAGTGTTTTAAACATGGAAAATGGCACTAAAGTACGACAGTGTCTCCCAGATTTTATTTTTTGTTTTCAAAAACACAATTTCCTATGGAACATGCAGACATTTCTATTTACTCGGGGACGTCTCTCTCGCTAAGTGGGAGAAAAAACATGGTGACAATCTGAAACATAATATTCTTGTTTAATCAGGCAGGCAGAGACTGGGACTCATTACTGCCCAGTCTCTGTTGTCTGATACTGAACCAGCTGAACTTAGCCATTCAGGATTAAGAATTTTCCCTACCCATTTTCTTAGTTGCTTTACATTTTTTCTTGCCAGTCACTGTGGCCAGAGGGTCTTTTCACACTTATGCCATCTTCTGTATCAGGGCTACCCCTTTCAGATCCCTGCCTTGAGGATGACATAGCAGCATTATCTGACTCCTCTGTCTCCATGGGAAGGGACAGCTGCTGGCAGCCTTTTTCAGTTAACTGTATTGATGTAGAGGGCTATTGCCAAGGTGAGGAACCTTATGATGTGTGCTTTCCAACATCATTGGTAACCAATTCAGCATTCTTGCCTGGTGTTTCTAGGTGACACTGAAGTAGACAGAGGAGCTGGAAAAGCTTCTCATTTAGCAGCCTTTTTCTTCTGTGTCTTAAGCAAAACCTTATATACAATTCATATTTGACAATCTGCCTTAGCCAAGAGCTGGTCACAGGATTTGCAATTTTAAAAATTCTGTAGGGCCTGTTCTTTTCATTGGCTTTCAGTCATGCCAACTGACTGAAAAATGCCATATAAGATGTATCTGATTTCACTTTTAAAGCCGAAAGAGGTTTTAAATTGGCAAAAAGAAAAAAAAAATTACGTATTCATCATAATCTTGATCTTCTAGGAATATCTTCACCATTGATTCACACTAGTGGGTCTTACCTGGAGGCACTAACACTGGGAGCACTAAATGTTCTGGAGGGCTAGCACCGAGGCAAGCTGTTCACAAATGTGGTACCGCGAGCAGGAGCTCATTGCACGTTTACCTCAGCACCAGTCCTCAACTGCCTCAGAACCTTTTTTACTGAGGAGGTGCAGCATAACTAAGCAAGTTATGCACTTAACCTAAGGGCAAAAGATAGCCCTGGGGACCCTTGTAAGAAGGGTCAACAAACCAATGACACAGTGTCTTCACATCCCAAAACAAGGACAAGGAGTGAAGACCAATAAAACATACTGGAGTAAGCCAGGGGGATGGGGTGGGCGTGTGAATCAATGATGAAGATATTCATAGAAGATCAAGAATTATGGCAAGTACATCCTTTTCATATCTTCTAGGAATAAATCTTCACCACTGATTCACACTAGTGGGTCAGAGTACCAAGCACAGACAAAATCCCCCCCAGACAAGTGTGATAGGGACAAAGGGCTCACTCAGGACACAAGATCATTCAGGAAGGTGGCATGCTGCCTGGCATGGACATGCAGGACATAGTGATTAACCAAAGTATGCACTGTGCTCCAAGTTGCAGCTCTGCAAACATCACCAATAGGCACAGAGCAAATCTTTGCCAGAGTCATGGCAAGTGCTCTAGTGGAGTGGGCATGTACCTGACCTTTCAGCTTGACCTGTGCCATGGCAAAGCAGCTGTGTACACAGCTCACAATCCAGGCAGAAATGCACCTGACTTTAACAGGCTGCCCCTTTTGACTGGGATCAAAGGAGACAAAGAGCTTTTTGGATTGCCTAAATCTTCAGTTCTGTCCAGGAAAAAAGTAAGAACCCTCTCAAAATCCAGAGAGTGCAGAGTTGGCAAAGTAGCTAGACAGCATTAGTGGCTGATTCAGATGGAACTCCAGCATCACTTTTGGTAAGAACTTATGGTGCATGCAGAAAAGAAATAATTACTCACCATAGTAATTTTCTTTTTTCCAAGGTGTCCTTTAGCATGAGTAACTATTGCAGTGAACTGACTAGGTAGTACTGCCCCGGAGGTGGTGCTTAGGGTAATGAGTTTATGAATTAGCTAATCAAATTGAAGCTTCTCGGTGTGCTAAGCAGGGAGAGTGAAGAAGGCTCCAGAATTTTTTCGAAGCTAGAACGAGCACATGCCCACATAGGAATGAACCAACAGGATTCAAAAATATATAACAACCACAACCAGAATAATAAACATGAGACTTGCTCAAAATACAATTAGAAGTTTAAAATTACCGGATTGCTACAAGGCAAGAACTAGAGCCCTTACTGATGCTAAAGGACACCTTGGAAAAAGGAAGATTACTACGGTGAGTACATTTTTCTTTTTACCCCAGAGGTCCTTTAGCATCAGTAACTATTGCAGACTATAAAGCAGTGCAGTTGGGGGGTGGGTAGAGAACCTACTTAGGGAAGAGGCTCTGCAAAACTGCCTTGCCAAATCTGGCAACAGATCTAGACTGTGCATCCAAGCAATAGTGCTTAGTGAATGTGTGCACAGTCTTCCAAGTAGCTGTTTTACAAATGCCCAGTAAGGGTATGTCCCTTGCAGCTGCCACAGAGGCAACAGTGCCCCTAGTAGAGTGGGCCCTGCGACCTTCAAAGGGCTGTTTACCAACCTTGGCATAGCAGAATCGAATACATGAGACTATCGAACGAGAGATAGTTCTCTTAGTGGCTGGTTTTCCTTTACCTACCTCCCCATAGGTGAGGAACAACTTTGTGGATGGGCCCCTGAACTGCCTGGTGTGATTCAAATAGTAAAGTAGGGCCCATTTTACATCCAGACTGTGGAGCTTTTGATCCCCTGGAGTGGATTTCTCAGTAAAGAACACAGGTAAGATGATGGACTGGTTAAGGTGACACTCTGAGACCACCTTAGGCAGGAATGAACAGGTTACTCACCTGTAACAGTAGTTCTAGGAGGGGTATATGTGGTTCATCCACATTCTCTGGCATGTCCCTTTCCCCTTTAAATCTTGCCAGAAGTCTTCAAGCTGGCTCTTCCCACACACCCGGGTGGTCAATACCTCGGCTCCGCCCCATGACGCCAGATCTTAGCCCACTGGAAGCAAGGTTGTGCGCCTAAAGCCAGGGAGGTCGGGTGGGTGCGTGTGGATGAACATATACCACTCCTAGAACTACTGTTACAGGTGAGTAACCTGTTCTTCTAGGACTGTGGATATGTTGTTCATCCACACTCTCTGGCAGACTCCAAGCAGTTCTCCGGGAGGAGGGAGGCAAGGTGCACACCCCCTACTTAGGAAAGAGAGATTGGAGAACCGAGGTCCCAAAACCAGCATCCCGGTGTGACTCAAGGCCGATGTGGTAGTGGGTAATGAAAGTGTTTGCTGACTTCCAGGTAGCAGCCCAACAGATTTCCTGGATAGGGATATCCCTGGAAGCAGCCACCGATGCAGCAGTATGGCAGGTAGAATGAGCTCTTATCCCTCCGGGATGCTCCTTGCCCACCAACTGATAGCACAGACCTACGCATGATGTAATCCACCTTGCAATGGTCCATTTGGCTGCAGGTCTGCCAGAACCGGCTTCAGCATAGGTGACAAACAGCTGGAGAACCTCTCTACGAATTTCCGCCGTTCTCTCCTTATAATAGGAGAGAGCACGTCTCAGGTCCAAAGTATGGAGCCTGTACTCAGCGTCTGAGGTGTAATTAAGGTAGTATACCGGCAGAGTTAAGACCTGGTTAAGGTGAAACTCTGACACCACCTTCGGAAGGAATTTTGGGGGGGGGGGCAGGACAACTTTGTCCCTGTGGAAGACCAGATAAGGGGAGTCCACTGAAAGTGCCTGGAGTTCTCCTGTCCTTCTGTCTGATGTAATAGCCACCAGGAAGGCCATCCTCCACAATTGTGAAAGCTCACACTTGTGCATGGGTTTGAATGGCTTGCCCATGAGCTTTGCCAAAACCAGCAAGAGATCCCACGGAGGTGGAGGTTCACGCTCCAGAGGGGATATGAGATCCAGCCTTAGAAAAAGTGCCTGACCACTGTCTCCTGCGCCTATGTTGGCTGACCATCCCTCACCCGGTAAGCAGAAATGACTGCCAGGTGCACCCTAAGGGTTGATGACCATAGACCCCCTTTGGAGACAAACAAAAGGTAGTCGAGAATGTTAGCCACAGAACAGGATAAGGGGTCCAGACTCTTACCCTGACACCAAATGGAAAATCTTTTCCATTTGAAGGCATAACATTTCCTGGTTGATTCCTTTCGAGATGCCTCCACTACGGTGTAGACATCCTCGGAAAGACCCAAAGCCTGGAACTCTAGCCGCTCAGGTACCAGGCTGTCAGGTGCAGGGACTGAAGGTCTGGATGGAAAACCTTCCCCTGGTTCAGAGATATCAGGTCTGGGCATGTGCAAAGCCGCTCCGGGGGCCTGCAGCTGAGGCTGAGGAGATCTGGGTACCAGAACTGGTGCGGTCAGTCTGGGGCTACCAGGATCACCTTCGCCTTGTCCCTCCTCACCTTGAGTAACACCTTGTGGATCAAGGGAAATGGAGCGAAGGCGTAGAGGAGGCCTGGGGTCCACGGCCTCAAGAAGGCGTAGAGGAGGCCTGGGGTCCACGGCCTCGAGAAGGCATCCCCCTGCAGTGAGCTCTGCTGGGGGGGGGGAGGGCATGGTACAGTCTCAGCTTGGTGTTTTCCCTGGAGGCAAACAGGTCCACCATCGGTTTGCCCCAATAGGAGAACAAGTTGTAAGCTACCTCTGGATGGAGTGACCACTCGTGGGATGTCTGGCCTATACGGCTGAGAGTATCCGCCAGCTGGTTCAAGACTCCTGCCACATGAATGGCTAGGAGATCCACCTCCAATCGGCTGACGAGGGTCCAGATCCGGAGTGCCTCTTGCATAACTGATGGGAGTGCGTCTGCCCTGTTTGTTGAGGTAGTACATGGTTGTGGTATTGTCCATCTGGACTTGAGCCACTTGATCCTGGAGCTGAGGAGCGAAAGCTGACAATACCAGTCTGACCACTCTGAGCTCCAACAGGTTGATGTGGCATCGGGACTCCTCGGGGGTCCAGAACCCGTGGGCTCTGCTGTCCCCCATGTGGGCTCCCCAGCCCATGAGAGAGGCATCGGTCGTAAGAATGACCGTCGGCTCGGGGCGGACAAACGGGATCCCTTCCTGCAACCATTCTGGGACGGTCCACCATTGGAGAGCGTCCCACATCTTCTGGGTCACAGTGATCAGCTGGTCGAAATGACCGAGGCGCTGAGTCCACTGAGCGGCCAGCTCCCACTGGAGGGGGCGCCATGTGCCATCTGGCCCAACGGACCACTGAGGTGCACACCGCCATGTAACCCAGAAGGCGCAGGAAGTCCCGGGCAGGACGCAAGTGCCCAACCAGAAATGACTGGGAAAAGGAGGAAAGAACCTCCGCCCTGTCCGCCGGAAGCCGAGCTCTGGCTTGACAAGAGTTGAGCTCTGCCCCGATGAAGCCCATCACCTGAGAGGGCACGAGTTCCGACTTGGCCTCGTTGATCAAAAGGCCTAGTTGGGAGCAGGTTTGCAGAGCCAGATCCCTGGATATCTCTCCACCTCCTGAAGGGAGGAACCTGCCAGGAGCCAGTCATCGAGATAAGGGTAGATTCAGACTCCTCGACACCAGAGATGGGCTGCCACCACTGCAATGCACTTGGTGAAGCCCCTTGGAGCCGATGACAGGCCGAACGCCATGGCTTGGAACTCGTACAGGGTCCCCTCGACTCTGAAGCAGAGGAACCACTGATGGGACAGACGGATTGGGACATGAAAGAACGTGTCCTGCAGATCCAGTGAACAGAACCACGTTTTACACCAGGGATGGTATGATCTGGTTCAGAGTTACCATCCAGAAGGTGCCAGACCTGAGATACTGATTCAGGTCATGGAGATCTAGGATGGGGTGCCAACCCCCATCCGCTTGGGTACCAGGAAGTACCTGGACATGAAGCCTGGGTCTGTAGGAGGATCCGGCACTGGAGCCACCGCCTCCTTGCGGAGGAGCTGAGCAATGTCGTCTCAAAGAGCCGACTGAGTACAAGCTGAGATCCTTTCCTCCCGAGGGGCTTGGCTTGGCTGGGAGGGTACTGCTCGAATTCCAGAGACAGACCCTGGCCGACCACTTCTAGAACCCGTCTGTCTGAGGTGATATCGGACCAGGCGGAAAGAAAGTGGTGGAGCCAGCCCCCAATGGGAAGACCCAGAGCTGGCATGATGGGTGTAGGGGTGGCAACCCCCAACCCGTCACTGAGCAGGCTTAGAGGAGGAGGAGGAGGCTCCTGGACCAGCACCTCAGCCTCCTTTACGGGGTTGAGGACCCTGCTTGGGCCTGGGGCGCCAAGCTTGAGCCTGCTGTTGCTGCTGACCTCCTTGATAGGAGGACTGCATAATCACAGGGGAACAGTGCCGAAAAGGCTTCTTCTTGCGCTTCTGCTGGTTCTTGCCCAAAGAACCCTTCGCAGAGGTAGCATCCAAGGTGGCACTGGACTGCTCTATGCGCTGGAGGTGACCAGCCACTCCTGGACCAAAGAGGTCGGTGCCTAGGAAGGGTACGTCAGCTAACTTGTGCTGGGTATCTGCTGGGAAGGAGGATAGCCTCAGCCAAGCCCTGCAGCGAATGGCCACTGCGGCTGCTAAGGAGCGGGTACAGGAATCTCCAATGTCCAGGGCCGTCTGGAGCTGCTGTTTTGCAACAGCATGGCCCTGATCACGGACCTGCTTAACAGCAGTCTGCATGTCCGCTGGGAGATGAGGAGGGACTTCATCTAATGACCCAAGGAGGGCATGACAGAAGTGTGCCATGATAGCAGCCGAGCTGGCCTGACGAAGGCCTAAGGAGGAGGCTGTATAGACCTTACGGGCAGAGTGGTCCATATTCTTGGACTCCTTGTCCGGGGGTTGGTCAGTGTCAGCTGAGCTACCCGTACGTCTGAACACAGAAGTAGTCACAAGGCTTTCGGCCGAGGGATGTTCTGTGAACCCCGCCAGGGACCCCAGGGGCACTGTATAGTTCACCGTATACTTGCGGGCCATGCGGGCAGACGGAGCTGGGCAGGAAACAGGATGCTGCCAAAGCTCAAGGGCCAGGCCAACGATGGCTTCGGCCTTTGGAAAGGCCTCCATTGGGGGTATCCCCCCTTTTGAGGATATCCGTAAGGGAGTACTCTGCCTTTTTCTGGATGGGCTCCAGGGGCATTCCGGTGGATTCGGAGATCAGGCGAAGAATGCCCTGAAAGGAGGAAAGACCTTGCTCCAACCCTGCCACTGATGACTCATCATCCCCAGGATGAGTGTAAACCAGTTTCGTCCGAGTCTGAAGAGTCGGGGTACAATGGTCTCCCGCCTAAGTCTCCCTCAATATGCCAAGGGCAATCGGGGACAACCATGATCGATAGACTTCAGGGAAGCCCAGTGTCTTGTCGGTCTTCTTTCGAGGGAGCCCCTTCCTGAGGCTGCTTAGGCAGGGGTTCCAATATCGGAGGAGAGACCGTAATAGGCCGAGCCAGGATATGAACCGGCGGTGGAACCGAAGCCTTTGGATCCGGAGGGTTCAGCGTCGGCCTGGGAGGCGGAAGCCAGGTGATGGCCGGTGCGGCCCGGCTTCTGCCCGGTCAAAATCAGCTGTTGCCACATAAGATCCTCATAGCGGTGATGGAGTTTCCGTTGAAGCCTCTCCTCGTCCGAGGAGGATGAGGATTGGTGGCGGCGCCTCTTCTTGGAGTGTTTGTGACCCTTTTCCAGCCGATCGACCAAAGGGGTCCTACTCCTTGACTGAGACCGACAGGGTCGGTTCGGTCGATTAGGAGTCACCAGAGTCAGTGAAAACCGAGGTTCCAGTATGGTTTCCTCGATCGAGACACCCGAGGGCAGTGTCTCCTCATCGGGAAAGGAAAGAACCGGAGTCCTTTCTAAGGAATCGTCAACCGGAATCGGTGATGAAGGCTCGATCGGGTCGAGCGTAATCTCGGCCGGTTCAGCCGTTTCCTCAGTCTCGGTTCCTTGGCCAGACGGAAGGTCTGTGAAGCCGGCGGCCGAGGAAGTGATCTCGACCAAAGTCGAGACCGCATGTTCCGGGGACTCGGGACGTCTCTCGGTCCCAGGAGCGTCTCTGTTTAGACGAAGACTTAGGGTCCTTATCCCTCTTCCAAGGGCGGGAGGAGTGCGAGCCCGAGGGCGCCTCAACCCTGGTGGGGAGAGACTGGCACAACTCCCTGAAGGAGCCTGTAAAAGTAGAGCCAAGGTTGACTGGAACAAAAAAGCTTCAACTGGCCGAACTTAAGCCGCTTCCTCCTCAAATGCTTTCATCTGCTCCAACTGCTCAGCAGATCCAGCAGCTGCGGAAACCGCCCACCTCGCCTCTTTAGATTTCACCGGCGGGTTCCTTTTCTCCGGTCTCCCCAATTTTAGGTGCGCCTTGCGGTCTTCCAGGATGTTGGGATGGAAGGCTAGACAAAAGGTACAAGACATGGTGTCATGTCTGACACCTAGGCAACAGACACATGAGAGGTGGGGATCAGTGCATGACAACTTCTGGCCGCAGGTACACCAGCGAAATCCGGGGGATGATTTGTCCTCCATGTCCGATGTGCTGTAATCGGAGTCCCTAACTCTGACGAGTTTAAGAGTAAGTTTTTGCGGTAAAACCGACGTTGCGAAGTCAGGGCCTACGAACTACTAAAGTAGCATGAGGGAACCTGAATCTTCCAGCAGAAAGGAAGATCTGGTGTCATGGGGCAGAGCCGAGGTATTTACCATCTGGGTGAGTGGGAGGAGCCAGCTTGAAGACTTCCGGCAAGAGTTAAAGGGGAAAGGGACATGCCAGAGAGTGTGGATGAACAACATATCCACGCTCCTAGAATTTCTGTTTGTCCTGAGCTCAATCTTACCCCTTTGAGGGATAATGTAGTTGAGCTTGGTGCAAAGAGCCTGTAACTCTGAAATCCTTCTTGCAGAGGTAATGGCTATTAAAAATAGTTTTCCAAGTAACATACTTGAGGTGAGCCGAAGCCATGGGTTCAAAGGGTGGCTCCATGAGCTTGGCAATACAGAGATTCAAGCTCCAAGGAGGCTGGACATGGAGAAGACCTCTGAAAAAACATTTAAACACTGGCTGGGGAAAAAAAAAACAGATGTATTCTTCCCAACAGAAAGATAAGCCAAAATAGTTACCAGATGAAGCTTCATAGAAGAAGGCCTCAAGCCTGAATCCTGTAAATGCACTAAATAATCCAAAAGGTTAAGAATTGAAGCCTTAAGAGGATTAATATGCTTCTTCTTGCAACAAAGGGAACATCTTTTCCATTTGACTGAATGTCTTTTGTACAGTACTAGGCTTTTTGGCCATCCTCAGGATCTTTAGAACTTTTTCAGAGTACCGTGTGGCAAGAAACTCTAACTCCTCAAGAGCAAAGCTTTAAGGTGAAGAGATTTCAGATCTGGATAGGTCACCCCTGTCTGAGGGAGAGCCAAGAGGGAGTGACTGAGAGGGAGGTGAATGGGTTTGCAGTAAGAAAGGGTTATCAGTAGGGGATACCAGGCCTGCCTTGGCCACTCTGGTGCCACCAGTATCACTGCTGCAAGCTGAGTTTTGAGTTTTAGCAAAACTCTGAAAATCAGAGGAAAAAGGAGAAAAGGCATAAAGAAACTTCCCTGCCCAGCCGGCCTGGTGGCACTGAGGGTTGAGGTACTGGATGCCACACTTCACACTGTGCCAACGACCCGGGTTTGGGAACGGACTCGGGCCGCTGGAGGCTGGCAGGGGAGAGGAAGGATCGAGCATCCCACGACTGCTCTCCTTCCTCTGGGGTGGGTGAGGGCATTGCGCCACAGTGTAGAGGCACCTGGGAAGCCAGGAATTTTCTAGCTTTCTAAGCACAAATAAAGGGTGGAGTGCGGCGAGCGTCCACATGTATGTGCACTGACGCCATTGCACATCCAGCTCCTTGGGGCTCTAATATTAGGAGGAAAAATGGCGGGGTGACCGTTCGGCTGATGGCCGTGCCCTGTGCCCCCAGACCCATGAAGATATAGCCACTGGGTGTCTGTGCCACAGGGCCCTGGGAGGGGGTCTTATCATTGGCCAGTCTGGTGAGTGGGCGATAATCTGCATGGCAGACCTGGTCCAGGGGTGCAGGTGCCAGCCAGGAGGAAAAAATGTTCAGTGATAAAAAAAAACACTTTCCTGCCCAATCCAGAACTAAGGCATCTGTTGGGAGAGTCCCCAGGACTGGAGGCCTGCAGCAATACAGAGGAAGTTGACTGGACACCAGTAAAAACGTGCATTTTGCTCACTGGTTACTCAGTATAAAAAATAAACAAGTAAATGATTTAGATGAGAGGCAAAAAGATCTATTTCTGGTGTGCCGCACCTTCTGAACATTGTGGCCAGTACCTACTTGTTCAGACACTATTCGCTGTGTCCCTGGTAGATGCAGCTGAGAGAGTCCGCAAGGGTGTTGTCCTTGCCTGGAAGAGGTATGGCTGACAGGCTGACTTCCAGGGAGTAGGCCAAGCCCCAAATTCTCATGGCTTCCAGACACAGTGCTGGACCTTGTTCCACCCTGTTTGTTTATGCAGAACACTGCAGCGGTGATGTCTGTCCTGATCTGGACTGTGTGGCCCTTTATCTGTGAGGCAAATGCCTTGAGTGCCAGATAAATGCCCCCGAGTTCCAGCAGACTCCTGAGAGCCTGTGACTCCTGGGGAATCCAGGAGCCACTGACAAAAGTACTGTTCATGTGAGCATCCCATCCAAGCAGAGAAACATCTGTAGTAATGATTCTTGAAGGGGAGGGTGCTTGGAAGGAAATTCCTACTGAGAGGTTGGTAACTTCCTTCCACCAGTCCAGAGACTGAAGGAGTGTCTTTGTGACTGGAACCAGTTTTGACAATGAACTTTTGCTTTGGGACCAGTGGGACCTTAGGTGCTGCTGTATGTCCCTCATTCTGAATCTGACTCCTGGAACTACGGCTGTCATAGATGCCATGTGTCCCAGGAGCTTTAGGAAGTGTCTGGCTGGCCCAGGACACAAAAATTAATTTATTGAATTTTGATGACCGGGTAGGCCCATTGGGCCCTGGAGGTCCCTTTTTCAGGGGCGACCCGGGAGTGACAGTTACATACAGGTAAGCAGATCAGTACAACAGGGTAAATGTAATGTTGTTTAACAATAAAAGACTTCATAGGGTTACAAGCGGTAGGTAGAGGAGGAACATACAGGCAAAAGGACTTAAGAGTTAGACATAAAGAGAACATTGTACATAACAAGTTCATATTGAGATTGAGATTGAGAGTGCTCAAGGTAAAGGCAAGAAGTTGCTAAGACATGTAGTACTTCCCTTATAGGCATAGTGGAAGGGGGATATACTGGTACAAAAGTGCTCCCCTTCCTTTGATGTATGGTCAGGTCCTGTGACATAGGCATATGCTCCTGTTAGAGCAGGTGTGCCTTCAGCTTGGTCCGAAGCAGGTGATGGACTCTTGCTCTTGCATTCTCCAGGGGGAGGTTGTTCCAGTTGGAAGGGGCTGTGTACGCAAAGGACCTGGACCCGCTTGGTCCTAGTCTTGGGACCACAAGGAGAGTTTGGCCAGATGTTCTTAGACTCCGCGGGTTAGTTTTAACCCTGATGAGACCGTTGAGGCTAGGGGAGGTGTGGGACCCAATAACTTAAATGTAAGGCAGAGGGTTGGGTAGATGAGGCGAGCTTCCAAAGATGGCCAGCTGAGCCTTGATTGGGGTTCGCAGTGGTGAATCCTCGGGTGTGATAGAGTGGCGAAGCAGACTATCTTGTTGTACAAGGTCTGCAGCCTGCCTAGCTCCGTCGTGGCCACGCCCTGGAGAACTGGGGCCGTGTAGGTGAGCTTTGGGAGAAGTATGCTATGGCAACCCTAGCTTCCGGGATAATCTGATCCTTTATTCTGTAGAGGATTACGAGTTTCCCATGGATGGTTTTGGAGATATGGTCTACGTGATTTTTTAGTGTGAAGCCTTGGTCCAGGGTAAGTCCAAGGTATTTAGTGAGGTAACCACCTCAAGTTTTCACCCCCTGGACTGAAGTTGTAGGAGCAGTGACCTCTCAGATCCCAGGGATCTAGGCCCAAACAGCATCACCTTCATTTTTTGTTTAATACCATTTTGTTCAGAGTAAGCCAGTCCTCCATCTGAAGGATGTCCTCTTGGAGGGCTGCCTCCAGTTCTGTTAAGTTAGGGGAGGCCCTGTAGATGACAGCATCATCCGCATACTGGATAACGCTGCTGCTCCCAAAGTGTGAGTGCAGATCATTTATGAACAGAGTAAAGAGAAGGGGGCAGAGTATTGACCCTTGAGGTACCCCTTCTTTGAGTGGTGCTAGCTTGGAGACATTATCCTTCCACTTGACCCTCTGGGTACGTCCAGTGAGGTAACTCTCGAACCATCCCAGTGCATGGGTGTCAAGGCCAAGTGAGCACATTTTTTGTAGTAGGAGGTTGTGGTTTACTACGTCGAACGTTTTAGAGAGGTCAATAAAGACCGCGCCTGTACTGATCCGAGTCATTGTTGCTCAGGACTTCTGCTGAGAACTTAGTGCAGTGTCTGTCCCATGATTGGCTCTGAAGCCATGCTGAGATGGAGAGATTACCTGGTGGATTTTCAGGTATTCTCGGAGTTGAGATAATTAGCTTCTCCTGTGCTTTAGCAATAGCACGAAAGGAGAGAGGCCTGTAGTTCTATAGGCTCTGTAGACCCTCCCTTGTGTATGGGAATCACTGGAGCCTGCTTCCAAGGTTCAGTACCGACCCCTTAATAATGGACGGTTTATCAGCCAAGTTAGGGCTTCCGCTAGTGCTGGGGCTCCCTCCTTGAGGTTCTGGTCTGGATCCCATCAGGGGCCCCAGATCCTCTCAGGAGTGAAGGGATTTAAGGATGATCAAAACCTCCTTCCCTAACCAGCCTCAAGTGAAACAAAGGGGCGATCTAGGTCTGAGGGCTGATGTGCGTTAGGCTCACTCCTGTCGTCAGGGGGTCCCGCCTTGTACGCATCAAGGTTCGTGAAGTAACTGTTAAGGGCCTCAGCGATGAGTGATCCCTCATCAATTACTTGCCCATTAGCCATGATTGGGCCGGGTGTAGTTTGTTTCCTCTGAGGAGTTCATTAATGTGCGACCAGAAGAACCTGGGATTCCCTAGATTGTTTTTTTGAAGGTTGGTGATATATTCTTTTTTTGCTTTCTTTATGGCCTGTTTGCATTGATTTCTAAGGGCCCTGTAGCTGGCTAAGTCCGCAGATAGCATTGTTTTCCTGAACTTTTTCCAGGCCTTGTCACGGGTGGACATCAGGGCTTTTAGGGAGGGCAGGATCCACTTATAGCAGCTTCCCTTTACTCTGTGGGTTTTCATTGGAGCTAAGAGGTCAGTGGCTTTGGTGAGGGTTGTTTGGAAAAATTCAGCGGCCTCCTCCAGGTTAGGTAGGTGTCTTATAGGGCTCCAGTCAATGCCATTTAAGAAACCAATGAATTGGTCAGAGTGGAAGTTGGAGTAGTCCCTAGTAGTGATCGTTCTAGGTGGGACTTTTATCACATTATTTTTCAGATGGCAAATATCGTGAGTGGTAAACAAGGCATCAATGAGGAGTACCAACCATTTTATGTTACTAGGGCAGAGGTCAGGACCCAGTCAATTATAGAGTGCCTCCCGATTTATAGTTCATTCTGGTCGGTAGAGAGATGACTTGGAGAGTGGGAGTCATGCAATAATCCATTTATAGCAGACTTCGCCTCTAGGGCCCAGTTTAAATTGAAGTCACCCAATATGATAAGCTCGGATGCAGAGTCAACTGCAGGGTTCTTCAGGAGTGTGTCCAGAGAGCCGAGCGCATTGGTACGGGGGCTATATGCACAGCCTATTGTGAGGTGTTTAGCCCCTCCTAGCGTGAGCCGTAAAAAGATTGCTTCTATGTCCTGGGTCATGTCGTGTGGCAGCCTAATTTTCAATTCTTTCCAAAGGAAGGAAAGCTCTGCTCTATAGGGTGTTCAACTGTGCTCCTATAAACGTAAGGAGCTGTGCTGGTTCCAGAAGGGATTTCTTTAGATTTATGAGAAACTCCCAAGGAATTGAGAATGTCCTTTGTGAGGGAAATAGCCTTTCTCCTTGCAGAGGGGTGTTTCCCACTATGAACCAGTCATTCAGGTAAGGGTAGACTGAAATCCCTTTTTCTTAGATGAGCTGCCACTACAGCCAGACATTTGGTGAATACTCTTGGAGCAGATGTCAGGCTGAAGGGCATGGCTGCAAAATGGTAGTACCCTGAAGGAAGTTTGAATCTCAGAAACGTTCTGTGGGACTGCCTTATTGGAATGTGAAAGTAGGGGTCCTTGAGATCTAGGAAGGCTAACCAGTCTCCCTGCTGCAGAGACTGGGTCACTATTCTTAGGGGTGACCATTTTGAATTTGGGTTTCAGAAGAAGCTTGTTCAGGTATCTGAGGTCTAAAATAGGTCGCCACTCCCCGTTTTTCTTTTGTGTCAGAAAGTATCTGGAGTATAGACATTTGCCCCTTTGATGGGCAGGTACTCTAACACACTTGCTTCCAAAAGCATTTTTTTTTTTTTTAGAACTCTAGGCATCACAGCTAAATTTGGGGGGACAAGTAAGGGTCACTGCTGGAGAGGGTGTGGTTTCCCCTTGGCAGGGAATGAACATACATTTTGGTCTTGCCCATCCCTACAGGTGTTTTGGGGGGGGAGATCATGACAGAAATGAATAATATTTTTGATATTCCTGAGTGGATCACACTCGCCTTTGTCCTGATAGCGACTCCACCCACTGATATAAAAACTAACTGGGCACAATACAGGTTAATAACACTTTTGACTATGACAGCCAAAAAAATTATCACTAGGCTTTGGCTCATGGATACAATCCAGCTAAAGAATCCTGGAGAAACTTGACTTATGAGGTTTATAACATGGAACGAATCTCTGCTAAACTAAACAGCAGAAGTAAAAGTTTTGATACCAGATGGAGACGATGGCTCTCCTATCAGTTGGAGCATTATCCTGAATTTATACCATAATGGTAATAAATAAAGTAAGTTACATATTAAGAATGCTGATAACCAAGATGCTTAATGCTATGTGGAGAACCTCTGGGGGGAGGGGGGGGGTCGCCTCAGGACAGGGGTAAAATGATAAAAGTACAGTTACGTAAGAACTTACCGTAACAGCAGATCTTCGAGAGGAGCTCTTGCAGCAGGCAATACCATTAGGACTGAAGCCGCCAGGCATCAGGACCCCATGGAAAACTTGTAGCCAGCAGTACGAGGCAGGGGACCGCTCCTCACGTCGGCTCCGCCTGACATCAGTATGTGGTATAAAGGGGGCGGTCCCCTGGCACCACCCCAGTTCTCCAGCTGGAAATCCGGCGATAGGAAAAAAAGGAGAACCGCGCAAGAAATCCCATCTCTGGCTGGAACTCATGATCCCTAGTAAGAAGGGATAATGGGGGATGGAGGTGGAAATATTTTGCTGCAAGAGCTCTCACATCTACTGTTACGGTGTTCTACGTAACTGTACTATCTGTCTTCTAGGGTGGAGCTCTTGCAGCAGGTAATACCATCAGGACTGAGTCCCAAGCAGTAGGAAGGATAGGCCCAGGTCTGAAAGGGCGGTAGGCAGGAAACCCAAAGATAGGTGAAAACAAGACCTCAAGAGAGGAGGCCCTGAAGGACTGTCAGTCTAAAACCTGCTCTCCTTCTGGAAACTATATCCAGACTGTAGTGTCTGATGAACGCATGGACTGAGGTCCATGTCACGGCGGCACAAATATCCGATGAGAAAACATTCCTGAGCACCGTGAAGGAAGAAGCCACTGCTCTGGTGGAGTGGCCCTTAACAGTATCTGGGTGGGCCATCCCATGATGCTGATAACAAAAGGATATGCAGTCCACCAGCCAACGGGCTAGCGACTGCTTGGACACAGGGGCCCCTAACATGTGCTTAGTATAGGAGACGAACAACTGGTCCGTCAACCTAGTGGAGCGAGTCCTGTGAAGGTAGAACCTAAGAACGCGGTGAACATCCAAGGTGTGCAACATTGCCTCACCTTGGTTTGAAGCTTGGGGGTAGTACACAAGAAGGTTGATGTCCTGATTGAGGGTCAGGGCGGACACCACCTTCGGCATGAACTTGGGATTGGTTCGCAAGTTCACCCTATCCTTGTGAAAAACGATACAAGGTTCTTTGCACATCAGAGCCTGGAGCTCGGAAACCCTTCGAGTGGAGGTAATAGCTACCAGCAGTAGGGTCTTCCAGGAAAGGAAGCGTAACTCGCACGAACCTGCGGGATCGAAGGGCGGGAGAGTGATCTTTTCCAAAACAAAAAGGAGATCCCAAGGTGGAACGACGTCCCTCCTTGGGAGTCTGACATGCAACACCCCTCGCAAGAATGTCTTGCAGGCATCCAATTGTGCTAGAAACCTATCTCCTATAGGAGCATGATATGCGGAGACCGCACACATGTGAACCTTGATAGACGAGTAACTCAGGCCTAAATCTGGGAGGTGACGGAGATACTCTAGCACGAACCTGACCGGGCAACCCAAAGAATCCAGGGCTCATACTGAAGCCCATAGGCAGAAGCGTTTCCATTTGAGAGCGTAGGTAGCCCTAGTGGAAGGCTTCCTGGGCGCTACCAGAATCTCTGCCACCCTGCTTGACACCCCTAGCCTCTCTTCCGCTAGGACTGCAGGAGCTACGCATGCAGGTGAAGAGCCAGATGAACAAGAGTTCCCCGATCTTGACAGAGCAAGTGAGTGGAGAGAGGCAACTGCACTGGAGGCTCCTGAGACAGTTGCTGGAGCAGCAGATACCAGATCTGTCGGGGCCACAGAGGCGCCACCAGAATCATTCTGGCTCCCTCCAACTGCAATTTGAGCAGCACTCTCTGCACAAGTGTGGGGGGGGGCGTACAGAAACTTCCTCATCCAACAGAGAAACAATGCATCTCGCCAGAAAACACCAGGCCCTGGAGCAAGCGAGCAAAAATTGCGTAGTTTGGCGTTGAACGGGGATGAAAAGAGGTCCAACTCTGGAAGGCCCCAACGGTTGAATAGGTCTGCGACCTCCTGGAGCAGCTCACACTCGTGGCTGAGACAAACTGAGTGACTGAGACTGTCAGCGAGAACATTCTGGACCCCCGGGAGGTGAATCGCCACGAGGTTCACGCCGTGTTCTACTGCCAAGTCCCACACTCTCATGGCCTCTCTGCAAAGGGGGTAAGAATGTGTCCCCCCTTGCTTGTTGATATAAAACACCACTGGTGTGTTGTCCGACTGCACCAGAAGAGAACCCTGAGAAACTTGACTCTCGAATGCTGACAGAGCATTCAGAACCGCTCTCATTTCCAGGACATTGATATACAGAGCGCGTTCTGTGTCGGACCAAGTTCCTTGGGTGCTGTGAATCCCTAGATGTACCCCCCATCCTGACAGGGAGGCATCCGATGTCAGGGTTTGGGATGAGGTGGTCTGCGGAAAGAGACCCCCCCCCCTTCCAGACTGTCCCGGTGAAGCCACCATTCGAGAGAACAGTGGGCCGCTTTTGGAAGCTGGATCCGAAGATCCAGGTCGTCCACGGCTTGGTCCCACTGCATTTTGAGGTGCCACTGTAGCGTCCTCAGGCCGCCGTCATATGCCCCAACAGCGGCAGTACCGTTCGGCCGTTGGAAGAGGACCTTCCCCGAAAGGTTCTCACCAGGTCCTGGAGGTGATCTACCCTGTCCGAGGGCGGGAAGGCTCACCCTTTCCTAGTGTCCAGGATAGCTCCTATGAACTGCAGTCATTGAGATGGCTGTGGCTGAGACTTTGGCCAGTTCACCGTGATCCCCAGGGAAGAGAAAAGAGCCTGCGTTTGACTGAGGGCGATTGCTAGCTGTGCCTCCGACTGGGTGGAGAGGAGCCAATCATCCAGGTAGGGGTAGACAAAGAGGCCTCTGCTATGGAGGGCCGCCATTACCACTGCCAGGCACTTCGTAAAAACCCTGGGCCGATGAAAGATAGAAAGGGAGGAACTGAACTGGAAGTGTTCTTCTCCAAGGCGGAAGCGCAAGAACCTCCTGCGCCATTTCCGGATTTTTATATGCATGCAAGCATCCTGCATGTCGAGAGAGCATAGCCAATCCCAATTGGAGCAGTGGAAAGAGTCCTGTCAATGTTAGCATGCGGAACCTCTGATACTTGACCGAGAGGTTGAGCACGCTGAGGTCCAGGATCGGACGAAGGTCTCCTGTCTTTTTCGGGACCAGGAAAAAACAGGAGTAGAACCCCTTGCCTATCTGGGCCGGTGGAATCTTTTGAATCGTTCTCTTTTCCAGGAGTAGCGAGACTTCTGCCTGAAGGAGGCTGAGGTGGTCAGGTCAGGTGGACAGCGGGACATGGGGGTGGTGGATTGTCTGGAGATATAGAGAGGAACTCTATGGCATACCCTAACAGAATGGTTTCCAGCACCCACCGATCCAAGGTGATGCTGGGCCACTGAAGCGGGTACAGTGCCAAATGCCCTCCTACCTGCTCACTCTGCCTGTCCCCAATGGGAGGAGAGCTGGGGGGGGAAGTCAGGAAGGAGGGCCGGGGACCTGGGTGCCTTGGATTGCTTAGGGCCCTAAGAACCTTGGGAGGGGGGCTGACCCCGTCTACGAAATCCCTTCCCTTGGGGCTGCTTGCCGGACTGGCCTTGGCGTTGGCAAAAAGGATGCCGGCGGTTACCCTCCAGTTGGGACTTGAAGATACGATGTACATCCGCTACCGCCTTGCCTGAATCTTGAAGGTCCTTGACCATTTGCACCACCTCTGGACCGAAAAGCACTGGACCCTGAAATGGTGAGTCCAGGATAGAATCCTGGAGGTCTTGTTGGAAGCCAGGCAGTCTGAGCCTGGACTGTCTCCTCATGCAAATACCTGATACTGCGGCCCTGGAAGCCATATCCACAGCATCACAGGAGCATCTAAGTGCATGCTTGTCGATGTCTAGACCGGACTGGGAGCAAGTCAGAATCTCCTGCTTGGCTTCTGAGTCTCGGAAGGTCTCTGCGAACTCCATGGTTTTCCTCCACAAGGACTGCTGGTAGATCATGTGGGTCATGAAGTTAAGGGATCTGATAGATCCAGTAGTGGAGAAGACTTTCCTTCCTCAGCTGTCCAATGTCTTTGAGACGGGGTTGGGAGGTTGCAAGCTGAGGTGTTTGGGCTTAGTCTCTCTCTCATGGGTGGCCGTGAGGACCAGGGAATTTGCCTTGGGTTGATCCGCCAGGAATGGCTCTGACCTCAGAGGCTTATATAATCTATCTGCCTTCCTCGGAATAGCAGGAACTAAGGAAGGAGTCCTCCAAGTAAGATGGGTGACGTCCTGGAAGGGCTCAATTAATGGAGGAATAACCAGTGGCTTACACTCCTTCTCCCCTAGGAACTTAGCTAACAACTGGCGCTCTGGGTCGAGAACCTTCGTGTCCCACTGGTAAATAGTTTGGATATGCCTCATTATATCGAGGAATGAGGGTTCATCTGGGGGGGAGCGTGGCGAGTCCCTGGGCTGAGGGGATGGTTGCAGAAAACAATCTCCTGAATATTCCAAATCCAAACCAGCGTCATCAGCTGAAGACGACAAACGGGGAGATGACGGGGAAGGGGACCTTTTTCTGGGCTTCTTCTTAGGAGGAGGAGGGTGATCCCCTGACTGATCCTTGTCTGGAGTGGGGGGAGGACCCATAGGTGGAGGTGTGTGGACCTTATCTGGCGGCCTGTAAATGAGGTCCCCCTTTACCGTATTCCACCAAGAGGTGAATAAATTCCCAATATCTGCCACTGGTATCACAGCCAGGGGCGGCGCCGGGCTAGATGTAGATGGCCTGGGCGTCTGTCAGGGGCGGGCATCTGGGGATCAGGCACCCCATCCAGAGTGTCTAGCATCGGATCCGGAAAACCAGCATCTGAAGACCAATGTCCGGCATCCGTCTGGCGTCTGGTAGGACGTTGGCATTGTCCAGCGACCTTACCGTGTCTGGTGTTGGGGAATGAGTCGTCGGGGTAGGCGACCGGCTGGTAGGTCTGGTGTCAGGAGTAGGATGTACCTTTGCCGGTGGAGGTGGAGTCTGAGCCGGGGCATCCCCATGCCTACCAGAACTTTCCTCCATGCGCTTTCTCTTCTAGGAGGAACTAGGCCTGACCAGGGCCCTGGGCAGGCCTTCCTGGGCCGACCCTGTAGATTTGTGAGGTCGGTCAGCCAGGAAGGAGGACTGATGTCCCTTTGAGGCCGACTCCTTTTTGGGCACCCTGAGAAGAGGTGCGAGTGGCCTTGGAAGAGCGGGAAGACAACAGCCACAGGAACCGAGCCTGACCTCTGCGAGGAAGATGATGACGGTGCCGATTTGGCGGGTGAACAATGGCAGGATTCAGATCTGGCCCTATTCTTCAGCTTGCGATGCTTTTCATCAGAGGCCTTAGCTCTGGAGGGGGATTCTCTGGCGGGAGAGGAGGAGCTGGCTCCGGAACATCGCTGCAAGCTGCTTCTCTAATAAGAAGGTTTTTAGGGCATGAGCTCCCCTGGTGCACGTCTTTTGATTGAAGCGTTGGCAGTTGGAAGAGTAAACAGGGAGGAGAGGAGGCACTGTGGGTCACCTTGGAGACTGGAAAGGGCACCACAATCAGCACAGGGGTTGTGTACAGACCCCCATGTCAGGGGGAAGGAATGGACAAGGATATGATAGAAGGCATTCTTAGAATGGCAGAGAAAGGGGAGATACTGTTGATGGGAGACCTGAATATGCCAGATGTTAACTGGAGCACATTTGCTGCAGCCACATCCAAAGCAGGGCCATTCTTGATGCCCTACAGGTGGCAGGCATTAGACAGCTTGTTTCGAACCCACTCGTGAGGGAGCAATCTTAGACCTCAGCTCTCAAACGGGGGCAATGAGAGGATCTCAGATCTAGAAGTGGGTTGCCATCTGGGGACAAGTGACCATCAAACAGTGTGGTTCACATTAAACTCAGCTACAGAGTCAAGCCATACAAAGTGAGGTACTGGACTTTAGGAGGGCTGACTTTGGCAAGATGGGAGAGTGCCTCAGAAAAGCACTAGCAAACAGGCTAGAAGGAGGTGTGGAGCAACAATGGGAATTATCAAAACCGCCATCACAGAGGCAACAAGCCTTGTGTGAAGCAAATAAACAAATCAAAACGAAAGAAAAAGCCACTATGGTTCTCAAAAGAGGTGGCTGAAAGTCAGAAAGAAAAAGATAGCATTCCGGAAGTATAAGGAAACACAGAAGGAGCAGGACAGAGCTGTACCAGTTAAGGCAGAAGGAAGCAGGGAGGGAAGTCAGAATAGCAAGGAGCCCAAACTGAGGAAAAGATAGCCAACTCAGTTAAGAAGGGATAAAACCTTTTATAGGTACATCAGCGGCGTGAAAGCCAAAGGAGGATAGTGAGGCTGAATAGAATGAGCGTGGGTGGGCAGAGGCGGACAGTGAAAAAGCAGGAATACTGAACGAATATTTCTGCTCAGTATTCACAAAAGAGGAGGTGGAAGTGCCTCATCCAATTAACAGAAGCACTCTTGATAGGGGGGACGATCCCAGTCCTTTCACAGAAGAAAGGGTTCTGCAAGAACTCCTAAAACTGAAGGTGGACAAAGCAATGGGTCCTGATGGAATTAAACCCAGAACTCTAAAAGAATTAAGGGAGGAACTAGTGAAACCACTGGCTACTCTTTTTAATAAATCATGGGAGGATGGTGTGGTACCCAAGGACTGGAGGAAGGCGGAAGTGATTCCCCTTCACAAAAGTGGGACCAAGACAGAGGCAGGAAACTACAGACTTGTCAGTCTGACCTCTGTGGTAGGGAAAGTGATGGAGTCTCTTCTGAAGGAAAGAACAGTTGAGTACCTAGAGGCCAGTGGAGCACAGGCAGCATGGGTTCCTGCCGGGAAGGTCATGTCAGGACGAATCTAATAGATTTCTTTGACTGGGTGACCAAAGTAGTAACCAGGGAGGGGCTGTGGACATGGCCTACCTAGACTTTACAGGGCATTTGACACAGTCCCACAAAGATTAATAGTCAAATTAACCAGCCTGGGAGTGGGACCCAGGGTGGTAGCCTACAGTAAAACATTGGCTGGACAACAGGACACAGAAAGTAATTGTAAATGGAGTCCACTCTGAAGAAAGGGGGTTACTAGTGGGGTACCGCATGAGGTTCAGTATTGGGTCCAGTCCTTTTAATGTCTTCACCAGTGACATTGCAGAGGAACTGGAAGGAAAAGTATGCCTTTGCAGATGACACAAAGATCTGCAACAGGGTTGATACACAAGGAGGCGTGGAAAGGATGAAAAGGGACTTGGCAAGGTTGGAGGAATGGTCAGAGTATGGCAGCTAGGATTCAATGCAAGAAGTGCAAAATAATGCACCTGGAAACAAGAACCCAGGGAAGAATACACAATGGGTGGGGAGGTAGTAAACAACAAAAAGGAAGGGACCTGGGGTAATCATATCAGGCGACCTTAGGGTTAGCAAGCAATGTGAGAAGGCAGTAGGGAGGCTGAGGGTATACTGGATGTATAGGGAGGCATCATCAGCAGAAAACAGGAAGTTGTTATCCCTCTGTACAGACAGTTGGTGAGACCCCATCTGAGTACTGTGTCCAGTTCTGGAGACCCCATCTCATAAGGACATAGACAGGATAGAGGCAGTCCAGAGGAGGCAACTAAAATGGTGCAGGGTCTGCAAGAGAAGCCGTATGAGGAGAGACTAAAGAGCTTAACATGTATACCCTTGAGGAAAGAAGGGAGAGGGGGGACATGATAGAAACTTTTAAGTACCTCAGTGGAATCAACAAAGTCCAAGAGGGTAGCATCTTTCAGAAAAAGAGACTTGTAAGAACAAGAGGACACAATTTAAAGATAGAAAGAGGGCGATTCAGGAGCAATGTGAGGAAGTATTATTTCACAGAGAGGGTAGTGGATGCATGGAACAGCCTTCCTGAGGAGGTTGTGGGGTCTAAAACTGTGGGAGAATTCAAGAATGCATGGGACAGACATAAGGCAATTCTTGTGGGGGGTAGGAAGAAATAGGCTGTCGGTTAACTAGGATCTGCGGCCTATCCTGTAGGTAGGGAAATGGGCAGACTAGATGGGCCTAGCGGTTCTTATCTGCCGTCAAAGTCTCTGTTTCTATGTTTCAGTGTCTGCAGGAATCCGGCTGGTGATCTGGGCCCAGACAGATGTGGCAGGCCGCATGGCTGTCTTTGGCCGGGATCTGCTTCCCACAGGAACACTTAGACTTATGTCGCGGTGGAGGGGGCGACGACATAAATGAGACGTACGATTAGATAAAGAAAAGAAAATAAACGAAGGGACTTATCTTTGGCGTTCAATGCTGTCGACTGCAAGTGAGGCGTCTGTGAGTCGAACTACGTGGGGGTCGGCGGCGGGAAAAGAACTGGGGTGGCGCCAGAACCGCCCTCTTTATCTGCAATACTGACGTCAGGCAGAGCTGGAGCGTCGGTGGAGATCCCCTGCCTTGTACTGCTAGCTACAAGTTTTCTGTGGGGTCCCGACGCCTGGCGGCTTCAGTCCTAATGGTATTAACCCTGCTGCAAGAGCTCCACCCTCGAAGACAGACTGAGGGAATCAATAAATCCGTTACTTATGATGAAATTTTGCAGATAGAAGGTCTTAAGATTATCTTTCTTTGTATATTTATAAAACCAGAGACTTGGGTCTTGAGAGGAGCTATATTCAGATGTAACAGGTTGAACATATTAGAGATGTATTACAAATTATGTGTTTCTATTTATTGCAAAATAAAAAAAAAAAAAAAAAAACATGGGTTCAGTCCAGGCAAATCCTGCCTTTCGAACTTGCTGACATTTTTTGAACCAGTGAGTGCTGCGCTTGATTCAGGCCTTTCTGTGGATGTAGTTTATTTGGATTTTTCCAGAGCATTCGACACTGTTCCACATAAAGAACTGAAAGATTAATTGAACTTCAGTACAATTATAATCTCATATCTTGGGTAGACTCATGGTTAAATGACAGGAGACAGATGGCGAAAATATACAGGTTACTCACCTGTAACAGGAGTTCTAGGAATGGTATATGTTGTTCATCCACACTCATTGGCAGTATCCTTGCCGCTTTAAATCTTGCCGGAAGGTCTTCAAGCTTGCTCCTCCCACCCAACCGGGTGGTATAACTCTCGGCTCCGCCCCATGGCGCCAGTGAATCTGGCCCGCTGGAAGCTCAGGTTGTGCGTCAGGCCGGGGAGGTCGGGTGGGTGTGTGGATGAACAACATATACCATTCCTAGAACTCCTGTTACAGGTGAGTAACCTGTATTTCTAGGGACATGGATATGTTGTTCATCCACACTCATTACGAGACTCTAGCAGTTCTCCGGGAGGAGGGAGGCAAACGCACACCCCCATATACTTACTTGGGAAAGAGAGACTGAGAACCGAGGCCCAAAACCAGCATCCCAGCGTGACTCAAGGTCGATGTGGTAGTGGGTAATGAAGGTGTTTGCTGACTTCCAGGTAGCAGCCCTGCAGATTTCCTGGATAGGGACGTCCCTGGAAGCAGCCACCGTTGCAGCAGTATGGCGGGTAGAATGAGCTCTTATCCCTCTGGGAGGCTCCATGCCCGCTAACTTATAGCAGAGATCTATGCAGGAGGTTACCCACCTGCTTATCGTCCGCTTGGCTGCAGGTCTGCCAGATGCGGCTTCAGCGTAGGTGACAAACAGCTGGCGAACCTCTCCCCGAATTTCAGCAGTGCGCTCCTTATAATAAGCGAGCGCCCTTCTAGGATCCAGAGTATGGAGCCTATATTCAGCCTCCGAGGTGTGATTGGGGTAGAACACCGGCAGAGTCAACACCTGGTTAAGGTGAAACTCCGACACCACCTTCGGAAGGAATTTCGGGTGGGGGCGCAGGACAACCTTGTCCCTGTGGAAGACCAGGTAAGGAGACTCGATGGAAAGCGCCTGGAGCTCTCCCATCCTTCTGGCTGACGTGATAGCCACCAAGAAGCGGTCTTCCACGACAGGTGAGAGAGAGCACCTGTGCATAGGTTCAGATAAGGCTGCCCATGAGCTTTGCCAGCACCAGCAGTAGATCCACGGAGGTGAGGGTTCCCGCACTGGAGGAAATGTGATCAAGGCCTTTGAAGCCAGACCACCTTCTCCCTCGCCTGACTGCTTCCGGCCCGCCCGGTAAGCAGAGATGGCTGCCAGGTGCACCCATTAGGTCGCCGACCTAAGCCCTTGACTAGAAGGGACCATAAATAGTCCAAGATGCTTGCCAAGGAACAGGAGGAAGGGTCCAAGCCCTTGCCCTGACACCAAATGGAAAACCTTTTCCATTTGAAGGCATAGCATTTTCTGGTCGACTCCTTACGGGACGCCTCAACTACATTGAGGACCTCGTCGGAAAGACCCAAAGCCTGGAACTCTAGCCGCTCAGGAACCAGGCCGTCAGGTGCAGGGATTGAAGGTCCGGATGGAACACCTTCCCCTGATTGACTGAGAGCAGGTCCGGGCGAGCTGGAAGCTGCCACGGAGTCCTGGAGCTGAGACTGAGGAGATCTGGGTACCAGAACTGGCGAGGCCAGTCTGGGGCTATCAGAATCACCTGCGCCTTGTCCCTCCTCGCCTTGAGAAGCACCTTGTGGATCAAGGGAAATGGGGGAAAGGCGTAAAAGAGGCCCGGGGTCCATTGCCTCGAGAAGGCATCCCCCTGCAGCGAGCCCTGCTGAGGGGGGCGGGCATGGAACAGACTCAGCTTCGCGTTCTCCGTGGAGGCAAACAGGTCCACCTGAGGTGTGCCCCAAAGGGAGAACAGATGCTGTACTACCTCCGGCAGGAGAGACCACTCGTGGGATGCAGCCCTATCCGGCTCAGGGCATCGGCCAGGGTGTTGGAGGCTCCTGCCACGTGAATGGCTAGGAGATCCGCCTCCAGGCTGCTGCAGTGACCAATGCGGAGGCTTCCTTGCATAGAAGCATGGGCGCGTCCCGCCTCTGGCGGTTTAGATGAAGTACATGGTCGTGGTATTGTCCGTCTGGACTCGGACCACTTGACCCCGGAGGAAGCAGGCAAAGGCGGTGAGAGCTGGGCGGACAGCAGAGCTCCAGCAGGTTGATCGTAACGATCGCGGGACTCAGGGACCAGAGGCCATGAGCAGTGTTCCCCCAGATGGGCACCCCAACCCATCAGAGAGGCATCGGTCGACAGAGAGACCGTCGGCTCGGGCGGACGAACGGGATGCCCTCCTGCAATTGATCTGGAACGGTCCACCACTGGAGAGCATTCCACATCCCCTGTGTCACCGAGAACAAGCTGGTCAAGGGATCGTGGCGTTGTGACCACTGGCTGGCCAGTCCCACTGAAGGGGCGCATGTTCCAGCCGGGCCCAACGGACCACGCTGGTACAGGCCGCCATGAGACCCAGGAGGCAGGAAGTCCCGGGCAGGCGCAATTGCCCAACCAGAAATGATCGGGCAAAGGAGGAAAGAACCCGCCCTGTCCGGGGAGCGCGCTTGGCTCAGAGAGTCGAGCTGGCGCCTGGATGAATAAAATCACCTGCTCGCTCGAGTCTGGATTTGGCCTCATTGACAAGGAGGCCCAGTTGAGACAGACCTGGAGGGCCAGATCTCTGGACCACTCCGCCTCCTTCCTGGAGGAGCTGCTATCAGCCAGTCGTCCAGGTAAGGGTACACCCGGACCCCTCGGCGCCGCAGGAATGCTGTCACCACTGCCATGCATTTGGTGAAGACCCTGGGAGCTGGAGACAAGCCGAAGGGCATGGCTTGGAACTCGAAGAGATCCTTCCGCTCGGAAGCGAAGGAATCTCTGGTGAGACGGACGGATAGGGACGTGAAAAAACGCGTCCTGCAAGTCCAGAGAGCAGAACCACACGCCGCGTTCCAAGGATGGTATTATCTGAGCCAGAGTGACCATCCTGAAGGTTCGAGACCTTAGGAACTTGTTTAGGTCGTGTAGGTCGAGAATGGGGCGCCAGCCCCCCGTCCGTTTCGGAACCAGGAAGTACCTGGACACAAACCCTGGGTCTGAAGGAGGGTCCACCACCTCTCTTACCACCTCCTTCTGGAGGAGGAGAGTGATGTCGGCTCGACGAGCCGCCAGTGAGGCTGGGGATCCCGAAGCCCCCGAGGCGGCAGGCTCTGAAGGGTGGTGCCTGCTTCGAGATTCCAGAGGCAGGCCTCTTCCCACCACCTCAAGACCCACCTGTCCGTGGTAACAGCCGGACCAGGCGGAACGGAAGTGCTGGAGCCGCTCCCCACGGGACCCAGGGGGTGAGTGACGGGATGGGGCGACACCCTCAGCCCGTCACTGGGCAGGCTTGGAGGAGGAGACCGCCAGGGACCTCCTGGGCCCTTTCCTCCTGCCTCCTGTTAGAGGAAGCCGGCTTGGGTTTGGGATATGAGCCGAGCCTGCTGGCCCTGACGTTGCTGGGCCGCGGGCGCCGAGGTACAGAAGGACGAAAGGGCTTAGGCTGTGGTTTGCGGCCTTTGTCCTTCTGAGCGGAAGAGACCGAGTCCAAGGTGGCATTGGACTTCTCGATCCTCTGCAGGTGACCTTCCACCCCAGGGTCGAAGAGGTCAGTCCCAAAAGGGAACATCCGCCAACTTGTGCTGGGTATCCGAGTAAAGGTGGATATCCTCAGCCAAGCCCGCCGACGAGAAGCCACTGCGCGCCACCGATCTGGCACATGAGTCCCTACATCCAAAGCAGTCTGAGCTGCTGTTTGGCCACTGCCCTGCCTGGTCCCGCACCTGCTTAACCGTAGTCTGCAGATCGGGCGGGAAGATGAGGATGACCTCATCCAGGGCCCAACAGGACATGAGAAAATGTGCCATGAGGATGGCAGACTGGCCTGGCAGCGAGACGAGAGGGACGGCGTAGACTTTTAGCCCGACATAGTCCAATTTCTTGGACTCCTTGTCAGGAGGTTTGTCCACATCCCTGGGCGTTGCGTGGCGTACCGAAAACGCTGTCGGTAACCAACCCCTCAGCAGAGGGGTGTTCCAAAACCGGACAAGGAACCGGTAGGGACCGTGATACTTCCTGGCCATCCTGGTCAAGGCGCAGGGCAGGAAGCAGGCGCTGCCAAAGTTCAGTGCTGGACCCACTATGGCCTCGGCCACCGGAAAGGCCTCCGTCGGAGAATCCCTCGGTCCAGAATCTCGTGAGGATACCTAGCCCGTTTGAAACAGGTTCGAGCTCCATCCCGGTAGACTCAGGATGAGCCGGCAGTCTAGGAAGGACGACGGGCTATCGTCCATTGGCTGACCTCCTGAAGACTCCAAGTCCAGTCGCTTGGAGAAAAGGAGAATCATCTTCGGACTCGGAAGAGTCCTCAGAAAGCTGCCTCTGGCCTGAGCCACCCTTCACCTGCCGAGGTCGGTCGGGAGTGAGGGTAACTGACAGCCGATGGGGTAAACCCTTAGCGACCGAGATCCTTGGTGAGCCCCAAAAGCAGGTGGCTGTGGGGCGGAGGTTTCCACCGCAATCGGTAGAGCAGCTGGTTTGGCCGAACAACCGCCTGGGTATAAGCTCCTCGGGCAGAGTCGGGGTTGTGTCGGCCGTTCCGGTGACAGCCACTTAATGGCCGGGGAAGGCGCCGGAGTCGGCTTATTCCCGGCCAGGAGGAGCTGTTGCAACATAAGGTCCTCGTACCGTCAACGTAATTTACGCCGAAGCCTCCCCTCATCCGAGGAGGAGGACGAGGACGAGCGGCGACGCCGCTTACCGCTGTGCCGAGACCGAGACCGCCTATGACGGTGGGAACGGCTGGACCGCGAAGAGGTCCGAGACCGAGACCGAGAGTCCCGGAATTTCCGGGGTCGGTGCAGGGAGGTGTCGGCCGGAACCGACACTCCCTTCGGCTCGGAAGGTCCATCCGAGGGCTCCGGAACCGGAGGCACAGGCGAGCCCACGGGATCCTCAACTCCTCCCGGGGGAACCGGGGAGAGGGGAATCTCGGCTGCTAAAGGCGACAGCCCGTCCAATGGGTCGAGAAAAATCTCGACTTCATCAGTGGGAGTCTCGGTCAACTGACCTGACGGGGACACCGTGAGGCCAGTGGCCGAGCCCGAGCGGTCGACCGAAGCCGACGGTCGACGGCCCGGGGAGAGGGACCTTTCCCGCTCCCAAGAGCGTCGACGGAGGATTCTACCCCTTGTCCTCTTTTGGACCGAGAAAAAGGTCCAGCAGGCGCAGGCCCTTCTCCTTTAGTGGAGAGGGACAGACAAAGCTCCTTAAAGGAAGCCGTGTAGGAAGAACCCAGAGAGAGCGGGATAAATGCCGCGGCCGAGGAAGATACGGCCCGCGCCGCCTCCTCTTCGAGGGCGACCATCCGCTCGAAGCTGATCCGGCCGAAACCGCCGCCGCGACACCGCCAACCGGCTCCTTGACTTCACCGAGGGAAACGCCGGGACGCCCAGTTGCACCGGGCACGGCTCGGCGACGAGGGTCGAAAGATGAGCACAGGTCGCGAAGCCTCGCGGGTCATGCTCAAGGCCTAAGCAGTAGACACGTGGAGTGTGGATCCGTCCGAGACATCTTCTGCCCGCTGTGGCATCTCCAGAAATCCGAGATCGATTTATCCATCGCGGCAGCGAGGATCGAACTGAGAAGTCTTTTGCAAAATATTATTTTTAAATCCATAAGCGGAGAAATAGGAACCAGTCACAGCGCGAAGGCGTTAAGGAGGAACCTGAGCTTCCAAGCGGTAAGGAAGATCTGGCGTCATGGGGCGGAGCCGAGAGTTATACCACCCGGGTGGGTGGGAGGAGCAAGCTTGAAGACCTTCCGGCAAGATTTAAAGCGGCAAGGATACTGCCAATGAGTGTGGATGAACAACATATCCATGTCCCTAGAAAAGAGGTTATTGCTCAGAATGGGGTACTGTAACAAATGATGTTCCTCAGAGATCGGTGCTTGGCCCTACACTGTTCAATGTCTATCTCGGGAATGCAGACAGCGAATAAGTCATGGATGGACAAATACGTGGATGATGCTAAAATAGATGCCACTGTTAACTGGAACGATGGGAATTTATTACAAAAAGACTTGGATTTAATTTACAACTGGTCAGAAAAAAACAAGCTGAGATTTAATGTTGAAAAGTGTTGGGTCATGCACTTGGACATAAAAACCCATAAATCAGAGATACCAGCTGGGCAACACCACACTCCTGGAAACAAGTAATGAAAAGGATCTAGGGATGATCATGACAAATAAGTTTTTACCATTAGTCCGAGCCTGACAAGGTTTCACGCGATCTTGCATGGATTGCCTGATACACAAATGACGAAGATGTCATCCCTCTGAGGGGCAGGAGGAGCCTGAGCATCCATAACTGAAATCGTGACTGGACTAATAATCACAGCTGAAGAGATGTTAACCACCTGCTGAAGAAACCATCGAAAGGGCAGTATCAGAAGGGGCTATATACCCCTATCAAAGGAGCGGAAGAGACTGTGCGGCTCCCGATGACTGAATTAGAATGTTCCACAGAGTGTAATTGTGATGAGGACTGAAAGAAGCTGGATGCAGAGAAGTATGGTCTACGGATACAGTCCGAGTACTATGGTGGACCCCATCACTGAGGCACTACTGAAAAGATCTTCCATCACAGACTCTGATGATAGAGAGGGCGTGCCCTTCAGTATATAAAATGAGTCATCCGCTGTATCACTGACCAGAAGGGCAGGGATAGACTCATCTAGATGCACTTCTACCCCAGAAGGACCCCTAAGGGAGGTCTAGGTCTGTGCCACTAGAGACTCCGCCACCAGGAAGGATGTCGAGAAGCTTGGCACCACATAGGAAGGCGAGATAGTGCTGAACGGAATGAGAGATTTCGCTGGCAGAACAGCACAAAAGAGTTCCATCAGTGGAAAACCGCTAGATGTCACAAAGTCCCAGGTAGACCACCACTCACTAAGATGTGCGGAGAAATAATCCACAGAACAGGACTTCATTCTGCGGAAAACATCCCGTCACAAGTTCTGTGGAGAAGAAGTCTGAAGAAGGAAGATTTACTAGTTCTGCCAGACAGCACCCACTAGCACCCCTGCGGCCCAGCATCACTCGTGGCACAGAAGGGCACCAAGCAGTGCCTATGCCAAAGTGGGTGCCCCCTTGGGTGCCTGTGGCTGTACCCGCAGGCACCATCGGCACCCACACAGCAATGGCACCCGATGCACCCCCGACATCCATGGTACCCGTGACGCCCATGGAACCCATGGCAAGCCTGGCACTCGACGGCACAAGCGGCACCCATGAACTCATGGCACCCATGCAACCCGCGGGTGCCCGGCACAACCCTCAGCCCTGTGAGACACCCGAAGCACCACCAGCGGCGCCGGCAACCAATGGCAGCAACGACAGCACCCGTGGCACAGACTCATGGCACCAACCAAGGCACAGTGATGACCATGGTGCCTACCCACGGTGCCAAGAAAAATGCCAATGGAAATCCTGAGAAAAAGGGGAGAAGGAAAAAGGTGGTGCCCGTGCCGGCCCCAGCATGGAAGAAGAAGAGGGGGGGTAGGCACGAGGGGTCGACATGATGGTGAAAGGTGCCGCGCTCATCCCGATCCAACTGACCCAGCTCCGGTCCAATGGCTCCAAGGCCCGGAGGCCCCGAAATCAGGAACACAGCCAGGAAAAAAGGAAGGAGTCAAACCCCCTACTCCACAGGAGCGACCCAGAGGTGAAACTGCTCACCGGAGCTCTAACAAGGACAGAGATGGAGTCCGGAGTCGAGAATGTGGCCTTTAGGAGCGGGTCCAAGGGGAACCCACCGAAGTCTGTTCAGGCCTATCGCCCCTCCCGATGAACAAACCTCGTGCAGACGTACCAAAGGGCAACCTCGAGCGGCACCGATTCTTCTTCCCCAAATGAGGAATAAGAGCTCGAGGTTAAGCGGAGCTGTATCCCCGGAACTGCTAGATTCGTGGTTCAGTGGATGCCCCCCCCCCGAGCACACGTCTGTCCGTAGTCAGACCCTCTCCTGTTTCTCAAGGGCGGCGGACCAGGCACAGCCCCTCTGCCATACCAACTTTCAAACGAAGTCCTCCTACCGTCACCGCTACCGTCTAAGGACGACTCCGTAGATGACAAGAAAGAATTTCTTTTTCTTCATTATCTTTTCTTGTTCGTAAAATAAGAAATTACTACTACAAAGTTAAATTAAATGCTAAAAGCTGCTGCTGTATAGACAAAAAAGGAAAATTACGTACCTACCGTAATTCTTGATCTTCTCTTGTATCTTCACCATTCATTACTTCCTGGGTGTAAGCGAGGCGCACCGTCAAGGAGCTTTTTTTTAAAGTTAGCCTAACGGGCCCGCCCGAGAGCAACGCCATGTCATGCGCGAGGGGCGCGTAGTAGCGACTAACTCCTCCTCCAACTCAGTTCTGTGAGCCGGAGAGGCAAAAGTGAAAGCAGAAAATATAGATAGCGAGGCAAGATAGCCGAGGGATAGCAAAGCAAGGAAGAATGAACTGAAAAAGGAATAAGCCGATGGAGGAAGGACAGAGGAGATAAGAACATCCCTAGCCTAGGGACTGCAGGGCCTCCTTACCTGGGTGACTCTAGGAGGAGAGATGAGTAAGGAAATGAGAAAATAGAAGAAGAAGGAGAAAGAGAAGAGAGAGATGGGATGTTGAAGGGACCAGAATGCCCAACGAGCATAGTTAGCTTGTAGCTGAAGGCTCGACTAAAGGGGAAGCAAGAATCCCCGGAGATAGAGCTGAAGAGAAGGTTCACCGAACCCGCTAGACAGACTCAGGAGGGCATAGTCCTCATCTTCAACATGCCATTGTTCTTGATACCCACCTCGGGCTCCTGGCCGCGGAAGGCCTTTAACTGGAGGACAGCCGAGGAGGGAAGAATAAAACCCAGGCAGCATGACAGCGTGCTCAGGGTTTAGAAATGGAAATGTAAGCCTTCAGGCGTTTCAAGATAGAAATGGGACTCAGACTGACTGGCTAAGGCAGGTCAAGGCTTAGGCTGGCTAGGATTGGATATGGTCAGCAATGTTCTACTGTAAAATTGTCCAAGAGGACACTTAAAGGGAGAAACCAATAGCAAAACAGCGAAGGATAGCCTACCTTCTCATTTGCCTTCTTGTTTGTTTTCCTTTTTTTTTTTACAGATAAAAAAAATTTTTTTTTAACTAGATGCATGACCCAGATACCAAGATGCCTATAGCAGTCGAAGAGAGTTCCCTCAGCATTTTTTTTTTTTTGCAAAAAGAAGAAAGGAATAGACGTACTCGTTCCTCTGCTCTGTAAGGCAAGAATAGAGGGGGGGATTAGATTCCAGGGCAACTATCTGGACACGGGATTGCAGGATCAAAACTGAATAGCCTGAGCCAGGCCAAAAAACCCCAGAGGTATCTTGCCAGAAGAATAGCAAGAGATAGTTGTGCAGTCTGATCGCCAATGCAATCCACGAGATGGCCCATGAATCTTAGAGTAAGTAATTTCTCTGAAATTTAGAACCCCCAAAGAAAGATTTTTTTTTTTGGAAAAATTAGGCAATTTTTCCTATATTTTATATAAATGCAGAGAGAGGAAGGAGATGGGAGGTGAGAAGCCACAGGAAGAGGCCACTGAGGGATGGTGGGCGGAGGTAGTAATGAATGGTGAAGATACAAGAGAAGATCAAGAATTACGGTAGGTACATGTAATTTTCCTATCTTCCTTGTCAATCTTCACCATTCATTACTTCCTGGTGAGTATTAGCTCCTCTTCCCCTGGAGGGGAAGAGGCCATACCCTGAGGGAACAAGACCCCCAGCCTTCTGCTGGTGAGAAACAGAAGGAGAAGACCCTGGCTTATTCAGAAAGCCTAAGAGGAGAAGAGCTAGGAGGTGCCTCCCAGGACGAGGGAGACGGAGGGAGCCCTGTAAAGTCTCCTAGCTCTGGAAGAGAAAAGACGGGTCCCCAGAAGGCGGAGCGAATCACCTAAGCCGGGCCAGGGTGACAACCTGGAAAGACGGCTTATGCCGTCCGCCTGATGCAGATCGCTGTCCCTCAAGCCTGAAGCCACCTCATTGGCGCCATAAGATGCCCTTGCTTGGTGTCTTGTCAGCTCCAGGCCTACCGCGGAGAGGGCAACGGCTTGTCTGGTTTGCTCCGTATCAGGCATAGATGCCAGCAGCTGGGACTTCATCGACCACAGATGCCGGTTGTAGGCAGCGTGGTGAGCCTGATGTGATGCAATACATGCACTCGCACGAGAAGAAGAGAACACTCTTCGCCCCCAACGGTCGAACTGGAGAGAATCTGAATCCGGTGGGCGGTCATGCGCCAGGCAACTGCGCCCCGAAGGAGTATCCAGGTATACCAAACCTGAGGACGGGTTGAAGGAACCTAGAGACCAGAGGGGGCACAATACCTACGCTGGCAGTCCGCCGGGGCTGGGGAAGAAGGCAGGGGACTGCCATGACCGGATAGACGCCTCCTGGAAGGGATAGGCCAGGAAGGTACCACCAGATGCTGGGCACTGAATTCACCAAGGAATTCACGCTGCCTCCGCTCGGCATTGTCTCTTCGAACGTAGGAAACTGGAGATCCTCACCATCCTCGAGGAAACGCTGATATTCTGTGAAATCAGCATCGGAGGACAGATGAGCAGGGGTTCCTCTCCTCGGAGGAGGGAGACGAGGATGATGGGGAACTGGAATGCCCAGAGGATTCTCTGCGGCGTGGGAGAGTCGAAGACCCGCCATGCATGTATCTAACATATGAGGGAAGGCCGAGAGAACTCCCTGAACTGCCCCCAGGATAACGGACCCGAGGGACCGACATGGCCTGGGAGCGGGTGGTGAAGGCAGAGAGATGGGAGGGGCACCTCCACGGAGGCAACTGCTCTCTGCGAGGGCTCTGGAATCCGGGAAAAGGAGCCCTGGAAAGAGGGATCCCGGATATCAGACCAGGCCGCAGAACGGAACTCTGGGGAAGCGGAGCATGGAAGAGTACTGGGGGAGAACCTCCCCTGTGACGACGCCGGGACTGCATGGATCCAGAAGGGCAGTCCGCACAAACGCCGCCAGAGGACACCCTAGAACCCTGAAGGGAGGGGCGAGGCTCTGCACTGCTCCTGGCCACTCTGGGTGGCCAAAGAAGACCAGCAGCAGACCCTGCCCTCAACCCTCGGACTCAGAGGGCCTCCTCCCACCACAGCGCCCCTGTCCCTAGAGAGGGCAACAGCACCCCGTAAGGTAGCTGTCACCGGCCTCCAGAGAGGGAGCTCCCCGCGCCACCCCACGCCTGCCCCTGCCACCCCAGCCGGGAACCCGAGACAACAGAAGGGGACAGAGGAGGGGCCTGCTGCGCCGCTTGGCACCTCTAGCCACCGGGGACCCAGACTCAAGAGTGGGGTGCCAGGATGGGTCCACGTCTGAATCATCGCCTCCGAGGAGGACGAGACCAGCAGGACCTCAATGCTGGCCACCCCAGGGGTCCTCGAGGGCGGGGCCGCCGAACGCCCCGGTACTGCGGGAGGCGCCGCCTCCTCACGCCGGTAGCACAGGTTTGAGCTCATTTCTGCCCGCGCGTGCGCCGGCACCGCCTGGAGGAAGGACAAGGCCCACGGCGCCGGCGCATTGAAGGCGAGGCGGACTTTCGCCGACGGCGCCGCTTGTCCATCGGGCGGCGCCGGTCTAAAGCGGCATCGCCAATGGCGCCGCTTCATCATCGGCGCCGCGAACGCGCCGATCCTGGTGGGCGCCGCGCGCAACAGTGCCAGGACTCAAATGGCGCCAGATCGGACACCGCACCGCGAACGGCGCCAGGATCCGAACGGCGCCGAAGGCGGCGCTGGGGTCCACCCGAGCCAGGCCCAAAGTCGAGGGCCTCGCCACGGGGAGCCTGCACCGAAGAGGTGATCGCCGAGGCGGTGTCGCCGCCACGCGAGCCTCGGAAGGGACTACGACGCCCCCGACACCGCAGAAGGGGCCTCCTCGGCAAGAAAAGACGAGGAGACCCCCTCCTCCTCAGACCGTATAGGCCCGGGAGGGGACCCGGGGGAAGGGCCTAGAGACCTTACCTGAGAATCCCTTGAGCGACGTTGTCCCCCGAAGGTCGGCGGGGCTTTGCCGAGCTTGAACGCGCGGACTTCGAGGACACGGCGGTCCATGGAGAAACAGGCGTCGCACGAATCCATGTCATGGTTGGGTCCCAGGCAACGAAGACAAATGTCATGCCGGTCCGAGACGGAGAAATGCCGGCCACAGTAACACCGACGATAGGGTGCGCCCGTTTCAAACACGCTTAGCTCGGACCCGGACATAACGCCAAATCAACAAGAAAAACAGTAGGAAAGCACACCCGCGCCGCTTTTAGAAAGAAAAAGAACGGTCTTACCGATTGCCGAGGTGCGGAAAGAGGAGTCGCTGACGAGTCAAAATATGGACGCCCGAACAGGTGCTGCCTCGACGGGCGGGAGAAACAGAACTGAGTTGGAGGAGGAGTCGGTCGCTATTAACGGCCGCCGCGCATGACGCCGCCTCGAGGGGCCGCGTAGCTTTTAAAAAAAATCCTGTGACGGGTGCGCGCCTCCGGCTTACACCCAGGAAGTAATGAATGGTGAAGATTGACAAGGGAAGATCTTTGACTCCAGCAGATGAGCGATGTCGACATCCAAGTGCACTCGACGGTGGCAGAAAAGGAACTGAGCGGCTGGAGGGTCAACGCCGAGATAGCCTGCACGGGCGCGAGCTAAGTCTCGCGTTGCGGCGCATGCATGGTCCTGTCTCGGCACCGACCCTTCTGGGGATTTTTGGCTCCCGCTTGGTCCTGGCGCCTCCGGTGCTATCCCACTAGTGTGAATGAGCGATGGAGACTTAGTCCAGGAAGATCTATACAGTTCACCAACCATTTCTAAAGTGTCTGTTTTGACACCAGTGCCCCTAACATTGTGAGCAAATGAAACGAATAACTGGTCTTTTGGTGCGACCTGGTTCTGGTCAGATAGTATTGGAGTATCCTGTGCATGTCCAAGGTGTGCAGGAGAACCTCTCCTTTATTAGAATACTCCAGGTAATAAACAGGAAGGAGAATCTCTTGGTTGAGATTAAGCTCTGATACTACCTACCAGCCACGCCAACAGATCTCCATCTTAGCCTAAGACTCAGAAGCCACCTGCCAAGGTCCAGACGTTGGACGGCTCCAGCTCAAGAACCACTCTTCAGTCCTTAAAAGTCTGGCCACAGGTTCACTCCACCAGCAGGCCATCAGTCTCAACAGGCCTTCTTCAACAGATCGCCCAATCACGTTGGCCTCTGTGACAGGCTCAGACTTCCTGTACCGGCGCCAGGGCTCCAACCACTCTAGATTTGCCTCTCAGCCCCCCAGAAGCCTCATGTCCCTGGGGATGCCCGTTAAACAGACCATAGAACAGATATCTGTGAAACGGTCATCAGACCCTACTTGGACTGCAGACCAGACATCCGCTAAACGCTCCAAAGACCAATGGCCTCCAGCCAAGGTCCACACCCAACGATGGGACATCACTTCTGCTATACTGGAGGTCGACACAACCCGACGGACGTATGATGAGGAAACCAATGTCAGGGTTGGACGTCTCAGTGATGACCAGATGTTGGCTGGGTTAGAGGATGTAGACCTCTTCCAGGAACCGACTACACCCAAAGACCAAACGATGGATGCATCAGATCACAGACCAATAGGTATAGATGATCAGACGTCTCAGCCGGGGACAGGCCAAACCTCAAGCCAGACGACACAACCCATGACAGGTCAAACCTCGGATCTGAGCATCTCCGAAGTGAAAGATCTTTTCGTTTACTGGTGGGAGACGATCAGAAAGGATGTAGTCCCCACTAAGGCACCTCAGGCTGACCAACCTCTGCCACAGGCTCCTAGTCCTCCGCCGACAGAAAAAAGTCCTGTCAGACCTCCTTCTAAAGACAAAAGCCCTACATCAATTAGAGGCCACTCAAAGGATAAGAAGTAGCCGAGGTCTCCTTCCAAGACCTCTTCCTGCTCACCAAGTGTGCACAAGAAAAAGAAGCACGAATGGGGGTCGGACTCCTCTTTTTTAGACGACTCTTATTCCTCTTCAAACTCTTCCTCTACATCCAGCTCACTTTTTAGCATTCCCTCTCCGGATCCAAAGGATATGCCAAGGTCCCCTACAGATGACCCTACTTTCATGGACATAATGTGCCATACCGAAGATAATATGGGGTGGGACACAAAGGACTTGGATCCAGAATGGTGCCACTTGGCAAAATACCTGCACCAAAAAGATACAAAACCAGTGGTGGTTTCACCACTGGTTGACACGTTTCAGGACATGACTAAGGCTGCTTGGAAGCATCCCTACACTTCTGCGGTCCCCAAAGAGGCTAATCGCCTATATCAGGCCCCAGTAGAAGACCCTTATCTGGGAGAACAACCAGTGGCAGACTCAGTGGGCATCACTGCAACACATGACAGGTCCCAGAGGCCAAAGCATTTGAGCACTCAACCTCTGGACCGAGAATCAAAACAGCTAGATTCCTTGGGAAGGAAAAGGCATGCATCGGATACGTGTTCCATCCGCTCACTAAATTTCTTAACCCACATGGTCCAGTTCCAGATCGCCCTGTGGGAACAAGGATTGGACTTGGTCAAAAACCTACCAGAGACTAAAAAGAAGAGCTGACCAAACTCTTGCAGATAGGCTCTGATGTGGGCACAGAGGTTCTCAGAGCAGCCTACGATTCTGTGGATTCTGCCGCCAGAAGTGTGGCAACAGGTGTAGGTCTCAAAAGACACTCGTGGTTGAGGGTCTCAGGCTTCACACCAGACGGGCATCCTAGACATCCTTTTCAAGGGCTCAGCCCTTTTCGGACAGGATTCCAAAAGAATTACAACAAAGTTAGAAGATGCCGATAAGGCGGCCCATTCTGTGCAAGCAATGTGCAAACCAAAACAGAAACCATTTCAGAGACAGCAGCAGCACCAGTTTCATGGGAAACAGGGGCAACAGCCTGGGTTGGGCAGCAGCAGAGAAGTGGCATTAACTGCAAAGGCCCATCTTTGGCAAGAGGAGGCGCGGGAGCGAGGAATGCCAAGACCCCTCAAGCAAACCTACCCTCCCCCTCCACAGTCTGACTCGTTGCGGAGCCCTCCTCTCCCTCCAGCCCAGGGGGAAGAGGCGGTCGGAGGTCACTTCTCCAAACACCTAGAAGGATGGCAGCGAATCACCTCCGACCAGCTGGTTTTTCAGCTGATACAAAGAGGACACTCTATTAAGTTCACAGAGCAACCACTGTCCAGGCCACCCCTCCTCTCACAGTATTCCAAACACACCACACTGATACAAGAACAAAGCCAGGCCCTTCTAACGAAAGAGGCCATACAGCGGGCCCCATGGGTTCAAAGAGGGAAAGGGTACTATTCCCACTGTTTCCTAGTACCCAAAAAGACAGGGGACTTGCGCCCCATCCTAGACCTCAGCGATCGCAACACCTTTGTGGTGTACAAACGCTTCAGGATGGTCACCTTGCCAGGACTGATCCCGATGCTATGCCAGAATGCATGGCTCACAGCATTAGACATGTAAGACACCTATCTCCACATTTCAATCGCAGTACACCACAGGAGGGTCCTGCAATTCAAATTCCGGGGACAACACTTCCAATTTCAGGCACTACCTTTCGGTCTGTCATCAGCACCAAGGGTATTCACCAGATGCCTGGTAGTAATAGCTGCGGCCCTCAGGAGAATGGGCCATTATGTTTTCCCTTATCTGGACGACTGGCTCCTCAGTGCCTTGTCCAGGATGGGATTAAATCAGGCGCTACAAGACACTTTTTTGATATTCGATGCTCTAGGTGTCACTATCAACCTGCCAAAGTCGCTCCTCATGCCATGCCAAATGCTGCAGTTCACTGGCGCGGTATTGGACACAACCAAAGGAAGGGCCTTCTTACCAGATGACAGGGCAGAACATCTAAGAGGTCTAACCCGACATATCTTGAGGCAGAAACAGATCTCAGGGCAGATCATGCTGCGCCTTCTAGGCCACATGGCAGCCACAATAGCCACGGTTCCCCTGTCACATCTACACGAGAACCATTCAGTGGACACTCACAGTCTAATGGGACCAATGCCACAATGACCTCGATCAGCTGGTCTCGGTCCCCGCTTCTATTCACAGAGTCCTGCAATGGTGGCCAATTCCAGAACATCTAGCTGTAGGAGTCCCCTTCCTGCCAGCCATTCCTTCACAGATCCTGACTACACATGCTTCAGGATCAGGCTGGGGTGCCCATCTCTGCGACAAAAATACACAGGGACTATGATCGGGACAGAAGGATCCCTTCACATAAATGTGTTAGGGTGGTCCTTTACGCCCTGCAGACTCTACAGACAGACCTACTCCCGGGATATCTACTGATTCAAACAGACAATATGTCAGCAGTGGTGTTCATCAACAAGCATAGAGGCACCCACTCATACCAACTCTGTTGCGAGACAATGAGAATATGGTATTGCGCAACAGAATATCACCCTATCTGCAGATCACGTTCCGGGGTTACAGAATACATTAGCGGATCTGCTCATCTGGTCGGGATCCAACGCACACGAATGGGAGCTTCTGCAACAAGTGGCGGAAACTCTGCAAAATGGGGAACGCCAGAACTAGATCTCTTCACCTCCCCATACAACACATAACTGCCCAATTTGTGCTTGCTAGATCCAGGGCCTAGTGTTTTCTGACGAGACGCGTCCCTCTCCTGGACAGGCACATTTCTCTATGCCTTCCCCTCTTCCCGCTGATTCAGAGAGTTCTAATCAAGCTGCAGGAGGAAGGAGCAGACATGATTCTGGTAACCCCACACTGGCCCAGACAAATATGGTTTCCCCCTGCTCCAATACCTAGCGAGCAATCCACCTTTTCCTCTTCCTCTCAGCTCGCGCTTACTGTCGCAAGACAACGGATCTCTGGTCCACCCGAACCTACGATCCCTACACCTGCATGCATGGCTCCTGAAGACGTAGAAATATATCGCAATGGAGTCTTGGAAAGAGTGGCTGATATCCTCGAGGCAGCGAGGAAACCCTCTACTAGAGCCTCATATGCCATGAAATGTGCAGGTTTTGCCTCTGGTCCTCTGCTTGAAACCTGGACCCCGTAATCTGCCCGGTGAACTCCGTACTAGAGTACCTTCTTTACTTATCGGATGCGGGGTTGAGTTACTCCTCAATAAAGGTGCACCTTTCTGCGTTGTCCGCATGCCATGCACCTTTTGGGGACAAATCCTTGGCCCAACTGTACCTGTCAGGCACCTGTGTGGCATCCTCCATTTGAAACCACCGATTAGGGATCTGGTCCTTCCCTGGGACCTTCTCTTCATTTTGGAACAGCTTACACTACCTACCTTTGAACCAGCTGCAAATTACTAGATACGCCTTCTCTCTTGGAAGGCGTTATTTTTTAGTTGCAGTAACTTCTGTCGGAATAATTTCAGAGCTTCAGGCTGGGAGAGTCCGAACTCCCCCTTGAGTTGGATGCCCGCGACTTGGATGGGGTGCACTCTTTTCCCCCTTTCCCTTTTTTATGTTTTCCCGATTTATGGGAGGATCCTTCCCTGGAGGAAGTACTCCATTGCACTGATGCTAATTTTTGTTCTAATAGGTAGGTCTCCAAAACTTTTTGGCGGCAGATCCTCGTTCTGCTATTAGAATATTGGCAGATAGGACAGGCCTCAGTGTCATGCTCTGGGCCCAGGCACGCACACCGGCTGTGTGGCTGTCCTTAAAAGGGATTTGTTTGCAGCAGGCACACTTAGATGAGTGCCATTCTACGGATGACGTCGGGGAAAATGACATACAGAAAGGAAAAAATAACGATCTTCTCGAAAATGAAAAAAGATACTTAATTGATGGCGTCACTTGGTAGCTGAAGGAGTTCGTGGAGCCGTTTGTTGGTTGCGCAACTAAATTTTCTCGTGAGACCTAGGACTTGATCACCCCGATGGTCTTGCAATTCTCTGCCTCTCGCCATCTCTCTAATCTCACTTGCTGTTCTGTCTTTTCTCCCCCCTTGCATACCTGCTGGTATAAAAATATATGTGAATCATTATGTGGAAATGTAACTGATACTGGGATCCCTTTGTTTAAAAATATATATAGTTTTACTGTTGACCTGTATATAGTTATATTGTTGAAATGATTGCAAAAAGCTGTGTAGAACTCAAAGGGTTAACCTGTTTACAAATTCTCCGAGAAGCTGTAAGCAAGAGATCAGTTCTGGGTCACAATGTTCTTTTTGTTGCACTTGTTGAAACTTACAAGAACACTATGTGAGAAGCATGCTGTTTTCTCGTTGAGCGGGGCTTGCAAAAACTTATAAAAACAGAGCTGCAATTTCTTGCAAGAGAGAAACACAGAGACTGAGACCGGAAACCGAGAAGAAACCCAGATGGACTTTCTCTGTTTATACTGCCTTTGTAAATAGTTATACTGAACAATTTTATTTTTTATCTTACTGTTATTAACAATAAATCACTTGTAAATTTTACAGCTGCTCCTGGTTTTCCTATGCTGACCTGTGCCACGATGACAGTCCCGATTAACAGAAACACAGTTATAGTAAAAATGTTCACATACTCAAGTTCGTAAGTTAATTTTTTATCTGGTTGATCCTGTGACCCTCTGCCTGCCATGATTACTCACTACATACCGCAGTGTCCCCCGCGGCCAGCCCTCTAATGATGTGACTGTCATAGGGAACCACTATGTGCCGGCAAGTCAGTTAATAGTGTGTTACTGTGAAGACGCGCACGATCACGCTTATTCTACTGATACCAATTGGCTGCAGTTCAGTCCGTCAGTCACATCATCAGAAGGCTGGCTGTGGGGAACACTGGGGTATGTAGTTAGTAGAATAATAATAATCAGCATTTATATAGCACTTTTCATACACAGTGTATCCCAAAGCGCTTTACAAGCAATTCTATACTGGTAGTGAAGTGACTGAATGTGTACTGGCGGCCATATCGCACATCATCACCCACAGCCTGGATAATTGCATGAACCAGTTTATGGGAAAGGGAATGTTGGCCAGGACACCGGGAATGTCCCCTACTCTTTGCGAAGAGTGCCCTGGGTTCTTTTACTTCCACCTGGACACCCACCAGGACAACACCAGGATGGGTAGATGGGACCTTGGTTTAACGTCTCATCCGAAGGATGGCACACCCCAGCAGTACAGCACCTGGATGCCAGCGATTTTTTTAGGTGCAAGCCCAATCCCGGTGTGGGACCAGAACCCATGACCTTCTGGTCCAGAGGTGGATGTGCTACCAACTGAGCCACGCTCACATGGCTGGTGGAAGGTTGCAGGATCAACCAGATAAAAAAATTAACTTTCGAACTTGTAAGTATGTGAACATTTTTACTCTAACTGCATTTCTGTTAATCGGGACCTAAAGGTCTTGTAGCCTTCCTCCTCAGCATGTGAGGATTTGCCTTAAAAAATTTTTTTTTTTACAAATTTTGAAATCTGAGTAAAAGTGATGTGAAAAGGTGGTTATTAGACATTGTTTCTTTAGGTTACCAACCAGATGTTTCTTAGAAATTAATGCACGGCCAAGTGCTGGGTTGTAACCAATGAAGTTTCTAGAACTCCTAGGCTCATTCAAGCCAATTTTATAAATTTCAATACAACTCCGGCAAGTTATTTATAATGTGTTAAAAGTTATGCAGATAACGGCCCTCGCAACAAAAAGGAGTGAATGAAGCACAAAATTATGTTTACAATTTCTCTACGCATTGAACAGTAGATTACACACAGTGTGCATGCTTTAGACCTTACTACAGCTAGGCCCAAAAGCAAACAATAGTGAGTCATAACAGTTCAGAAAGTTTAAGAGTTACAAAAGGCTCTCAGCATCAGCACTAGAAAATTTTTATTTTCATGCTCACAGTTAATTCAGAAGTTTAAAAATCCTTACGAGCCGCCAAAAATGTAAATATAAAATACAATTCTTATTTATTATTAGTTACAGCAGTGATGAACTATGTACCCCCCAGTTCTGGATCGCATCATCTGTACACACTGGCAGGCTGTAGAATGTCTTGTAATAGTGCAGAGGTGTGAAAGGTGGAGGCAAAACTGGGACTCAGTTATAAGCATCAGTACTGACAAATGGAGTCCGCAATGGATGAGTAGATTATTAGCATTTCTTCCATTCCATGTCATCTGGAGGATTTACCTCCACTTTCTTTTTACCCACATCATCCCAGTTGGTGCTTAGAACAGTACCTCCCGATTCCATCTGCAACAATTGAAAAATAGAAAATTAATGTCAAACATCAAAAACAAATCACACTGTGGTATAACAGTATTTAACTAAACACTATAGGATCCAGTGCTATAAGGTCTCTGCTTCTCTCCCCAGTGCAGATGAGGGGGAGGTAAATTATGCAATGAACATTAAATGTTTAGAAAACTGGAAGCAGGCCTAGTGGCAAGGAGAGCTGAGGCACTAGGTGCTTTACCTCCTTCCATGCTGGCAACCTGAGTTCAGAGAGGAGCTCGAGTTGACAGTGGTTTGGGGGGCACCTGACAGAATGCTCCCCTCTCCTGTGGAGGGGTGGTTTGTTAGTCAGGCCTCAAACTGCCAACAAGTGGAGGCCAGATGGCAGTGCACCTGTGGGCAGCACATAAGAAGGGGCTATCATGATGTGCTGAATGTACTTCCTTATGCACGGAAGCATGTCCAATAGGAGGGACAGACGGAGAAAATCGGAAAAATGGGAGTCAGTTGGGCACTGATGGAGCCCTGCCAGCTGCCTCTTTGCCTGTACTACCAGGAAGATCTGGATTACGTGCCTGGGGGGTGGGGTTGGGTTACCCCCCCCCCCGGGTCTGGCCCCACCACAAGGGGAAATCTGTGGGGGATGGAGGCATGTGATGGCCATGAAGAGCAGGGAAAGCATTATGGAAGGAACAGGGAAGCGGCTGAGGGCCTGCCGACCTGACCCCAAGAAAAAAAAAGATCATAAAACAAAAAAGAAAAGAACATCTCACACTCTGTTCACAAGTTTTCTTTTACAAGTCAAAATAACGATCTGACTTACATATCCACAAAGCTGCAAATACAGTAGATGCTGCCCAATATACGCAATATGAAAATTATCTTAATGTTCAGAGAGACACCAAAATGTTTGATGATCATTGTAAACTTAAAATCTTGGATGTTTTGTTTTTACTGGTATTAACTACTAGCCATAAAAACTGTTCAATAAACATGTTGCTCAGAGTTACTATAGGGTTGATTAGCGTACTTCTACAACAGTGAAAATAAATTTACTAATATAAACACGTTATTTATGGCAACATAAGCAAAAGATTGAAGTTGTCACCGAGCGTGCTCAGAAATTTATTTCACTCATTCTGACCACACTGAGCCTGCTCAGATATTTATTCTCATATGCAAGATGCCATTTATCTTTTGACCAAACTTATGGACCCTGTTGTGGCACAGTCTGCATTTTGTACTTCGGTAACTTTTTATCACTTCTATCACAAATCACCTCAACACCTCTTGTATAAACCAAATATGACATGGCCTGACATAATTCTAAGCTGCTGTTCGTTTCTCAATCTGTCATGCCCACAAAGTCCCCCCACCATATTCTATTTGAGCTCCTATCCATTGTGCCCACTTCAGACCGACAATCCCAGCCCCGACATCCCAGAATTACCAGGGTTTACCTTTCTGCCCGGAAAGCACAGCCTGTGGAGAGTTGGGCTTCATCCTGCGACTGGAGGATTGACTTTTCTCCTCCATTTTCTCTCTGATCCCTGTTGCGGGGGTGCACACACCAGATGTGCATGCATGGAGGCGTGTGCACGTCCCTGGATGTCCCGCAGCACCCATTCCTTCTGTGCGCCCTACAGATCCGCACTTCCCCCAGGCCTCCACCTGGGGGCAGTCATTCGGCAGGAGCGCAACCCCTCCTGGGAGAGGAGAGCTGTCCTCTGGACGCTCAATCCTCTCCCTCCCCACCAACCCCCGACGGCCCAGGCTCGTTCCCGAACCCGGGTTGCAGGCGTGGCACGAAGTGCGGCATCTTGTGCCTCAACCCTCAGGGCCACCGGGCCAAGGTCTCTAAAGATTCCTAACCTAGTCCTACTTAAACTGCATATTTTTAATCAGGCACCTGAATATTCTGTTTATACAATGTTAATATATTAGATGTAATTTTTAAAACTTCTGTTTAAGCAATAAGGCATGACAGAGTGTGCATTATTGTGGGATAATGGCACGCCTCGGGAAGTGAAGCAGAAGGCTTTACACACCCAAGAAGTGCCGTTATCCACAATAATGCACAACCTGGAATGCCTTATTGCTATTATAAAATGGCTTCCCCTGATTTTTTTTATTTTAGGACCATGTAATGAGGTTCAGAAAGTTCAGCATTTCTGACCTGTGCTGTTATGCTGGGATATCGGCACGGTCACGTGAAAGGATTCCACCAATCACAGTACAGTATTTTTCTTACCCATTTTATAACTAAGCATAACACATGACAGGGTGTGCTTTGCCATAGGATATCGGCACACCTCAGGTGCGTTGTGAGGCACAAGGTGAAACAGAGTGCCTTACGCATCGGAGAAGCGCCGATATCCTATGATAAAGCACACCTTGGAGTGTGTTATTGCGATTATGCACTGTACCCATACAGTAAAGTAAAAAAAGGCACAAAAACAGGTCTAACAATTAATATTTTTACTGTTTTTAAACTGTGGAAATACATTAGTGCATAAAATAGTTCAATGCTGGAGTCATTAATCAGGTAACTGCCATTTTAACTGATTAGAATAAGGGTTCTGAGAGGGCTCAGGGATATTGTTTTCTGGTTAGGGGGTCTTGTTATTAGCTGTTCCATTATGAGAGAATATAAGTATGGGTCTGGAATGCTGCCGACCAATCAGCCTCTCAGATTTTTCCTGTCCAGTGCATAATAAGATTTAATTCTTTCTCTTTAGTTGCTATCTTCAGTTCTGCGCAGGGCATTGTGATGTCATAAGCATTGTGAAGGCTGCTTTCTGACTGGTTCAGTATTCAACTGCTATGTACCCAACCTTTCCAGATATAAACTATGACCTTCCCAACAGTAAATATCATGGTATCTCGGAAGCTGAGTATTAAATAACACAATAAGTCTTCACAAATTTATTACCACTGCTTTTGTGCAAACACTGTTAGAGATTATTTTTTAGACCAAGTGATCCAAACTGCCTGTTTTTAGCACTAGAAAAACTGAGCTGGGACTAAAGAATAGTAAATGTACTCACCTGTAACTGTAGCTCTAGGAGTGGTACATGGTTCACATCCACACAATGACAGTTCCACCAGAAGTGCTGATTTGTCAAAACGTCTTTCAGCTAAGCTCCTCCAATCACCCCTGCAGTATATCCTTTGGCTCCACCCCATGATGTCAGGTCCTGCATGCTGAAGCAGGGATCCATGTGCCGTGTACTTGCCAGGGAGGTCAGGTAGGTGGTGTGGATGTGAACCATATACCACTCCTAGAAATAGCAGTTACGTAAGATCTTACAGTAACAGTAGAACTTGAAGAGAGGTTCCTGCAGTAGGTCTTCACCGATTGGATTGCACACCCTGGCATCAGGACCGGACAGCAAACTTCTAGCTAGCAATCCATGACGGGGGACCACCCCCGGCGTCACGATGGGATGTTGGCATGACAGTATATAGAGAGAAGTCCCCATGCCCACCCTCCAGTTCTCCCGCCAGAAGATCCCTGTAAGGATGACGGGAGAAAGCAGCACAGCTCCTAGAGCCCAGAGCTGCTGGTAAGAGCCCTGAGAAAGGGTTGGGAAAAACAGGAGCTGGGGGAAGGTGGGAGAGAAAATATGATCTACTGCAGAAACCTCTCTCGAAGATCTACTGTTACAGTAAGTTCTTAAGCAACTGCTATATCTTACTTTGAGAGGGTTCCTGCAGTAGGTTTTCACTGATAGGACTGAATACCAAGCAGTCAAGAAATTTAAGTTGAAGACTACGGTCCGGGAGGCGGAATGTCTACCAACTAGAGAGTCAGTGAGGAAAATGGGCCTTGCACAACAGCAAGTCCAAAACCGCCTCTGCGCCTAGAGGCAATGTCCAGACTGTAATGCTTGGTGAAAGTAGGAACTGAAGACCAAGTGGCCATGGCACAAATGTCCGAGGCAGACATGTTTTGTAGAAATGCTGTGGAAGCAGCCATGCCATGGGTTGAGCGACCCTTAACTTCCCCGGAAGGGGTTTCTTGTACTTCTGATAGATGAACGAGATGCAATTAGCCAACCATTTGGAAAGGCCCTATTTAGAGACTGCTGTACCCTTATGTCTGGGTGCGAAAGCCACAAACAACTGGTTAGATTTTCATACCTCCTTGGTCCGAGAGATATAGTATCTCAATATCATGTGCACGTCCGATGTGTGCAAAAGGTATTCCCCCCTGTTGGAATACTTGGGATAATAAACCAGCAGTTGAACGTCTTGGTTCAAAGTAAATTCTGAAACCACTTTCAGTAGAAAGGAAGAATTAATCCACAGAGCCACACGGTCTCTGTGGAAAATTAAATAAGGCTCCTTACAAATGAGGGCCTAGAGCTGTGAAATTCTTTGAGCTGAGGTAATAGAGACCAAAAAGAGCACTTTCCAAGATAAATAGCTAATGTTGCAACTTGCTGCCAGTTCAGAAGGGGGGTACAAAATAAGTTTCTCCAAAATAAAATTTAAGTCCTGGGGGGGCACTACGGACCGGAGGTTTTACATGGAGGATCCCCTTTAGAAAGGTTTTAGAGACTTCCAACTGTGCCAGGGTTTTGCCCTCTACAGGAAGACGGAAGATGATAGGCGGAAACCGCAGAAAGATGGATCTTCAGGGAAGAGTAGCTGAGGCCTGAATCAGACAGGTGCAAGAGATACTCAAGGACCTGGGGCACCAAGCAAGAGAATGGGTCCCGGCCTTTGGCCGTGGCACAAATGGTAAACCTCTTCCACGTTATAGCATATGTAGATCTAGTTGACAGTTTTCTGGCCTCCACTAGGACCTGAGCGACCGGTGCGGAAACTCCGAAACATGAGACCGCTATGTACAAAGGTGCCACGCATGCAAATGGAGAGACTTGAGGCTCGAGTGCACCAGGCTGCCCTGCTCCTGAGACAGAAGGTTGTGAAGGAGAGGAAAAGGTACTGGAGGTTCCGCAACCAACTGCTGTAGCAGTGGGAACCAGATCTGCAGAGGCCAGAAGGGAGCTATGAGAATCACGTGAGCGCACTCTGCTTGGAGTTTCAGCAGAACCTTCTGTAGAATTGGAAAGGGAGAGAAGGCATACAGAAACCTCCCTGTCCAACAAAGACACCGTGTCTCGCCAAAAAATACCATGCCCGTGAACGAGCGAGCAAAATCTGGGTAGTTTTGCATTGGACGGGGAGGCAAACAGGTCTATTTCCGTCTGATTGATCGAAAAGATCTTCCACTACCTCCTGCTTTAGTTCTCACTCTTGTGCCCGCACGATGGTGCAACAGAGACTGTCCACCAGGATGCTGTAAACTCCCAGGATATGGACTGCTGTCAGAGACAGGCCGTGCTGGACTGCCCAGCACCACACTCGCATCACCTCACTGCTGAAGGGGTACAATCGGGTACCTCTCTGCTTGTTTATGTACCAGACCGTGGCAGTGTTGTCGGTCTGGATCAGGAGTGTTCCTGATTGCAAGAGGGGCTGGAATGCCTGGTGAGCATACAGCACTGCTCTCATCTCTAGGATGTTGATGTGTAAATGTTCCTTTTGTGGGGACTATCTCCCTTTAGTTCGATGGTCTCCCAGTTGGGCTCCCCAACCTTGACCCGAGGCTTCGGTTGTGAGGGTCATGGAAGGAGATGGGGGATGGAAAGGGGTTCCCTGAGGAGAGGCTGGACAGCTCCTGACACCAGAGGAGATCCCTCTTCATGTTACTGGATATCAGGACCCTGTGGTCCATGTTATCCAAGCATTGGTCCCACTGGACCCTGAGGGTCCATTGGGTCACCCTCATATGCAGTCTGGCCAATGGAACTGTGGGTATGACAGCTGCCATTAGACCCAACAGGCGGAGGACGGAGCGTGCTGTGGTCCAGCGAGAGAGACTGGACACAGACAAAGCTAGCTGAATCAGAGTATCCGCCCTGTCCTGAGGTAAAAAGGCCCTGCCCTGGATCATATCCAGCACTGCTCCAATGAACTGGAGGCACTGAGAGAGTGAGAGTTGAGACTTGGGATAGTTCACAGTGATTCCAAGCTGGGAAAAGAGGTCCAGGGTGGTGGAGAGTGCCTCCATCAGACTGTCCTGAGATGGGGCTGACAGCAGCCAGTTGTCCAGGTATGGGAACACATAAATCCCTTTGCAGAGCAGGGCCGCAGCTACCACTGCCAGGCACTTGGTAAAAACCTGGGGTGCCAAAAGGAAGGGCCTTGAATTCGTAGTGGTTCTCCTGAAAGGTGAACTGAAGAAAATGGCAGTGGGCCTGCAGGATGGGGATATGCAGGTAAGCATAATGCATGTCCAGCGAGCACAGCCACTGGTTCTGTTGGAGCAGGGGTAAGAGTCCCTGGAGGGTAAGCATGTGGAACCTCTTGAATTCTACAAAGAGGCTAAGCAGGCTGAAGACCAAGATGGGCCTCAGGTCACCCATCTTTTTTGGGCACCACGAAGAAATGGGAGTAATATCCCATTCCTATCTGCCCTGGAGGAACCAGCTCTATGGCTAATTTGTCTAATACAGTATGGGTTTCCTGCTGAATGAGAAGCAGATGACCTGACAGGTAGTGAGACCTGCCCGGCGGATTGTCCGGGGGGTTTGTCCAGGAACTCGATTGAGTGCCCTCTTGCTATGAGTTGACAGGCCCAAGCATTGGTGGTTACCGCCTCCCACCTGTCCAGGTGGAGGGCAAACCTTCCCCCCACGGCTCCTCTGAGAAGGTGGGAGGAGGTGGACGGGGGCCCCTTAAGTCAGGAGGCGGAGGGGAGGGCCACTTTGCTGCCTCCAGTGGCCTTCTGGGCTTTTGCCTGAAGGGTCTGAGCGCCGGAACCAGTGGCGCAGCGTTTACCCTGGTGTCTGTTCTGGTTCTGTCTGTTCCATCTCTTTTGGGGGCGACTAAAAGGCTGCTTGGGTTTTTGGGCTGAGCGATACATGGAGTGGACATCCTGCAGGGATTTGTCGCTCTCCTGTAGTTCAGTTATTGTATCTTTTGCGTCGCCTCCAAGCCGGACAGAACCCCTGTAGGGGTGTCCAGTAGAGTGGTTTGGACGTTTTGCACCAGTCCCACAAGACAGAGCCATGCCAGACCTCTCAAGCAAACTCCCGAAGCTGTGCATCGGGCCACTGAGACCCGCCCCTTGAGAAAGACCCGCTGTAGGGTTGAAGCTCTGGGGCTGTTTTTTCCGCAGGCATTTTGCCAGAATAAAATCTGCACTTTTGCACTTGGAAAATACTGAACTGGAGTGCTGAGACTTAACTTATTTTGAGTCCACGGAGTCATAGGTAGCACGCAATGCGTGGCGGCAAGAAGACTTGTTCAGTCTTACCTTGTCCATCAGCTTATTTCTAAGTTCCTCATCCGGAATGGACTGAATCTCTTTCTCCAAGTTGGTCAGAGACGAATTCTGGAAGGAGATCATGTGGACCACATAGAGAGACCGGACAGCACAGATGGAGGAAGCACAGACCTTGCAGCTGTACTAGTCCATCTGCTAGGACTCTTTGTCTGGAGGCGAGGCACTCAGAAGTTTAGGTTGAACCGACCTATCGTGGGCTGCTGTGATGGCAATAGAGTCAGCCTTGGGTTGGCTGGTAAGGTGGTTGGCCCCTTCTGGGGGATGATAGGTCCTGTCGGCCTTTTTAGAGACCACAGGAATGGAGGATATTGTGGATGTTAGGTTCTCATGCAATCCCGTCCAAGGTGGGATGGGAAGGGGATCCACACTGGTTAAGTCCAGGTGTTCTGCTAGCCTCTTCCTTTTTGGATCCATCTCCTGGGATGCCCAACCGAAAGCCTGCTGGATGGATCTGAGGAGTTCCGAAAAAGATGGGTCCTCCGGCAGAGAGCTGGGAAGACTCCTTAGGTTGAGGTTCCATTGGGGAATGAGGCTCAGAATGAATTTCAGACTTGGAGTCACTGTCGGATCCGAAGACTCTGGTCTGCTGGGCACAGAAATATCCGGGCTTCCTCCATAACCCTACGCCCTATAGGGCCCCTGTTGGGCACCTGTCAGAGTCCCTGTCCGATGACCGATGGTTGACAGGGGATGGGCTCCTAAGAATTACCCTATGGGTTGGGGCAGAAACCATGACCGGATGGGGATGCCCCAGCTCCTGCAGGAGCTGTAATCTGGCGTCCTGCCACCAGGCTGGAACAGACCGCTGTGGTTCCAACTGAGGAGGAGGAGGAGGGGGTTGGGGCGGAGGAAGCTGGTAGCCTGGGAACCCTGAGTGAGAATATGGGGGGGTAACCAGGAGTCTGGTACAAGTTAAGGGTAGTGCTGATGGTACCCTTGGTACATATGGCCCAGTGTTGGCGCATGCGACGGGTAGCCGGGCGCCGGATAATAGGAGAGCTGTGGCGGTAGGTAGCCAAGGTTTGAGCCTGCAGGGCCAGACGGCGGTGGAGTTGAGGGATCTGCTGGGAGTATGAGGATCTGTCGGCACGCCTGGGGTCCCAGTTGGAATCCCCGAAGGGCCAGGTGGGAGCTCCAGCATTAGAGTGGTAAATCCAAAGGCCATTCCAGAGTCTGGAGGGACGTAGGCGGGAGGAAGGCCTGGTGTCGGGGTTCTAAGGGGCCCGGATGTCTGATCCGAGGCCGTCGAGGGGGGCAGAGGAATAGAAATCTCCACTGATGGGTCCACTGGGGAGACGGGAAGCTTGGACAAGATACCTGATGGAGGGGAAGAAAATCCCCTAGCCAGAAATACTCATGTCCTGGGGATCCGGGAAAATGAGAGGTCGGGCTGGGTCAGTGAGTCCCGGAAAGGAGAACACTCACGGGACAAAGAGGTACCTGGAAGCTGGCTCTGCGCGACGTCAGATGGTAGAGTAAGGCTTGACGGGAGAGCTTCGGTCGCGTGGCCGTTGGACAGGCCGGCGACCGACAGGTCGGCCTCAACTGAGCAGATGTCGGAGGAGCCAGCGTCCGACTTATCAGTCGCAGTTGGGTGGACAGCAGAAGAGCTGGAGTCTGGCTTATCGACTGAGGCCGTGAACCTGGCGGCGGAGCTGGAGTGTAACTGATCAGCCTGAGAGCTATCAACAGGCCCTAAAGTAGAATCCTCCAGGGAGGAACACACCTGTTGCCCACTGATAGATGCGGAAGTCTGTGACCTATCCGTCAGAGTGGACAGCGACCATGGAGGAGTATTCACCAAGGTGGACGCCCCACCTGTAGTAGTGCCAGCTGTCTGGGTAGAAGGTGACCGGTCCCCGGTGCTTCTTTTTCTTACGTTCTGAGGTGGGTGAGGACGAACGCTCCCACAGTTCCGGAAGCTCCTTTTCCATTCATGTAAGACGTTTTTTCAAAAAGTGGGCATCGAGGGCTTTCTGGTGCCTGACACATGTGGCCTGGTTGAAGGACTGGCAAATGTTGCAGTCGTCAACCTGATGTTTTGGGCCTAAGCAAAGGACGTAGCTGGAGTGATCGTCTCCGTGTGGAATCTGAGCACCGCACTGAGCACTTCTTAGATTTGCGTGAAGACATGCATTAACTATGGAAAACAATACTTAGAAAAAAGAACAGAAATACTTGTAAAATGGTGGCCGACTGTAGCCGAGTTCATAGCGAGGTCCGACATATAGAGGTCGACGGCAGGAAAGAATTAGAGGGTGGGCGTGGGCCTGCCCCTTATATACTGTCACGCCGACGTCCCGTCATGTGACGCCGGGGGTGGTCCCCCGCCATGGATTGCTAGCTAGAAGTTTGCCGTCCAGTCCTGATGCCAGGGGGCGAGTCCAATCAGTGAAGACCTACTGCAGGAACTATCTCAAAGTAAGATCTACAGTTACAGGTGAATAACCTTTTTTTCCTAGGGGCGTGGATATGGTTCACTTACCCACGATAGCAGACTTCCAGCAGTTCTCTGGGAGGAGGGCCAAGGTGCGCAACCCTATTTGGTAAACAGGGATTTGAGAACCGAGGCCCCAAATGTAGCATCCTAACATAACTCAAGGTAGATGGTGTAATGGGAGATGAGGGAGTGTGCGGACTTCCAGGTAGCAGCCCTGCACATCTCCTGGATAGGGATGTTCCTAGAAGGAGCCACCGAAGCAGCGATATGTCTGGTAGAAGCCCTAAGCTCTATGGGAGGCCCCCTACTAGCCAACCCATAGCAGAGGTCGATGCAGGATGTAATCCACCTGCAAATCATCTGCACAGCTGCCGGTCTGCCAGGCATGGCTTCAGCATATGTGACAAAGAGTTGGCGAGCCTTACCCTGAACTCCAGCCGTATGTTCTACATTATAGGAGAGCACCTGATGGCTTTGTAAAATATACTGGGAGATTCATCACTGGTTAAGGTGGAACTCTGATACAACCGTAGGGAGGAACTTTGGGTGGGGGTGACAGGCCACCTTGTCCCTGTGGAAGACCAGATAAGGAGACTCCACCAAGAGTGCCTGGCATTCACTAATCCTTCTGGCTGATGTGTCAGCCACCAAGAAAGCCATCTTCCACAAGTGTGACATCTCACACCTGTGCATAGGCTCAAAAGACTTGCCCATGAGCATGTCAGTACCAGCAATAAGTCCCTGGTGGTGGGTCACACATCGTAGGAAACAGGTGGTCCAAGCCTTAAGGAAGTGCCTTACGACCTCTCCTGACCACTGTCGACGTACCAGCCCATGGCCGCTATACAGAGATGGCTGCCAGGTACACCTTTAGAAATGCCGATCGCAGCCCATTTGGGACAGGGACCAAAGGTACTCAAGGACACAAGTCACAGGGAAGACAAGGAGATTAAGCTCCTTGCCTGACACCAAATGGAAATTCTTGTCCATTTAAATATGTAGCACTAGCAAGTCGACTCTTTTTCGGGAGTCCTCCACAACACAGAGCACATTCTCCGAAAGACCCAAAGGCTGAAACCAGGCTGCTCAGTAACCAGGCAATGAGGTGCAGGGACTGAATGTCTGGGTGCAGGACCTTCTCCTGCTGTCTAGTCGGCATATCTGGGTGAAGATGGAACCACCACGAGGCCTGCTGCTAAAAAGATTCTCCTCGGTCTCAAGCCATCTGGTGTTAGCTCACTCCTTACTACCTACAGTGGCACTCAACAAACACGTGGTGCCCAATCTCTAACCTTTCAGGTTCCTAGATGTCGTACCTCCATGGGTCAGCGGTCCTTTATCTATAGAGCCGCTCAATGGTTCAATTCCCTCAATAAAGAAGCACTTTCCTCTACTACACTTGGACCCTTCAAAAGGAATCTCAAACTTTACCTCAGCTCTACCACTCAATGTGACTGCTTCTCTGAACAGAGATCTCTCTAAACAACTCCCAGCTCACTCATGTCTCACAGCCCGGCCTTTCCCAGCCTCATTCCCTCTGTCACCGGGCCTTCCTTGTGACTCCTTTCCTGCTTCGCATCTCCACTGGTACAAGACATTTTCCACCACCATCTGACAGTGGCCCATTAGCCTGCCAACTTCCTCTCCTGGTTGCACGCCTGCAATACTAACTGCCGATGGTGCCCTCTATCTCTTATTGTTACCGCAGCCAGCTGCCTACTCAAGCTGCTCGTTATATGAATATTATCTCAAAGTATGTTATAACTGAGTATCTATTTTTTCCTTTAGTTGTTTACTGTGCATTCTTTTACTACCTCTGTATGTATGTTGACCCTCATCCTTTGACGTGGAACCTTTGTAAATGAGCAGTTTCTGCTCAAAGGTATTTGTAATCCGAGAATTTAATAAATAGTACAGTTTTGTACTTACCATAACAACAGATCTTCAAGAGGAGCTCTTGTAGCGTTTCATACTCTTGGGTATCCACCAGAGGGCACTCTAGTCGACAGCAGCTTTCACCAGCAGTGTTGACTCAGGGCCACCCACACTGACGTCACCGCGTTCAAGTCTATAAATACGTGGGTAGCTCCCAGCGGTGGACCAAGGCGGTGCAGTCGATGTCGCCTACCTTGACTTCAGCAAAGCTTTCGATACTGCTCCACAAAGAAGATTGATTAATAAGCTGGGTAGGCTCAGGGTGGGTCAGAGGTTGGTCAACTGGGCGACAAACTGGTTGGGGGGCAGAAAACAGAGAGTGGTGGTAAACGGTCAAATAAAATGCAAGTCACAAGTGGGGTACCTCAGGGATCAGTCCTGGGGCCAGTCCTCTTCAATATCTTCATCAGTGACATTGCAGACGGACTGGAGGGTAAGGTTTGCCTGTTTGTAGATGACACCAAGATCTGCAACAGAGTAGATGATCCAGATGGGGTGGACAGAATGAGAGGAGATCTGGAAAAACTGGCAAAATGGTTGGAATAGTGGCATCTGGGGTTTAACGCAAAGAAGTGCAAGATCATGCACATAGGGAAAAGAAACCCTGAAGCTACTTATAGGTCGGGAGGGTAATTGCTGGCAATCACAAGGGAAGAAAGAGACTTGGGCATCATCATCATCATCATCATCATCATCACAGATGACCTAAAATCATCCAAGCAGACCAATAAAGCAGAAGCTAAGGCTAGAGGGATGTTGGGGTATATTAGTAGGGGTATCACAAGTCGTAGGAGGGAGGTAATAATCCCTCTTTACAAGACACTGGTTAGGCCCCACCTGGAGTACCACGTGCAGTACTGGAGGCTGCACCTGCACAAGGACATTAACAAAATGGAGGCAGTCCAGAGAAGGGCAACCACAATGGTGCAGGGACTGCATCAGAAAACATGTGAGGACAGATTAATAGAGCTCAATATGTATACCCTAAAGCAAAGGAGGGAGAGAGGTGATGTGATCGAAACATTCAAACATCTTAAGGGCATTAACAAAGTAAAAGAGTCTAACATGTTTCAATATCAGAAAAATGGCAGGACAAGAGAACACAGCATGAGATTAGAGGGAGGCTGATTAAGGGGCAATATGAGGAAGTTCTTTTTCACAGAAAGGGTGGTGGAGGCATGGAACGGCCTACCTCAGGAAGTGGTGGATATGAATACAGTGCAGGGCTTCAAACAGGCATAGGATAGGCACAAGGGAGCAATACAGATGAGTATGAAAAGATAGGCCATTGACAGAGTAATGGCCTATGGCACATTCATAAGGTAGAAAAAATGGGCAGACTGGATGGGCCTTGCGGTTCTTATCTGCCGTCAACTTCTATGTTTCTATGTTTCCAACAGCCTCAGTTCCCTGCCAGCAACCAGATCGCGGTGCAGAACTCCAAAGGGAACCAAGGAGGCCGGATGTACCCATTCTTACATTTATTAAGATTTTTCAAAAGACTGCTCTCCCCGAGGGGGATGTAGGGAGGGAACGTGACTCGCTGCAAGAGATCCTCTCGAACATCTACCTTTACAGTAAGTACGAAACTGTACTATCTTTTTCGAGGGAATCTCTTGCAAGAGGTCATACTCTTGGGATGATTCTCAAGCAGTGGACCAGGAAAGGAGGCCAGTTATGAAAGGAGGCCTTGCTGGAAGGCACAACTTAAGGCGGCGCCAAGAGGCTACGTCTAGGCTGTAGTGCTTCATGAAGATATGCATGGTAGACCAGGTGACGGCATCACAGATGCCCATGATGGAAACCCCACGGAAGCATGCCGTGGTGGTAGAGCCCATGTGGGGTGTTTGTGGACGGTTCCCGATAGTGGATTTTTAATTTTAGTGTAACAATAGGTTATGCAATGTGCCAGACAACTGGATAAAGTTTGTTTAGTTACTGGGAGACTTTCCCTGCCAGGGGAAAAGGTGACAAAGTGCTACTTGGATTTTTGACTGGACTTAGTGCATGCGAACTAGTAACTGAGGATGCGGTGTACATCCAAGGTATGTATTTGGTATCCAATGTGCTGTACTTGTGGACCTGACTAAGGCCTTTGACCTGGTCAACCACCTCCTACTATAGTCTACTCTCCTCCAACTTGGCTGCTCCAAGGAGACCTTGTAATGGTTCAAGAGTTATCTTTCTGGCCGATCCCAGTCAGTGTGTATTGGTACTGTCATCTCCCCTGACCTTCCTGTCTCTACGGGTGTCCCTCAGGGCTCTATTCTTGGCTCTCTATTGTTTTATTTTATAAACTCCCTCCCCTCTGACTGCCTCTCCTGTGATGTCCTCCTGTATGCAGACAATCTTGTTCTCTTCTACAGTGATAAGTCCCTGACAGACATATCTTCTACCCTGTCCATCAACTATGACCTGGCCTATGACTGGTTCTGGTCACACAGGCTACTGGTCAAAGAAAAAAAAACACTAAGGCAATGCTTCTAGGTTCTAAACCATACCTGCTAGCACCACCAAGGCTGGCACCTCCCTCTCGGTACTTTCACCCGATGGCCCTGCACAGCAGAATGCTCCCGATTTTAAATACTTGGGAGTAACTCTTGACCCCCTCCCTCTCCTATATGGATCACGTCAACTCCACTGTTTGTTGGGTTAACCAAAAGCTCGGGGATGCATATAGGTTAAAACAATTCCTGACCAGTGAGGCCCGCTAAGCTACTGCCCAAGGCAACCTGCTCCCTATCACTGACTACTGCTCCCTCCTATATTTCCATGCGTCTTCTGCCCTGCACTCGTGTCTAAACTCAGTATACAATAACGTATGTCATTACGCTATCCTGGCACCCTACTCCACTCACCACTGTGACCTCTACCTGGTGCTAGGGTGGCTCCCACTCTCTGGTCGTTATGACTATGCACTAGGTTGTATCCTTGACAACACCCTTAGACATTGCAATGCATCACTTTACGCCACCTTTCTGAAGGCCAGAGCTCCTCCCAGATGCTTACGCGTGTCCTCGGTCCCCCTATGGAAATCCTGAAGGTCTCCACTAGAATGGGTGGCTGAACACTGTCTGTGGCTGCTCCCTCTATCTGGAACATGCTACCTGCTTCACTCCGGTCCGCTGATACTTACAGCTCTTTCAAACACCCGACTCAAAGCCTGGCTACTGAACTAGGCTAAATGCCAGTGCTCTCCAGGGTAATCTCCAACATGGTACCCTTCCCACCCATCTTAACTGCTAACTCTGCTCTTATAACTTGTTTTCCGTCATTTAGCTGTGAACTAAACTGTAGTGTTTTTTTCCCCTTTTTGATTTTCTCCGACATACTGTAAACTGTACTGTATTTATTGTGTTGTTGTATTCCTGGTGATCTGTATGTAACTCGGTAGTGCCATATTTGTGGCCTGGGTCGTGTCTGACAATGGTCCAATAATCAAAGACTTAAATAAATAAATGTAGTAGCGATTCACCTGGATTGGAATGATCTGGGTAGAAAACGGGCAATTAGATGGATTGGTTTAACATGAATTCAGAAACAACTTTTGGAAGAAAGGCTGGATTGGTATGAAGGGAGACCCTACCTTTGTGGAAAACCAAGTAGGGCTCAGCGCACACGAAGGCATGTAGCTTTGAAATACGGTGAGTCGAGGTAATAGCTACTAGAAATAAAGTTTTCCAGGCCAAAACGTGTAACTCACAAGTAGCAACTGGCTCAAAAGGTTCCCAGGTCAGTTAGTTTTTCTATAACAAAATTGAGATCCCAGGGAGGCACCGGCTTCCGAACAGGAGGTTTGAGATGTAGAATGCCTTTAAGAAACATGTGGACAAGGTCCTGAGCGACTGGACGACCCCCAATGGGCTTGTGAAAGGTGGAAATCGCTGATAAATGTACCTTAATGGATGAGTAGCTCAAACCCTGTGAGGAAAGGGTTGCCAAGCAGTCCAGGAAGGAGGGCGCAAGGGGTTTACATGGCGTCAGCAGTCGCGCAGGTAGCAAAACGCTTCCATTTTGATTGGTATTTTTTTCTAGTGGAAATTTTCATGGAAGCCAACAGAATGGTGGCCACTAAGGCATAGACTTGCTGTCTATTTATAAAAGTGTCTTCAGGAGCCAAGCATGAAGGTGCAGGGAGCAAAGATTGGGCTACCGGAGAGACCCGTGATGCTCTGTGAGGTCGGGCCGTAGGGGAATGGGACGGTGACTGCTGGAGAAGAGAGAAATGGAAATTATGTACCTACTGTAATTCTTGATCTTTTTGGACAAGTCCTCACCGCTCATTCATACTGCTAGGTATCATGCCGGAGGCGCTGGGAGCCAGTGGGAGCCAAACATCTTCAGAGGGGTCGGCACTGAGGTAGGACCATGCATGCGTGGCACTGCAAGACTGACTCGCGCCTGTGCTGGCTACCTCGGCGTCGACCCCCCAACTGCCTCAGTACCTTTTTGACTGAGGAGGTGCAGCGTAAGCTAACCTAGGAAACCCCTAACCTAAACTGGGCATAAAATAGCCCGGTGAACCCGTGTAAGAAGGGTCAACTCAACAGTGTTTTCACAGCCCAGACCAACAAGGGGACGAAGACGAAAAACAAGATGACTGATATCGAGGGATGGTGGGTGGGCGTAAGAATGAGTGGTGAAGACTTGTCCATGAAGATCAAGAATTACAGTAGGTACGTAATTTCCATATCTTGAGGGACTTAAAGTCTTCACCACTCATTTATACTGCTGGGTGAGTACCAAGCTAAAACCAATCCCCCGAGAAGGGTGGCAGGAGACAGAGCTCGATCAGGACTGAAGTCCATTAAGGACTCTCCTGCCAAAGAAGTGTGTTGTCTGGCATGTACATCTAGAGCATAATGTTTCACGAAGGCATGCACTGAGCTCCAAGTAGCCGCTTTGCAGATCTCTGAAATGGGCACATTACGGATCTACGCCAGGGATGCCGCCACTGCTCTGGTAGTGTGGACATATATCCAGCCTTCCAATTTGACTTGCACCATCGAATAACAATGGCGAAGGCATGCTACGATCCAAGCGGAAATGCATCTAATGGCAACTGGCTGACCAAGCCGGGCCATGCTGTACGATCACAAACAGTTGCTTGGTTTTACAAATCTTCCCCATACTGCTGATGTAGAATCGAAAAGCCCTCAACATCCAGGGAATAAAGGGTGCGTTCCCCTCCATTCTGGAAGTTAGCAAAATAAGTGGGAAGAACCAAGGGCTGATTGAGGTGAAATTCCAAAACCACCTTAGATAGGAATTTAAGGTGAGTACAAAGTACCACCTTGTCCTTGTGAAAGACTGTATACTGAGGGTCTGTGATCAGGGCATGCATCTCAGAGACCTTGCGAGTGGAAGTAATGGCCACTAGGAAAGAGGTCTTCCAGGTCAGGAACTTCAAGTCACAGGTGGCTAGTGACTCAAAGGGTTTACGGATACGGGTGAGCATATCTAGCACTAGGTTAATGTCTCACGCATCCACCAGTCTCCTTACCGAGGGCTTAGTGTGTAGGATACCCTTGAGGAACCTCTTGACTAGTAGTAACTGAACCAGTGTCATATGTTGTACTGGCTCATGATAATGGGAAATTAAGCAAAGTAGTCCAACACTTTTTTTTTTTCAGTTGTTTAACCAGGAATAGCACACTAAGCTGAAAGCTTTTTTACAGGAGCGACCTGGGAGCACAAGAAGGTTAAGTGACTTGCTCAGGGTCACACAGTATGCAAGTGGAAGCTGTGGGATTCAAACCCAGGTCTGGTCTGCTGGATGTCACCAGATTTGCAGCTCAGAGCCTTAGACCACTGCGCTATACTGCCTCCGCACTTTATTTGGTGGGCAACAGAATGGGTCCAGAAAGGACTTTGCACACCAAATTGAGATGAGTTTCCATTTAGCACTGTAAGTCTTCCTAGTGGAGGGCTTAGGTGCTGCCAAGAGTATTTCCGAGATTCTTTGAGAAACCTTAAACCTACCCACTTCTATCTCCTCAGGAGCCACGCATGGAGATGAAGGAAGCACAGGCTGGGATGGACCAGCAGTCCCTGCATCTAGAGGTCCGTTCGCAGAGGAAGTTGCCTCGGGGGATCTCAGACAACTTGTTGATCAACGGGAACCATATCTGTCGAGGCCAGTATGGGGCGGTTAGAATCATCCTGCCCCCCTGTGCCTTTGAGCAGCACCCTCTGAATCAACGGAAGAGGAGGAAATGCATACAGAAAGCATCTTGTACACCATAGTCTGAATGCATCCTGACAGAAAATGCCAGGTTCTGGATTTCTGGAGCAGAATAGAGGCAGTTTTGTGTTGAGTGGGTACGCAAAAAGGTCCAGGTCTGGACTGCCTCACTCTTCGAACAGCGACTGCATGACGTCTTGTGCGAGCGACCATTTGTGTGGGTCCGCCTCTGTTCTGCTGAGGCAATAAGCCAGCTCGTTTTGAGTTCCTGGTAGGTGGGCTGGCTGAATGAGAGCACTGTTCTCGAGGCACCACTCCCACACCTTCATGGCCGCTCTGCAATGAGGGTAGGAGTACACTCCATTCTGTTTGTTGATATAGTACATCACCGACTTGTCCGTCTGAAGAAGTATTACTTTGTGAGACGGGACATCCTTCAGGGCTCGAAAAGCGTACGATGTCGGGAAGTTGGTGTTCGGGGTGTCGGTCTTCTGTGTTACCAGCACCCCAACCAATCAGAGATGCATCCATGCTGATGGTGATCTGAGATTCCGATGGGGCAAAAGGTAGACCTTGGAGAAACTTGTCTGCCTGAATCCACCACACAAGTGATCCTGTCAGAGGTTCTGTTACTTTTATTCTGTAGGACTGTGGATGCGTGGTCAGAGACCACTGTGTACTGAGCATCCACTGGGTAATCCTCATGTGCAGCCGGGCTAAAGGTACTGTGAACAGAGAGAATGCCATGAAGCCTGGCATTCATTGCATGAAGATTGCTTGTATGGAGGTGTTCTCCTTGTTGTAGTGAGCCATTTGCAGAATGCTGTTCCTCCTGTCCACCAGAAGGAAAGCCCTTGCTCTGGATGTGTACAAGAGGGCTCCTATAAGAAGAAGCTGCTGGGAGGGCTGAAGCTGGGATTTTTCCAGATTCAGGAGAAGTCCCATGGAGGTGAGGAACTGAAAGGCCGTGACCACTGCCTCGTGTCTCCTGCCTGGATGGGCTTGTTAGGAGCCAGCTGTCCAGGTAGGGAAAGACTTCAATGTCCAGTTTTCTTAGGTATGCTGCGAGAGATGAAAATTACGTACCTACCGTAATTCTTGATCTTCTTGGATGAAGTCTCCACCACTCATTTACACTAGTGGGACTATGCCGGAGGTGCTAGGACCCAGAGGAGCCAAAAATCTTCAGGAGGGCTGGCGCTGAGGCAGGACAGTGCATGTGTGGTGCCGTGAGGCTGGCTCGCGCCATATAGGCTGTCATGGTGTCGCTCCTCCAACCATCTCAGTACCGCAGCATAAACTAACCTAGGAAAACTAACATATTTCAGATATAAGATTGACTCTGTGACCCGTGTAAGAAGGGTCAACTCAATAGCATCTTTACAGCCTAGGCCCACAAGGCAGTGAAGACCAGAACAGAGTGAGTGAGCTCGGGGGATGGTGGGTGGGCATATGAATGAGTGGTGGAGACTTTGTCCAAGAAGATCAAGAATTATGGTAGGTACGTAATTTTCATATCTTCCTGGACATAAGGTGTTTACCATTCATTCACACTAGTGGGAGAGTACCGAGCTAAAATAATCCCCCCCCCCCCGGGGAAGGGCAGCAGGAGAGAGAAGCTCACTCAGGACAGAAGTCCATTAAGGATTGTCCTGCCAAAGGAAGGATGCTGTCTGGCATGGACATCCAAGGCGTAGTGCTTCACAAAAGTGTGCACAGAGCTCCAAGTGGCCGCACAACAGATGTCTGCAATGGGCATGTTCCAAATCTCTGCAGAGATGCATCAATCACTCTGGCAGAGTGGGTGTAAACCCTGACTTCTAGTTTGACCTGCGCCATCGAATAGCAATGGCGGAGACATGCTATCAGCCATGCTGAAATGCACCCGATGACAACAGGCTGACCCAGCCGGGTCTTGCTGAAAGAGACAAAGAGTTGCTTGGATTTACAAATCTCTTTTGTTTTGTCAATGTAGAATCACAAAACCCTCTTTACATCCGAAGAATGTAGGGTAAGCTTCCCTTCATTCTGACAATTTGCGAAGAAGGTCGGAAGGACTGGGGGCTGATTCAGGCAGAATTCCAAGACTACTTCAGGAAGGGATTTAGGGTGAGTTCTGAGAACCACCCTGTCCTTGTGAAATATTGTGTATGGGGGAGTCTGTGACCAGGGCATGTATTTCAGAGACCCTTCGAGTCGAAGTAATGGCCACAAGGAAGGCAGTCTTCCAGGTCAGAAACTTCAACTCGCAAGTTGCTAGAGGCTCAAAGAGCTTACGGATGAGCATGTCTAGCACAAGGCTGATATCCCACGTGGCTACCGGTCTCCTGACTGGAGGTCCAGTGTGGAAGATACCTTTAAGGAATCTCTTAACCAAGGGGAGCTGAGTCACTGACATGTTGCGGATACGCCAGTGGTAGGCCGAAATTGCACAAAGATGCACCTTCACCATCGAGTATTGCAGTCCTGCATTCGATAGGTCTGTAAGGTACTCCAGCACCTTGTTTGGTGAGCAAGAAAAGGGGTCCAGTGAAGACTTTGCACACCAAATGGAAAATCGTTTCCACTCTGCCATGCAGATCTTCCTAGTGAATGGCTTGTGCGCTGCCAGGAGAATGTCTGAGATTCTACAAGAGATGTTTTGCCTACCCACTTCTATCTCCTCATGAGCCAGGCATGGAAATGAAGGAGCCACAGGCTGGGATAGACCACTGGACCCTGGATCAGGAGGTCTGTTTGAAGTGGAAGTTCTCTTGGTGGAACCTCCGATAATCTGCTGATTAACGGAAACCAAATCTGACGAGGCCAGTATGGGACGATGAGAATCATGCTGCCCCCGTGCCTCCAGCTTGAGCAGCACCCTCTGAATTAAGGGAAGAGGAGGAAATGCGTACAGAAAGCTTCTTGCCCACCGCAGTCTGAATGCATCCTGACAGAAAATGCCAGGTCCTGGATTTCTGGAGCAGAACAGAGTAAGTTTTGTGTTGAGTGGGGACGCAAAAAGGTCCAGGTCCTGAGTGCCCCACTCTTCAAATAGCGATTGCACGACGTTTGAGCTGAGAGACCATTCATGAGGATCTGCCTCCGTTCTGCTGAGGTGGTCCACCAAATCATTCTGGATTCCTGGCAAGCAGACCGCCTGGAGCAGGGCTTTGTGCTCGAGACACCATTCCCACACTCTCATGGTTTCCCTGCACAGAGGGCAAGAGTGTGCTCCAACCTGTTTGTTGATGTAGTACTTCACTGTTCTCTTGTCCATCTGAAGGAGAATTACCTTGTGACAGAGGGCATCCTTCAGGGCTCGGACAGCATACAGGACAGCTCTGATCTCCAGGACATTTATGTGCAGCTGGGACTCGTCCCGACTCCACAGACCCTGGGTATGGAGATTCTGACAGTGAGCTCCCCAACCAGTCAGAAATGCATCTATGGTGATGGTAATCTGCGTTTTCAGTGGGGCAAAGAGAAAACCTTGTAGAAGGTTGTCCCCGGGTCCACCAGGTGAGTGATCTTGTTAGAGGTTCCGTCACCTTGACGTGGAAAGATTGCGCATACATGGTCGGAGTCCACCGAGTGCTGAGCATCCCTTGTGTGGTTCTCATGTGCAAGCGGGACAGAGGCACCGTGAACACAGAGGACACCATGAGACCCAGCATCCCCTGCATCGAAAGGGCTCAAATGATTTTTTTCTCCCTGATGAAGTGAGTCATCTGGAGAACGTCGCTTCTTCTGTCGTCAAGGAGGAACTCTTGCCCTGGAGGTGTCCAGGAGTGCTCCTATGAAGAGAAGTTGTTGGGAGGGTTGAAGCTGTGATTTCTGCAGGTTCAGGAGGACTCCCATGGATGTGAAGAACTTGGAGGCTGAGGAAACCATTTCCTGTGTCCCTAGTCTGGAGGAGCTCACTAGGAGCCAATCTTCCAGGTATGGGAACACCTGAAATCCGAGTTTTATGAGATGCGTCAGGAGTATTGCAAAGAACTTTGTAAACACGGCGCTGAGGACAGCCCAAAGGGCAGGACTTTGGACTGATAGTGCTGGCCCACAACCACAAAGCGTAAGTACTTGTGGTGGCTTGGGTGCACTAGGATGTGTTGGTAGGCGTCCTGCATGTCTACAGATGCCAGCCAATTGTTTTGTGAATCAAAGGTAGGAGCATTCCCAGCGATATCATGAATTTTTCTTTGAATAGGAACATATTTAACTTCCGTAGATCTAAAATAGGGTGCAAACTGCCCATTTTCTTTGGAACTAGGAAGTAGTGGGAGTAGAAACCTGTGTTCCCATCACTGCCTTACCTCCTGCCACGTCGGCGACCCGTGTTCGTGGTGCGAGCGGATCGGCCAGGGAGGGATAGGATTGAGCATCTGGAGGACAGATCCCCTGGGGACATGGACTAGTGTTTGCCTGACCCCTAGCGGTGGCTGGGGGTCCGGCATGCCAGGTCCCATAACATGGGGGTGGAGGTGGAGCAGCTGCCCGACGTACAGCGTGCGGACGCCTGCACTAGGAGTCATTTGCGGCACTGCACACTCACTGCCGCTGACAGGAAAATCGGAAAATGATTTCCGCAGCAGGATGATTTACATTCCCCCGCCGCCTGCTTGAGAGGACACCTCCGAGTTGGATCCGTGCCGGTGGGTCGAAGTAGCGAGGGTGAGGGGTTTGATGCTCAGGGACGGTGGTGGTGGTGGTGGGGGAGACATCAGAGACAGCTGGCGGGAACCGGGGGAGAAACAGCAACCAAAAAAAAAAAAAAAAAGAAACCGGTGTTCAGTTCTGTTTGTGAAATCACTTCTACTGCACTGTTGTTCAGAAGGCCCTGAATCTCGGAAGCAAGGAGGTCTGACTGAGTGGGAGACAGCTTGGACTGTTGTTTGGGTGGACAATCCGGAGGGGTCTCCAAAAAATTTAGAGAGTATCCCACTCTAATTATCCTGAGAACCTATTTGTCCACTGTAATGGACTTCCACTGGTTGTAGAACTGAGTCAGATGCCCCCCCTACCACTGGAGAGGAGTCCCCCTCGGGCAGTTGAGGTGGGGCATGTGCCGGTTCTTCAGAGGGTGGCACTGGGCGTTTTCGGACCCTGTACCTTCTGCTGCATTTCCTTTTGTGGTTGAGGGGCATGGTTCTTGTTAAAAGCCCCTCGGTCCCTACCATGAAAGGACTGACGGATATGAAACTGCTGGTGGTTTGCACCCTACTGGGGGATGGCAGGGGCTGGTCTGGCCATCTTAATAGCAGTCCTAGTCTTCTGAGTGGCCTCTAGTGCCTACTCCACCTGAGGACCAAACAGATAAACCCCATCAAATGGAAAATTCATGACTCTCTGTTGAGCATCATTAGTGAATCCCGAAGTCCTTAGCCATGAGTGATGCCTGGTGCATATCCCGGCTGCTGCTGCTGTAGAAGCAGTGTTAAAGGCGTCCATCGCAGCCTTAAGTTGCTGATTGTTGGACTCGATGCCTCTAGTAATGGTCTGAAGAAGCTCCGAGCTAACGTCAAGTCTGGAAGAGCTTCCACCATGTCTTTGAGCGAATGCTAGCAGGTATACTAATACTGAGAAAAACAGTCCTGATAGCTAGCAATATGCATGCACAGGGTAGCAGCAGTGAACACTCGCTTGCCCAGAGTTTCAATTTTATGGGATTCTTTATTTACTGGACGGGCTGTGGATTCCTGGGGAAGCACGGCTTTGTCATTCTTTGCCAAGACCACTATGGCATCCGCAAAGGCTTGGGAAGCAAAGATTGGTCTATCCTTAGAGGGAGTGCATTTCCTATATAAGGACTTAGCCACAGAAGGAAAGAGCATCAGTCTGTCCCACACCATTTGTGAAAGTCTTGAAAGTGGGTTGCACTGGTGGTGTCAATTCCACAGGAATTTCAGCAACATGTAGATATTGAAGGTGTAAAATTTTACAAGGAGCCACCTCAGAAGTCTGAAGAGAAAGGGTGGAATTTATGTTCTTTAGGACTTAAAAGAAAGGTTCTCGACCAAAGGCTCTGCTGAAGTGGGGGCTTACTTTCCACTCCAAAGGATGAATCCTCATCCAGATCGTCGTCTAATCGTAGATCAGGATCAGATTTAATACAGTCTCCTACTATCCAAGAAGGGATAGTGTAGAAGGGAAAGGGAGGAGGAAGAAGAGCAGGAGCTCTCCGAATCGTAGTCGAAAACCCCGGCACACATGGTGGTGCCAACAACGGTGCCGGGGCAGCAAGCGGCACTGGCAGCAGCGCCGCAACTGGCGCCGATTGAGCACCCAGGATCCCCAGACTCGACACTGGGACACCCAAAGTCAGAGATTTGAAAGAATGATAAGAAGTAGTAGAAGACAGTACCTGTGCTGGACCCTGCGCTGTAGCCATGTGAGGGGGAAAAAGCACAAAGGAGCGGCATAGACGACACAGAAGGTGTCACATGACCTGGCTGGCTCAACCGCTCCACCTGCAAGTCCACGGTTCCCAGGCCCAAAGGCCCTGGAGTCGGGGCTGCAGGCAAGGGTAGGTAGGAGAACCGCCCGGACCCATTGCTCCATAAGCGGTCCAATGATGAGGACTGCTCGCCGGAGACCCGCCCCGGGTGGTGGGAATGGACTCAGAGCTGAGGATCGCAGCTGCTAGGAACTGGGGCCACAGGAGACCCAGACGATGCTGGGGTCGGCCTCCTGTCCCCCGCCACTGGCGATCTCCGTGCAGACGTACCAGAGGGCGACCTCGAGTGGTACTGCTTCTTCTTCAACCAGTGGGACAAAGAAGAGCTTGATGCCAAGCGATGCTGGTTTCCCAACCGCGATCAGAAATGGGCCTACTTCCATTTGTGCTTTTGGGAGGACTGCCCTTCCTCCCAAGCACCAGACTGCCCGTGATCAGAATTCCCTCCGAAGAGGTTGGTGGACTGAACCCAGCCCTGCTGCTAAAACAGCTTTCAAGCAAAGTCTCCATACCATCACTGGCCTTGTTCATGGTCGACTCAGTCTAAGACGGGCTGAAGAAGACTTCCATTCTTAAATTAATCAAAACATGCTTTTTTAATAAATAAATGAACTATATCAGTCAACTACTGAACGACTATGCTGCTGTAGTACAGACGAGATGACTTGACACCCGGCGGGCAAGCGACGGCATCACTGAAGCACACTCAGCAGCGGGGAAAAAGAAACTGAGTAGGTTGGAGGGTTGAAATTGATATAGCCTATACAGTGCGAGCCAGCTGCGCATGCGCGGTCCTACATTCAAACATACGAAGAAGCCAGTAGAAGACCATTTGGTCTATCAAGTTGGCTCTTATTGCAGGACCCACAGCTTGAGCTAATGTCCTAGCCATCCCTCCCCACTCCTCCCATCTCTCCCTACCCATGATCCTTACCTTCCCCCTATGCCTATCCCAGCCTCTCAAAGCTGCCCACTGTCTGCAACGAAATGACCTCTTCCAACTGTCCACCACCCTCTCTGTGAAGAAGTGCTGCCTGACCTCCCTCCTAAACCTCACACCTTTCAGCTTAAGACTGTGCCCCTTTGTGTTATGGTTGTCACTCAGCTTAAAGAGACTCTCCTTATCAATCTATCTTATCTCTTTCAAGTACTTGAAAGTACCAATCTTGTCCCCTCTCACTCTCTCCTGTCCTCCAGGGAGTACATGTTCAGTGCCCTCAACCTCTCCTCGTATGCCTTACCCTGCTGACCTGCTATCATCTTTGTAGCCCTCCTCTGGATCTTCTCCAGCAGGTTAATGTCCTTTCTTGAGGTGTGGGCACCAATACTGAACTCCATAGTCTAGATGCGGCCTTACCAGTGTCCTGTACAAGGGCAGTATAACCTCCTCTCTCCTACTACTGATCCCGCTAGATATACATCCCAGCATCTTCTTTGCCTTTGCTGCTGCTTTCTTGCACTGCGTGGAATGTTTCTTGTCACTATTGATCATCACTCCTAGGCCCTTCTCCGCCTCTGATGCAGATACTCGGACTTCACCCAGGTAGTACTCTGTCCTGGAATTCTTGGCTCCAATATGCATAACTTTGCATTTCTTGGCATTGAAGAAAAACTGCCAGATCCTGAACCACCTCCCCAGCTTTTTCAGATCTTCCTGTAGGTCCTGTATCCATTCAGCTGTGTACACTCTCCCGCAGAGCTTGGTGTCATCTGCGAATGGGCACATATTGCCCTTAATGTCATCCCCAATGTCACTGATAAAACATTTAACAACAACGGCCCCAGCACTGAGCCCTGCGGGACTCCACTGGTTATCTCTCTGGTGCCAGATAACTCTCCCCCCAACTACCCTCTGGGTTCTGTCCCTCAGCCAGTTTTCCACCCATCTGGCCATCTTTTCCCCAACCCCAAGATCCGCCAACTCCCTAACTGGCCTTTTGTGGAGCACAGGGTCAAAGGCCTTGCTGAAGTCCAAGATAGAAGATGTCTACTGCTTGGCCCCTGTCTACTGTCTTAGTGACACAGTCAAAGAAGTCAATCAGAATCGTTTGACACGATCCTCCCCCCAATGAACCCATGCTGCCTCGCATCCTGGAGACCATGCTCCTTTAGATATTCTACCGACCTTTCCTTTAGTATGGTCTCCTTGAGCTTGCCCACAATGGAGGTCAGACTGACTGGTCTGTAATTCCCTGGGTCATCCTTGGTACCACTTCTGTGGGGGGCAATACATGTGCTGCTCTCCAGTCCTGTGATACACACCTGACTCTAGTGAACTATTAAATAGGTTCTGCCAGTGGCCCTGCCAGCTCCTCAGCCAGTTCCTTTAGTAACCCTGGATGTACTCTGTCCAGACCTAGTGATCTGTCCACCTTCAATGCCAGCAGCCCCTCACTCACGCTATCTCCTCTATCACATGTGTCCCCCCCCGCTCCATCCTTCTCCCTGAAGACGTAACAGAAGTATTCATTTAGTATCTCTGCTTTTCCCCCATTATCCTCCACCCACTCCACCCCTTTCTTAAGGCTAACGATCTCATCCTTCTTGTTCCTTTTCTCACTTATACAGCAAAAGAAAGCCTTCTTCCCCTTCTTAAGTCCTTCAGCTATCTGCAGCTCCTTCTGTGCATTTGCTCGCTGGACTTCCTTACTTGCCTCGCTTCCCAGCCTTAGGTAATTTTCCCTATCCATCTCTCTTCCTGGTCTTCCTGAATTTTCTAAAGGCGAACCTCTTTTCCCTTACTGGCTGGGTAACCCCAGAACTGAACCAGCTGAGCGCTTTGGCCCTTGTGTTCTTCCCCCTGAGCCTATCGCACTCATCTGTGGCAACCAGTATTCCTTCCTTAATGAAGGACCACATTTGGTCCACCCCCATATCTGCTCTGATGCCTGCCAGATGGCTCCTTAGCACTTCACCCATTTTCCTGAAATCCAAGATTTTGGTCTTAGTTGGGATGCTTTCCCTGCTCATATCCAACTGGAACCACACTGTGCAATGGTCACTTCCAACCAGTGGCTCCCTGACCATTATTTCCTGTACATGCTCCCAATCTGTGAGCACCAGATCAAGAATTGCCTCAGCACTTGTTGGTTCAGTGACGTCCTGAGTCAGGAACCCACTCTGCAGTCCTTCCAGGATCACCTAACTCCTAGCACGTTGTGGAGGGTATGCACCAGTCCACCTTGGGCAGGTTGAAGTACCCCACAATTACCACCTCTCCTATGCTGGCGCTGGCCCTCCTGAAGATTTTTGGCTCCTGCTGGGTCCTAGCACCTCCAATGTAGTCCCACTAGTGTGAATGAGTGGTGGAGACTTTATGTCCAGGAAGATCAGCGAAAACACCTTGTAAAAACCCAAGGCGCTGAGGAAAGCCCAAAGGGCAGGACTCTGAACTGGTAGTGTTGACCCAGTGCCACAAAGCAGAGATACTTGTGGTGATTTGGATGAACTGGAATGTGCTGGTAGGCGTCCTGCATGTCTAGGAAATGCCAGCCAGTCATATTGGTGGAGGAGAGGAAGCAAGGTTTTCATGGAGATCATCCTGAATTTCTCTCTGAACAGATACCTGTTTAACTTTCTAAGGTCTAGATTGGGCGCATGTCACCCAATTTCTTCGTAAACAGAAAGTAATGGGAGTAGAAACCTGTGTTTCATTCCACCCAGGGAACCACTTCTACTGCCCTGTTTTCGAGTAGGCCCCTAATCTCAGTAGTAAGAAGGTCTGACTGAGTAGAGGACAGATTGAGTAGTCATCTGGGTGGAATGTCCGGGGTAGCTGCAAAACTGAGTGAGTAGCCCTCCGAATAATCCGGAGGATCCATTTGTCCATAGTGATGGACTTCCACTGGTCATAAAACAGTCAGATGCCCCCAATGGGTGTCCACCTTGGGCAACCAAGGTGGGACCGGGGCCAGATTTTCAGAGGGTGGCACTGGGCGCTTTCGGGACCTGTAACTTTTGCGGCTGAGGAGTTTGATTGCTATCAAAGGCTCCTCAGCCTTTACCTTGAAAGGACTGCCTGTTACGAAACTGCTGATGATTCCCATCCCCTTTGAGGAGTTGCAGGAGCCAGCCTGTCTTTTTTAATAGCAGTCCTGGTTTTCTGAGTGGCTTCCAGTGCTTGCTCAACCTGGGGGCTGAACAGGTAAGCACCGTCAAAGGGGACATTCATCACCTGCTGTTCAGCATCTGGCGACAAGCCTGCTGTCCTGAGCCAGAAGTGCCGCCTGATACAGATCCCAGTGGCAGCTGCCCTAGCCGCAGTGTCATAGGCATCCATAGAAGCTTTAAGTTGATGATTACTGGACTCTATGCCCCTGATAATAGTCTGAAAAAGCTATATGTTAGTGTCAGACTCTGGGAGGTTCTTGACTACTGATTTAAAAGTGTTCCACAGGGTGTACTCATACTGAGAGTAATGGCCCTGGTAACTAGCAATATGCATGCCCAAGGTTGCGGCTGCGAATGCCCATTTCCCCAAAGTGTCAATCTTGCAAAATTCCTTATTTATAGGCCGTGCTGTCAACTCCTGAAGGAGGACGGCTTTATCGTTCTCTGCAAGCACTACTAGAGCATCCGCAATAGGCTGCGATACCAGGAAGGGTCTTTCCTTGGGAGAAGTGCATTTCCTGTCTATGGCCTTAGCCACAGATGGAATATGCACTGGCCTGGCCTACACTGCTTCAGACAGAGTCTCAAAAGAGGGGGGCACAGGAGGTGTAAGATTTGTAGGAATATTAGGAACAGGAAGAAACTCAAGGCGCACGAGTCTCCCTGGGTACACCGCGGAGGTTTGAAGGGCTAGTGTGGAACCCATATTCTGAAGGAAGGAGTGAAAGGAAAGGTCCTCGACCACAGGTACAGCTGAGACAGAAGGTTTACTTTCCAGGTCACAGACCAAGTCATCCTCAGTACTGTCAGACAAAATCAGGTCAGGATCAGATTCATCAAGTTCTATTTCTACCCACAAAAGGTCAAGAGCTAGTCCTGCTAGATCGAAGCCTGGAACAGGCGAAGGGAACAGTGGAGGCATCGGTGTCGAGGAACTTGGCACCGAACGTGTCACTGAAAAGTACAATTACGTAAGAACTTACCGTAACAGTAGATCTTTGAGAGAGGCTCTTGCAGTAGGTAATTACAAATAGGACTGATGCTGGCAGGCATCAGGACCCCATGGAAACATTTCTAGCTTGCAGTCTCTGGAGGGGACCGCCCCACGTCAGGTGACCGACGTCATGTGGCATCAGTATAAAGAGGAGGTCCCCCATGCCCGCCTTCCAGTTCTTTCCCACAAAAGGCAAGACGAGAGAGAAGAAAAAATTACTTACCTTAGTAATTATGTTTCTTCTAGTGGAGTCTTGCTGTATTCTGACAAGTGCAGTTAGCCCCAGCCTTTAAACTGCCCCGGAGAACAATGGGTTAACTTTTCTATGCAAGGCATAGAATGTTGATCTCGAGCTCGGTTGATGTCTCTGCCTGTTATATTTTGAACTGCAACCATCAGACCTTTACGAGCAAAAACTCACTAAGTGTTCTGTGTGGAAACTGTAAAATTTCTACTAGCCAACTGGCAGAAAAATAATCTTTTGGGTTCCCAAGGGAAGACTCTAGTCAGGAAACCCAAAACACAAAAAACAATTAAAATTGAAATAACATATCACCCCATGAGTAAGAAAGGGTGTAAGGGGGCACCCCTGGGGTGCCAACACTGCGCCTGCCCACCCACATCAAAAAAAAAATCCAGGTTCTGAGAGGGGAGGCGGGGGGCGGGGGGGTCAGAATACAGCAAGACTCCACTAGAAGAATTACTTCACAGAACGGGTGATGGACAAGTGGAACACCCTGCCAGAGGAAGTGGTGGGGGCTGAAACAATCACAGGATTTAAGAATGCATGCGATAGACATAAAGGAATTCTGGAGGTCAGGGGTAAGGGGCAACAGACTTCCTGGAAAACATAAACTGAACTTACAAACTTAAATGGGCAGGCTGGGTGGGCCATAGGCCCTTATCTGCCGACACTGTCTATGTATCTATGTATGTAGAAGAAACATAATTACTATGGTGAGAAATTTTTTCTTCAAACAACATGAAGTATTGCTGTATTCTGACAAATGCAGACTACCAAGCAGTACCTCCATGGAGGAGGGACAGAATCTACGTTGGGAATAGGCTCTGAAGTACTGCTGTGTCAAACCGAGTATCACTCCTAGCCTGGATATCCAGAGAGTAATGCCTGGTAAAGGTATGTACTGTTTTCCAGGTGGCAGCTTGACAGATTTTTAAGAGAGGGATATCCCTGGCAGCATCCAGGGAAGCAGCTGTACCTCTTGTAGAGTGAGCCCTCAGGCCTGAGGGTGGAATCTTTCCCAGTTTCTCATAACAGAATTGTATACAAGACACAATCCACCTAGCAATAGTTCTCTTGGTGGCAGGTTTGCCCTTTCCTACCTCTCCATAAGTGAAGAACAACTGGAGGGAATCAAACCTGTGACCCTTGGTACGCTCTATGTAGTAGCTAAGGGCTCTTTTAACATCCAAACTGTGTAGTCTCCTCTCCCCTGATGAAGAATGATCAGTGAAGTAAACAGGGCGAGACAGACTGATTCAGGTGGAAATCTGAAACCACTTTAGGAAAGAACTTTCTGTTAGTTCTAAGAACCACTTTATCTCTGTGAAGAGAGATGAAATCAGGTTCCACTGACAGGGCCTGCAATTCACTGATACGTCTAGCAGAAGTAATGGCTACCAAAAACACAGTTTTCCAAGTCAAGTACTTAAGCTCTGCTGAGGACAAAGGCTCAAAAGGGGGTTGCATAAACTGAGCAATGCAAACATTAAGATCCCAAGAAGGAGCAGGACCCCTAAAGGAGGGATTGGTATGAAGCAATCCCTTGAAAAACTTACAGAATACAGGGTGGGATGACAGTGAGGAAGACTTACCTACTAACAGGAAAGCAGAAACAGCAGACAAGTGTACCCTGAGAGTAGCTGTTCTGAGACCCAGGCTATTAAGATGGACCATATAATCCAGAACTGTAGGCAATTCAGCAGTATCTGGGGAGATATGCCTCTTGGAACACCAAATGCTGAATCTCTTCCATTTGGAGTTATGTCTTTCTGGTGGAAGGCTTTCGAGAAGCTTTGAGAATATCCAGAACTCCCTGAGACGCATGCAAATCTGCAAACTCTAACTCTTCAAGAGCCATGCCTTGAGATTGAGAGACTGAAGATCGGGGTACCAAATCCTCCCCTGAGAGGAGGTTAACAGGCTGTAATTCCTGGGAAGAGACAGGGCAAGATGGACCGCTAGGGTCAGCAACAAGAGGTACCATGGCTGCCTGGCCCAGTCTGGAGAAATGAGAATCACTTTGCAAGGTTGTGACCTTATTTTGACTAACACTCTGAACAGGAGAGGGGAGGGGGGAAAAGCATACAGAAATTTCCCTTCCCTGTTCAGAATCGGAGCATCCAGGGGGACCGAGCCCAATACTGGGGGCCTGCAACAAAAGAAAGGAAGTTGGTGACTGTCTGGGGCTGCAAAAAGATCTATCTCTGGAGAGCCCCATCTTGAAAAAAATCACCTTCAATACCAGAGGATCCAGGGCCCACTTGTGATGGCCCTGAGATATTCTGCTCAGTGCATCTGCTAGGACATTGTCCTTCCTTGGAAAGTGAACTGCTATCAGAGAGGTTTGCAGGGAATAAGCCAGGGACCACAACTTCATTGCTTCTGTGCACAAGGCCGTAGACCGAGTGCCTCCTTGCTTGTTGATGTACCACATGGTGATGGTGGTGTCTGTTCTGACCTGAGCCACCTTGTTCTGTACTGACTGGGAAAAAGCTTGCAGCGCCAGAAACACTGCCGTGAGCTCGAGGAGACTGATGTGTAGAAGAGATTCCTGAGGAGACCACAGTCCCTGGCTGGTGAGGTCCCCCAAATGGACTCCCCAGCCCAGCAGGGAAGCATCTGTGGTAAGGACCACTGAATGAGACTGAGTGGCAAATGGAACCCCTTGCCTCAAATTGTCCTGATCCTGCCACCATTGCAGGGCTTGGATCAGAGTTCAAGTCACTGGGATTAGTTTGGTAAGGGAATCCTTTCTTTGGGACCAAAAAGCTCTCAAGTGGAACTGAATGTCCCTCATCTGGAATCTTGCACCTTGGACCACTGCTGTAGAAGCTGCCATGTGGCCCAAGAGCTGAAGGAAATGCCTTGCTGGTCGAGACACCTGAAGGCTGAATGAAGAAGCCAGCTCCATGAGAGCTCTTGCCCTTTCCAGGGGAAGGAAGGCTCTTGCTTTTACCATATCCAGCTCTGCCCCATGAAGGTGAGGAGCTGCACTGGTTCGAGAACTGACTTTGGTAGGTTGAGAAGAAATCCTAAAGAAGTGAGCACTTGCTGGGTCACTTGCAGGTCTGACTTGACTTGGCCTGGAGACTGGCCCACTATGAGCCAGTCGTCCAAATATGGAAAAATGGAAATCGTTTGTCTTCTTAGGAAGGCAACAACTACTGCCAGGCACTTTGTGAAAACCCTTGGAGCTGAGGTTAGGCAAAAGGGCATTGCTCTGAACTGACAGTGGCCTGAGGGCAACTTGAACCTGAAGTACTTTCTGCGGGAGCACCTGATGGGAATGTGAAAGTAGGAATCTTTGAGGTCCAGGGAGGCTAGCCAGTCCCCTGGCCTTAGAGAGGGAAGGATAATTCCCAGAGTTATCATCTTGAACTTTGGCTTTAGAAGATGTTTGCTCAGATATCTTAAGTCCAGGATGGGTCACCACTCTCCTGTCTTTTTGGGGGTCAGGAAGTACCTGGAGTACAGTCCTTTGCCCCACCATAGGGTAGGTACTCTCTCTATAGCTCTTAAAGCTAGGAGAGAAGAAACCTCTGCCTCTAGGGCAAGGGTTTCCGAAAGATCTGCAGGTGGAAAAGATCTGGCTCTCATCTTTGGAAATATTCTGAAGCTGAGAACCAGTCCCTGGCTTACTACTTCGAGGACCCACTTGTCTGATGTAATAGACATCCAGTCCTGGACAAAGTAAGCCAGCCTGCCCCCTACTGGGATAAAAGAGTCGACCCGGGCAGACCCATCAGGGTGTCTGCTTGGCAGGGGCTTTAGGCTGAGGGGTGGATGCAGGCCTGCTCATCCCCCTTCTGCCTCTCCCTCTGAAGAACCCTCTCTGCGAAAAGGAAGAAGAGGCCTGTGCTTGGTAAAAAGGCCTTTGAAAAGGCCTGCCCCTGCCCCTAGACTGCTGCCTTTGAGGAGTTGCCTGCCTTTTCTTGGCCTGAGCACTCCTGTAAGTGGTCCTGTACTCATCCATTTTCTTCATGTAATTCTCTGTCTGCTCAACAAACAGAGAATTACCCACTACAGGAAAATCCATGGCCTTAGCCTGGGAATCCTGTGAGAGGCCAGTACATCTGAGCCAAGCCATCCTCCAAAGAGCTACAGATGTAGCCATGACTCTTGATGACACATCACTGGAGTCCACAGCAGCATGAAACGGAACTTTTGATGCCTCAATCCCATCTGCAGCCACCTCCTCCAGCTCCTTGGCAAGCTGGGGGGAAGCCGGTTTAGCAAGTGCCAGTACAGTGTCCCACCTGGACTTCTGGTATCTGGCTGTATAGGCCATATAATTCGCCTGCCTGAGTCGCAAGGAAGATGCCATGTACTGCTTTTTTGCCATGGCATCAATCTTCCTGGAGTCCTTGTCTGGGGGGGTGTGATGCCAAGGGAATGTTTGCCTTATTGCAGGCAGCAGCCTGTACAACCCCAACATGGCTGCACTGCTGATAAAGGAACTCAGTATCTGAGCCTGAAAGTGTATACCTCTTGTCCATTCTTCTATCCACAGGAGGTAGGGAATTGGGAGACTTAAGAATTTTTTGTGTCTGTTTCCCAAAAGATTTGTGGAGGAGAACAGACAGTCTCCTGGACTCTGGGATGTCCATCATCTCTACATAGTCAGGTTCCTTCTGATCCTCCACTGCCTCCTCCATAGGAAGCTGGAGGGTTTCAGCCACATTTCTGTAAAACAAAGTGGAAAGGGGACTCAGAAAGCCTAGGAGGAGAAACACCTGAAGATCTATCTGGGGAGATGTCCAGATTAAAAGGCACATCTAGACATTCACCATCACCATATTCATCTTCCAGCTCTCCTTCCTCCTCAAACTCCGGTTCATAAAATTCTTCCAGGGTATAATCGTGAACAGGGGGAACCGACCAAACCGAGCCCCTGCCAAAAGGTGCCGGATCAGTCGGAACCGGGAGAAGCGATTCCACAATACGAATCGCTTTGGCTATTTCTTGGGCTGTCGGAATATGAGATTCTGGATCCGAACTGGACGATTTTTCTTTGCGTTTCTTTTTTGCCGGAACTGACCCCTTGGGATCGGATCTCCTTTAGCCCGAAGAAGTATCGCCCTGGTCAGAGGGCACTCCTTCTGGTTCGGTTGGAACCGAACCAGGCTGGCCTCCCTTTCCCTCAGTCTACCTAGTCTCTTTTCAAGGGTAGATTTGGGAAAATGTTTACAAATTTGGCAGTCTGAATCGAGGTGGTCAAACCCCAGACAATAAACACAGGTGGTGTGGGGGATCGGCCTTAGCAAAGACCTCCCCACACTCACTGCAGTGTTGAAACCCAGTGGGCCCGTTGTTTTTCTTGGGTTTCTCAGACATGGCCAACCTAACCAAATTTACCCTTTTTTCGGCAACCGCCAGGCAAGACTCCCCTATCAGTTCCTGACCGTGTCACGGGTCTTGGAAAAAAACATACTAAAACCCAGTTTTTTTTAGAACCAATACGGACCGGTGACCACAAACTAAAGTAAGATACAAAAATTACCTGAATGATCAGTTCAGCCGAACTGATCCACACTTTTTACAATTTCTAGTACTCACAGTACCACAGACACAGACTTGAACAGACTATGCGGAAACTAAATTTCGGTACAAAACGGACCGAAAACCGACACTTCAACCGACTTCGAACTGAGCTGCAGAAGAAATCTCCGGAGCGACTGTTCAGTGAGGTGGAGTAAAGAATCTGACAGTTGCAGTTCAAAATACAACAGGCAGAGACATCAACAGAGCTCGAGATCAACACAGAAAAGTTAACTCCTTGTTCTCCAGGGCAGTTTAAAGGCTGGGGCTAACTGCACTTGTCAGAATACAGCAAGACTTCATGTTGTTTGAAGTAGATATTTCCCATCCTGGAAAAGGAGCTGAAAAGTTTAGGGGGATGGAGGGTGGGAAGGTATTACCTATTGCAACAGCCTCTCTCGAAGATCTACTGTTATGGTAAGTTCTTTCGTAACTGTACTATCTTACTTCGAGAGGGCTCTTGCAGTAGATAATTACATATAGGACTGAGTCCCAAGCAGTCTGGAACAAGAAGAAGCAAATGGGAGGATGAAAACTACCCAAAAGTAGACCCTCTGGCTGCGAAGGTCTTAGGAAGAAGACCTTGCAAAACAGCCAACCCAAAGCCCGCTCTATGGCGAGAGGCAATGTCCAAACTGTAATGTTTCATAAAGGTATGGACAGAAGTCCAAGTAGTGGCTGCACAGATGTCTGCTGCTGACACATTCTTGAAACAAGCAGCAGAGGCAGCGACCCCCCTGCTGGAGTGGCCTCTGACCTGATCCGGCAGGGTCTTATTATACTTGTTATAACAGAAAGTGACACAATAAGCCAACCATTTAGATAGGTATTGCTCAGAGACAGCACTGCCTTCTCTTTGACGAGCAAAGGAGACAAACAGTTGCTCAGTCTTTATGAGATCCTTCGTCCTGGTGGTGTAGTATCTCAGAATTTGGTGAACATCCAGAGTATGCAAGAGGTACTCCCCTTGACTGGAGTGCTGCGTAAAGAAAGCAGGCAACTGGATTGATTCAGCGTATATTACGCTACCACCTTGGGGAGAAACTTAGGGTTTGTACGCAGAGCCACACGTTCCTTGTGAAAAATCAAATATGGGATTTTACACATCAGGGCCTGAAGCTCGGAAATCCTTTGAGCAGAAGTAATGGCCACAGGGAAGAGGGTCTTCCACGAGAGGAACTTCAGATCTGCTGATGCTGCCGGCTCGAAAGAAGGCAGAGTCAGCTTCTCAAGGGTAAAATTCAGATCCCAAGGAGGGGCAGGAGCCCGAATAGGGGGTATCAAGTGGAGGACCCCTCTAAGGAAGGTCTTGGAGAACTCCAGTTGCGTAAACGTCCTGTACCCAAAAGGAACATGGTAGGCAGAGATGGCCGCCATTTGAACCTTCAGAGAAGAACGACTAAGACCCAGATCAAAGAGGTGTCGTAAGTAATCCAAAAGCCACCCAACAGAGTACAACAAAGGCTTGAAATCTTTGGAAGCGGCCCAAATAGAGAACCATTTCAATTTCATGGCATAGGTAGATTTAGTGGATGGCTTTCTGGCTTCCATCAGAATCTCAGCCACCAGGGGGGATACCCTGAAACGGGCTTGAGATACGTTTGCAGGAGCCACGAGTGCAACTGAAGGGACTTGAGGCCAGAATGGACCAGGGTCCCCTGATCCTGGGTCAGCAAAGTTCGCGACAGAGGAAGAAGAAGCACAGGTTCCTCGGAGTACTGTTGCAGAACAGAGAACCAAACTTGCCTGGGCCAGAAAGGAGCGATGAGAATCATACGAGCTCCTTCCAAGCTGAGTTTCTTTAAGACCCTTGGGATCAAGGGGATCGGGGGAAGGCGTAGACGAATCTTCCCTTCCAGTCTAGAGACAGAGCATCCCTCCAAAAAATGCCGCACCCTGGAGCGAGCGAGCAGAAAGCGGGAAGTTTTGCATTGAGAGGAGATGCAAACAGGTCTACCTGAGGGGTTCCCCAGCATAGAAAAATGTTGTTTGCTACCCCCTAGTCTAGTTCCCACTCGTAAGCATGAGCAGACGACCGACTGAGGTGGTCTGCCAACGTGTTCTCGACTCCAGGGACGTGAATGGCCGTGAGGTGAAGGTTGTGCTGCACTGCCCATTCCCAAACCCGCATCGCTTCCCTGCAGAGAGGGTAGGAACGAGTTCCTCCCTGTTTGTTGATGTACCAGACCACACACGTTGTCCGGCCGGACAGCCAGATGCCCGGGAAGCAGATAAAGATGCAGAGCCTGAAGAGCATACAGCACGGCCCAAAGCTCGAGCACATTGATGTGGAGAGATTTTTTGAGCTAGGACCAGGAGCCCTGGGTCCTGTGAGGCTCGAGATGGGCTCCCCAACCTTCTCCCGAGGCGTCTGTGATGAGCGTCTGGGGAGAAAGGCAGAAGGAAACACCCTGGCAAAGGGTCTCCTGAACTGCCCACCACTGCAAGTCCTGAGCCATAGGGTTGGAGACCAGAACTAGTTTATCTAGGTCGTCCACCAGCTGATCCCACTGAGACCAAAAGGTCCACTGAGAGATTCTCATGTGGAGCCGAGCACGAGGGACTGTCAGAATACCAGCCGCCATGAGCCCGAAGAGGCAAAGGACTGACCTGGCACTGACCCGCCTGCGGCTGGACAGCAGGTTGATCTGAGCCTGGATTGAGAGCACCCTGTCCAGTAGCAGAAAAGCTGTGCCGGAGGTCATGTCCAGGATTGCCCCGATACACTGGAGCCTCTCGAACGGGATCAGGTGGGACTTGGCCTGGTTGACGGTAACACCCAGGCAGGCAAAAACCTGCAGGGGAGGGATCGGACTGGAGACCAGGGCATGCCTGGCCCTAGTGGCAGCTGGAGACTGGCACACTTGCTCCATAGATAGGGGGCAGAGACGGAGTAGACGCCTGGTGTGCCACGTGCGGAAGCGGCGCAGCTTGGACATTGGCATTACTGCACGCAGAGTCCTACACTCGGGGATGGGGAGCAAAACCGAAGGCAGAAAAAACCGACAGACCGGCGAGATGATACTGGCCCTCTGCAGGTGCTGCACTCAGCCAGCTGGCAACTCAAAGCCATGAGGTGAGCACCAGTGGACGCTGGAGTGATGGGACTGGTGGAAGGGGGCCGTTCGGCGGAGGGGAGATAATTAAAAAAAAAAAAAAAAAGGTCAGACCTAGAAGAAAAGGGGGAGAAAAAGGCCCCTGCATAGAAAACTAACTGGTGAGGGGGTAAGGCATGTGTACCTGGTGTTGGTACCCAGAAGGGAAAAATTTCTGTTCACAGCATTGAATGCACATCCTGTCCTGACTGCCTGAGCCACGGCCCTGCAGCTCCAAGACCCGAGGGTCCCGGAACTGGGTCCACAGGCAAGGGCAACCAAGACAGACGCTAAACTCACTGCTCCAGAAGAGCGACCCCATGGTGAAACTGCTCACTGGAAACCCCAGAGGACAGAGAAGGACTCCGATGTAGGGAATTCCGGCTGCGAAGTGAAGACCACCAGGGACCCGGGGGGGGGGGAGTCGGTGTGGCTCTACTGCTCCTCACTACCGAAGGCTCCCTTGCAGACCTACCAGAGGGCGACTGTGAGTGGTACCGTCTCTTCTTCTGGCAGGAAGAAGAACTCTAAGTCGAATGGTGCCAGGTCACCAACCAGGATCGGGCCCGTTTCTTTTTGTGCTTTTGGAAGGGCTGTCCCTTTCCAGAGCATTGGACTGCCCATAGTCGGACCCCCCCCCCCCGAAAAGGGTGGCGCACCGAACACAGCCCCACTGCCAGAACAACTTTCCAGCAAAGTCTCCCCACCGTCACCGATATTGTCCATGGTTGACTCCGTCGATGGCAGGCTGAGAGATTGCCTTTTTTTCAGAAAGAAAAAATTACTCACCTGTAGTAACCTTGTTTCTTCAAAGGGAATCTACTAATATTATTACTCTTGCAGTGCTCCCTTAAGCCAACACTGCCACACAGAGAACAGAAGGCTATGCTAATCATGGAATGTTTAGCTTGTGCATCTATTTTCAAACTGCCCAGTGTCAACTGCCTATATTCTACCTGAGATTTCTTAAGAAGCATGCAAAGAAGCCATAACAACATGTGAATCACTAAATAATTATAGAAAAATAATGCCCAACTGGGCAAATAACATTAACCAAAGGACTAGTATAAACAAATGTCCCCCTTTTTCTCTCTAAAGTCAGATATGCCTTTAGAAAAGAACCTACAAGTTAAGACATTATTAGAAGGTGCCATCAGGTGGCATACCACTCCAACAATACATCTTATTAGCTGTGGAGAGGATATTTCTTGTTACTGATTCTGAAAGGGAAGGCAAGGGAGGGGAGTAATTTATTTATTTTTATTTATTGATGAATTATCGGAAGACCTTTGAGAGTGAGCTCTTTTACAAGGGTTCCACGTCAGGGTGGGCAAATAATACAAAACACCAATACAGTAGTTACAGATCAGAACAAATACAGTTGTTACAGGATTTAGCACAAATACAGTAGTTACAGATTTCAGAACAAATACATTTATTACTGGGTTCAGCACATTAGGCAGTTAAAGAGTACTATATGAGATTTATTGGCAAGTAGTGGAAAACAAATCTATCGTTAGAGGAATTTGGTTATGTCTTGGAAGATTCTAGGGGTGGCTCAACCCTAGAAACCTCGAGAGGTCTACTGATAGACTATGATTGATTGAAAGGTGTGTGTGTGTGTGTGGGTGGGGGGTTGTGACAGTTTTTGTGGACGACCCCCCCCCATCACCACTAGACACTCCTCTCTACTCTGGACCCTATTTCTAAAAAAAATCTACTACAGTAGTACTTGTCTTCTCTATAGGTCTCCCTTGACTTTTTTTTTTTCACCTTTCTACCACAATGGGGTGGCCTCCTATTGTGGTATTCTTCTCTTTTCTAACCCGCTAATTTTCTACTTTTTGTCTAGGTGGTGATACTGTAGAGGCTGACCTAGCTACCTGTTTTGGCTAAATGAATACTGGGAAGTATTCAAATTAAGCCACATCCCTTTCAGTTTTTAAAAGGGAAGCTTGGAAAACAATTCATACTGTTTAAGTAAAATCCAGTAAAGCAAAGCCTGGTTGGAAAATAGAAAAGGGGTGGTTGCTTTGCACCACTTGATAAATGCATTCAAATTCCCAAACAGACCCTGTTAATTATGTGCACATTTCTCATCAGCACTTTTCCCTTGCCTTATACCTCCCATATCTGTACCGCTAATGTGGTGCTGTTCACTTGTTTAGGGCTTAAATTGTATTGCATGCAGACTAACACTTCCGGAGGCTTTTGGGGCTTAAAACTAAAGTAAAATTCTTCTTGGAAATAAGCCAGTGTACTGCAGTTGTTAGTTTATGTTAAAGCTCTAGTAGGAACTGCTTCAGGACACACTTAATATATGTTTTGTTTTCAAGTTAATTTAAGCAAGAAATCAAGGCGGTACCTGTATGCTCTTGAGGCCTACTCAGATGTGCCCTTGATGCCTGCTCAGATGAAAATGAGTTTCCTTAAGGACTGCAGACCCCCTAGTGGACTATATTATACATTTATGGTGATGTCATGATTTGGAGGCGGAGACAAGGGTCATTATTGCTTATTCATCTCTATTTTTTTCTCCTATGAATAATGTTATTTTATAGTTTGTAAAGATTATTGCAGTACTCTTCAAGTGTGATAGATCTAGCAGAGTCTGAAGCCCCACTTCCTGTATTAGTATAGGATTATTCTCTGTATTAGATTGGGGGCAGATCACATGATTGATGATGTCACGGTTTTCAGTATATAAAAAGACTTGGACTCAGTATGTGGTCAGATAGGTTGTGGAGCACAGATGATGGTGGTCATGCTGAGAGGGAGCCAGTGCCACTCTGTGACATTTTTTTTTTTTTCTTCAGAGAAGCGTATCTGAAGCTATTTCTTTTGGAATTAAGTTTATTTGCTTGTTTTCCTGAAGTTTTCTTTATTTTGTTTGCTTTAATAAAAGTCACTACATCAATTGGTGTAGTTTTAAGAGAAAACTTGTGTCAAGTGTTGTCACTACCCACACCCGTTCACAGGGGGCTGTACGCAGAGCCTGAAAGGAGGACTAGTACCTTACTAGTGCTCCTGGCTAGGCTAGGATGAGGGCACGTTTTCTCGGTGTCAGTGCTGGGTTTAACGGTGGGTGTGGGTTAGTTAGTCTTTCAGGTTTGGCCTGAGGAACATGTGCATTGTGAGCTAGACTGTAGGTGCTGTTTGAGGCCTGTTTTGAACTGTGGCAGGCTGTGTGTTTGTAGTTTCTGTGGGAGTTAACCGCAGATGGTGAGGAGTGGGGTAAGGTACCCTTCTCCAGCCCCTCCTCCAACATGTCAAAAAGGGGATCCAACAATAGTGGGCAGAAGGTTTTGATCAAATCAACTGGGATCCCGTAAGGACCTGGAGCTTCCCCCCTTTTAAAGATGCTATTGCAGCCCGTAGTTCCTGCTTAGATAATGGGACTTCCAGCAGTTTTGTGTCTTCGGTTCATAATTTAGTCAACGGAGCTTGACTGCAGAATGAGGCAACCTCTCCCTTTGTTGGAAGACATTCAGATTAGTATAATTCTTTACAGAATTGCACAAACTCGTTACCTATGCTACCAGTGTCACGCACCAGCCCCCACCCCCCCGCTCAGCCTCCCTCCGTTTGATCTGTCAGGCAAGGAAATGACCCCCACGGTCACCAAAGTAGGCCTCTGCATCTGCAATTATTACAGTGCATTCCAACCTAGCACTGTTGAGTGTGTTAAATCTGTAATGCAAACGCTGGATTATGCGATAAATGCTCTCTGATGGTTTGCTCTTATGAGCAGACTCACAAGCTGCAAATTTTATTCTAAGGAGGGATAGCTCCTGCTCTCTCTTTTTTTTACAGTGGGAGGCATAATAGATGGTTTGGCCCCTAATATAAGCTTTTAGTGCCTCCCACCTGATACCATGGGAAGTGTCCCCTCTAATACTATGCAACAAGAATTCCTGAATGCTGCCCTTCATAAATGCCACATATTGGGGCTCCTTCAGAAGGAGCAGATCAAGCCTCCAGATTTGTGAAGAGGAGAATGTTCCCAAGGGGAGCAGCAGAAGGGAATGAGGGGCGTGGTCAGATATGAGTATGGGATGGTACATCACATCCCCAATCCTAGCCCACAGAGTGGGGGAGGCCAACAACCTATCTATCCTGGCATAAGACTGGTGAGAGTCTGAGTAGAAACCGTCATTCCTGTCTGAGGGATGATAATGACGCCATACGTCCACAAGGCACGCTTCGGTCTGAATCCGCTCCAGGGCCCTGGCATTGCGAGACATAGGCACCAAAGTGGTTTTAGGGCAGTCCAATACCATGTCAAGCACACAGTTGTAGTCTCCTCCCAATATCCAGGGGCCCTTCCACCTTGCTAAGTCCACTGCTAACCTTTGAAAAAAGCCTGGATCTTCTACACTGGGAGCGTAGACAGAACACAGCAGTAGTGTTTCCCCACCGTCACATGGACGCTGGCAAGGGCATATCAACCGCAAGAGTCCACAAAAGAGTCGACAACCTCCACCAAATTGCCCCTTGGTATCCAGATTGATGCACCCCTAGCTTTGGATGAGAAGGAGGAAGATACCCACGTTCCCCCATAAGAGAGGCAGTCTTATGTGCCTCATTGTGGGAAAAATGGGTCTCTCACAAAAGTATAACGTTTCCCTACATCCAACGCACCTCGGTCTGTATCCTCCTGCGTTTGAGAATCAACTTCAGCCCATTAATGTTCCATGTGACTACCTTAAGTCGAGAAGACATTATTGCAGTGTATTACAATTCTACCTGCTCCAGAGCTGAAGTGTGTATGTCCAGAACCAACCATTTTAACTTTTCTAACAAACAGCTTAACCCTCAAACTTATAAGAAAACCCTCCTCTCTAGCTTCAAAACTAACACCCTCCATTGCGTACACCACAGGGAGTGACAGAACCAGCCAGGACGCTCGTGCAGAGAGTATGTTACAGACTCAAAAGACTCTCCCTGAACAGCCCCAGACTGAAACCTGCCACCCATTAAGCACACCCACCCAACAACACTCCGCTGCACACAATGAGACAAGGTAAAAAAACTCCGCCCTACCAGCCCCGATAACTCCCGAACACACTGCAGAACCAAATCACTCCACCGGGAAAAACAGCACCAAAAGAACCCCCCCCCCCAAAACAACAGCAATTGGCAGAAAATATTGATGTGTATAACTATATTGTGAAGGGCAAAATATTATAACAACTATCAGTCATTCTAGCTTCTAGTCCAAGTGAGAGAGGAATTCTAATGTGAGCATCTCATTGAAGACGAAATACACGATCCTCTTAGAAGCTGTCCATCTGCAAAAACGGTAAAAGAAAAAAGAGGATCCTATAATCTCAATATTACAGCACGCTGGCCCGTCGGTACCCATGTCCCTAGACATGGTTGGGAAATACAGGTTACTCATCTGTAACAGGAGTTCTAGGAATGGTATATGTTGTTCATCCACACTTACTGGCAGGTTCCTTGCCGCTTTACATCTTACCGGAAGGTCTTCAAGCTGGCTCCTCCCACCCACCTGGGTGGTAAAACACTCGGCTCTGATCCATGACGCTAGATCTAGCCCGCTGGAAGCCAGGTTGCGCGTCGAAGCCAGGGAGGTTGGTGGGTTAGGGATCAACAACATATACCATTCCTAGAACCGCTTACAGGTAAGTAACCTGTATTTCTAGGGACATGGATATGTTGTTCAATCCACACTTACTGGTGACTCCTAGCTGTTCTCCGGGAGGAGGGAGGCAAGGCACGCACCCCCTACTTGGGAAATAAGGACCGGAGAACCGAGGTCCCAAAACCAGCATCCCGGTGTGACTCAAGGTCGACGTGGTAGTGGGTAATGAAGGTGTGTGCTGACTTCCAGGTAGCAGCCCTGCAGATTTCCTGGATAGGGACGTCCCTGGAAGCAGCCACTGAAGCAGCGGTATGGCGGGTAGAATGAGCTCTTATCCCTCTGGGAGGCTCCATGCCCGCCAACCTATAGCAGAGATTTATGCAGGAGGTGACCCACCTACCTATCGTCTGCTTGGCTGCAGGTCTGCCAGGTGTGGCTTCAGCGTAGGTGACAAACAGCTGGCGAACCTCTCCCCGAACTTCAGCCGTCCGCTCCTTATAATAAGAGAGCGCACTTCTAGGGTCCAAAGTATGGAGCCTACATTTGGCCTCCGAGGTGTGATTGGGGTAGAACATCGGCAGAGTCAACACCTGGTTAAGGTGAAACTCCGACACCACCTTCGGAAGGAATTTCTGGTGGGGGCGCAGGACAACCTTGTCCCTGTGGAAGACCAGATAAGGAGACTCAATGGAAAGCGACTGGAGCTCTCCCATCCTTCTGGCTGATGTAATAGCCACCAAGAAGGCGGTCTTCCACGACAGGTGGGAGATATCGCACCTGTGCATCGGTTCGAATGGCTTGCCCATGAGCTTAGCCAATACCAGCAGTAGATCCCACGGAGGTGGAGGTTCTCGCACCGGAGGGGATATGTGATCAAGGCCTTTGAAAAAGCACCCGACCACCTTTTCCTGCGCCACCGACTACTTTCCAGCCCACGTCCGGTAAGGTATGTAGGTAGGTAAAATTTATTTTTATACAGGTAATACATGTCATTTGGACATAATCCAGTTTACAAGACAGACCTGTGTAAATTCCTAACTGAGATGGCTGCCAGGTGCACCTTAAGGGTCGTCAACCGAAGCCCTTGCTGAGAAAGGGACCATAGGTAGTCCAGAATGCTGGCCAAGGAACAGGAGGAGCGGTCCAACCCCTTATCCTGAAACCAAATGGAGAGTCTCTTCCATTTGAAGGCATAGCATTTTCTAGTCGACTCCTTACGGGATGCCTCAACAATGTTGAGGACCTCGTCGGAAAGACCCAAGGCCTGGAACTCTAGCCGCTCAGGAACCAGGCCATCATGTGCAGGGATTGAAGATCCGGGTGGAGTACCTTCCCCTGGTTGACTGAGATCAGGTCCGGGCGGGCTGGAAGCCGCCTCAGGAGCCTGGAGCCAAGGCTGAGGAGATCTGGATACCAGAACTGGCGGGGCCAGTCTCGGGCTACCAGAATCACCTGTGCCTTGTCCCTCCTCGCCTTGAGAAACACCTTGTGGATCAAGGGAAATGGGGCAAAGGCATAGAAGAGGCCCGGGGTCTACGGCCTCGAGAAGGCATCCCCTTGCAGTGAGCCCTGCTGAGTGGGGCGGGCATGCAACAGCCTCAGCTTCGCATTCTCCCTGGAGGCAAACAGGTCCACCTGAGGTGTGCCCCAGTGGGAGAACAGATCGTGTACTACCTCCAGCAGGAGAGACCACTCATGAGATGCAGCACCTATCCGGCTTAGGGCATCGGCCAGAGTGCTGGAGGGTCCTGCCACATGGATGGCTAGGAGATCCGCCTCCAGTCTGCTCACAAGAGACCAAGTGCGGAGAGCCTCCTTGCACAGAGGCAAGGAGTGCATACCGCACTGGCGGTTTAGGTAGTACATGGTCGTGGTGTTGTCCGTCTGGACCTGGACCACTTGACCCTGTACAAATGGAGCGAAGGCGGTGAGGGCTAGTTGGACTGCTCAAAGCTCCAGCAGGTTGATGTGGCATCGAGACTCCTGAGGGGACCAGAGGCCGTGCGCTCCGAGCTCCCCCAGATGGGCACCCCAACCCATCAGAGAGGCGTTGGTCGTTAGAGTGACCCCCGACTCTGGGTGGACAACGGGATACCCTCCTGCAGATGAGCCAGAACGATCCACCACTGGAGAGCGCTCCCCATCTCCTGGGTCACTATCACTGGCTGGTCCAGAGGACTAGGGCGCTGTGACCATTGGTGGGCCAGCCCCCACTGCAGGGGACGCAGTACTGCCAGCGGGCCCAACGGATTCGAGGATGTCAAGGAGAACCCTGAGGACAGGGCACAAGGCAGCTGCATGGTACATCAAACAGTCAAGATGGAAAACCGGAAGAAAACTCCCAGCGATGCAGCTGCCCTGAATGGGGTCCCAAGCCCCAGCCATACGGAGCCCCTGGCAAAGGGACAGCCTCCCTGCCTGCCTTCACCCAAGTGCCCCGAGGGAAACTCGGGACATCAGGAGGTGTCAGAAAAAAAGGCCTCCTAGAGGGAGGGAAGCAGTAATGAATGGTGAAGATATCTAGGAAGATCAAGAATTATGGTGAGTACGTAATTTTCATATTTTCCTGAGATCAAGCTACAATAACTGGCAAGGAATTTTTTCAGTGGTGAGACCAGGTTGATATTCGCTGTAATGGTTGATATTCGCTGTAACACCCAGCTGACACACGCTCAGCAAAACAGAGCGCAGCGCGAGCCCTCACAGTTGCTCTCCTGTCACCTACTCAAACAACCGCCACTGCCGACAAGTGAATACTTTCTCCGCAACCTCCTGCCATAAATGTGTTTACCTGTACCAGCTTAAGCACAAATAGCATACTGCAAGCAAATAAAACTTTAAAAAAATGCACAAAAAAGCCTACAGTAGATGAAAAACGTGCACTTTTACCATGCTCCCTTCTCCCCCACACACAAGACCTGCATTCACAGCAACTCTCCATCGAAAACAATCCCCCACCCGGAGCGAGAGGAAAATAGAAAATGAGCCAAAACTGCAAGCAGCAAGTAATTCTCAGTTGTTAAACCTTCAAAACAAAAAAAGACTTTCAGAAATATAGATCTTAGCAGAAGACTCTTCATTTTAAAAGTTAGAACAGTTTTACCAGTCTACCTACAGTCCCTTCATAAAACAAAAAAAAGTTATTAAATGTTACAAATGTCTTGTTCTATGCAGTTAGTTTTTTTTTTTGCATATCAATGTTCCTGCTGTTGTAATGTTGTATTTAATAAACTTTTGGTCATAATTCGCAAAAGACTGATATTTTCTAAAACATTTATATACAAAAGACATGTCAATGAACGGGAAGGGTGGGGCAGCTGCAGAATAAGGGGTGCTAGCTGCACATTCGAGCAGACTTGATAGACCTCTAGGCCTTTATCTGCTGGCAAATTTCGTATGTTCGTAGGTACTCTGGTGAGAAAAAAAATTCCTTGCCAGTTTACTATACAAAATAAAAGATGAGGAAGTGTGAGAAATGAGAATTTAATGCTCCTCCTCGGGGTGGGATGCTTTCATAAATACCTTGGGCTTCGCCCTCAGGCTTTATGTAGCATCCCACCCCTCAAGTGTGCATTAAATTCTCATCACACACTTCCCCATCCATTATTCTCTATTTACCATTCATTACTGATGGGTGAGTAAAAAGCACAACTGTGGTGCTGGCACCTCCCTGAGGGCTGAAAATTCCCTCAGCCTCCTGTGGGGGAAAAACACAGAGAGGAGGGGCCCCTCACGGGCCTGGCAAGGCCAGAGACTGGTCCGGGTAAGCTGGAGCCTCCCAATGTCTGGGAGAAGGGAGGCACCCCGCTAACTCGGGCCTCGCCCTATGGGAAAAGAAGTGGGTCCCCTGGAACGGAGAGGCAATCACCCTATGATGGACCAGGGATGATAATCTAGAAAGGTGAAGCCACGCTGTCCACCTAATGCAGACCGCAGTTCCTGCCAATCTGGAAGCCACCTCACTGGCATCATAAGATGCCCTTGTCTGGTGCCTCGCTAGCTCCAGCCCACATGGAGAAAGGCTGATGGCCTGCCTGGTCACCTCTGAGTCAGGCAAGGAGTCCAAGAGTTATCCCAGCATCATCCACAGGTGCCTAGCGTAGGCAGCCTGGGCACGAGCACACACACACAGAAGAAGGCGGCCACCAAGAAAACCCGCTACCCCTCACTGTCAAACACAGCCGAGCTGGGACTTGGGGCAGTCGGTCTTGGACGACAAATGCTCCGACGGTTATCCAGGGCCTCCTCCTGAAGAGAGGTGGGGCACAGCACCTGGAGACCCATGAGGTGTGCAATACCTGTGCAGTCCCTTGGGACTGGAGAGAGCAGAAAGAGATTAACACCCGGACCCGATCACGGCGCCTCCAGTGAAGGGATAAGGCCACGGAGGGATGATGAGGTTTTCAGTGCTAAACTCTCCAAGGAATGCATGCATCGCATGGTCAGGACTGTGACTTGCAAAACAGGAGAGATGGAGCTCCTCTAGCATCCTTGACAGGAATCGCTGATAGCGGGTAAGATCAGAGTCCGAGGACAGGTGGACAGAAGGACCATCTTCCTCAGAGGAGGAAGACAAGGAGGCTGGAGAGCCCAGTTTAGAGTGTGGGATGGCTGGAGGCTCAAGCCTAAAAATGAACTCATCCAGGGCTCTAAGATAGTGAGGGAAGGCAGCCTGGACTGTTCCCAGGTCATTGGCCCTGAACTGCCACAGAGGCCTGGTAGTGTACAAAAAGGAACAGGCAGAGGAACAGACAAAGAAGTCTGGCGAGCCACAGCAGGACCTTTGCAAGGGATACAAGACCACGCAGGGGACCCTTCTCGAGGAGGGGGGACTGCGCAACTCACCCACTGCAGGACGCCCAACCAGACAGGGGAAGTCAAAAAGGTGCCTTTGGAAGAGCACCCCAAGATGAGGCGACTGGAGCTGGTCTGTTCCTTGCGGGCGGCCCCTGACCCCACCTGCTACAGACCCTATCGGTTCCAGAGAGAAAACAAGGGTTAGCGTTGCGGCTCCTCCCAGAGCCACCAAGCACCACAACTGTGGTGCTGGCACCTCCCTGAAGGCTGAAAATTCCCTCAGCCTCCAGTGGGGGGAAAACGCAGAGAAGAGGGGACCCCTCACGGGCCTGGTGAGGCCAGAGACTGGTCAAGGTGAGTCGGAGCCTCCTAATGTCTGGGAGAAGGGAGGTGCCCTGTTAACTCGCGCCTCACCCTACGGGAAAAGAAGTGGGTCCCCTGGAAGGGAGAGGCAATCACTCTACGATGGGCCAGGAGTGATAACCTAGAAAGGCAAAGCCATGTTGCCCGCCTATTGCAGACCGCAGTTCCTGCCAATCTGGAAGCCACCTCATTGGTGTCTTAAGATGCCCTTGCTTGGTGCCTCGCTAGTTCCAGACCACATGCAGAAAGGCTGATGGCCTACCTGGTCACTTTTGAGTCAGGCAAGGAGTCCAAGAGTTGTCCCAGCATCATCCACAGGTGCCTAGCATAGGCAGCTTGGTGCACCGAGATGCACAGAAAATGACGTGCTGCCAAGAAAACCCTTCTACCCCAGCGGTCAAACTTAGCCGAGTTGGACTCTGGTGGGGCAGTAGAGCCTTGGGCGATGATGTCCAGCAAGGGTATCCAGGGGCTCTCCTCCTGAGGAGAGGTGGGGCACAGCACCTGGAGACCCAAGAGGTGCGCAACACCTGCAATGACAGTCCCTTGGGGCTGGAGAAGGGGCAGAGTGATGCTGCCAGACCCGATGTGACGCCTCTGTGAAGGGATGAGGCCACAGAGGGATGATGAGGTTTTCAGTGCTGAACACCCCAAGGAACGTGCGCATCACATGGTCAGGATTGTGACTTGCAAAACGGGAAAGATGGAGCTCCTCTAGCATCCTTGACAGGAATCGCTGATAGCTGGTGACATCAGTGTCTGAGGACAGGTGGACAGAATGACCACCTTCCTCGGAGGACGAAGACGAGGAGGCTGAAGAGCCCAGTTTAGCGTCTAGAGCGGCTGGAGGCTCAAGTCTAAAAGTCAACTCGTCCAGGGCTCTAAGATAGTGAGGGAAGGCAGCCTGAACTGTTCCCAGGTCATTGGCCCCAAAGTGCCACAGAGGCCTGGTAGTGTAGGAGGAAGAGGAGGCAGAGGAACAGATAAAGAAGGAGAAGTCTTGCGAGCCACAACAGAGTCTCTGCCAGGCCTACAAGACTGCACAGGGGACCCTTCTCGAGGAGGGGGACTGCGTAACTCACCCACTGCAGGACGCCCAACTAGACAGGGGAGGCCAAAAAGTTGCCCTTGGAATAGGACCGCAAGATGGGGCGATCAGAGCCAGTCTATCCCTTGTGGGCGGCACCTGACCCCACCTGCTGCAGACCCTACCAGTTCCAGAAAGGAAAGAAGGGTCAGCACTGCGGCTCCTCCCATAGCCACCAGCTGCCCTGGAAGTGGGCCTGCGTGCCAACCTTGACCTCCCACCCCCACCTCATCAGATAGGGACCTGCTCCTCGGCTGGCCCCTAGTACCAGAGAAAAGTGGTTCCGAGAGAACTCTGGCACCAGAATCCATTCTGGAACCCGCCCCGGAATCTGATTAGACACCGAGCATGTCACAAGAACCAGACACGGCACCAGACCCTAACCAGGTGCCGCCCTCTGTGTCTATCTCCTCCCCAGCAGTGTACCTGGTGCCGCAAGCAGCACCGGAGGCCATGGAGGAGATGAACAGAAGGGTGGACCCACAAAGGGCCGCGGCTGACCCCTTACTACCGGAGACTGAAAGATTGAGTGTAGGAGAGCGACGGGGCTCCAGGGAGCCAGGCAGCCAATCAGGTCATCCGGATCCTCCTCCTCGTCCAAAGGGGAAGAGATCAAGGAGACCGCCAAAGAGGCCACCCCTGAAACTCTCCCTCTCACGGTACCGGAAGGGGATCCAGCATCAACTGTAGCACCACCTCACTCACCGTTACCAAAAGAGGTGTTGGGAGCCAAAACAGCGTCAGCAGGCAGCACCGACCGCTCCGCCGGCTCTGGATGAGCACATAGCTGCGACTGTGATACCACGGGTGTCTGTGCTTCCAAGGAGGCAACGGACCGCGAGGGGTACTCAGCCAGCCCCCCGGGGGCAGACTGTCCACCCGACCCCTCATGCAGACCTCCCATCTCAGCGAGACAAGAATCGGTGGAGGCCTGCTCTCCCTTGGTACGTACAGTACTGGAGGGAGACCCAGGGGAAGTGCCCGAAATCCTGGCCTTAGTTTGCCGGGACCAACACCACTCTCTGAAGGTGGGAGGATCTCGATCCACCATCAGCACGTGCAACTTGAGGACCCAGTGGTCCACTGAGAAGCAGGCATCACAGTTGTCCATGTCGTGAGATGGACCCAGGCAGGTTAAGCAATGATTATGGTGGTCCATCATGGTCATCGGCCTGCCTCAGAGGCACCAATGCATAATGGAATGCCCCAACTTTGATTTCGAAGAAGGCCCCGAACCAGACACAATCGCATGTGGGAAAAACAAAATAAAACACAGAACAGACTCGACACTGTAGTACTGACAGAAAATAAAAGGAGTGGTTTTACCAGTTTCTGGCATCGAAGGAGGTCTACGGCATCGAGTGAGCGGCGGCGGCAGAACTGGGACAAACAAATTTCAAGAACAGCTTCTGCTCCCCAGAGGTGATGCAGCCTCGACGGCATGAAAAGAAGATTTGAGGTGGTGGTGGTGGAGGGGCTGGTGTCTGTTACTGGGCAACCTGCGAGCACAACGTAATATGTCAGCCTTGAGGGCAGCGCTGTCCCCGACATCGGCCACTCATCCAGAGATGAGCTGAAAAGCTTAACACTACAGGCTTCCCACGGGGGTCTGGCGCCTCTGGCTGAGATCCCACCAGTAATGAAGGGTGAATATTGATCTCAGGAAGATCAACCATTACATACTGTGTGACCCTGAGCAAGTCATGTAAGACTCCTGTGTTTTAATCTGTCCTGGTTCAGACCTGGAAATGAGATTTGGTTCGGACCTGGAAATGAGATTTAGTTCAGTGTGCCTTTCCTGGCCCAAAATTCTCAATAAAATAAATAAGGTTTACTCTGAAGCATTAGTAGCTCTTCAGGGAAAGCTCATGCTACAATTTCTCCCGGTTACTTACAAATGACTTATTCATGGCACGTTTAACTTCATCACTGCCATCAGAATAGATCTGCTGAAATAGCTTGTTTAAAGCTGCATCCCCCTCCAATTTTTCATTCTTCTCTTCCTCTTTGATCTCCACAACCAGTTTATCCCAGTTCCTCGTATAGTGAGATGAAGAAGGATATCTGTGGTATTGGTCTGCGAAAATAACACAAATGGTAACTGTTAATATCCTGCATGGGGAAAATATTGTCTTACTGAGGCACTAGAAGTAAGTCTCTGAACATTGAATTAAACTGCCATATAGCAACCTCACACAGCAACACCTGCAAATTGAAACCAAGCAGACGAAACTGACCCATGACACTGTTTAAAGGGACACTGTCAGGTCTGTAAGCAATTTTATGACCCCTGTTTTCTGGGTCTATAAATAGTACTCCGGAAGCAATGTCTTGCCTGATCTTCCAGCTGTACTTGTTGTAGAGGAAACAATTTTAACAAAAAATTAATTTTGGTCGGTCCAATCCATTCTGTGTCACGCTCTACTCCTCATGCGTCCCCGACAGTGATACGGTTGAAAACTGACAAACGCGTACATGAACGAGTTTGGCAATTTGTGTGGCAATTGAAAAAAAAAACAGCTGGTAGTATCACTAGATGTGAGCTGATTTCTGCAATATTTGTGGCAATTGAAAAAAATAACTGTTCGTATCATTAGATGTCAGCCGATTTTTGCAACATCGGTAATTCTGCAAATTGAGGGGTATTTCATAATGAAACAGCAGCTTGAAAAGTAAGAGCGGGAATCGCACTCTCACAAGAGACAGGAGTTACAGAGCTCTATGTCTGAGGGGGATGGAGGGTGGGACAGCATGGCGTGATGAGAGAGACTCCTTCAAAGACCTACTGTTATGGCGAAGTACCTAACTGTTCTATCTTCGAGGATATCTCTTTTATCAGACCACACCTATGGAACGAGTACCAACCAGTACTGGCAACAAAACAGCCTGGGTAGTTGGAGCCTGTAGGCCAAAGAAAGTAGGCCTTGAAGCCCTGCTAGGCTAAAACCTGCCCTCTTCCTTGAGGCAATGTCCAGACTGTAATGTTTAGTGAAGGTGGGGACAGTACTCCAGGTGGCAGCTGCACAAATCTCAGCAGCAGACACATTCCCGGAGAAGGTCGACTGTCCCACAGACCCTTCGCACAAACCCCGTCTCAGCAAGACAAGGTACAGAGAGGATCTGCTCTCCCTTCGTCCAAACAGAACTGGGTGGGGGCTCAAGGGAAGAGCCCAGGGACCTGACTTTTTGGCATCTCGGGTGTGACAATGCCCTCCAAAAGTTGTGTCGGGGGGGGGGGTTCTGACCCAACTTGGCCACATGGATCTAGAGAGTCCAGTAGTCCATAGAAAAGCAAGCATCGCATGCATCTGTATCATGGTGGGTACCCAAACAGGTAAAACAATGGTTATTCCAGTCTGTAACAGTCCTGGCACTGCCACAGCGGCACCAACGCACAGGGCAACCCCTGCCTTCTTGCTAGTTTTTCAGGCCCTGAACCGGACAGCACCACTGACGGAAAACAAGAAAAATGAACTCGACACCACACACACCAGAATTAACAAATAACAAAATTAATAAAAGTCAGTGCCGCAAAACCAGAGCCGAGAACTTAATGTGTCAAATACTGAACAGAGAGCTGGGCCGGTGGCGTTGAGTGTCGAGGTGCTGGATGCCACACCTCGTACTGCGCCGGCGACCCTGGTTCGGGAACAGACTCAGGTCTTCGGGGAGAGGGAGGATTGAGCGTTCCAGCGAATGCTCTCCTTCCTCTGGGAGGGATACCATGGGGTACCCGATGTCCTGAGAGAGCAGGTGGAAGCACGGGCTCTCAAAGGGCTCTGGCGACTCCACTCATCGGAGTCGGGGAGGGGAGAAGCTGTTAGGCGCTTAGGAGGTAGACGTGCGTCAGCACATCACTCTCTGGACGTTCGTCCTTGCGCCGGCGTCTCAGGGTGCTGGGTGAAGGGAAGCAGAAAAACTAGAAAATAGCCCTCTCGGTCCTAGATGAAGACGGATCAGTGCCTCCCAGGATCCACTGACTTAAGGGCAGACCTCGCTGTGCCAGTTCTCCTCAAGTAAGGCTGAGGAAGGCCCATCCCCAACCCACCCAGGGGGGATTGCTGGGAATCAAGGTAGTACTGGGGAGAACAGAGCACTCTAGGGGCAGACTCCACGTCGGTGTACTGTGGGGGTTGATCAATGGTCCGAAGGAGTGGACAGGGAGGGTAGTTCAGGCGGATAAAATGGTGTACAAGCACCACAAGTTAAAAAAAAAAAAATATATATATATATACATATACTGAACAGAGTCGAGCGAAGAACAGATGGTGAACAGAACTAAGTAATCGAAAATCCTGTCCCGCTCTCATGAAGAGATACTGCCTCAACAGTGCGAAAAACAGAATGGGGGGTGGTTTACTGGCCAGTGTACGAATGCCACATAGTACCGTCCGTCTCGTGGGCGGCGCCGTCTCCAACGTCAGCACCCCTACTCCAAAACTCTTAAAGCTAATGCTCCTGCGATGGGTCTGCACCTCGGCTAAGACCCATATTGTGATGAATCGTGAAGACTGATTTGGGTAAGATAAGAAAGTGATACAGTTAGCCAACTATCCAGACAGGCACTGTTTAGAAACAGGAACTCCCTCTTCCCCAGGGGCGAATGAAATAAAAAGCTGTGAGGACTTCCTGCAGTCCTTTGTTTGGTGTATACAGTACCTGAGTATTCCATGTACATCTAAAGTATGGAGAGATTTTTTCTCCTGGATTGGAATGCTCAGGAAAATAAACTGGCAGATAGATGGTTTGATTCAAAGTAAACTCAGACACCACTTTTGGTAGAAACTTAGGACTGGTACACAAAGACACCCTGTCTTTGTAAAAAATCAAGTAAGGAGGCTCCACAGAGTCTGAAGCTGTGAAATTCTTTGAGCAGAAATAATAGCAACTATAAGAATAGGTTATTCACCTGTAACAGTAGTTCTAGGAGTGGTATATGTTGTACATCCACACTTCTTGGCATGTCCCTTTCCCCTTTAAATCTTGCCAGAAGTCTTCAAGCTGGCTCCTCCCACCCACCGGCGGGGGCATAAACCTCAGCTCCGCCCCATGACGCCAGATCTCAGCCCGCTGGAAGCCAGGTTGTGCGCCTAAAGCCGGGGAGGTCGGGTGGGTGCGTGTGGATGAACAACATATACCGCTCCTAGAACTACTGTTACAGGTAAATAGCTACAGTTACGTAAGAACTTACCGTAACAGTAGATCTTCGAGAACAGCTCTTGCAGCAGGTTACACCATTAGAACTGAAGCCGGCAGGCGTCAGGACCACGGAAAAATTCTAGCTAGCTATCTTTGGCAGAGGACCCGCCCTGATGTCGGTCCCGCCTCCGACGTCAGGCGTGGTACATAAGGGGGCGGTCCCGCCAGATTCCCCAGTTCTCCCGCCGGAGACTCCCGGCCGCAGGATGACATCAGAATGGGAGACCGAGGATCCACCGTCAGAGGAAAATAAGGAATGAAAATCCCAACATGTTGAGGTAAAGCCATGCCTCCTCCAGGGGGGAAGGTGGGCGGGAAGGTACCTGCTGCAAGAGCTGTTCTCGAAGATCTACTGTTACGATAAGTTCTTACGTAACTGTACTATCTTACTTCGAGACACAGCCTTGCAGCAGGTTACACCATTAGAACTGATTCCCAAGCAGTAATGCTGCCAGAAATCGGGAGGAGGAAAATAGGAAAAACATTCCAGGTCCTGAACCTAGGACAGGAGACCCTGCAGCACATGAAGGCCGAAACCAGCCCTCCAGAGAGGCGATGTCAAGCTATAATGCCTGATAAAGGTATGCACAGAGCTCCAAGTGGCTGCAGCACAAATAGCAGAGATGGACCGTTCTTAAGTGCTGCAAAGGATGTGGCCACACCCTGGTAGAATGACCCCGGATAGAACCCAAGAGGGGCTTTTGTTTTAAATCATAACAGTAGGAAATACACTGGACAAGCCAGCGAGACAAAGTCTGTTTGGATATTGATTGGCCCATCATTCTCTCAGAGAAGGAAACGAAAAGCTGATCAGAACTACGAGAGGATTTAGTTCTGTTGAGGTAATACCTCAGGCTGCGGTGAACATCCAGGGTGTGGAGCAAAGCCTCTCCTCTATTTGAATAACTCGGGAAATAGACTGGAAGGTCAATATCTTGGTTTAGAGTGAGTGAAGAGACCACCTTAGGCAAAAACTTAGGGTTCGTCCTCAGGGATACTCTGTCCCGGTGGAAAACTAAATAAGGCTCTTTGCACATGAGAGCGTGAAGCTCAGAAATTCTTCTCGCTGAAGTAACAGCAACTAAAAATAACGTCTTCCACGACAGAAAACGTAGCTCGCAATCCGCGGCAGGTTCAAAGGGAGGAAGCGTGAGCTGTTCCAGGACAAAGAGCAGATCCCATGGAGGCACGGGGTCCCTAATGGGAGGCCTAAGGTGTAACACTCCCCTAAGAAATTCCTGAGAGGCGTCCAATTGAGCTACTGTACGATGCCCCACCGGGAGGTGATAGGCAGAAATGGCACAAAGATGTACCTTAATAGAGGAGCAGGCTAGGCCTGAATGAAAAAGGGAGAGGAGATAATCCAAAACTACTCCCACAGGACAACCTAAAGGGGAAAAATCACGACCGCGTGAACATAAACAAAAACGGTGCCATTTCATGGCGTCGTCACATCGCGTTACCCGGCTTTCTGGCTGCAGAAAGAACCTCTGCAACCTCTTGCGAGACCCCATGACGCAAGATGGCTATGTCTCTAGGAGCCAAGCATGCAGGTTCAGAGAACGCAGATCCAGATGGACCAATGAACCTTTCTCCTGAGACAACAGGTGGGAGCTGAGGCGGAGCGGAGGCGGGGTTCCAGATAGTTGCACCAACAAAGGGAACCAGATCTGTCTGGGCCAGAATGGGGCCACCAGGATCATGAGTGCGTGCTCCCCGCGCAGTTTGAGAAGAACTCTCTGGATCAACGGGAAGGGAGGGAAAGCGTAGAGGAATCTGTTCGCCCAGGAGAGGGATAACGCGTCTGGCCAGAAAACACCAGGCCCTGGATCTAGCGAGCAAAAATTGGGCAGTTTTGCGTTGGATGGGGATCGAACAAGTCTAATTCTAGAATTCCCATCGAAGAAACAGATCCTCCTGCTTCTTGAAGAGGTTCCCACTGTGGACTCTGGCCTGGGATGGAACTCAGGCCGTCTACGATCTTGTTGTCCACCCGGGAGCGTGCACAGTGATCAGATTTGCCCGTGTCCGATTCCAATCCCACACCCTCATGGCCTCCCTGCAAAGGGAGTAGAGTGTCGCCTCCTTGTTTGTTGAGGTAATACATCACTGCCGTGTTGTCTGTCTGAAGCAGGAGAGTACGTGGGGGTTACTGACTGAAAGGCCTGCAGGGCATGAAGAACCGCCCTCATCTCTAGGACATTGATATGGAGATTCGCTTCCAACAGGTCCACGTACCCTGGGACTTTACCCGTCAGGTGTGCCCCACCCAAGACCTGAGGCGTCCGTGGTGAGGGTTACCTCCGAGGGACGGCACTACAAGCAGGGACGCCCTTGGCGGCGACCCGAGGACTTCACCACTGCCAGTCTCGGATCACTGAGTTCGTGATCCTGACCGGATGCTGCAAGTGGTCTTGCCTTTGGTCCCATTGCACCTTGAGCATCCACTGGGTTACCCGCATGTGGAGCCTTGCGAGAGGACAGTAGGAATGGCCGCAGCCATGTGTCCGAGCAAGTGAAGGACCGACCTGGCAGGTACGATCTTGTTCGACGACAAATCCCTGATGAGGGATCTGATGCGTTCCGCTCTGTCATCCGGAAGAAAAGCTCTTCCCTGAACAGTGTCCAGTACTGCGCCTATAAACTGCAGTTTCTGCGACGGTACCAGGAGAGACTTCTCGTAATTTATGAGAATGCCCAGAGATTGGAACAAATCCTGGGTGCTCTGGACCGCGAGTAACAACGCCTCTCTGGGTGACCATGAGAAAGCCAGTCACGGTGTGGGAGGAAAACATAGTGCCCTGTCTCCTCAGGATGCTGCCATGACTGCCATGCACTTGGTAAAGACCCTTGGTGCGGAAGACAGTCGAGCGGAAGGCTCGGAACTGAAAGTGGTGGTGAGACTTCGAGCGCAGGAACCTCTGGTGTCGTGAGCTATGGGGATATGCAGGTATCGTCCTGCATGTCTAGAACGCTAAAAAGGCGTCTTGTTTCAGCATGGGAATAAGGCCGGAAGAGTCTACCATGCGGAATCTTTTGTAGGCAACCGACACATTGGGGTCGCTGAGGGTCCAGAATCGGACGGAGTCCCCTGATTTCTTGGGAACCAGGAAGAAGTGGGAATAATATCTCGTCCTCTCTGGTTCTCCGGGACGTACTCTATCGCTCCTTTTCTTAGGGGCTGGCAGTACCTCTTGCCAGATCAAATTTTGTGCTGACCGGATACGGAGAGAGCAAAGGAGGCCTCGGGGTGGCTTTTCTCACGAATTCTATAAAGTGGCCTAGACTGACCAACTGCAGAACCCACCTGTCGGTGGTGTGTGGCCTGCCATCCGGCAGGAAGTTCATAATCGACCCTGCCATGATTTCCCGTTGATCCTGAGGCGGGGGCGGGAAGGAGTCAGGCTGTGGCGGCAGATGGCTTACTGGGTGGGTCTGCCTGAGGAATGCTGACCTCGGCTGGCGGGCTGTTTTCCCTGGGTTCTCTGACGGAGCCCATCTGATGTGTGGCAGCAGGGCTGCTGCCTCTGTGTCCGCCCGCAGCGGCTTTGGTTCTGAAAGGAACCAAGCTTGAGTCGATACATGGCTTGAACCGACCTTACGCCTTCCGGCCTCTTGAAGTTTGGTAATGATCTTCTCAGAGGATTACCAAATAAAACTTCTCCCTCGAGCGGGCGTCCATAATGTTTTCTGGACATCCGGGTTAAAAGCCGAGCGTAACCAGGAGTGTCTCCGGAGGCATATGCAGAAGCTGCTGCTCGGGCCGATGAGTCCCCGGCGGAGTCGTGCAGCGGCTCGAGGCACAGGTCCCCATGTGTCTGAACCCGTGCGGAGGAGCTGGAGCATCTCCTCCTTCTGCTCACCTCCAGGCAGCTTTTCAGCGCCTCAGACCCTGTTCCCACAGCGTTCTGGAATTGAACCATGTGGGTTAGGTAGTTCAAGGATCTGATGGCGCAGGTAGCGGAGCGTCGTCGCCTGCCCAGGCGTCAACTGTTTGGACTCTGGGTCCAGTGGCAGGGTGCTCAGATGTTGCGACCTCTGTGACCCGGTCATGTGAGGCTGTGATGAGAGAGAGTCGGCCTGAGGCTGCTGTGTCAGGTACTGGTCCTCCTTAGGAGCCTTGTACAGGCAGTCAGCTTTCTTCGGCACCACCGGGAGGCGGATAATGGGGCCTTCCGCTGCCTTGGTGGCGTCCGAGAAATGTCCACCAGGGTGGTACCACCACCACAGGCTTGGGGTCCTTTGCGAAGATATTTGGGGCGTAACCTTCGGGGTCTAGTTCTTCATCCATCCCATGTTCTCCTGGATATATCGCATAATATCCATGAGCGAAGGTCATCCGGAGGAGATCTCGGCGTCTCACGTGGGTCGGAGAAGGGATGGAGAGGAGATGGGGATCTAGAGGAGGTGTAGACTGATCCCGTGTCCTCCGTCGGGGGCGAACGTCGGTGTCTCCTGGACCTCTTGGGGCTGGGTGATCCAGAAGAGGATTTCGACGGAGGTCTCCGTTTTTCTGATCTTCCCCTGGGAGAGGATCTAGGCTCCCGGGGGGGAGTTAAGCGGCCTGCCGACCCCGAAGGTGAAGGGGGGGCCGGCACTGGAGGAGGAGGAGTGGCGGGGGCCATGTCCCTCTTAATGGTATCCCACCAATAAGTGAAGAGGTCCTTCACTTCCGCTAAAGAAAGTCCCGACGATGGCCCAGGCGCCAGAGGGCGGTCGTCGGGTCCTGGCGTCGGCTCCACAGGAGCCTCGGGTAAAGGCGAGGGGGCCCTGGGAGTTTCCACGAGGCCGGGATCGCCCGTCTGGTCCTCGGGCTGCATTAAATCCTCCTCAGTCAATGTCTCCTGACCGGCGTCGGTCGGGCGTGGGAACTCTTCTACAGGAAGAATGAGGCGGTCCCCAACCGGCGTCCGCTGAGATGACAGCCAGCGGCGGCCGTCCGGCCGATGGCAGCTCAGGAGGAATGACATACGGCCGACAACAGTCGGGCGGTGTAGGCTCACGGTCTCTTCAACAGTGTGAGCTCCAAAGTTTGCGGTTGAGGCACAGAAGGCGACGGACGTGGGTGCCAAGGGCGGGAACTTCGAATTATGATGATGGTGGTGGTGCTCCCGGACTTTGCCAAGGCCTTGGAAGAAAGAGAGCGGCGGCCTGGCGGACTTGGCCTGAGAAGAAGGAGGCTTTCTTACGCGGCGGGAGGCTGAGAGCTGGCCCTGGAAGGAGGCGGTGGGACCTGGGAACGAGGCTGCTGGGACTCCGAAGCCCTGGGCGGGGACCTGGAAGGGCCTTCTCCTTCTTTTCTCCGATGCTTGTGGGATTTGGACGACGATTCTCCTTGGAGGACATGGTCTTTAATTTCTCCTCAACAAAAAGCCTGAAGAGCCTTCTGAGCGTCGGATCCTGGTTGGCTGTTGAACCCCTGGCAGAAACGAACAGGCCGGGTATCGTGGTCTGGGTCCAGGCACCTGGCGCATGAGCCGTGTGGGGGTCCTTGAAGGGGATCCGTTCCCAAAGCACACTTGGAGGGATGACCGGAGGTCGGAGAGGACATCAGCAACAATCTTGCTTGAAGAAAGAAATTTCCGGAGGAAAACTCTGTAACCACGCGTGGCGCTAGACTGAAAACCGAAGGGTCGAGACATGCAAGTCGACGGCGGGAAAGAACTGGGGAATCTGGCGGGACCGACGTCGGGGGCTGTCCCCGCTGAAGACAGCTAGCTAGAATTTTTCCGTGGGGTCCTGACGCCTGCCGGCTTCAGTTCTAATGGTGTAACCTGCTGCAAGAGCTGTGTCTCGAAGTAAGATCCTGTTCTTCTAGGAGCGTGGATATGTTGTTCATCCAGACTTCTTGGCAGACTCCAAGCAGTTCTCTGGGAGGAGAGAGCCAAGGCACACCCCCCCACTTGGAAAATAAAGATTGGAGAACCGAGGCCCCAAAAATCAGCATCCCGGCGTGACTCAAGGTCGATGTGGTAATGGGTAATAAAGGTGTTTGCTGACTTCCAGGTAGCAGCCTGACAGATTTCCTGGATAGGGATGTTCCTGGAAGCAGCCACTGATGCAGCAGTATGACGGGTAGAATGAGCTCTTATCCCTCTGGGAGGCTCCTTGCCCGCCAACTCATAGCACAGATCTATGCATGATGTAATTCACCTTGCAATGGTCCGTTTGGCCGCACGTCTGCCAGAAGCGGCTTCAGCGTATGTGACAAACAGCTGGCGAACCTCTCCACGAATTTCCGCCATTCTCTCCTTATAATAGGAGAGAGCACGTCTCAGGTCCAAAGTATGGAGCCTGTACTCAGCATCGGAGGTGTAGTTAGGGTAGTATACCGGCAGAGTCAATACCTGGTTAAGGTGAAACTCTGATACCACCTTCGGAAGGAATTTCTGGTGGGGGCACAGGACAACTTTGTCCCTGTGAAAGACCAGATAAGGGGAGTCCACCGACAGCACCTGGAGCTCCTGTGTCCTTTTGGCTGACGTGATAGCCACCAGGAAGGCCGTCTTCCACGACAAGTGTGAGAGAGCACACTTGTGCATAGGTTGGAATGGCTTGCCCATGAGCTATGCCAAAACCAGCAACAAATCCCACAGAGGTGGAGATTCACACACCGGAGGGGATATGTGATCCAGGCCTTTGAAGAAGCACCCGACCACTGTCTCCTGCGCCGATGTCGGCTGACCGGCCCGTGCCCGGTAAGCAGAAATGGCTGCCAGGTGCACCCTAAGGGTCGATGACTGCAGGTCTTCTTTGGAGTGAGAGACCAAAGGTAGTCAAGAATGTTAGCCACAGAACAGGATAAGGGGTCCAGACTCTTACCCTGACACCAAATGGAAAATCTCTTCCATTTTGAAGGCATAACATTTCCTGGTTGATTCCTTACGAGATGCCTCCACCATGGTGTAGACATCCTCGGAAAGACCCAGAGCCTGGAACTCTAGCCACTCAGGTACCAGGCTGTGAGGTGCAGGCATTGAAGGTCCGGAAGGAATACCTTCCCCTGGTTCAGAGATATCAGGTCCGGGCGTGTACAAAGCCACTCCGGGGGCCTGCAACTGAGGCTGAGGAGATCTGGGTACCAGAACTGGCACGGCCAATCTGGGGCTAACAGGATCACCTTCGCCTTGTCCCTCCTCACCTTGAGTAACACCTTGTGGATCAAGGGAAATGGAGGGAAGGCGAAGAGGAGGCCTGGGGTCCACAACCTCGAAAAGGCATCCCCCTGCAGCGAGCCCTGCTGAGGGGGGCGCGCATGATACAGCCTCTGCTTGTTGTTTTCCCTTGAGGCAAACAGGTCCACCAACGGTTTGCCCCAGCGGGAGAACAGACTGTAAAAGCTACCTCTGGATGGAGAGACCACTCGTGGGATGTCTGGCCTATGCGGCTGAGAGCATCTGCCAGCTGGTTCGAGACTCCTGCCACATGAATGGCTAGGAGATCCTCCTCCTGCCGACTTACGAGAGTCCAGATGCGGAGTGCTTCCTTGCACAGCAGACGGGAGTGCATGCCACCCTGTTTGTTGAGGTAGTACATGGTTGTGGTACTGTCCGTCTGGACTTGAACCACTTGACCCCGGAGCTGAGGAGCGAAAGCTGACAGTGCCAGTCTGACTGCTCTGAGTTCCAACAGGTTGATGTGGCATCGGGACTCCTCAGGAGTCCAGAACCCATAGGCCCTGTTGTCCCCCATGTGGGCTCCCCAGCCCATGAGAGAGGCATCGGTCGAAAGGACGACCGCCGGCTCGGGGTGGACAAACGGGATCCCTTCCTGCAACCATTCTGGGGTGGTCCACCACTGGAGAGCGTCCCACATCTTCTGAGTTACAGTGATCAGCTAATCGAACTGACCATGGTGCTTAGTCCACTGGGCGGCCAGCTCCCACTGGAGGGGGTGCATGTGCCACCTGGCCCAATGGACCACTGAGGTGCATGCCGCCATGTAACCCAGAAAGCACAGAAAGTCCTGGGCAGGGCGCAAGTCCCCAACCAGAAATGATTGGGCAAAGAAGGAGAGAACCTCTGCCCTGTCAGTCGAGCTCAGGCTTGACAAAAGTTGAGCTCTGCCCCGATGAAGCCCATCACCTGCGAAGGCATGAGTTCCGACTTGGCCTTGTTGATCAGGAGGCCGAGCTGAGAGCAGGCTGGAGAGCCAGATCCCTGGACCTCTCCACCTCCTAAAGGGAGGATCCTGTCAAGAGCCAGTCGTAGAGATAAGGGTAGATTCGTACTCCTCGACGCCGAAGATGGGCTGCCATCACTGCACTGCACTTGGTGAAGACCCACGGGGCTGATGACAGGCCAAACGGAACGGCTCAGAACTCGTACAGGGTCCCTTTGACCCTGAAGTGGAGGAACCGCTGATGGGACAGACGGACTGGGACGTGAAAGAATGCGTCCTGTAGATCCAGTGAACAGAACCACGTTTCGCTCCAGGGATGGTATGATCTGGTTCAGAGTTACCATCCGGAAGGTGCGAGACCTGAGATATTGATTCAGATCATGGAGATCTAGGATGAGGCACCAACCCCCTGTCCGCTTGGGCACCAGGAAGTACCTGGACATGAAGCCTGGGTCTGTAGGAGGATCCGGCACTGGAGCTACCGCCTCCTTGCGGAGGAGCTGAGATATGTCGTCTCAAAGAGCCGACTGAGTGCAAGCTGAGATCCTTTCCTCCCAAGGGGTTTGGCTTGGCTGGGAGGGTACTGCTCGAACTCTAGAGGCAGTTCCTGACTGATCACTTCGAGAACCCACCTGTCCGAAATGATATTGGACCAGGCGGAATGAAAGTGGTGGAGCTGGCCCCCCACGGGAGGACTCAGAGCTGGCGTGATGGGTGTAGGGGTGGCGACCCTCCAACCCGTCACTGAGCAAGCTTAGAGGAGGAGGAGGAACCTGGACCTGCATCTCAGCCTTTTTTACGGGGCTGTTGAGGACCCTGCTTGCGCTGTGGGTGCCAAGCTTGAGCCTGCTGCTGTTGCTGCTGGCCTCCTTGATAGGAGGGCTGCCTGACCACAGGGGAAGAATGCCGAAATAGCTTCTTCTTTCTTTTCTGCTGGTTCTTGCCCGAAGAACCCGTCGCAGAGGTAGCATCCAAGGTGGCATTGGACTGCTTGATACGCTGAAGGTGACTGGCCACTCCTGGACCGAACAAGTCGGTGCCAAGAAAGGGAATGTCAGCTAACTTGTGCTGGGTATCCGCCGGGAAGGAGGATAACCTCAGTCAGGCCCTGCGGTGAATGGCCAATGTGGTTGCTAAGCAGTGGGCACAAGAATCCCCAATGTCTAGGGCCGTCTGGAGCTGCTGTTTTGCAACAGCACGGCCTTAATCACGGACTTGATTGACCGTGGTCTGCATGTCTGCCGGGAGATGAGGGAGGACTTTGTCTAATGACCTGAGAAGGGCATGAGAGAAGTGTGCCATAATGACAGCTGAACTGGCCTGACGAAGGCCTAAGGAAGAGGCCGCGTAGACCTTGTGGGCAGAGTGTTCCATATTTTTGGACTCCTTGTCCGGGGGTTGGTCTGTGTCGGTTGAGCTACCAGTACGTCTAAACACAGAAGCGGTCACCAGGCTCTCGGCCGAAGGATGTTCTGTGAATCCTGGCAAGGACCCCATGCGCACTGCGTACTTCCGGGCCATGCGGGCAGACGGTGCTGGGCAGGAAGCTGGGTGCTGCCAGAGCTCAAGGGCTGGGACAGTGATGGCTTCGGCCACTGGAAAGGCCTCCGTCGTGGTATCCCCCCTTTTTAGGATGTCCGTAAGGGGGTACTCCACCTTTTTCTGGATAGACTCCAGGGGCATTCCGGTAGATTTGGAGATCAGGCGGAGAATGCTTTAAAAGGAGGAAGGACCCTCCTCTAAACCTGCCACGGAGGACTCATCATGCCCAGGATGCGAGTCCGAGGAGTCGTGATACAACTGTCTCCTGCCTACGTCCCCTTCGTCCTGCTGCGGGCGATCGGGGGTAACCGTTATGGACAGATGGCGGGGAAGCCCAGTGTCTGTACAGTCCTCTTTCGAGGGGGCCCTCCTGAGGCTGCTTAGCAGTGGTTCCATCAGAATCGGTGAAGGGACGAGATGGGCCAAGCTGGGATGCAGGCCGGCCCAGCAGTGGACGAGCCGGTTCTGGAGGGTAGTGCGGCCCAGGAGGTGGTAGCCAAGTGATGGCCGGGGTGGACGGCAGAGCTGGCTTCTGCCCAGTCATAATCAGTTGTTGCCACATAATATCTCATAGCGCGACGGAGTTTCCGTCGAAGCCTCTCCTCGTCCGAGGAGGATGAGGATCTTCGGCGATGCCTCTTTTTAGAGTGCTTGTGACTCTTTTTCGGTCATTTGACTGAGGGAGTTCTGGACCTCGATCGAGATTGGGCTGGCCGACTTGGTCGATCAGGAACACCGGGGTCGGTGAAAACAGAGGGTCCAGAACCGTGTCCTCGATGGTGACACCATCAGGCTGGGTCCCTTCATCAGGAAAGACAAAGACCGGAGTCCTTTCTAAAGAATCGACGACCGGTGTCAGCAAAATAGGGTCAATCAGGTCAAGAGAGATATCTCAACTTCGTCGACCACTTCCCCGATTTCTTGGCCGGAGGGAAGATCCATAAAGCTGCCGGCTGAGGATGCGATCTCCACCAAGGTTGAGACCGTGTATTCCTGGGACTCGGACCTTTCTCGGTCCCAAGAACGTCTCCATTTGGATCGAAGACTTAGGGTCCTTCTCCCTCTTCCGAGGGTGGGAGGAGTGCGAGCCCGAGGGCGCCTCACCCCTGTTGGGGAGAGACTGGTACAACTCCTTGAAGAAGCCCGAAAAGGTGGAACCGAGGTTCAGAGGAACAAAAAAGCTCAGAGTGGCCAAAGCTTAAGCTGCTTCCTCCTCGAAAACCTTCATTTGCTCCAACTGTTCGGCAGATCCCACAGCCGCGGACACCACCTACCTCGCCTCCTTCAATTTCACTGGCGGGTTCCTTTTCTCCGGTCTTCCCAATTTTAGGCGCACCAAGTGGTCATCCAGGACGTTGGGATGGAAAGCCAAGCAGAACGTGCAGGTGGAGGTGTTATGTCCGACACCAAGGCAATAGACGCACGTTAGGTGGGGATTGGTGCGTGACATCTTCTGGCCGCAGTAGCACCGGCGAAATCCGGGAGCAGATTTTTCCTCCATGTCCAATGCGTTAGTATCGGAATCGACAACTCGAATGAGTTTTAAGGTAAGATTCTGTGAAAACCAACGTTTGAAATCCAGGGCCTACGAATTGCTTTGAAGAATGAGGGAACCTGTATCTTCCAGCCGAAAGGAAGATCTGGCGTCATGGGGAGCAGCCGAGGATTATACCACCCGGGTGGGTGGGAAAAGCCTGCTTGAAGACTTCTAGCAAGATTTAAAGGGGAAAGGGACATGCCAAGAAGTATGGATGAACAACATATCCACACTCCTAGAAATAATGTTTTCCTAGACTTTCCATTTTGCCATGGGCAAAATGTCCATTTGACTTCTCGGCGCTTCTCCTGAAGTTTAAACCAGAAAGAAAAAAATACTTTTTCTCAAGCAACATTTTTCATTTAACAGTGGAGTTTGTTTTATTTAATTTCTGTGAAATTAACTATATGAAAACTAGAAAGATCTAGCTTGAAAGGTCAGTCAGATACACACCGTTTAATTTTCACTGTTACCGTTCCCCTGATGGATGAGAGAAGTTCCCATTCATGCACACTGGACTGCGATCAGCTAAGGCTGTCCGCCAGGGTGTTTAGCACTGGGGACATGTACTGCCGTGAGTACCAGACTGTGGTCCAGTGCCCAGTACCAGACTCTCATGGCTTCCCTGCACAGGGGGTACAAATACATTCCCTCTTGCTTGTTGATGTAGTAAACACTGAGGTTGTCGGACTGGATCAACAGTGGACCTGGAAGGAGATGGTCCTGAAAGGTCTGCATGGCACATAGGACTACCTGCATCTCCAGAATCTTGATATGTAGAGATCTCTCGATCTTGGACCATGTTCCCAGAGTCTGGAAGGGGCCCAGGTGTGACCCCAGCCTGAACCTGAGGCATCCGTGGTGAGGATCTACTGGGGAGAACAGATCTGGAATGGAACCCGATGTAACAGGTTCTAGAGGTCCACCTACCACTGGAACACCCTGCGGACTGGGGAAGAGACCAGCACTAGTTGTTCTAAGACATCCGCGCATTGTTCCCCTGCACATGGAGTGTCCACTGGAGCACTCGCATGTGCAGTCTCTGGCTAAGGCTGCCCACTGTCTTCAACGAGACCACCTCTTCCAGCAGTGCATTCCAAGTGTCCACCACCCTCTCTGTGAAGAAGTGCTTCCTGATCCCCCTCCTAAATCTCCCTCCCTCCCTCCACCTTAAGACAGTGCTCCCTCGTGTTATGGTTACCACTCAGATTAAAGAAACCCTTGTCATCCACCTTATTTATCCCTTTCAAATACCTGAAGTATCTCCTAACACCTGTTTACGAATACCCCTCTGGACATCCAGCACGCTCAGAGATCCCTGGCCCCAATCCCAAAGCAGGAAACAAACCCAGACCTATGTTAGCTCTGTTTCTCAAATACTTGGTAAAAGAATGGATCATGTCCTTGGCAAGGGAAAAGGGTCCCCTCATCTGTGACCAGACCCCAGCACTCCTGTATATACTGCAGCATTGTCTCTGGCCCCCTCTACAAGTTCAGCCCCTCCTGAAAAGTGGGAGAAGAAAAAAGAACTCCGACCATTATAATTTGCATTCCTGTGACCGACCAAAACATCACAGTATGAGTTGTGGCTTGCAAGCATATACAGGTTACTCACCTGTAACAGGAGTTCTAGGAATGGTATATGTTGTTCATCCACACTGTCTGGCAGGTTCCTTGCTGCTTTAAATCTTGCCGGAAGGTCTTCAAGCTGGCTCCTCCCACCCACTCGGGTGGTAAAACTCTCGGCTCCGCCCCATGACGCCAGATCTAGCCCGCTGGAAGCCAGGTTGTGCGTCGAAGCCGGGGAGGTCGAGTGGGTCGGGTGGATGAACAACATATAACATATACCATTCCTAGAACTCCTGTTACAGGTGAGTAACCTGTATTTCTAGGGACATGGATATGTTGTTCATCCACACTGTCTGGCAGACTCCTAGTAGTTCTCCGGGTGGAGGGAGGCAAGGCGCACACCCCCTACTTAGGGAATAAAGACTGGAGAACCGAGGCCCCAAAACCAGCATCCCGACATGACCCAAGGTCGATGTGGTTGTGGGTAATTAAGGTATGTGCCGACTTCCAGGTTATCTACAGGGCTCCTACCTGGGTAGCTGGGAAGAGGCCGAAGGGCATGGCTCGGAACTCGTAAAGGGATCCCTCCGCTCTGAAGCGGAGGAATCTCTGAAGAGACAGATGGACTGGAACGTGAAGTATATGTCCTGGAGGTCCAGGGAACAGAACCACACGCCTCGTTCCAAGGATGGGATATCTGAGTCAGAGTGACCATCCTGAAAGTCCGAGACCTTAGGAACTTGTTCAGGTCGTGCAGGTCGAGAATGGGGCACCAAACCCCCCATCCGTCTGGGGACCAGGAAGTACCTGGACACGAGCCCTGGGTCTGAAAGAGGATCCGGCCTTCCTGATCACCTCTTCCCAGGCACAGGGCACGCCGGCTCAGCGGGCCGACGAACCGGACCTCATCCCCGGTGGTGGACGCTCAAAAGGAAGGCCCGCTGAAGACCAGAGACAGGCTCCCTACTCACCTCCACACCCAACGGAAGAAGTGGTGGAGCCGCCCCTGGGGACTCCAGGAAGGTGACGAGGCCGGGGCGATGCCACCAACCCGCCACTGAGCAGGCTTGAGGAGGACTGGCCGAGGGAGCCCTGGCCCTTATCTCCTTGCTTCCCATTAGAGGAAGCCGCTGGCTTGGGATCGGGATGCCAGCGCAAGCCTGCTGGCCCTTTTGCTGATGCTGATGGGCGGTCGTGCACAGGGAGCCGGAGGATGAAGGGCTTACGAGAGGTTGCCGGGCGGCCCTTGTCCCTCTCTGGGCTGAGGTGACCGAGTCCAGAGTGGCATTGGACTTTTCGATCCCCTGGAGATGTCCCTTCACTCCACGGACAAAGAGGTCAGTCCCCAAGAAGGGGATGTCCGCCAACTTGTGCTGGGTATCCGCCGAGAAGGTGGATATCCTCAGCCACGCCCTGCGGCGCATGGCCACCGCGGCCGCTACTGACCTGGCACAGGAATCACCTATGTCCAGAGCAGTCTGAAGCTGCTGCTTAGCCACTGCCCTACCCTGGTCCCGCACCTGTCGGACTGTGGTCTGCAGGTCAACCGGGAGATGAGGGAGCACCTCATCTAGGGAGCCCAAGAGGGCGTGGGAGAAGTGTGCCATCAGCGCAGCTGAGCTGGCCTGTCGGAGGCCTAGGGAGAATGCGGCGTAAACCTTGCGCCCGACATAGTCCATCCTTTTGGACTCTTTGTCGGGAGGCTTATCCACATCCTGAGCGTTTCCGGAACGCTGGAAGACGTTATCGGTAACTAATCCCTCCGCAAAGGGGTGCTCCGAGAACCGGGCAAAGATCCGATAGGGACTGCATACTTCCTGGCCATCCTGGCCGAGGGTGCAGGACAGGAAGCAGGCCACTGCCAAAGCTCCAAGGCTGGGCCAACAATGGCCTCAGCCACAGGGAAGGCCTCCGAGGGTGAATCGCCTCGGTCTAGGATCTCCGCCAGGGGATAATAGGCCCGTTTGGACATGGGCTCGAGGTGCATCCCGAGATGAGCCTAAGTAGACCCAGTAAGGACGATGGGCTGTCGTCCAAACACTGGTCCTGGGAGGACTCCAGGCCCCCCCGCCTGGGGAACACGGAGGAGTCATCGTCGGACTCCGAAGGGTCTGTAAAGAGCTGCCTCAGGCCTGAGCCACCCTTCACTCGCTGAGGGCGGGCGGGAGTGAGGGGAACCGACAACCTGCGGGGCAGGCCGGGACCCGACCGAGGTTCCACAACAATCGGTGGGGCAGCTAGATTTGGTCGAACAACTGGCCCGGAAGAGGGCATCTTGACTACGGTGAGCGGTTGCATCGGCCGTTCAGGCGGCAGTCGCTTGGTAGCCGGGGAATGAATCGGAGTCGATTGATTCCCAGACAACAGCAGCTGTTGCCACATAAGCTCCTCGAAGCGTCGACGCAATCTGCGTCGAAGCCTCTCCTCATCCGAGGAGGAACGGTGTTGCCACTTAACTCGGTGCCCCGACTGAGACCGCCAAAGTCGGCGGGAGCGACTTGACCGAGAAGAAGACCGAGACAGAGATCCTCGGTGAGACCGAGGGCGGGTCTGGGAAGGCGCGGGGAACACCCGCTCTTCCCTCGGCTCGGACGCTTTGACCAAGGAATGCCGCCCCGAAGGCGCGGGCAGAACCTCAGCCTCCACCGGGGAAACCGGCGAAGGGTTGATGGCTCTTCCAGACGACCACCTGGGTGATGGGTCAAGAGAAAACTCGACTACATCGACGGGAGTCTTGGCAGGCTGGCCTGATGGGGACACCGTGAAGCCAACGGCCTGAGCCGCAACCTCGACCGAAGTCGACGGTCGGCTGTCTGGGGAAGGAGACCTCTCCCGCTCCCACGAACGCCGACGGTGGGACTTACTCTTCGACTTCCTTCTTCTAGGGCTTAGAGGAATAAAACTCCGATGGCCCTCTCCCTTCGTGGAAAGGGACTGGCGAGGGTCCTTGAAAGAAGCCAAATGAGAGGAACTCAGAGAGAGCGGGATAAATGCCACGACCGAGGAGGAAGGAGATGCAGCCTTGGCCGCCTCCTCCTCCAGAACGATAGAGTGCTCGAGCTGCTCAGCCGAGTCAGCCATTGCGGACACCGCCCAACGAGCCTCTTTGGATTTTACCGGCGGGGAAAACTCCTCGGGGCGCCCGAGCCTCAATCAGGCAGCACGATCCTCCAGGATGTTGGTAGAAAAAGCGCGGCACAACTCGCAGACCTGGGGGTCGTGTCCAAGTCGAGGCAGTATATGCATGTGGAATGCGGATCAGTCCTGGAGATATTCCGCCCGCCGAGGCGCCTCCGAGAGCCGGGAAATGAATTGTCCATCGCAGCCATGAGGGAAAGAAGACCGAACTTTAGAAAACTTCAAAACTAAATCGGATGAACCGAAGAATCAGGAACCAGTCGAAAAACGCAGAGCGCTAAGGAGGGAACCTGAGCTTCCAAGCGGTAAGGAAGATCTGGCATCATGGGGCGGTGCCGAGAGTTTTACCACCCGGGTGGGTGGGAGGAGCCAGCCTGAAGACCTTCCTGCAAGATTTAAAGCGGCAAGGCACCTGCCAGACAGTGTGGATGAACAACAAATCCATGTCCCTAGAACTGTACATTCCTCCTTAATGGAACCACCTACAGAAAAAAAATCTCTCCCTTTGTTAATGCCAGCATATGAAAGAGAGACCACTTCGCAAATGAAGTCTTCAGCAATTAACAGGTGCACCCTCATGGGCAGACGCTGCACAAGCCCATGATGAACTGCAACAGCACACTCAGCACTCTGCTCCTTCTAAATCTATGGCCATCTCTTCTGGCAAGAAAATTACTTGATTCTTCTCCATCTATGCCCCAACATACTTTAATACTGGACTTGTGGAAAGGTAATTAACATCCTTACTGGAGTAAAGTTTTTTTTTGGTTAGGCAGGTCCAAATTATTATGCTAACCCCTCCAACCCTGTGTTTCTCTGAGTATCTTACAAAGCCCTCCCTATGCAGACTCCACCCCCCCCCCACCAAAATATCTACAGGTACAGAGATCTGGCCCCCACAGTACTCTCTGATCATTATTACCGAACTTAAGTAAACATAGCAGCTTGTGCACTTATTGACAGACTATTTCTGCTGACATAAGTTACAGTTCTCTATTCCTCCCCTCCAATCCACATGCTATATTTTATTCCAGCCAGGTCTGGCCCTCATCCTATATAGTCCCCAATGAACTTACTGGTCAGTATGAGTCATGGTACAACCAGTTCTGGGTCACAGTGCAAAAATTATGCTTGTAGTGATACAGGCATCAGTATGCTATGTGGGTTACTAGGGGCTGCTGAGACTATATCTCGGTTTTGCCTCTTATCCCCTGCCCTAGAAATGCTCTTAGTAGTTCTGTGTTTAGCTGCTCTACTGGTGCACCTTGTTTTTTCTCCTTACAACTTCTCTGCGGTTAAGTACACAATGCTGGGAGTACAGTACCTCTATTTTAAATACAGTTTTCATAACTATGTATATTGGCAGTATGTGGTAAGCATTACACTGGTGGAAATCAGCCCATCAGGTGCCTTATAAAGAATAGTTACGCAAGAAAGTACAGTTACGTAAGAACTTACCGTAACAGTAGATCTTCGAGAACAGCTCTTGCAGCAGGTTACACCATTAGGACTGAAGCCGTCAGGTGTCAGGACCCCACGGAAATCTTCTAGCTAGCAGTCTTCAGCGGGGACTGCATCCGACGTCAGTCCCGCCCCAGACGTCAGGCGTAGTACATAAGGAGGCGGTCCTGCCAGAATCCCCAGTTCTCCCGCCGGAGACTTCGGGCCGCTGTATGACATCAGAAGAGGAGACCGAGGACTCGCCATCAGATGGCCAAGGCTAAAGACAGACTTTTCCAATCCGAAGGAAGGGTGTTAGGTTAGAACCTACTTCCTCCAAGGGGGAATGGTGGGTGGGAACGTACCTGCTGCAAGAGCTGTTCTCGAAGATCCACTGTTACGGTAAGTTCTTACGTAACTGTACTATCTTCTTCGAGATACAGCTCTTGCAGCAGGTTACACCATTAGGACTGATTCCCAAGCAATGGCGACATTGTAAAGCCATCGGGAGGAGGAAAGACGGAGACTAAGACCCCTTCTGGGCCTAAGACAGAAGTCCCTGGAGGATGGCTAGGCCGAAACCAGCCCTTCACCTTGAGGTGATGTCCAGGTTATAATGCCTGATAAAAGTATGCACCGAGCTCCAGGTGGCTGCAGCACAGATAGCTGAAGTGGACACATTCTTCAGTGTTGCAAAGGAGATAGCCACTCCTCTGGTGGAATGGCCCTTGACCGCTCCTGGCAAGGGTTTTCTGCATTTGTCATAACAGAAAGAGATGCACTGAATAAGCCAGCGTGAAAGGGTCTGCTTCGAGACGGGGGGCCCTTTTCACCCTCTCAGCGAAGGATACGAACAGCTGCTCCACTTTCCGGTGCTGTTTGGTTCTGGTCAGATAATATCTGAGACACCTGTGAACATCCAGGGTGTGAAGCAGTGCTTCTCCTCGACTGGTGTACTTTGGAAAGTACACTGATAAATTGATGTCCTGATTAAGGGTAAGGGCTGAAACCACCTTAGGCAGAAACTTAGGATTTGTCCTCAGGGATACCCTGTCCTGGTGAAAAATTAAATAAGGCTCTTTACACATGAGAGCATGTAATTCGGGAGATTCTTCTCGCCAAAGTAACAGCAACTAAAACAACGTTTTCCACGACAGAAAACGTAGCTCGCAATCCGCAGCTGGTTCAAAGGTGGCAGTGTAAGCTGCTCCAGGACGAAGGGCAAGTCCCAAGGAGGGACGGGATCCTTAATGGGCAGCCTAAGGTGGAGGACCCCCCTTAGAAAGGCACGAGTAGCATCCAACTGGGTCACCATACGATGGCCTATGGGGGCATGATAAGCTGAGATTGCACAAGGTGCACTTTGATCGAGAGTAAGCTGGCCAGATTGAAAAAAGGAAAGCAGATACTCAGAACCAGCTTCTCAGGACAGTCAAGGCGAGAAACCCGGCGTGTTTTGAGTCCACAGGCAAAACCTGCGCCACTTCATGGCGTATGTTGCGTGTGTTGCCAGTTTTCTGGCGGCAGAAAGCACGTCTGCCACCTCTTGCGAGACCCCATGTCGCAACATGGCTATGTCTCTAGGAGCCAGGCATGTAGGTTCAATGAATGCAAGTCCGGGTGGACTAGTGAACCCTCCTCCTGAGACAAAAGGTGGGAGCTGATTGGCAAGGGAAGCGGAGGTTCCCGGGACAACTGACTCAGAAACGGGAACCAAATTTGCCTGGGCCAAAAAGGCGCTATCAAAATAAGCGTCGCGTGCTCCCTGCAAAGTTTGAGAAGGACTCTCTGGATCAACGGGAAAGGAGGGAAGGCGTAGAGGAATCTGCCCGCCCAGGAGAGGGACAATGCATCTCGCCAGAAAACACCAGGCCTTGGATCTAGCGAGCAAAAACTGGGCAGTTTTGCATTGGATGGGGATGCGAATAGATCCAATTCTGGAGTGCCCCATCTGTGAAACAGATCCTCTGCCACCTCCTGTAGAAGTTCCCATTCATGGACTCTGGCCTGGGAATGACTCAGGCTGTCTGAGACAGTGTTGTCCACCCCGGGAACGTGAACTGCAATGAGGTTTGCGCCGTGTTGTATTACCCATTCCCACACCCTCACGGCCTCCCTGCAAAGGGGGTAGGAGTGTGTGCCTCCTTGTTTGTTGAGGTAATACATCACCGCAGTATTGTCTGTTTGTAACAGGAGAGTACTCGGTGGAATCTCCGACTGAAAGGCTTGCAGGGCATAAAGGACCGCCCTCATCTCCAATATGTTGATATGGAGATGAGATTCCTGGGTAGTCCATGTTCCCTGAGACCTCACACCGTTCAAGTGCGCTCCCCACCCCAGCACTGAGGCATCTGTGGAGAGTGTTATCACCGGGGACGGCGCTGTGAAGGGAACCCTCACAGAGAGGTTCCCGGATCTAACCACCATTGCCAGTCCCAAACCATGGCCCTCGTGATTCTGACTGGATACTGCAGATGGTCTTGCCTTTGGTCCCACTGCACTCTTAACATCTACTGGGTTACCCGCATGTGAAGTCTTGCCATCGGGACTGTTGGAATGGCCGCAGCCATGTGTCCGAGCAGGCGAAGGACCAATCTGGCTGGGACGGTCTTCTTCGCTGATAGGTCCCTTATGAGGGATCGGATGCGTTCCGCTCTGTCTTCGGGAAGAAAAGCTTTCCCCTCGACTGTGTCCAGAATTACCCCTATGAACTGCAGTTTCTGGGACGGTACCAGGAGAGACTTCTCATAGTTGATTAGGATGCCCAGAGACTGAAAAAGGGCCTGAGTATGCTGAATGGCCATCAGCAATGCCTCTTTGGAGGAGGCCATGAGAAGCCAGTCGTCCAGGTACGGGAACACATAGTGGCCCTGTCTCCTCAGAGACGCTGCCACGACTGCCATGCACTTGGTGAATACCCTGGGTGCTGATGACAGCCCGAAAGGAAGCGCTTGGAACTGATAATGGCAGCCGAGAAACTCGAAACGCAGGAACCTCCTGTGCGCTTGAGCAATAGGGATGTGCAGGTAAGCGTCCTGCATGTCCAAGGACGCCAAGAAAGCGTCCTTCTTCAGCATGGGGATTAGTCCTGGAAGGGTCACCATGCGGAAGAGCTTGTAAATGACCGACATGTTGAGGCTGCTGAGATCCAAGATTGGATGGAGGTCCCCTGTTTTCTTTGGAACCAGGAAGAAGTGTGAATAGTAACCTGCTCCTCTCTGGTTCCCTGGAACGTGCTCCAAAGCTTCTTTCTGTAGAAGCGTGAGCACTTCCTGCCGTATGAGCAGGGCATGCTAACCCGAATAATGGGACAGCAGAGGAGGCCTTGTGGGAGGGTTGTTTACAAATTCTATATAATGGCCTTTTTCGACCAACTGTAGCACCCACCTGTCGATGGTGATCGACCGCCACCCTGGCAGGTGGTCTGTGATGCGACCCCCGACCTTCGTTTCCCGTTGAATCTGAGGAGGAACGGGGGCCAGGAAGGAGTCATGCTGTGACAGCATTGGATCCTGCAGGTTGGGCCGACTTGGTAGCTCGTTGGCCTCTGCCTGAGGATGTCTTAGCCTGGGCTTTCCGAGAGAAGGAACCCCTCTGTTGCTGGCCAGAACGAGGTTGTTGCCTTCGGGTCCGGCTGCAAAAGCGACTCTGGTTCCTACGAAAGGAACTAAGTCTAGATCTGTGCATGGCATGGACAGATCTAATAGCCTTCCCGGCTTCCTGCAATTTGGTGATCACCTTTTCCGAGGCTTCACCAAACAAAACTTCGCCATAGTAAGGAGCGTCCATGATATTTTTCTGGATGTCCAGGGTAAACCCAGAGACACGAAGCCATGAGTGTCTCCGGAGACACACGCCTGAGGCTGCCGCTCTGGCCGAAGAGTCCGCAGAGTCATATGCGGCTCTGAGCACCTGGGTCCCCATGTCTGAACCCGTACGGAGGAGCTGCAGGAGTTCCTCCTTTTGGGCACCACCTGGCAGTTTCTCCACCAGGTCCTGTCCCTGTTCCCACAATGCGTTCTGGAACTGAACCATGTGGGTGAGGTAATTCAATGATCTAATGGCGCAAGTCGCAGCCACGTATGTGCGCCTGCCCAGCACGTCCAACTGCTTGGACTCCAGGTCCGGTGGCTGCGTGCTCAAATGTTGCGGTTTCTGAGACCGGCCATGAGAGGCTGTAATGACCAGGGAGTCGGCCAGAGGATGGTTAGCCAGGTACCAGTCCTCCCTTGGGGCCTTGTACAGGCGGTCAGCCTTCTTCGGCATTGCCGGGGTCGAATGTGGACGCTTCCATGCTGCCTTGGTGACGTCCACAAAGGTGTCCACCAAGGGTGGCACTACTACAGGCTTGAGGTCTTTTTGCCAAAGGTAGTGGGCAAGGCGTAGTCTTTCGGGGTCGAGTTCCTCGGCATCCCATCCCATGTTCTCCTGAATATGCCTCATTATTTCGGAGAACGAGGGGTCATCCGGAGGAGACCTAGGGAGGTCGCGTGGGTCCGGAGAGGGGATGCTGATTGGTGAAGGAGACCAGGAGCATTCAGAGATGTCAGATCTGGAATCCTCCGTGGACAGTGAATAACGGCGTCTTCTGGGTCTCTTAGGGCTGGGTGACCCTGAAGAGGATCTTGACGGAGGCCTTCTCTTCTCCAAAGATCTACCCCTAGGAGGTGCTGCTGGCTCCTGGGGGGGAAGGTGCTTGTCCTGCTGACCCCTTGGGTGAAGGAGGGGGTGCAGGCGTCGGGTGTGCCGCAGGTGCAGGAGGAGGCTGCGTGGTGACCACATCCTTTTTGATGGTGTCCCACCAGAAGGTGAAGAGCTCCTTCACTTCTGACAGATTTAGGCCCGATGACGGACCAGGCGCCAGTGGCCTGTTGTCGGGGCCGGGCGCCGGCTCCCCAGGGGTCTCTGGTTCTGGAGAGGGTTCCCGTGGGAGTTCGACGGGTCCGGGATCGCCCGCCTGGTCTTTGGGCTGGGTAGACTCCTCCTCCTCCGACAGCGCCTCCCGACCGTCGGCAGGCGGTGGTGTGGTCCTCCTGACTGCGGTATCTGGCGCGGTCCCCGCGCTGGCGTCCTGGGGGTGAATGCCTGACCGGCAACAGCTGACGAGCAGTCGCCGTTGCCTGGAGTGCGTGTGTACTCTTGGCCGACGCGGTGGGCCGACGGGTCCGACGGGGCCCATTTTCAGGAGGTCAGCTCCTTGGTCTTGCACTGGGGAGGCGGCGATAGGGAGACTGACCGGACGTCGGAGGCCGAATGCTGGGAAGACGACTTGTGGGACTCCCCAGACCTGGATGAGGCCTTAGCCGAGGAAGCGGGCCTGGAGGTCTTGGCAGGCCACAGAGTAGAGGAACCACTGACCGATCTGACCACAACTGGGGGAGGCTGAGAGCGGGCCCTCGACGGAGAGCAGTCTGACCTGGAGCCGGAGCTGTGGGAGTCCGAGGCCCTGGAGGGGGATCTGGGTCTCATCTTCTCCCGGTGCTTCTCATGGTGCCTGTGTGACTTCCCTGAAGGTTCCCCTTTGGAGGAAGGTTCCATGGCCTTAAGTTTTTCTTCAAGGAGGAAAGCCTGGAGGGCCTTCTGTCGCCGGATTCTCATTCGGCTGTTAAAGCCCTGACAGAAGGAGCAAGCCTCGGTGTCGTGGTCCGGGCCCAGGCAACGAACGCAGGCTGAATGAGGGTCTTTGAAAGGAATCTGCTTTCCACAGGCACACTTCGAAGAATGGCCCTCCACTGAAGTTGGGGAGGACATCAGACGAAAAAATGGCTGAAGAGAGTTGATTTTCCAAAGTTTTAAAGTTTTCCTGGTCGTCGTGCGCTAGACTAACCGAGAGGTCGAGACATGCAAAATCGACGGCGAAAGAACAGGGATTCTGGGGACCGCCTCCTTATGTGTACCACGCCTGACGCCGGGCGGACCGTTGGAAGCGGTCCCTGCTGAAGACTGCTAGCTAGAAGATTTCCGTGGGGTCCTGGCGGCTTCAGTCCTAATGGTGTAACCTGCTGCAAGAGCTGTATCTCGAAGAAGATCTTACCGTAACAATAGATCTTCAAGGGAATCTGTCATCAGGTCACACCTATGGAACTTTCATTTTTTTCCATTTTCATTTTATTTCAGGGTTTAACCACTGAGAACAGTGCTCATTTAAAATGGTGACCCAGGGCAAAATACATATATTACAACAATACACACATACATACCTCACACAATTCATGAGTCCCAAAATACAAATCTAAGAAACACAATAATGTTTTATTTATTTATTTGTAGGATTACAAAGTACCTTTGAGCCAGGGCTCTTTTACAAAGGTTCCACGTCATTACATTACAACATACATACATTTAAACATATCTAACCAATTATTGCATAACAACTCTTTTTTTTTACTGTATCCATAACCCACTGTTTGAGAATTCTCATTGATGGAGGTCTTCCATTCACCAAACAAAACGAAAGCTTATTGGCAAACTATTCCATAATCGGGGAACCATATAACTAAAAAAAGATTTTGACCTTTCAGTAGTTGACAATGATATTACCAATTCCCTGTATAACGCTTTCCTCAAGGTCGGATTTAAGTCCCTAACCATCCACCTTTCATAAAGAAAGTCTGGAACATCCCCTGTACACTTTTATATGCAAAAATTATCTTATGGTATTTCCTCCAATTTGTTAGGGAGAACCAATCTAATTTCTCATACATTCTATTTCAAAGGCGGACGCTAGTAGATGGTAAGTCTGCATTTACTCATGGAGCTAGCAAACAGGGAAGGAATTGTCCTTTCCTAAAATTTTGAGCACTGCAATGTACTACCCTCTTATTAACCCTTCCCTGTAACTATCAGTCCATGACGTTCACCTTCAAGCCAGCATTGAGAGCCCTGGCTGACTATTGCACAGCTGGCTTGTCAGGATTTACCTGCACCTGAAAGGTCACAGAGCCTCATTTTTAAGTGTAGCACACATTTTGTGTGCACTCATTTATTTATTTATTTATTTATTTAAGAGATTTACCAGGAAGGCATACTGAGCAGAGTACCGCTCGATTCCAGATGCGCCCTGGGGTAAGGGGATTACAGGAGTGCAGTACAAAAATACAATAATCAGTACATGCAAAAGTAAGCAGGTAGCAACAGTGGCCAAAATTCAGCACATGAGTTATTTGCAGCTAGCATCAGGTGGTCCAGAAGGGTGGATGCAGAAGCTGAGATGCATATGGAAGGTACAATGAAAACGGATGAGGAGTATAACAGGCAGTGTTGTATTAGCATGGACAAACATAAAAAAAAAAAAATTCACATTTACATCGTGTGGTTAGAAATACAATACTATTTGGGTAGGCAGGCGTATCTATAGCAGCAGTTGAGAGAAGACAGTGGCAGAAAGTGCTGAGTAGAGAGTGGGCCTGAAGCTGTTAAGAGACATGCAGGGAATTATTTAGCAAGGCGTGGAAAGCGCTGTGCAGTTGGTAGCAAAATGCTCTTGAGGAGGGCACTGCGTTGGGGAGTGCTTGTAGAGAGTCTGATGTCGGCTGCCAGTGAGTTCCATAGTTTGGGCAGTCTGAAACTAAAGCTACCACTGCCTGATCGGGTGGATCTGTGAGGAATGTGAAGGAGCCTGGCGCAGTGTTTCTGAGGTCGTAGGTGAGGTGGAGGCGGTGGTTAGAGATGTTGATAGATAGGGAGGGCAGCGTGGAGACCAGAATTTAGCAGTGATTCTAACACCGCAGCAAACGCCGATTTTGGAGTGATGGGAGGTCGAGGGACCGGTAGAGGTTGCAGTGATGGGTATTGGGAGGAGGTCCAAGGCTAACCGCAGAAGGAGTTGAAAATGGGGTTTAACCTGGCTGGTGATGGGGGGGGGCAGCGCCAGAAATGATGTCGCCAGTAGTCAAAAATTGGGAGTGATCATTTTTGCACCATTTCTTGCCTGGTTGGTAGGGGATGCAATGTTTGTTGCGGTGGAGAGCTCCCAGCATGGGATGTAGTTTTTGCAGTGCGCCTACATGTGCAGAGAAGTCCAGGTGCTGATCTAGCCAGATGCCGAGGTAACGATATGTGGAGCATGCCTCAAGTGGAGACCTATCCAAGGTATAGAATGTGGGTACACCGGTAAGCGGGATAATTTTGCTCGGAGCCGAATGTGAGGGAGACAGTTTTTGAGTTGAGGAAGAGTTGATTCTCCAGAAGCTGCTGCTGACCTGAGTCGAAATCCTTCTGGAGGTAAGCTGATCACGGTTGCACCAGATGGGCCAGAGGCAAAAAGCACCGTATCGATCACGCTATGTGGATGCTGGATTTTGTGCAGACAGAGGGCAAATCGATTAAGAAAATTGAGAAGAGCAGTGGGCAGTACAGACCCTTGAGTACGCCACTGGTGACAGGGAGGGTGGGGATAGAGCCGCTCGATGCGGACTGTTTGGGATCGGCCAGTTAGGTAAGAGTGGAACCAACTGAGGGCAGATGTTGACAGGCCAGTTGGGCAAGTTGGATATAGTAGGCGGTGTGAGACCATGTCAAAGCTTTGCCAGGTTAATAAAGATAGCTGCGGTTATGTCACCTTTGTCAATGCCTGTGAGGATGGAGTTGGTGGTGAAGGAGGGATGTGGTGGTGGAGTGGTTTTTCTGAACCGGCCTGAAAAGGGGTGAAAAAGATTGTATCTAGATAGGTGTGCAACTGGGATAGGACAGGCTCTTGAATTTTGGCAAGGATTGGGAGCAGAGATATAGGCGGTAATTGTTGGGAGGAAAGGTCCCCACCTTTGGGGAGGGAAAATAGTGGCCTGTTTCCAATTTGTGGGGACGGAGCATAACTTAAAAAGACAGGTTATAGAGCATAGTAGGGGCAGGCTATGGCTGGGCAGAGAGCTGTAGCATTTAGAATCTAGCCCCGATGGGCATTTTCCTTGGATGCTTAGAGAGTGAAGAGTTTTCAACACCTGGTCAGGTGACCGGTGGAGCGAGAAGCGGTCCGGGGAGCACTGGGAGGTCAGGGGACCTTGGGGACAGCAGGGGTGGAGGGTGAGGATGGGGTGGGAGGAGAGTAGGGAGGCAGTGGTAGCGGAGAAAAGGGCATTAAACTCGGTGGCAACCAGAGAGGGGTCATTTATGGTTTTGCCTGCAAGGTTGAGGGTGGGGTGGGAGGTTTGGTTGGGGGCTGAGGAGGGATTTATGGATTTCAGAATTGTGAAGGGTGGGTGTGGTTTTATTAAAAGCCGTTTGAAGTAGTTTGATTTGGACTGCCGGATGAGTCTTGTGCAGGCATTTCTGAGAGCCCGTAATGTTCCTTGGCTGGTTGAGAACCGTGGCCTTGAAAATTTCCATGCTCGGGTCCCTGGCACGGAGCTGTTCCATAAGTTCAGAGGTTACCCAGGGCAAGTGTGAGCCTCTTACTCTGGATCTCCGTAACGGGCATATAGGTCCCAGATAGCAAGGCAGATTGAAGAGAAGTAGCTCAGGGCCTCGCCCATGGTAGTGGCATATGGGATGGGAGACCAGTCAGTAGTGGACAGGCGAACAGGAGTGTGGGAGATCAAGGGAACTGTATGCCCTGCAGTGCAGCAGACGGGTGGGGAGCCAGGGATGGAAGATTTACGACATATAGATCATATGGTGGTCGCTAAGAGAGTCTGGTAGGAGGCCTGCATTGCGATCCTATGTGGGTGGTAGTGAGTGCCCAGTCCAGTAGTGAGTGATTGTTTGACTTGTGGTTTAGGCGGTGGGTTCCCCTATCTGCTGATGCAAGTTTAGAGCGCGCTACTTGGCTGCGTGTTTTGAAGCTGCACTTCCCAGCCAGTTTGATTGAAATCACCGAGGATGTGGAGTTCGCCACCTCGTGAGGGTCCCCAGGCTGCCAAGGTGTTCGAGGATGTTGGTTAACGGTGTGTTTGGTGGGCAATATGACCCAGATATGTAAATAGGGACAGAGTGGGGTAGGGTGAGTTTGATCAGGAGGGACTCTATGTTTGTTAAGGGTATTAGTGAGGTAATTACAGAATACTGGAGGTTTGAGGCAACATACATAGCAGTGCCACCACCTTCTTCACCCCTGCCTGTCTTGGCGGATTAGTGAGAAGCCGGGTATTGAGAATTCCTCGTCCGGTGGTGGGCTTCAGCCAAGACTCTGTGATGAGTACGATGTCTGGGTGAAGGGCGAGGACAAATGTTTGGAGGGCAGCTATTTTATTTAGGATGCTGCAGATATTAACATGCACGATTTTGAGGCCTTTAGGGAGGTGTGTGGGAGGCGCCGTTGGTTGGGCAGCTGTGGGTGCCTGTGGGCCAGGGTTCTGTTCAACGTCCCCTGCTAAGAGCAGTAGGAAAACCAGGGCGTGTCTTAATAGGCGCATGAGCTTAATTGGTGCGCCCTTCGGTGGAAGCGACATGCTGGAGTGGGGTTAGTCTTAGGGCAGAGTGGAGATGGAGAAGAAGTGGTGTTGTGGTGGAAGGAGGGGAGGATAGAGGCCCCCAGGGGCCAGTTGCAGCCCTGGTGGAGGAGGTGACTAGCTGGAGCTGAGGAGGAATGGGGTGTTGGCTTTGGGGTTGGGGTGAGAGGTGACAGGGGGTCAGGTAGGGTAGGGTTTACTGAGGGGGGGAGGGAGGATGAGGCTATGCAAAGCGTGATGAAACTTGCAGTGAGGAATTGCATTTTTTTTTTTTTTTTTTTTTATTCTTGGGAGTAGAGGAAGGGAGATGACAGAATGCTCAACGGTGGCCACTAGTGGTTGGGAAATATAAGGGATTAGTGGGAAAGTGGGCTGATTGGTTCACGAGCTACCACACTAATATGTGAACCTCGTGAACCAATCAGGTATGACAACACCACACTATATAAAGAAAAGCTGACCAAGGGTGGTGGTGGGGGCGGTTGGGAGCCTGCGCGTAGCGCAGGCGGGGCTAGAGCTTTTCCTCCGAACAGGGAAGCAGCTGCAGAGCAGAAAGAACACCGGCTACCTGCGTGTTGAGACTTCGGCTTGCTCCTGTGGGGGGGGTCGTCCTGTCCTTCAGGCTTGTGTGTGGGCTGTGGGGAGGGCTTGAGACTCCTGCCCTCGCGACCCGACCTCCGGTTTCTCATCCTCTTTAAATGGTACCTATAATATACCCAAGGCATGATGTGATGCCACAGCCGACAGGTACAGATGGCACCCTGTACACCAGATCTTGTCTACTGAGATTTCGCTATCAGTCTGCGTGGGGGACTTCAGCCCTGCTATGGATCTTCCCACCCCCAACACTTTCACCTACAGGAGCAACTACTCCCTTACATGCACCAGCACAATACTACAACCTTATTTTTTGCCTTACCAGTCCACCACACTTCAGTATGTCACAGAGTTCTAACTTTGTACAACTGGTTTCATGGAATAGTCAGGGCAGTAACTCCTCTATAAAAAAAGAAACGGATACTTTCACACTTACAAAAAAGAGCATGCGGACATTGCTTTATTATAAGAAACCCACCTTCTTCTGGAAGAAACCCAGAAGCTCTGTGGAGACCGGGAGGGACAGGTAGTATGCAACTCCTACACCTCTAAGAAGTGAGGGGTAGCTGTCCTGTTCCACAAATAGCTACAAGCCCAGGTACTCTCTACCGTGCACTGTAAGGAAGGTAGATGGGTACTAGTCAGATCTCTTATCAGCTCCCAAGCTATCACTGCGGTGAATGTCTACAGCCTCAATGTGGACAGATTCATTTTTCCCTGAAGCAGCGCACACCATTTCAGACAACTTTCAGTCTGGGGACAGGCTGATTCTTGGGGGAGATGTTAATGAAGTCTGGGATCCCTTGGTGGATACGTTATGGTACATTTCCATATCCTCAACTAAGCCAAGGGATGTTCTACATGCAATGGCTGGAGAGGTTCAGCTAACGAACCCACAAAGGAAGTTGCACCCCACTGGGCGAGACTTCTCCTTTTACTCCAACCCGCAACACAGCAGCAGTGGCATCTACTTTTTTCTCCTGCAAAAGTCGGATTTCTCGGATGTCCATCATGCATCACTTAGCCCAATTATCATCTCTGACCATTCTTGTATACTTACTAGGTAATCGGGTGAAGAACACTTCTCCGGTGACCATGCACTGACACGCTTGCTCACCAGAGAGGACTTCAAGGCCTGGCTTGCTGATGAGCTAGCTTTATTTCTGTCTATCAGGGACACCCGACATAACAAAAGCGATGCCCTGGTATACACTTAAAGCTTATCTCAAATTACTGGATATGCTTCTCATGCCATAAAGGAGCGTCTCAAATAGCTAACTGCTCTGGTGGAAAACATAAAACAGAAAAAAAAAAATATACGTCTCTATGGCAGCTCATTCATCTCAGTTACACTTAGAAATAGTTCAACTCCGATATCAAATTAACAGTTTGTCCTTTAATGCGGCACAAAGAGCTGTACAGAGAGTAGCTCACAAATATTGGGAATCAGGAGAGAAAGCCAGTAAGCTACTTGCCTACAGAACAAAATTACAGTGCTTTGCCAGGTTCACTGGTAGCATAAAGTTCCTGTCAGGGAAAATTACCAACTACCATGAACAAACTGGAAATGCTTTTGAAATGTTTTGTGGTGACCTTTGTAGCTCACGAAGAAGTCATGTGTCTCCTCATATACGGGAGTTTCTGGAGGCTACTAATATTCCAAAAGTCTCAAGAGTTTCATTTAGCAATGCTGGAAGCTTCCACAGACCTTCAGGAGCTCCACGTCACAGTTATAGCCCTCCCTAAAGGAAAAGCCCCAGGTCTGGATGGATTCCCTACAGAATTTTGCCAGACTTCCCTTTCAAATCTAGGCAACTTGTTGTTGGACACCTTCACAGAAGCCTTTTCCAACAAGGATCTGCCTTCCTCTATGGCTGAGGTGCTGTTCACTCTCCTATCCAAACCAGGTAAGGATCCACAGTTGGTCCAGAATTATCACCCTATCTCTCTGATCAACATGGATCTTTTTTTTTTTTTTTTTTTTAACCACTTTATTTAGCATCCCCCAGCCAGGAACTCTCTTGGGCCGCTTCACTTACCAACTTTGTTCTACCGTCTGCCGTGTTCCCTGCCATCTTCAAGGACATTACATGGCCTCCACGGGCCCTGGAGAGTAACGACCCGGGGAGAACGAAGGGCAGTGGCAGGGAACCGGCACTGGATGTGTGGCGGTGGCACTGGAAGGGCCATCGCCTATCCAGGTGGGAGGGTATTTTTCTGTATAGCCCCGAGATCCCACACCCCTCCCTCGTGCGTGGTGCCCGTCTGATGCTGCGGCGCATGGCAACCCTGCCTGCATCAGCCATGCTGTGTACGTGCGAGCCAGCACTGCTACGGCACCCCCGGTCTCCACTAGGGGCCACTGGCATGCCGGACAATCCCAAGCCCTCCCCCGGGAGAGGAGAGCAGCCCTGTGGGTGCTCAATTCTCTCCCTTCCCTGCCGACCCCCGAGCTTGCTCTCGAACTCGGGTCACCAGTGTGGCATGAGGTGTGGCGTCCAGCGCCTCAACCCTCAGCACTACCGGGCTGGCCAATCAACATGGATCTTAACGAAGATCCTAGCCCGCAAGCTGGAGTCGGTGATACCACACCTTGTTGCCACTCAAAAAGGGTTTGTGAAGGGTAGGCTAGTCATGGACAATATTAGGTGACCATGGATGTTATCTGAGCAGCCTCCTACCAAGCAACTCCTGCCCCGCTTGTTAGCGTAGGTACAGAAAAGACTTTCAATTCGGTTGAGTGGGAGCATCTTTATCAGGCAAGGGACGCTATGGGCTCTGGTCTTCAGTTCCTGGCCTGGGTACGCCTTTTATATACTGCTCCATCGGCATGGCTTCTCAGCAACAAAAGGTTATCGCTTAAACTGTCCTTATACAAGGGAACTAGGCACAGTTGTCTGCTGTCCCCGTTACTGTTTCATCTGGCAATGGAACCACTGCTTTGTGTGATATACCAGTCTCAACTGGTTATTGGTATACAGGCAGGCGCAATGCAGATGACTTGTTACAAGACATCTCCAAGCCCTCCACCTCCCTACCTGCCACTTTAAATATCTTCATTTACTTCAGCAATCTGTCTGGTCTATGAGAGAACTAGAACAAGACAGAAATTCTCCCTCTGAACTGTCACTCTCAGGAAGAACAGTTCAGTAAATTGGGCTTAAAGTGGGCACCTACCCAGATATCTTGCCTGCACATCACTCTGCTGGCTGATCTTTCCAAAGTGGTAGAGCTTAACCAAACCTCACTCCAGGCTGCCCTTGAGACGGACTTCTGCCGGTGGAAGAAACTCCGGCTTACATTTACTGGGAAAACTGCCACTTACAAAATGAGGACCTTTCCTCATCTCCTTTCCTGTTTGAATAGCCTCCCTGTTCCCATACTGCAAGCCAAGCTTCACAAATTTGAATTTTTTTTTTATCATTCTTGTGGGAAGGAAAGAAACCCAGACTCAGTCTGCAAAAACTGAGTGCCCTCCAAACTAGGTGGATAAGCTCTAGCCTGGCTCTGGGCCTATCATCAAGTGGTGGGAATCAGCCACATTTCTTCTGGCTCCATCCTACTGGGCCTCAAATGCCCGTCTGGTGCACCCTGGAAGGATGCCCTGTGTCCAACACCCCATGACTAGCCATCATGCATCACAGTCATATGAAAGCCCTGGTCCCAACACCACCAGTACTGTGCTTTGCTTACCAGTCCTTGCACTCCGTGGTCAAACAACTGGTCACGATTACATCTGGGTGAGCAGGAGCTGTTATGGAACAACCCACATATTACCATAGGAAATAAGCCCGTCTCTTGGCCCTCTTGGGCTTTAAAAGGTATTCTAATTGTAGGCCATTTATGCGAATAAAGCTCTGGAACTCTGGGTACATTCCAGAATATTGCCATCAGATTCTCACTTCCCAAGCAGGACTTCTATAAGAACCTTTAGCTATGCCACTCACTTACTTCTAGATGCATACAGCCTGGTAAGCCCACATACCATCCCCCTACCAGAGGCAATTACATAACGGGTGAAAAACCCAACCAGGTTAAGAGGTAGGATTTATAACTTTCTACTTCAACCCCAAAATCCATCTCTGCAGGGGCAGTGACAGACTTGGGAAGCGGAACTTGGCCTCTCTATCTCTGTAGAGGTGTGGGCCAGTATGCTATACAAAGCTCATATGGATCTTAAGAGACATGAGGTACCAATTAATACAAAAAAAATGGTCCTGCATCGATGGTACCATACACCTGAGGTTCTAAAGATCGATCTTATACACACCGACAGATGCTGGCATTGTCACAAGAACACTGGGACCTTTACATACATTCTCTGGTCATATCCTTCCCTCACCACATTTTGGTCCCAGGTCCAGCAGGCTTGCAACCACATCACTGGGCTGGACATCCTCTTAGACCTGCTGTTTTGGCTATTAGATAAGCCCCTCCATCCCCAACCAGATACTGGCTCACTGCCGTTGCCCTAGAAGCCAAAAGACAAATTTTACTGAAATGGAAGTCTGACACTTCTCCCAAGCTGGCTGACTGGGTAACTGTGCTTTTTAAATTGGAAGAATATGGGCACTTATCTCAACTTGGCTACTCATAGGTTAGATGCTTCTATAACATTTGGGCTCTATTTATTCAAGCAGCACAGATTTTCACGTAAGAAGAATAGAATGTAGTTAAATGTAAGTGTGATGGTTCCACACCATGGTGGTTGCTTATTAGTAGCAATCAGTATTTTATCTTCTCCCATATTTGCTCCCTAGCTGTAACAATTTTACTGTTTAAGTTAGTAAATGATGCTGCGCCTGTACCAATGTGTTGTGTGCCTTTGTTTGTTGTATTACTTGTTTTTTCTCAATAAAAACAATAATAATGCTTTCCAAAACAGAAAGCATAGGCTGCAAGAAACAGCTGGCTCAAAGGGAGCCAAAGTAAGCTTTTCTAACACAAAATTCATGTCCCAAGCTGGGACTGGATTGTGGATAGGAGACTTCAACTGCAGAATGCCTCTCAAAAACATATGGGCCACCTCCAGCTGAGCAATGGTACGACCACCAATAGGCACGTAGAAAGCTGAAACAGCAGCCAAGTACACTTCAAAAGAAGACTATTGCAATCCTGCATCCAATAAGGACAGCAAATACTCTACAACCTGGTTTACTGGACATGTAAAATGATCTAGTTGATGAGAAGAAACCCACAAAGCAAACCACTTCCACTTCGTAGAATAGGTGACTCTGGTAGTAGGTTTTCTGGCAGCCACCAGAACATCTGCCACCTTTTGAGATACCCCAAACCAAGCAATGGCTACGTCTTCAGAAGCCATGCATGGAGATGGAGTGACTTGCAGTCTGGATGGGCTAGGGTTCCCTGTTCCTATGACAGCAAGCCCTTGCACAGAGGCAGAGGTACTGGTGGTTCTATGTCAACTGCTGCAATATGGGGAACCAGATCTAATGAGGCCAAAAGGGATCAATCAGTATTACAGTGGTTCCCTCCATCTGGAGCTTGATCAACACCCTCTGGATTAGAGGGAAGGGAAGAAAGGCGTAAAGGAACCTCCCCTTCCAAAAGGGGGACAATGTGTCTCGCCAGAAAACACCAGGCCCTGGAATGAGCGAGTAGAAAAGCAGCAGTTTTGTGTTGTGTGGGGACGCAAAAAGGTTCAACTCTGGACAACTCCACCTGCTGAACAAGTCTTCTGCCACTGAGGTCAACAGTGAACACGCAAGCGTTCTGGACTGTGACCTGCTTAGCCTGCCTGTCTGCCAAGACATTTTGGATGCCTGGAACATGAACTGCCGATAGCTCTAGACCATGTTCCAGAGCCCAATACCAAACCATCATCGTTCCCTGCATAGGGGTTAGGAGTGAGTTCCCCCTTCCTTGTTTAAGTAGTGCACCACGCTGATGTTGTCTGTTTGCACCAGCAGATGTCTAGGGCACAGACGAGTCTAGAAGGCCTGTGGATCATACAGAACAGTCCTCACTTCCAGGAAGTTTACTTGGAGGGTACTCTCCACCACTGTCCATGTGCCCTGTGTCTGATGAGGCCCCAGCCCATCCCCAAGGCATCTGTTGTAAGGATCTGATGAGAGGAGGGGATCAGGAAAGGAACCCCCTTCAGCAAATGGTCAGGTTCCATCCACCACTGGAGTGCCTTCTAGACAGAAGATGTTACTAGATCCTTCCATTCTAGACAGTTGGTGCATTGGTCCCACTGGACTCTTAATGCCCAGTAAGGAATCTGCAAATGCAGTCCGGACAGTCATACAGTAACAATGGCTGCTGCCATTCGGACCAACATTCTCAGGAATGTCCTGGCTATGACTATACTCAATCAAGCGTTTCGCACTGTCCTAAGGTAAGATGGCTAAGCCTTGGGTTGTGTTCAGTATAGTCCCTATGTACTGCAGATACTGACAAGGGACCAGGACTGATTTTGCCACACTGACCGTGATTCCTAGGGCATCAAACAACTGCCTGGTGCATGTTAGAGTCTGGCAAAGCTGCTCTTTGGGACTGAGCTTTTAGTCATCCAGTCAGGAGAACACATATAGTCTTTCTCTTCTGAGGGCTGCTGCCACTACTGCTAAGCATTTGGTAAAGACCTGTGGCGCAGATGCTAAGCCAAAGGGCAATGCCCTGAACTGGTAATGTTCCCTCTGGAAGAAGAACCTGAGGTACTTCCTGTGAAAGGCACACATTCTGTAGGTAAGTGCCCTGCATGTCTAGGGAACATATCCAGTTCCCTTTGTTGCAGTATTGGCAACAGGCCTTGTAGAGTGACCATTCTGAATTTCCTGTAATGAATAAAGAGGTTCAGATTTCATAAGTCCAGAATGGACCTCGGGTACCTCATAATGTATGACAGTTGAGAGGTATGTCCCTGTGCATCTGGGGACTATAAAGTAGTGATAATAGAACCTCCAGTTCCTTTGTTCCCAAGGAATTGGCTCCATGGCCCTCTTTTGCATTATGATGTGTACTTCCTCTAGCAGCACTGGTATGCATTCTGCAGGATAGGTGGAAGAGGCTGGTAGTTGGTTTGGAGGTAGATCCTAAAGTTCTAGAGCATAGCCCTGTTCTATTATCTGCAGGACCCAAGCATCTGATGTGACCTTCCTCCACTGGTCCAGGTGGAGTGAGAGGCCATCCCCTACTACCACCTCTGAAAGCACTGGTGAGTGGGGGTCTAGGAATGAGTCATGCAGATGCATATTCTGCGGCTGTAGCCACACTTCCACCTCTAGGGGCTTATGAAGGAGCACTTGGGGTGGGGTCCTGAGGCAGGCAGGGCTGATCCTCCTCCTCTGCTTTTGCTTTGATGACTGGCTCCTGAACAGTGTCTATTACTGGCCGGACGAAAGGGCATCCTCTGCCTACTTCTTGGTTGTGTATGGTGCAGAGAGTGTACTGATTTCAAAGTCTTGCCCGAAGCCTGCAGGTTTGAGAGGATATCCTGAATATCTGCCCCGAATAGTTTGTATCCTCTAAATGGGACATTTAAGATGGACTGCTGCACAGAGGGTCTCCTTAAGCAGACATCAGAAGCTGCTGCTCTAGCAGAAATATTCGAAATGTCACAAGTACACCTCAGCAGATGCTTACCCACATCTGCCCCTGCCTGGAGCATCTTTAACAGCTCCTGCTTGGGAGTACCCTCTGGGAGGACTTAGGCTGCAGTCTTGGTCTTCCTCCAGAGGGTATTCTAGTATTTTACCATATGGACCTCGTAGTTAGCAATTCTTAGGCCCAAGGTAGCAAACGCAAAGGTCATCTTCCCCAAAACATCTAACCTCCCGGATTCCATGTCAGGAGGGAGAGAACTGAGGTATTTGGGCACTTCAGACCTATCATGGGCTACATTTATCACAATCAAATTAGCCTCAGGTTGGCCTGCAAAAAGTGGCCTACCAGAGGAGGCCTGATGCAACTTATCTGCCTTCCTAAGAATAGCAGGATTCATATTAGGTATATGCCAGGTAACCAGGGTGGCATCCTCTTGGGCAGGCAATAGAGGAGGAATCACAACAGGTGGGGAATCAGGTAGTTCTAAAACGTTCACCAAATTCCTTTTGGTGACTTCTTTCTCCTCTGATTCAAACTCCATGGCAGATTGGAGTATCTTCGATGGCAGTGGTGCCTCGGACGGAGTGTACACAACTGAGTCCTCACTCCCCATGGATATAGTGGAGCTAGACCTTGTGACGCTTGGCCAGCTGGTTCTGATCGCTGTATGATTTTTGTAATATAAAAATGTGTTATTGAGTGTCTCTCATGAGACATCCTGTGCTCCTGGGATGACCCCCCCTCCAGGTTTCAGTTCTAAAATAACAGGATATATGTTAACCTGAAACCAGGAGATAATTAAAGACTAGAGAGGCATAATTAAGGGTCTCCTGTTTATCTGACTTAACTGTAGCTGACCAGCTGCCAGGATAGAGTTCATAAACTTTTATGATGCTTAGAGGAAGAAAACCTGTTATGTCACTATAGTGCTACGTCATAAACATCCTCAGATGTGCCATGGGGAGAGGAAATGCTCAAGATCAAAGAGAGAATTTAAAGACTGTCATAATTTGGGAAAATTAGTTTTTTGCTGAAGTCACAGTAATTAATATACCTCTTGACAAGACATCCTGTTTTATATATATATTTTTTTATATTCTGAGAGGAGGAGCTAGATGACCTCATGGAAGGGGTTGAAACACAGCATTTTAAAATTTTGTGTTTCATCACAGACACATTCCTGTTGGACTCTGAAGAAACAACCACTCCTAACTTAAGCACTGTAAGAAGGTATACATTAGATAGAGAAAGTCTAACTGTATGTTGGTAGGAATTTGTACTTTTACTTGTTTTCTTTTAAGTTATTGTATGCGTGTGATATATTGTTCTGTGTTTACATTTTACCTGTTTTTATCCATTTTCTAAGTAAACCTCTTATTTTAAAGAGACTGCCTGTGTCTTCGAGATTCTTTTGCCTGTGAGGTACAGATGGTTAAAGTTGACACTGTTCATAAGCTTAATGGTATACCAAACTGGAGAAAGGTAAGACTTTATCTAAGGTCTTTCATAGAGTTTTTAAGGGTTCATTTTGTATATCTGGTTAGGTGCCCGTAGGCGAAAGATATCTGGCATTCCCCCAAGAGCAAAATTATCTGAGCCTGTACATTTGGGTACGCTAGCAAGAGATTCACAGTTTGAATCCCTCCAGAACTTGAGACCAAAGGTGATTCGGACCCACAAAACAGACAGGAGGGTTACCCTGTTCACAATACTGCGCTCAGAGGTTGGCACTGTGGGAGCAGAGGGCCTGACCTGCTGAGTGGGGTTGTGACAGACCTCTCATAAGAGCTCTCCACATATTCTTCCTCCTCTTCTAGTATGAGGTCAGGGTTATATTCCTGATTCTCGTGCACAGCTTCTGTAGGCTTCAAGGAAGGAATAGAAGAAGTCATCGACACTCAAGAAAGCAAGGGGCACACTGATCGCAGAGCCGTCAACAGTGGGGCTTGCCTGGGATATCCCGTCAATGCCGCTCCTGTAGCAGGTGAAAGAGGTAGCAGGCACTGTAGCATGTCCGTGAAGAATGAAAGCACTGCCTGCATGTTGGCGCCGGCCTGAACTACAGGTGCACTCTAGGATGCCGACGGGGAAGATGTTGTTCAGATGTCGACAGTCCTATGCCAGCCGTATTTAGGTCTGGTGGTACTCTCAGTCTGGCCTAACCTGGAGGAATCAGAGGTCTGGGCGGCTGGTGTGGTTGACGGTGCTGTAGCTGTCGCACTAGGTTGCAGGAGTGACCAAGAACGTACTGGGGAGAATTTCTTCCTTCTCCTTTATCTCTCCTGGTGCTTGTGCTTATGTTGCCAGGTGCTTCTGTCCTGGGACTTCGACAAGGAAGAGCTCAAGAAGCGGACCGGTGACGCAGTAGAGCTCTTTTTCCATCCTTGCTACCTGCTGTTTTAAAAGGTGGGTTTCCAGGACATTTTTTCTGCGTTGCCAGGTAGCTGTGTTAAACCTGAGGCAGAGTTCACAGGCCTTAACGTTATGGGCCATGCCGAGGCAGCACAAGCAGATGTCATGCAAGTAACCTGAATCAATCTTTTCACCATATTCACAGTTTCTAAGGAGCTGAGCGGGTTCTTTAGACTTTTTACACGGCGACAATGATAGCTTTTAAAAAGTGATAGTGAACTAGGGAGAAAAGTGAGGAAAAAAAAAAGGGCTAAACAGCAGTCAACTGTAGCAGTTGCAACTCTGTGGCAGGTTAGTCGAGTATGGTAGAAGGTGGGAAAAGAACTGAGGCGGGAAAGGGCTGCCCACATTTATATGGAAAGTGCCAACATGGGATGTCATGGGCAAAAAGGTTCCATGTGGTCCTAGTGCCTGGTGAGATGGCCTCAAAGAAGACTCCATGGTCCTAGAAATGTCACCATTTATTACCACCTATGGGTCTCCGCCAGAGGTACTAGGACCCTGTGGGAGCAAAGCCTTCTGCATTCCACAGCTTGGGGGACCAGTGTTGGTGCCGGTGCTGCCCACAAGGTAAATGTAATGACGTGGCACTTGTAGGCTGGCCAGTAACTGACACCAGCCCCCACCTTCCTCGATTCTGTTTCTCAGGAGGCAAACAAGAGGAAGCCGGGGGCTGGGGAGAGCGCTAGCCCAAAAGGATATAGGATATAAAATCCCCCCCAAAATAAAACCATAGATTTTAGAAGCAAAAATACATTAAGACTACAAACTTAGAGAAAACTAAGAGCTGGGTTTAGGCACGGATTCTGTACAACCCTATAACTCTCCTCAGTTCCTTCCACTGCACCCAAGCATTGCACCCCCCCTACTTCTAGTGCACTGCCCTCCCTTTACCTCGCCCCATGCCTTCTCCTCCTTCCCTCTTCAATTTTCCTCTCCTATGATTATCAGAGCACTTTCACTAATCTCAATTAATTATATTAGTTTCCCCTCCCCAAACCCTACCTTTGTCCCCAAAACGTGGGAGATCTCAAAGAAAGTAAGAAAGAAAGCACTCGTATCACTCAAGTGCTCTTTAAAGAAGCTGCTACTTTTGCTCCTCCTCTGCTTGGGCAATGTGGAGCTAAATCCTGGTCCTCCGTTACCTCTTGCATCACTTCCCGACTCTGCAGCTGCCCCTGGACTCAAAATGATGCTGGTCAATATCCTAACCTTGACTAAGAAATTTGACCAGTTACTAGCCTGGGCCGCTCACACGGAACTGGATGTTATCATCATTACAGAGTCATGGCTTAAAAAGGTAAATACTGACCAGTAAATCTCACTACCGGGCTACAAACTGTTTAGGGCTATTAGGGATTCCAGGGGGTGGGTGTATGTCTACTCCAAAAACAAGTACGCTATTAGTGACATCTTCTGTACATCCAAACCCAAGGAATACAAAATCATATCCCTGAGCTTCACCTTCCCTCCACGGAATGTATCACTATTATTGGTGGTTATAGGCCCCCTACTTGTGGTACTGACGTCCTCAATATCCTAAAATCCCTAGCCTCCGCTAGTAATAATGAAACCATAATCCTTGGGATCTAAACATGGACTGACTTACCTCTAAATCACATAGCCTTAAATGTCTCTGTGAAGAGCTTGGCCTCTCACAGATTGTTAACGAACCCAGTAGGATCAATATTTCAAACAACGCCAATAGTTCTCTCCTCGATGTCATATTAACCACTCACCTTCACAAAATTCTGCATTCTGCTGTTTTCCACAGCGACATGAGTGACCATGGTGTTGTAGTATTTACAAGATCGCTACTTAAGGGTCATCATCAACCCAAGCTAATAACTAAATGGTCCTACCACAAGTTCAATGCATGGAATTATCTGTCAGATTTAGGTAATTTAAACTGGCAAGATCTCAATCATGCTAAAACGGCTGATGAGGCTATCAGCAATCTTACTGCCCTGGCTAACAAGCATGCCTCCTTCATCAAATCTAGAGTGCGTAAATCCTCTCACCCCTGGTTCACACCAGACCTCAAGGCTGAGCTCACAAACAGTGATAAACTTTGGGCTAAGGCTAGGCGTACTAAGTGTCCAACTGATTGGCAGACCTTCAGAGCTGCAAGGAATGCCCGAGTTAAAAGCATTTGTGCTGCCAAATGAAACTTCTATATCACTACCTTAGAACAGGCAAATGGGAATTCTAATAAAATCTGGAGGACCCTCAAATCCGTTAAAGGTCACCAGGCTGCTCCCTCTATTCCAACCAAGATATACGCCAATGGCAAGCTCATCGAAAGCAATAGTCAAATCCTTGAAGAGCTCAATTCACAAATTGCTACTGCTGGCTTAGCCTTTGATTCTTCTCCATATGCAGGCCTTGCAAATTGTCAGGCCAGGACTACCCCTGAAGTCCCAACCTCGCCTCATCTCTTCCATCTGCATCTGGTCACCTACAAAGATGTTGAAGATTTGCTTCTCAACTTAGACACCAAGGAGAGTGCTGGGGATGACAGACTAGAACCATTCTTAAAATTAGGCTACTTCCATCTTACAGCCCCCTTACTTCATATATTCAATCTTTCTATCGTCACTGCCACAGTTCTGTCCTGCTGGAAATCCACACATATCCTCCCTTTATTCAAACCGGGCAACCCACGTGATTTAAATAATTATAGGCCCATCTCTATCCTGCCCATTCTCTCCAAAATCTTTGAAAACTGATTTACTGCCAACTAAAATGACACACTGAAAGCTCCCTTCTCAACCCACCTCAATGTGGTTTCTGGCCTAATCATAATACTACCACAGCCCTCGCCAAAGTTACTAATGACTGGGTTTCAGCTCTGGACCCCAAGAAGATCACTGGTGCGGTCTTCCTAGACCTCATTAAGGCAGTTGACACTGCTGACCACAACTTAGTTGTCAGTAGCCTTATTAACTTAGGTGCCACCCCTTCCACTGCTCAGTGGTTTATCAGTTATTTAACAGGGAGGTCTCAGACAGTCAAGGCTGATGGCCTATTTTCAGCCTCCCTCCTGATCTTTAAGCGAGTCCCACAAGGCTCCATTTTAGGCCCTATCCTATTTTCCCTTTACATTAATATTTTTTTTTATCGTCTATTTTTGCACCGACCCGCGAGGAACTCTCTCAGGCATCCTCCAGTGCCCCCAGCTCTACCATCGTGTCTGAGAGGTGTCCATCTCTGTTCACCAGCCCTGTTATCCCCCTGGCTCTGAGTCCCCTGAGGTAGGGCTGCCCTATCCGCCCAGGGCACTCTGTCTTGAATTCAGGCCAGGCTGGCTCAGCCCAGGAGAGGAGGGCAACCGGCGGTGGAGTGTGGCTGAGTGGGTGGAGGTGCTGTTGCCTATCCCCAAGATCAGAGATTTTCTACATGTAGGTTTTCCCCTCTGGGAGTGCAACGAGCAATGACATCCGCACACGGCTGTCTGCCGCACTCCTGCCCTAACGTTTCTCGCTGGTGAACCTGCAATACCCCTATCTCCACTGGGGTCACGAGGACACCGAGCAGCCCCAGGATCCTCCCCAGGAGAGGTGAGCTGTCCTCAGGCGCACAATACTCTCCCTCCCTGCCCCCAGTCTGTCTCAGACCTGGGTCATGGTGTGGCGCAAGGAGAGGCGTCCAATGTCTCAACTCTCAGCACCACCGGGTCAACTTATATTAATAATCTTAACCCTAACATAACTAATTCCAATTTGCATTTATTTGCTGATGACACAGTCCTGTACACTTCTAGTTCAACTCTGTCTGAAGTAAGAGATGTACTACAAGCTGACTTTGCACAGCTTGAACAGAACCTTATTAATGCAAAGCTCTTTAATGCCAAAAAAACTAATGCCATGATCTTTACTCTCAACACGACCTCCACCGCCTCTCTAAACCTGCTTAAGGAATTTACTGTCACCACCCTCCTAGGTGAATCTCTTGAGGTTGTCTCCAAATTCAAATATGTAGGTATATGGCTAGATAACAGATTCACCCTTAATGACCATATTGATAACTTGACCAGCAGGTTAAAATCCAGAATAAGTTTCTTCTTTAGAAACAGGTCCCTATTCCCTATTCAGATTAGAACTAGGCTTGTTCAGGCCACATTCCTGCCTTTACTCGATTATGGCGACATAATCTTCAATTGTACTTCAGCCTTAAACCCGAACAAATTGGACGTCCTGTATCATTGTGCCCTATGGTTCATTACCAACTCCCCTTATCGAATCCACCAGTGTGATCTATATGTAGCTGTCGGCTGGACGTAGCTTACTACCAGACGTTTGCTTCATTTGGCACTTGGACTCTCAAAATATTCCTGAATAAACTACCGAGCTATACAACATCCCTTAACCACATCTCCCACAGTTCGTATTAAAAATTCCCTTAGGAAGTCTGACTTCATCCTCTTAGACGTGCCTAGGCTCGTACCTCCTTTGGCAAATGTGCCATCTCATATGCACTTTCAACAATCTGGAACCAGCTCCAGTCTATATTGAAACTCTCTAGCACTGCCTCTGTCGGTCTCTTTAAAACCTTTACTGCGACTAAATTAAATAATACTTGCAGCTGTTTCTAGTCCCTACTTGATCTTTGACTTTTAAATCAACGACTCACTTCCCCTTCCTACTTCTTCTGCTTCTCTAATTCTACTTACCTCTCCTTTTCCTTCCCCAACCTCCCTTTATTCTTTATTTCCGTCATCCTTACTTTCGATAATCCTTCGTACTTTTCCTCCTTTTCCCTTCCCCTCCTCTCTCATAACATCCTACACTTCTTCTCCCTCACCTCTCCCCCTTGCACCTATCTTATACTCTCTCTTCACCTTATGCATCCTATTGCTCTTGGTTCTATCTATTTTGGCTGCACTTTCTCTACTTTTAATGATTTCTCCAGGTTTTGGTTGCAAGTATTACCTTTTTATGTCTTATTTTGAGTACTATGAACCACATGTACCATACACTATTATGTTCTAAGATTTTATATATGTATTTTCCTTTGTCTGTATACATTCTTTAGGACCTCCTTGTGAATGAGCTTGCTCAATGGAATTTTCCCGCAATAAACTTGAAACTTGAACTCTGAAACAAGGCAGCAAGAAGAAGAAAGCAACCAGAGACCACATACCCCATTGGTCTGAAGGGCAGCAGCAGTGGTAAAGGGCTCTGGCTGAATAATAAAAGACCAGACAAATATTTCAAAAAAGGATTGAAAGAAGACGGTACAAGAACAAGAAAATGAAAGAAAAGTGAGGAGATCCTCTTGCCACTCCCCCAAGACAGAGAAGTAGAAGAGCTAGCAGTAAGGATGGGCTCAACAATCCTGCTCTCCAGGCCAAAGTCCTTGGCAGCCACAATGGTTAAGAGGTGCAGGCAACAAGTTAGCTTAGACCGCCAACCCCAGAAGGTAGAGAATCAAAGTGTGAGCTTGCCAGTTGAAGGGTAAACAGCTTTAGAAACCAAAGGCAAAAAGGAGGAGGAAGAGGATGAAAAGGAAAAATTATTCACCTTAGTAATGTTGTTTCTTCTAATGGAGTCTTGCTGTATTCTGACTATTGCAGTGATATCCAACCTTTGAACTGCCCCAGAGAGGAAAGAGTTAACTTTCCATGCAAGGCATGGAACGCTGAGCTCGAGCTCGGTTGAGACTCTATCTGTTGTTGTTTGAACCCAAACCGCCAGATCTTTACGAGCTATACTCACTGGGTGTCCTGTGTGAAACTGTAACTCATGCTAGCCAACTGGCTACTAAATTTAATAAAAGCGATTTTTGGTTCCAAGGCAAGACTCAAGTCAGGAAACTCAAAACAAAACAACACACACCCAAAAATAAGAGGGTGAGAAAAGGGGCACCTCTAGGGTGCCAACACTATTCCTCCACCCACGCATCCCAAACCCAGGTTCTGAGAGGGAAGGTGGGGGAGGTCAGAATACAGCAAGACTCCATTAGAAGAAATAACATTACTAAGGTGAGTAATTTTTCTTCAAACAACATAAGTCTTGCTGTATTCTGCTTCTACCAGACTACAAGCAGTACCTCCATGGAGGAGGGACAGAACCTACTTTGAAACAGGCTCTGAGCACTGCTGTGCCAAACCAGAGCATCACTCCTAGCCTGGATATCCAGAGAGTAATGCTTGGTGAAAGTATGTACTGTTTTCAGGTGGCTGCTTGACAAATCTCTAAGATAGAATATCCTGGCAGCAGCCAGGAAGCAGCTATACCTCTAGTAGAGTGAGCCTCAGGCCTGAGGGTGGGATTCTACCTAATTTTCATAGCAGAATTGTATACAAGAGACAATCCACCTGGCAATAGATCTCTTAGTGGCAGGTTTTCCCTTCCAACCTCACCATAAGTGAGGAACAATTGGAGGGAGTCAAATCTGTGACCCTTGGTGCGCTCTATGTAGTAGCTAAGGGCCTTTTTCACATCCAGGCTGTGTAGCCTCCTCTCCCCAGAGGAGGAATGGTCAGTGAAGAAAACAGGAAGAGACAGACTGATTAAGGTGGAAATCTGAAACCACCTTAGGCAAAAACTTCCTATTAGTCCTGAGGACCACCTTATCTCTATGGAAAGAGATAAAATGAGGCTCCACTGACAGGGCCTGTAACTCACTTATCGTCTACTTGAAAGTAATAGCTACCAAGAACACAGTTTTCCAAGTCAAGTACTTAAGCTCTGCTGAGGACAAAGGCTCAAAAGGGGGTTGCATAAGCTGGGCAATGCAAACAGTAAGGTCCCAAGCAGGGGCAGGGTCCCTGAAGGGAGGATTGGTATGCAGCAATCCCTTGAAAAATGTGCAGAATACAGGGTGAGCTGAAAGGGGAGAGGGCTTGCCTGCTGACAGAAAGGCACAGACAGCTGCCAGATGCACTCTAAGTGTAGCTGGTCTGAGTCCCAGGCTGTTGAGATGAACCATATAGTCCAGGACTGTAGGCAACCCAGCAGACTCTGGAGAAATATGCTTACCGGAGCACCAAATAGTAAACCTTTTCCATTTGGAGTTGTAAGTCTTTCTGGTGGAAAGCTTTTGAGAAGCCTTTAGAATATCCAGAACACCTTGAGAGAGATGCAAATCAGCAAACTCTAACTCTTCAAGAGCCAGGCCTTGAGATTGAGAGATTTGAGATTCGGATACCAAACCCTCCCCATAGAACTTGTTAACAGGTTGTAATTCCTGGGAAGAGACAGGAGAAGGTGGACTGCTAAGGACAGCAAGAGAGGGTACCAGGGTTGCCTGGCCCAGTCTGGAGCAATCAGAATCACTTTGCAGGGTTGAGATCTGATTTTGACTAGTACCTTCAACAGGAGAGGGAAGGAGGGAAAAGCATACAGGAATTTCCCTTCCCAATTAAGGACTAGAGCATCCAGGGGGACTGAGCCCAACACTGGGGGTCTGCAGCAAAAAAGAGGAAGCTTGTGATTGTCTGGGGCTGCAAAAAGATCTATCTGTGGAGTGCCCCATCTGGAGAAGATTACCCTCAAAATTAGGGGATCCAGGGCCCATTCGTGATGGCCCTGAAATATCCTGCTGAGAGCATCTGCCAGGACATTGTCCTTCCCTGGGAGGTGCACTGCTATCAAGAGGTATTCAGGGAATAGGCCAGAGACCACAACTTCATTGCTTCTGTGCACAAGGCCGTAGACCGAGTGCCCCCTTGCTTGTTGATGTACCACATTGTGGTGGTACTGTCTGTCCTGATCTGAACCAGTTTGTTCTGAACAGACTTGGAAAAAACTTGAAGTGCTAGAAACACTGCTCTGAGTTCTAAGAGATTGATGTGAAGCAGAGATTCTTGAGGTGACCACAACCCTTGGACGGTCAGATCCCCCAAGTGGGCTCCCCAGCCCAAGAGGGCGGCATCTGTGGTAAGGATTAGAGAATGAGGTTGAGTGACAAAGGGAACTCCTTTCCTTAGATTGTCCTGATCCTGCAACCACTGCAAAGCCTGGATCAGGGTTCGAGTCACTGGGATTAGCTTGGTCAGAGAATTCTTTCTCTGGGACCAGAAGGCTCTTAAGTGGAACTGAATGTCCCTCATCTGAAATCTTGCTCCTTGGACCACTGCTGTGGAGGCAGCCATGTGGCCCAGGAGCTGTAGAAAATGCCTTGCTGGTCGAGACACCTGATGGGTGAATGAAGAGGCCAGTGTGACAAGGGTCCTTACCCTGTCCAGGGGAAGGAAGGCTCTTGCCCTTATTGTATCCAGCTCCGCCCCATGAAGGCGAGGAGCTGCAGTGGCTCTAGAACTGACTTTGAAAGATTTAGAAGGAATCCTAGAGAAGTGAGCAGTTGCTAAGTTATCTGTAGGTGTGACTTGACTTGGTCTGGAAACTGACCCACTATGAGCCAATCGTCCAGGTATGGAAAGATGGAGATCTTTTTTCTCCTTAGGAAAGCAACCACTACTGCCAGGCATTTTGTGAACACCCTTGGAGCTGATGTTAGGCCAAAGGGCATTGCTCTAAATTGATAGTGGCCTGAGGCAACTCGAACCAGTACTTTCTGTGGGAGCATCTGATGAGAATGTGGAAATAGGCATCCTTGAGGTCAGGGAGACTAGCCAGTCCCTGGCCTTAGAAAGATGAGGTATTCCGGGTCACCATTTTGAACTTTGGTTTTAAAAAGGTGCTTGTTTAAATATCTGAGATCCAGGATGGGCCGCCATTCTCCTGTCTTTTTGGGGGTTAGGAAGTACCTGGAGTACAATCCCTTTCCCCTGTATAGGGATGGAACCCTTTCTATGGCTCTGAGAGCCAAGAGGGAAGAGACCTCTGCCTCTAGGGCAAGGGCCTCTGAAGGATTTGCAGGTGGAAAGGATCTGGTTCTCATCTTGGGAAATTGTCTGAGCTGAGAACCAGTCCCACTACTACTTCCAGGACCCACTTGTCTGATGTTAAAGACATCTGGTCCTGGACAAAAGTAAGCCAGCCTGCCCCTTACGGGTAGTGGAGAATCGGCCCGGGCAAACCCTTCAGGGTGCCTGTTTGGCAGGGGCTTTAGGCTGAGGGGTGGTAGCAGGCCTGCTTGTAGCCCGTCTGCCTCTCCCTCTGAAGAACCCCCTCTGAGCAAAGGCGGAAGAGGAGGCCTGGGCTTGGTAGAAAGGCCTATAAAAAGGCCTGCCCGTGCCCCTGGTATGCTGCCTCTGAGGAGTGGCTTGCCTTTCCTTGGCCTGAGCACTCCTGTAGGTGGTCCTGTACTCATCCATTTTCTTCATGTAGTTCTCTGTCTGCTCCGCAAACAGAGAATTACCAATAACAGGAAAATCCATGGACTTAGCCTGGGTATCCTGTGACAGGCTAGTACATTTGAGCCAAGCCATCCTATGAAGGGCCACAGATGTAGCCATGACTCTAGATGAAACATCACTGGAGTCCACTGCAGCATGAAATTACACCTTGGATGCCTCAATACCATCTGCAGCCACCTGCTCCAGCTCCTTGGCAAGCTGGTCAGGGACCTGTTTACCTAGAGCCATCACAGTGTCCCATCTAGACTTTTGGTATCTAGCTGTGTAGGCCATATAATTAGCCTGCCTGAGTCCCAAAGATGCTGCCATGTACTGTTTCTTTGCCATGGCATCAATCCTCCTGGAGTCCTTATCTGGGGTGTGTGAAGCCAAGGGTATATTTGCCTTATCACAGGCAGCAGCCTGCACTACCCCAACATGGCTGCATTGTTGGGAAAGGAACTCCGTATCTGAGCCTGAAAGAGTATACCTCTTGTCCATTCTTCTGTCCACAGGAGGTATGGAATTAGGAGTCTTTAAATTTTTTATTGTCTGTTTTCCAAAAGTCTTATGGAGGGGAACAGACAGCCTCCTGGACTCTGGGATGTCCATCATTTCAACATAATCAGGCCCCTCCTGATCCTCTACTGCTTCCTCCATAGGAAGCTGGAGAGTTTCAGCCACTTTTTTGTAAAACAAAGTGGGAAGGGGACTCAGAAAGCCTAGGAGGAGAAACACCTGAAGGTCTGTCTGGGGAGATGTCCGGGTCAATGGGCACATCCAGACTTTCATAATCATCATCACTATCCTCATTCTCTCCCTCCTCCTCCTCCAGTTCATAAAAATCCTCTAAATTATAATCCGGAACCGGGGGAACCGACCAAACCGAGCCCCTAACCGATGGTGCCGGTTCGGTCGGAACCGAAGTTAGCTACTGAAGAATCCTTATCGCTTTGGCTATTTCATCAGCGGTCGGAGAAAGAACTTGTGGATCCGAACCGGCTGACTTATCCCTTCTTTTTCTTTTAACCGGAACCGACTCTTCAGAGTCGGTTCTCCTTCCGAAGTTTCACCTGGTCAGAGGCACTCCTTCTGGTTCGGTTGGAACCGAACCGGGCTGATCTTCGGGTCAGCGGACTTCTTAGCCTCCTTTCCCTCAGCCTACCTACTCTCTTTTCCAGGGTAGCTGAGGAAAACTTTACAAATCTGGCAGTCTGAATCGAGGGTGGTCAAACCCCAGACAATAAACACAGGTGGTGTGGGGTCAGCCTTAGCAAAGGCTTCCCCACACACACTACAGTGCTGAAACCCAGTGGGCCCGGTTTTTCTCTTGGGTTTCTCAGACATGGCCAGTCCTAACTAAACTTACCCTTTTTTTGGCAATCCACCAGACAAGACACACTTATCGGTTCCTGACCGTGTTATGGGTCGTGGAAAAGACCATAATGAAATCCGTTTTTTTTTTTTGAACCGATAAGAAAAAATTACTCACCTTAGTAATTGCTTTTCTTCTCGTGGAGTCTTGCTGTATTAGGACTTAATGCAGTTAGCCACTGCACTCGAACTGCCCCGGAGAGGATAGGGTTAACTCCAGAGCAGTCTGGAGTTCCACAGCGCGAGGGCGCTGTTCAAAGCTCTATCTGGCTAGTTTCAAATGAAACTGCCAGGTTCTTTACGAAGCTAAACTAATATAGCAAGTCTGTGTGGAAAAGCTCTACACTAGCCATTGGCTACCTACCAGTAGTAGGACAACAAAAACACAACAACAATCATAGAATAATAACAAAATCACCTGTTATTGTTAGAATCACCCATGACAAGCACTAATAGGCCCCCTCTCCCCAAAAGACTCAAGTCCAGAGAGAGCCACCTATCATAACAAAAACAGAATCACCTAGTTCTAACCCAAATGAACAAAGGAGGAGAACTAGAGAATTGAAATGACATGACAGTGCTTGCACCAATTTGACAACCCATACTCAAGTAGGAGTTCTGAGGCGGGGTAGGAGGGAGGTTGTCCTAATACAGCAAGACTCCATGAGAAAAAAGCAATTACTAAGGTGAGTAATTTTTCTTCAAACACCATGAAGTCTTGCTGCTATTAGGACTTAATGCAGATTATACAGCAGTACCTCCATGGAGGAGGTCCAGAACCTACTTGGGGAATAAGCTCTGAACACAGCTGTGCCGAACCGAGCATCTCTCCTGGACATCCAGGGAATAATGCTTAGTAAAGGTGTGGACTGTTTTCCAGGTAGCAGCTTGGCAAATTTCCAAAATGGGAATATCTCAGCAGCCGCTAGAGATGCAGCTATACCCTGGTGGAATGAGCCCTCAGTCCTGAGGAGGTTCTCTACCTAGTTTTTGGTAACAGAACTGGATACAGAGACAATCCACCTGCAATTGTCCTCTTAGTGGCAGGTCTCCCTTGCCAACTTCTCCATAGGTAAGGAAGAGTTGGAGGATTCGAACCTGTGACCCTTGGTGCATTCAAATAGCAGCTTAGGGCTCTTTTGACGTCAGACTGTGCAATCTCCTCTCCCTGAGGAGGAATGCTCAGTGAAAATAACTGGAAGAGAGATGGATTGGTTGAGATGAAAATCTGAAACCACTTTAGGTAAAACTTTCTGTTAGTCCTAAGGACTACCTTATCTCTGTGAAAAGAAATAAAATCTTCTTCTACTGACAAGGCCTGTAATTCACTTATACGTCTAGCAGAAGTGATAGCCACTAGAAAAACAGTCTTCCAAGTCAAAAACTTGAGGTCTGCCGAGGACAGAGGCTCAAGGGGGTTGCATTAGCTGAGCAATGCAAACATTCAGGTCCCATGCAGGAGCTGGTTCCCGAAGGGGTTAGTGGAAGTAACCCCTTAAAAACTGGAAAATACAGGGGTGAGAAGAAGGAAGCAGGCTTCCCGCTGACACAAAAGCAGAGACAGCTGCCAGATGAACCTTTAAGGTAGCTGGCCTAAGGCCTAAGGAATTTAAATGGACCAAATAGTCCAGTAAAATGGGCAGATTAGCAGATTCTGGGATAATCTGCTTCTCAGAACACAAATGGAAAACCTCTTCCACTTAGAATTGTAAGTGGCTCTAGTGGAAGGTTTCCTAGAAGCCTTTAAAATATCCAGGACACCTTGAGAAAGGTGTAAATCAGCAAATTCTAACTCCTCAAGAACCAGGCCTTGAGGTGGAGGAATTGAGGTTCGGATACCCACTCCCCTGTGCACAGGTCAACAGGTCGTGGGTCCTGGGCAAGCTCAGGGGAGGGTGGAATGTCAGGGACAGGAGGAGAGGGTACCAGGGCTGTCTGGCCCAGTCTGGAGCAATCAGAATCACTCTGCAGGGCTGAGTTCTGATTTTTACTAGTACCCTGAAGAGGAGAGGGAAGGGAAAGAGCAAGAACTTCCCTTTCCAATCCAACTGAAAAGCGTCCAGTGGGACTGATCCCAGAACTGGAGGCCTGCAACAAAACAGGGAAGTTGGTGGTTGTCTGGGGCTGCGAAAGATCTATCTGAGGGGTGCCCCATCTGGCAAAGACAGCCCCAGCACCAGAAATTCAGAGCCCATTCGTGATGGCCCTGAGAAATTCTGCTGAGGGCATCCGCCAGGCAGTTGTCCTTCCTGGAAGGTGAACTGCTATCAGGGAGGTGTTCAGGAGTAAGCCAGAGACCACAACTTCATTGCTTGGTGCACAAGGCTGATGACCGAGTGCCCCTTGCTTGTTGATGTACCACATTGTTGTGGTGTTGTCTGTCCTGACTTGGACTACCTTGTTCTGGACAGTAGTCAAAAAAACCTGGAGAGCTAAGAGAACAGCTCTAAGTTCCAAAAGGTTGATGTGGAGCAGAGATTCCTGGAGGACCACACTCCCTGAGTGGAAAGGTGCCCAAATGTACCCCCACCCTAACAGGGAGGCATCCGTGGTGAGGTGAGGGAATGAAGAAGCAGGTGAGAAGAGGACCCCTGAGTTAAACTGCTTGATCCTGCCACCACTGAAGGGCTAGGATCAGGGTTTTGGTCACTGGGATTAACTTGGATGAGGTCCTTCCTTTGAGACCAATAGGACCTCAAGTGGAACTGGATGTCTCTCATCTGAAATCTTGCTCCCTGCACGACAGCTGTGGAAGCAGCCATGTGTCCTAGGAGTTGCAAAAAGTGCCTTGCTGGTGAGAGACCGCAGGAGGTAAGGTGGATGCCAGGGCAATGAGTCTGTCCACTCTTTCGGAAGGAAGAAATGCCTGGCTGACTTTGTGTTCAATTCTGCACCTATGAAAGTTAGTACCTGAACTGGTTCCAGAACTGACTTTGGAAAATTCAACAGGAATCCCAGAGAGTGAGAAGTTGCTGGGAGACTTGCAAGTGGGATTTTACCTGATCTGGAGACTGACCCACTATGAGCCAGTCGTCAGGTAAGGAAACACAACAACCCCTTGCCTTCTTAAATGAGCCACTACTACAGCTAAACATTTTGTGAAAACCCTTGGAGCAGAGGTATGGCGAAGGGCATTGCTCTGAACTGGTAGTGCCAGAGGTAGTTCGAACCTGAGGTACTTTCGGTGAGAAGGCCTGATCAAAATATGAAAATAAGCGTCCTTGAGGTCCAGGAAGCTAGCCAGTCCCCTGGCCTTAGGAAGGCAGAATCATTGCCAAGTTTAACATTTTGAACTTTGGTTTCAAAATGCTTGTTCAGGAACCTTAAATCTAAGATGGGCACTCTCTCTGTCTTTTTTGGGGTAAGGAAATACCTGAGTACAGACCCTTGCCCTGATGGCAAGGAGGAACTCTTTCCACTGCCTTGCAGCCCAGCAGAGAAGAAACCTCTGCTTCCAAAGCAAGAGGCTTCTGAAGGATTTGCAGGTGGAAAATGTCTGGCTCTCATCTTTGGGAACTGTTTGAAACTGAGAACCAGACCTTGGCTTACCACCTCCAGAATCCATTTGTCCGAGTTAGGGACAACCAGTTCTGGCTGAAATAAGCCAACCTGCCCCCACGGCACAGGAGAATCTGCCCTGGGCACCCCATCAGGGTGCCTGCTTGGCAGCAGCTTTAGGCTGAGGAGGGGAGAGATGGTCTGCCTGTGCCCAGTCTACCCCTGCCTCTGAAAAACCCTCTGTGCAAAGGCTGAAGAGGCCTGAACTTGATAAAGGGCCTGTGGTAAGGCCTGCCCCTACCCCTTGGGGCATGCCTTTGTGGAGTGGCATGCCTCTCCTTAGCTTGGGCACTTTTGTAGGTAGTTCTGTATTCATCCATTTTCTTCATGTAATTTCTGTTTGATCCCCAAACAGAGAGTTTCTACTACAGGAAAATCTATAGCCTTTGCCTGAGTATCTTGGGACAGATTAGTGCATCTAAGCCATGCCAACCTACGGAGAGCTACAGAAGTGGCCATGACCCTAGAGGAAACATCATTAACATCAACGGCAGTATGAAATTGAACTTTAGAGGCTTCAATGCCATCAACAGCCACTTGTTCCAACTCACTAGCTAGCTGGCCCTGGCCTGCTTGGCTAACTGCAATATAGTGTCCCATCTAGATTTCTGATATCTAGCCACATAAGCCATATAATTAGCCTGCTGAGTCCCAATGAAGCTGCCATATATTGCTTTTAGCCATGGCATCAATCTTCCTGGAATCCTTATCAGGAGGATGTGATGCCAGGGGAATATGTACTGTCAGAGCTGCAGCTTGAACAACACCTACATGACTACACTGCTCGGTGAGGAAGTCTGTATCAGGGCCTGATAAAGTATACCTTCTGTCCATTTTCTTATCTACAGGAGAACGGAATGAGGATTTTTAAATCTTTGTTGTTTGCTTCCTAAATGACTTATGCAAAGGAATAGACAACCTTCTAGACTCTGGAATATCCATCATTTCTACATAATCAGGCTCCTCTTGCTCATCCACAGCCTCCTCTAAAGGGAGCTGGAGGGTTTATGCCACCTATTTATAAAACATAAAATGAGAAGGGGACTCAGACAGCAAAGGGGGAGATTCTAAGGGTCTATCTGGAGAAATGCCCGGTTCAATGGGCACGTCCAGACCTTCCCAGTCACAAATACACTGATCAAATTCCTCCTCCCCCTCCTGTGGTTTATAAAAATCCTCAACATCATAATCCTGAACCACTGGACCTGAACGAGCCACCCTTTTCCCAATTGTAGGGGGCTCAACAAGTCCCAGACAAAGACTGAACAATCTGAATGGCTTTTGCTATTTCTGCAGCAGTTGGAGAGACAATTTTGGACTCCAGACCTGCTGATTTCTTTTGTCTTTTGCTGGAGCTGGTTTCTCTGAACCAGCTTTTCTTTGCCGAGGAAGTCTGCGCCTGGCCAGAGGGCACTCCTCTGGTCCAGTGGGTACTGGACCGGCTGGCCATCCGGTCAGCGGACTTTTGGCTCTCGTTCCTGAGCTGGCCCAATCTCTTTTCCAGGGTGGCTGCAGGAAATTTTTACACCTGGCAGTCTGACGGAGGTGGTCAGCCCCAGACAATAGACACAAGTGGTGTGTGGATCAGCCTTGGCAAAGGCTTCCACAGACATCACAGTGTTGAAACCAGTGGGCCCGTTTTTCTTTTGGGTTTTCTCAGACATAATGCCAGCCTAACCAACAAACTTGCCCTTTAAACGGCGTGCCAGGCAAGACACCTTATCGGTTCCTAAGCGTGTCATCGGTATTGGAAAAAACCCAAATAAAATTAAGGTTTTTTAGAACCGAGAAGAACTGGGTACCGCACTCTAAAGCCCAAAATCATAAAATAAGCCAACCGACGGTTCAGACTGAACCGATAATGTATTTCCACACAGACTTTATTTTAGTACTTGATTTACAGATAGAGCTTTTGACGAAAATGCGGTATTTTTAAACACTTGCCAGTTCAAATGAACGGTAAACTCGCTGAACATGAGAAATGAACCGAGCTGAAGGAGCTGATCTCCGGAGTGACTGTTCAGTGAAGCGGAGTAAAGAATCTGGCAGTTTCATTTGAAACTAGCCAGATAGAGCTTTGAACAGCGCCCTCGCGCTGTGGAACTCCAGACTGCTCTGGAGTTAACCCTATCCTCTCCGGGGCAGTTCGAGTGCAGTGGCTAACTGCATTAAGTCCTAATAGCAGCAAGACTTCATGGTGTTTGAAGGACCGGTTACCACACTCTAAAAAACAGAATAAACTTTTTTTTACAAACCTGATTGGTTCAAACCGAACTGATCCAACGTTTACAAGTTCTACACAGAAACTAATAACAATAAACCTATCTAGTACTCACGGTACCACAGACAGAGACTGAACCGACAGGTTACATAGAAGAAATTCAGTTGAACCGAGGGGGAAAAACTACACTTTAACCGACTAATTTGAACCGAGCAAAGGAGAAATCTCCGGAGCGACTGTTCAGTGAGGCGGAGTACAGAATCTGGCAGTTTGGGTTCAAACAACAACAGACAGAGTCTCAACCAAGCTCGAGCTCAGCGTTCCATGCCTTGCATGGAAAGTTAACTCTTTCCTCTCCGGGGCAGTTCAAAGGTTGGATATCACTGCAATAGTCAGAATATAGCAAGACTTCATGTTGTTTGCACAGGTTTACCTTTCCTGTTCTTTTTATTTTACTTTTTTGGCGGGAAAAGAACCTCCAAAAGAGGTCCGGTCTCTCCCTTATTCCCCCTTTTACAAAAAAAAAAAAAAGTGGGGGGGGAGGAAACCCTGCAGAGCAGAGGAAATCACTAAAACCCTGAATGGGAGCAGCAAGAGGATTAGGAAAAGAACACTGGGTGAGCTGCCCAGAAGACCTTGTTCCTTTCTGAGTGGGGGATGGTAGGCGGCTATCTTCCAAGAATCAAGATTCAACATTTATTCTCACTTATGGGTCAATGTACCAAGCTTTCCACCCAAAAAGAACCACAAAATGGTAGGGACTCACAGGTCTGGAGGAACCCAAGACTGGTCAGGAGCAAGCAGAGGCTCCCATGGCCTAGGAGCAGGAAGGCACCCAGACAACTCATGACTGACCATGGTGGGACAAATCAGGTAGCCAGGTGGCCAATAGCTATTTAAAAATGTTGTTTGACTACTAGTTTTTGCAAGTTATTGGCCAATTTGGCTACCTGCCTACAAAATGGTTTTTGAGCTCTTATAAAGGATGACCACTACAAATGCTGAGTTGGCTACTAGGATTTGACGTTAGCAGCCAAATAGGTCACCAGCTCACAAACTGATTTGTCCCACCCTGTGGCTGACTCTGCGAGAGAAAAATGAGTGTTACTCACCTGTAAAGTACAGTTACGCAAGAACTTACCGTAACAGTAGATCTTCGAGAGAGGCTCTTGCAGTAGGTATTCACAAATAGGACTAAGCCGCCAGGTGTCAAGACCCCACGGAAAAATCTTCAGGCTAGCAGTCTCTGGTGGAGACCGCCCCCAACGTCAGCTGACTGATGCCAGCATATGTCAGTATAAAGGGGGCGGTCCCATGCCTGCCCTCCAGTTCTCCCGCCGGAGACTGACAGAAGAAAGGCTTGCCTTCTAAAGAGGAAAGAAAAGGAAACCCAAGGGGAAGGAGGGAGGGAAAGCAATACCTACTGCAAGAGTCTCTCTTGAAGATCTACTGTTACGGTAAGTTCTTAGGTAACTGCACTATCTTACTTCGAGAGGGCTCTTGCAATGGGTATTCACAAATAGGACTGAGTCCCAAGCAGTTTGGAACAACAGAAACTAGGGAGGAGGAACAAAACAATCTGTCCAAACAAAAAGACATTTGGCAGATCCTAGGCTCAAGAAAGGAGAGGCAACAGCCAAGTTGTAATGCTTGGTACATGTATGAACCAATGTCCAGGAGGCCGCGGCACAGATATCTGCGGCTGAGACATTCTTAAAGTATGCATCGGAAGCCGCCATGCCACTGGTAGAATGACCCTTCACCTGACCCGGAAGGGGTCTGTCGTACTTATTGTAACAGTACGTGATACAGTTTGGCAACCATTTGGAGAGGCACTGTTTGGACACAGCAAGGCCCTCCTTTTTAGGAGCAAAGGAGACGAATAACTAGTCCATCTTCCTGGAGTCCTTAGTTCTGTTGGTATAATACCGAAAGATCCGAAGGACATCAAGGGTGTGAAGGAGATGTTCCCCTTGATTGGAGTACCCCAGAAAGAAGGCTGGAAGCTCAATGAATTGATTGAGTGTAGATTCCACCATGACTTTGGGGAGAAACTTAGGGTTGGTCCCCACATCAGATAAGGGACCTGGAACACAAGTGCCTGAAGCTTGGAAATCCTCCAAGCCGAGGTAATGGCCACGAGGAATAGTTTTTCAGGACAGAAAACGCATGTCTGCCTCTGCTGCCAGCTCGAAAGGAGGCAGTGCGAGTTCTTCAAAAATTAAATTAAGGTGGGGGTGGGGGCTGGATTGCAGATAGGATGCTTCAGATGAAGAATCCCTTTGAGGAAGGTCTTAAGAGATTTCCTGTTGAGCCACTGACCTATCTCCCACAGGGTGATGGTAGGCTGAAATGGATGACAAGTGTACTTTGAGTAAGGAGTAGCTGAGACCCAAGTCAAAGAGGTGCCATAGGTAGTCCAGGATTCTGGCCACTAGGCAAGAAAAGGATTCCAATTCTTTGGAAGCTGCCCAGAGGCAGTATGGCGCAGTGGGTTAAGGCTCTGAGCTGCAAATCTGGAGACCTGGGTTTGAATCCCACAGCCCCCTAGGTACATACTGTGTGACCCTGAGCAAGTCACTTAACCTCCTTGTGCTCCCAGGTTGCACCTGCAAATAAGCTTTCAGCTTAGTGTGTCTCACCTGGTAAAAATAATTGGTTAATAATTGGTTAATTGGTCAAATAGAGAACCGCTTCCACTTCACGGCATATGTAGACCTGGTGGAAGGCTTTCTGGCCTCCATCAGGATACTGGCTACCTCTGGGGAAACGCTGAAGATAGCGGCAGCTATGTCTGAAGGAGCCAAGCATGAAGGTGGAGGAATCTGAGCCCTGGATATACTAGGGTCCCCTGATCCTGGATCAGCAAATCCTGGGAGAGCGGAAGAGAAAGAGGGGGCTCTTCCGACCACAGCTGCAGTAGAGAGAACCAGACTTGCCTCGGCCAGAAGGGAGTGATGAGAATCATATATGACCCTTCCGCTCGGCTTGTTCAGAACTCTTGGGATCAAAGGAATCTGAGGGAAGGCATAGCCAAATCTGCCCTTCCAAGACAGGGACAGCGCGTCCTGCCAAAAAACGTCTCGCCCCTGAAGGGAGCAAGTGAGCAGAAGGTGGGAAGCTTTGCATTGCTGGGGACGCAAACTGAGCTACCTGCGGCGTGCCCCACTGGGTGAACATGCCATCTAACACCTCCTGCTTGAATTCCCACTAGTCGAAATTCAACTGAGAGCATCTGCGAGAGAGTTTAAAACCCCTGGCACATGGAGCGCTGTCAGGTGAAGGTTGTGCTGCAAGGCCCAAAACCATATCCTTTATCGCCTCCCGGCACTGGGGATAAGAACGAGTCCCCCCTCCCCCCCGTTTGTTGAGATACCACACACATGTTGTCAGACTGGATCTGAAGATGACCAGGAAGAATGAGGTGATGGAGAGCCTGGAGAGTGTAGAGGACTGCCCTCAACTCTATCACGTTGATGTGCAACTGTGACTCTCTCTTTGGGACCAGCTCTCTTGGGTCCTGTGGGACCCAAGAAGGGCCCCCCAGCCTACCCCTGAAGCATCCGTGGTCAGGGTCTGGGAGGGAGCCGCAAGGCTGAAGGGAACCCCCTAGAAGAGGTTCTCCAGGATTAACCACCATCTGAGATCACTGGCCATGGGGTTTGAGATAAGAATCTCGTGATCCAATTCATCTGTGGACTCGTCCCACTGGACTTTGAGGGTCCACTGCGAGACCCTCATGTGTAGGCAGGCCAGAAGAAAAGTACAGTTATGTAAGAACTTACTGTAATAGTGGCTCTTCGAGAGAGGCTCTTGCAGTAGGTAATTACAAATAGGTCTGAAGGTGACAGGCATCAGGACCCCACTGAAAAATTTCTAGCTAGCAGTCTTTGGCAGGGGACCGCTGCCACATCAGGTGACCGATGTCAGTATAAAGGGGCGGTTCCCCACCCCCACCTTCCAGTCCTTTCCAGCCAAAGGCCAAAAAGGCAAGACGAGAGAGAAGCGGATGTTTCCTTCACTGGAAGAGGAGCTGAAAAAGCTTAGGGGGATGGAGAGCAGGAAGGTATTACCTACTGCCAGAGCCTCTCTCAAAGATCTACTGTTACTGTAATTTCTTACATAACTGTACTATCTTACTTAGAGAGGGCTCTTGTAGTAGGTAATTACAAATAGGAGTGAGTCCCAAGCAGTCTGGAACAAGAAGAAGCAACAGGAGGAGGAAACTACCCAAAGTAGACCCTCTGGCTGTGAAGTTCTTAGGAAAGAAGGCCTTGCAGAACAGCCAACCCAAAGCCAGCTCTACGGTGAAGAGGCAATGTCCAAACTGTAATGTTTCGTAAAGGTATGGACAGAAGTCCAAGTGGCGGCTGCACAGATGTCTGCCGCTAACACATTCTTGAAACAAGCAACAGAGGCAGTGACCCCTCTGGTGGAGTGGCCTCTGACTTGACCCGGCAGGGTCTTGTTGTACTTGTCGTAACAGAAAGTGATACAATGAGCAAACCATTTAGATAGGCACTGCTTAGAAACACTATTGCCTTCTCTTTTACAAGCAAAAGAGACAAACAGTTGGTCAGTCTTTCTGAGATCCTTTGTCCTGGTGGTGTAGTATCTCAGAATTCGGTGAACATCCAAAGTATGCAAGAGGCACTCCCCCCTTGATTGGAGTGCTGTGTAAAGAAAGCAGGTAGCTCCATGGATTGATTCAACATAGATTCCGCTACCATCTTAGGGAGAAACCAAGGGTTGGTACGCAGAGCCATACGTTCCTTGTGGAAAATCAAATACGGGATTTTGCACAGAAGGGCCTGAAGCTCAGAAATCCTTTGAGCAGAAGTAATGGCCACGAGGAAGAGAGTCTTCCATGAAAGGAACTTTAGGTCCGCTGAGGCTGCTGGCTCAAAAGGAGGCAGAGTAAGCTTCTCAAGGATAAAATTTAAATCCCAAGGAGGGGGCAGGAACACAAACAGGGGGTCACAAATGGAGAACCCCTCTAAGAAAAGACTCAGAGACTTCCAACTGCGCAAAAGTCCTGTCCCCAAAAGGAACATGGTAAGTGGAGATGGCCACCATGTGAACCTTCACAGAGGAATGATTGAGACCCAGATCAAAGAGATGGCGTAAGTAATCCAAAAGCCGCCCAACAGAGCAAGAGAATGGCTCAAGATCTTTGGAAGCGGTCCAAATAGAGAACCGTTTACACTTCATGGCATAGGTAGATCTAGTGGAGGGTTTTCTGACCTCCACCAGAATCTCAGCCACCATCGGAGAAACCCCGAAACGGGCTTGAGCTATGTCTGCAGGACCCACGCATGCAACTGAAGGGACCTGAAGCCTGGATGGACCAGGGTCCCCTGATCCTGGGTCAACAAAAGTTGTGACAGAGGAAGAGGAGGTTCCTCTGAGTACTGCTGCAGAAGGGAGAACCAAACTTGCCTGGGCCAGAAAGGAGCGATTAGGATCATACGAGCTCCTTCTGAGCAGAGTTTCTATAAGACCCTCGGAATCAAGGTGATCGGGGGGGAAGGCATAGACGAATCTGCCCTTCCAGTCTAGAGACAAAGTCTCTCTCCAACAAATGCCGCGCCCTGGAGCGAGCAAGCAGAAGGCGGGAAGTTTTGTGTTGAAAGGAGACGCAAACAGGTCTACCTGTGGTGTCCCCCAGCGTAGGAAGATATCGTCTGCTACCCCCGCTCTAGTTCCCACTCATGAGCGTGAGCAGATGACCGACTGAGGTGGTCTGCCAACGTGTTCTCAACCCACGGGACGTGAATTGCCATGAGGCGAAGGTTGTGCTGTACTGCCCAATCCCAAACTCGCATCGTTGCCCTGAAGAGAGGGTAGGAACGAGTTCTTCCCTGTTTGTTGATGTATCAGACTACACACGTTGTCCATCTGGACAGCCAGATGCCCTGGGAGCAGATACAAATGCAGAGCCTGAAGAGCATACAGCACGGCCCAAAGCTCGAGCACATTGATGTGGAGCGATTTCTTGAGCCTGGATCAGGAGCCCTGGGTCCTGTGAGACCCCAGATGGGCTCCCCAACCCTCGACCGAGGCGTCTGTAGTCAGCATCTGGGAAGGAGGAGAAAGGCAGAAGGGAACTCCCCGACAAAGGTTCTCCTGAGCCATCCACCATTGCAAGTCCCAAGCCATAGGATGATCCAAGTCATCCACCAACTGATCTCACTGAGACCAAAGCGTCCACTGAGAGAGTCTCATGTGGAGCCAAGCGTGAGGGACTGTTGGAATAGCAGCTGCCATGAGCCCGAGGAGGTGAAGGACCGACATGGCGCTGACCCGCCTACGGTTGGACAACAGGCTGGCCTGAGCCTGGAGTGTAGCCGCCCTGTCCAGTGGCAGGAAAGCCATGCCGGAGGTCGTGTCCAGGATCGCCCCGATAAACCGGAGCCTCTGGGACGGGATCAGGTGAGACTTGGCCTGGCTGACGGTAATACCCAGGCAGGTAAAAACCTGCAGGGTAAGGGAAAGTAAGCGCAGGAGTTCCACCTTGGATGAGGCCGCCAGGAGCCAGTTGTCCAGGTATGGGAAAACCTGCACCCGCTGCGTACGCAGGTGGGCCGCTACCACCGAAAGACATCTGGTGAACACTCGGGGCGCCGAGGAAAGACCAAATGGGAGGGCCCTGAACTGGCAGTGGTCCCCCTGGAACGCAAAATGCAGGAATAGGGATATGCAAGCAAGCATCCTGCATGTCCAGAGCGCACAGCCACTGTTCCAGCCGAAGAAGGGGCAGAAGACTCTGCAGAGAGAGCATCCTGAACCTTTTGTACTCCACGAACAAGTTCAGGGAGCTGAGGTCGAGAATCGGCCTCACATCTCCCAACTTCTTCGGGACCAGGAAGAAACGGGAGTAGAGACCCGTTCCCCCGAAGATGGGGAGGGACGGGCTCTGTCGCCTTCTTCAGAAGAAGAGAGGATATTTCTTCCTGAACCAGAAGAAGGTGTTCTGGGCAGTAAGACGACCTTGGGGGGGGAAGGGGGGGTTCGAGGAGGTTTCTGATGGAACTCTATTGAGTGTCCTTCTGCGATCAGCTGGAGTACTGAAGTGTCTGAAGTGATCCTCTCCCAACCCGGTAGATGGAGGGAGAATCTCCATCCTACAAGTTCCTCTGGAAGGCCCAGAGGCTGTGGGAGAGGGAAGGAGTCGGGAGGTGTGGGGCAGCATCGCAGCTGAAGCCCCCGCTGCCTTTTTGGGCGGGGGGGGGCTTGGCAGCCGGAGGGGCCCAATGTTTGTTGGCCCACTTTCCCTGAGGTTTCGCCCTTTGCCGAGAATGTCTGCAAAAGGGACGACGCTGAGTTTGAAGGGGTCTGTACATGGAGTTGACAGACTTAAGTGCAGTACCCTTCTCCTGCAGATTGGTGATGATGTCCTTGACATTGCAACCGAACAGCACTAAACCCCTGAAGGGCGCGTCCTGGATAGCAGACTGCACCTCCGGGACCAAACCTGACGCCGCAAACCCACGGTGAAAGCCGAGCTCCGACTGGCAGCATCCACTGCATCATACGTGGCACAAAGCATGTGCCAACTGGCTGAATGCGCAAACCGGACTAGATCAGCCACTTCCTGCTTCGTCTGAGACTCAGGAAGGGAGTCCAATTTAGCTTCCACCTCGCTAAGGACCTCCTTCTGGTAATCCCCCATATGAGCAACTTAATTCAGGGCCCTTGTACCCAGAGTGGAAGAAGCACAGACCTTCTTCCTGTGCTGGTCCAGAAGGCAGGATTCCTTGTCGGGTGGTGACAAGCTCAAGTGCTTGAGGTTAGCTGTCCGGCCGTGAGCAGCGCTAATCACGACCGAATCAGCTTGAGGGTGTGAATTTAAAGTGTCAACACCCTCTGGAGCCTGATAAAGCCTGTCCGACTTCCTAGGAAGAGGGGCTAATGCCGATGGTTGCTTCCAAATGGTGGAGACAAGGTCGGCATGAGGCTCAATCCAGGGTGTCACCAGGGTAGAAGCGGTCTCGGGCAGATCCAGGTGCGCAGCGAGTTTCTTATGCTGTGGATCCAGCTCCAAGGAATGCCACTGATGAACTGCCTGGATTTTACGCAACTCCACAAAGGAAGGATCCTCTGGAAGAGACTTCAGAGGAGTCCTAGGCCTGGGCTTGTCCGGAGTGTGTGGCTTGTCGCCTGGTCGGAAGGACCGTCGGCTTCGAGGTCTCAAGGAGGATGAACAGGAAGACTCCTCCTCCTGGCGCAGAGGGACGGACCCCTTGGGAAGCCCTCGGGAAGCGTATCTGCCCTGCCACCAGGGGCTCACCTCTGGTATCCAGAGGGGAGGGTCTCGCCTCCTGATGTGGGGGGTCGGAATTGGGACCAGCGTCGGAAGAAGACTCTCTACCTCCCTGGTGAGCTAAGCCTGGCCTCAGCCCACCAGGAAGCCAGAGTCTCCTTAAAGTCCACAGCGAGGCTGAGGGTGAGTGGAGGAGGAAGGGGATCTGGATACTGAGGGTATCCCTAATGCAGTATCCATTATCCTGACAGCGGAAAAGCCAGCGTTGGTACAGAGGCACCGTGTACTGCGGCGTCAGATAGGCCGGCGTCGGGTACTGGGGTGCCGGATACTGCATGCCTGGGTTGAACGGCATCGGATACCCAGGTAGTGGGGGGGTTTGCAGGAGCAGAGGGCCCCGGAAACGGCTCAACGGACGAACCCGAAATGGGAGGCCCGGTGGGCGGCAGGCCCAGCGATGGGGTGGCGTCCGGCAATGGGACATTGTGGGCCGTCTGATAGGCTGGCGCCCGAGGATCCGGTGTCGGGTAATCTGGCCCAGCGGGAAGGAGACCCGACGGCAGCGTACCCACATCTTCAGTGTCACCTGGGTAAGAAGGGATAACATCCCTGGGGTCCAGCAAAGGAGATGCTGGCGCCTCGGAATGCAACGAGTACTGCGGCGAGCTCGGGACGACAGAGAGACCCGAAGGGTCCAGTGTCGGCTCTAACACAGAGCTGACGTCCGACTTATCGGACCCAGCGCCCGACGAAGGCCGTGAAGGAGAGGCGGCCTTGGCGGATACTTTGGAGGCCGTGGCATCGCCCTGGAGGGTCGGGCGTCTTAACTGCCTTACCCAGGTGTGCATCGGAGAAGCCGACATCTGACTTACCGGGGCCGCCCAAACCAGAAGGTAGCACGGCGGCAGCATTATGGGAAGCGGCTGTCTCCTTAGACCCGGAGGCTCTCAAGGAGTCCGAGCGCGAGCCTGACGGGAGGGTTAACGCTGCCTTGGAAACCTCCAAGACGGCTGCCATGGAAATGCCTCCCAGGGGAGGCGTTACTTGCAGCACCGTGACCCCAGCCAAGGCCGCGGCGACCAATGAGGAGTCCCGGTGCTTCTTCTTGTGGTGGCCCTCCTGAGAAGTCGAAGCCCACCGGAGTTTTTTCAGTTCCTTTTCCATGGAGGTCATTTTTAGTTTAAGAATGTGGGCCTCCAGGGTCTGCTGCCTCCGCTTTTGGGTGACTGTGTTAAACTACTGGCAGAGCTGGCACTTCTCAACGGGATGATTGGGTCCTAGACAAAAAAGGCACTGGGAATGTCCGTCCTTGTGCGGGAGCGGGGCGCCGCAAGAATCGCACTTGTTTTTGTGCTTAAAAGGAGTCAGGGACAAAATACACGACAGCAGTAGGTAAGGCTGATGAAAATCGTGAAAAAAGAAAATAGGTGGTAAAACTACTGACTATTGACTGCGAAGCAGTGAATGTAACCGCGAGGCGCTGCATGAGCTAACGGCAGGAAAGAACTGGAAGGCAGGCATGGGGGACCACCCCTTTATACTGACGTTGCCTGACATTGGTCACCTGACATGGGGGCGGTCCCCCGCCAGAGACTGCTAGCTAGAAATTTTTACGTGGGGTCCTGACGCCTGCCGGCTTCAGTCCTATTTGTAATTACCTACTGCAAGAGCCCTCTCGAAGTAAGATCTGTCAGTATGGCAGCTGCCATGAGGCCCAGGAGGCGAAGGACCTTCCGAGCTGGTATGCGTTTCTGATCCAACAGAATGCGTACCTGCTGCTGCAAAGTCTCAATCCTGTCCAGGGGAAGAAAGGCTTTGCCCAGACAGGTATCCAACACCGCCCCAATAAACTGAAGGCGTTGGCATGGGACCAAATGTGATTTGGCCGGACTGATAGAGTCCCAAATTGTGGAAAAGCTGCAGGGTGTTAAGGAGGGAGCGCAGCAGATCTTCCCTAGATGAGGCTGCAATTAGCCAGTCGTCCAGGTAAGGGAACACCTGGACCCCCTTGGTGCACAGGGAAGCTGCCACCACCAAAGACATTTGGTGAACACCCGGGGAGCCAAGGAAAGGCCAAAAGGGAGGGCCCTGAACTGAAAATGTTCCTCCTGAAAACAAAAGCAGAGGAACTTGCGATGGGACGGATGTATGGGAATATGCAGGTAGGCGTCCTGCACGTCCAAGGTGCATAACCACAGACCCAATCTCAGCAGAGGAAGAAGGCCCTGAAGGGAGAGCATTCTGAACCTCTTGTACTCCACAAACTGATTGAGAGAGCAGAGATCCAGGATGGGCCTCAGGTCGCCTTTTTTCTTGGGCACTAAAAAAAAAGTGGGAATAGTAGCCCGTCCCTGATACAGAAGGGGCAGGGTTCTATTAAGTCCTTGAAGAAAAGTGCTTATCTCCGCTACTAGGGGAGATGAGGCAGGGTAAGACAACTGAGGAGGTGGTCTGTGGGGGTTTGAATGAACTCGATTGAGGACCCCTGGGACACCAGTTGGAGTACCCAAGAGTCTGACGTTATCCTCTCCCATTCCGGCAGGTGGCAGGAGAATCTTCTGCTACTGTCTCCTTTAGACCGGAATCCAGGAGGAGGAGGAGAGGCAACGAGTCAAGAGGCAGAAGGAAGGACAGCAGTCGCGACTCCCATGGCTCTACAGGCTTTGGCCAGGGGGGTGGGGCTTTGGCTGCTGACGTGGCCCTACGCTTATTATGTAGGCGGGCTGGTGTCTGCTTCAACTGATGACGGTTTTGGCGTCAAACAGAGTGTTTCTGGCCCTGGGGAGACTTGTACATGAGCTGCACCAACCGTAGGACTTGACCCTTGGCCTGGAGGTCAGTGAGGATGTCCTTAACCTTCCCTCCAAAAAGGACCGACCCTCAGAAGGGCGCGTCTTGTATGGCCGACTGAACTTTGGGAGCCAGACCTGAAATTCGGAGCCATGTGTGTCTGTGTAGACAGACAGCAAAGGCCGAACTACGTCCAGCCATATCCACAGCATCACAGGTTGCTCGGCGCATATGCTGGCAGACAGATCTAGCCGAGCGGACAAGGTCCCCGAGCTCTTATTTTACAGTGGAGTCAGGGAGAGAGTCCAGCTTAGAAGACACCTGGCTTAAGAGGGACTTCTGGAAATCCCCCATGTGGGCAACGTAATTCAGTGCCCTGATGCCCAAAGTAGAGGATGCAAAAATCTTTTTGCCATACTAATCCAGAATCTTGGAATCTTTGTCTGGAGGGGTGGAGCTGAGATGTTTGGGATTAGAGGTCCTGTCGTGAGCAGCACTGATGACCACCAAATCCAGCTTGGGTTGAAGACTGAGGAATTCCTTACCTTCTGGCAACTGATATAGCCTATCCGTCTTGCGAGCTAGAGTAGCCAAGGAGGAGGGCTGTGTCCAGATTGTGGTAACTGAATCTTGGTGAGGCTCAATCCAAGGAGGAATGAGAGTCGGTGAGGCTTCCGCCAAATCTAAATGTTCAGCAAGTCTATGACACTGGATATCCTGCTCAACCGTTTTCCAATTGTAGGCCTCTTGGATTTTCTTGAGCAACTCCAAAAAGGAAGGATCCTCGGGGGGGGGGCTTAGGAGAGTCCTTAGGAGTGGGACGTACTGGAGTGTGAGGTTCCTCTCCAGAGTCCGTTGGCTCATAAGAAAAAATTACTCCCCATAGTAATCTTGTTTCTTCAAAAGGATCATTCATTATGATTAAACTTAATGCAGTCAAGCCTCCTGTGTTGAACTGCCCAGAGAGATAGAATTTTATGCAAATTATGGAACTCTCAGTTGGCTCATGCCACTTTCAAACTGCTGCCCTAGCAACTGCTGCACTCCGAGTGCTTCAGATTCTTACGGAGCCTAACTGGGTAAAAGACTCTCTAGCTAAAATTAACAACCTTAAAAAATAATATTTTTTGCCCTTCCAGGTCAAAACATCCTTAACCAACAAACCTAAGAAACTTGAGACCACCTGGACACCAACTGGTTAAACAAACTAAGTCTCTATCTTAACCTATATAGGAGAAAAGAAAAAACCCTAATGCAGGGATGCAGAGCAGCTTCTATAGGTTCTAGTAGGGGAGGTAGGGAGGGAGGGCCTTTAATCATAATGAGTGATGCCTTTGAAGACACAAGATTACTATGGTGAGTAATTTTTTCTTCTAACCCCAGGAATCACTCATGATTAAACTTAATGCAGACTACCAAGCAGTACCTTTGGAGGTTGGGCAGAGAACCTATTTCGGAAACATGTTCTGCAGTATTGCTGTACCAAACCTAGCATCACCTCTGGATTGCAAGTCCAGGCTGTAATGCTTTGTGAAGGTGTGTACTGTTTTTCCACGTAGCTGCTTTACAGATTTCCAATAGCGGAATTTCTCTTGAAGCTGCCACTGAAGCAGCTGTGCCCCCTGGTGGAGTGTGCTCTCAGGCCCAGAGGTACCTGTTTACCCACCTTACTATAACAAAACTGTATACATGCCACTATCCAGCGAGCAATTGTACATTTTGTTGCAGCTCTGCCCTTACCAACTACACCATATGTGAGGAAGAACTGTGATTGACTTATCCTGTAAGACTTGTTTCTGTCAATGTAGTGGCTAAGAGCCCTTTTGACATCAAGGGAGTGAAGTCTCCTTTCTGGAGAACTGGAGTTGTCTGTAAAGAAGACAGGTAGAGTGATAGACTGATTCAAGTGAAAATCAGATACCACCTTGGGAAGGAATTTTCTATTAGTCCTAAGGACCACCTTGTCCCTGTGGAATGAGATGTAGTCCACATCTGTGCACAGGGCTTGTAATTCACTGATCCTTCTGGCTGAAATAATGGCAACCAGGAAAACAGTTTTCCGAATGACATACTTCAAATCTGCGGTTACCATAGGTTCGAATGGTGCATCCATGATTTTAGCAATGCAAATATTTAGATTCCAGGCCGGAACCAGTTCCCTTAGGGGAGAGTGCAGAAGATTAAGACCTTTAAAATATTTTCTAAATACTGGATGAGAAGCCATAGACCTTTCCTTACCAACTGACAGGTAAGCAAAGACTGAAGCTAAGTCAACCTTGAGGGTGGAAGGCTTCAGACCTAAGGAATGTAAATGTGTAAGGTAATCTAGAAGAATAGCCAAATCAGCCTGGAAAGGGTTCAAACCTTTACCTGTACACCATATTGTAAATCTTTTTCACTTAGAGGCATATGTCTTCTTAGTAGAAGGCTTCCTGGAACCCCAAAGCACTGTCAGCACCTGTTTTGATAGATTAAGGTTAGCAAACTCTAAGTCCTCAAGAGCCACGCCTTGAGCCTCAGTGATTTGAGATTGGGGTACAGGATTCTGCCCTGAGAGGAGGTTAACAGGTTGTGCCTCCTAGGCAGATGGATTGGGGAAACCACTGACTGAGACAGCAGAAGAGAGTACCAGTGCTGTCTCACCCAATCCGGAGCCACCAGTATCATTTTTGTTAGTTGGGACCTCATTTTCAGTAGGGTCCTGAATATCATAGGAAAAGTAGGGAATGCATACAGAAATTTCCCTGTCCAATCCAGGGCCAAGGCATCCAGGGGGATTGTGCCCCTTAGAGGAGGCCTGCAACAGTACATTGGAAGCTGGTGGTTTTCTGGGGAGGCAAAGAGATCCACCTCTGGAGTGCCCCATTTTCTGAAAATTGTACAGAGTACCTGAGTATTCAGGCACCACTCGTGGTGGTCCTGACTTATCCTGCTTAGAGAGTCTGCCAGCACACTGTCCTTCCCTGGAAGGTGCATGGCTGACAGGGATACTTCCATGGAGTATACCAGGGACCACGGTCTCATTGTTTCTGTGCATTGCTTCTGTGCACAGTAGATGTGACATGGTACCTCCTTGCTTGTTGATGTAATACATGGTTGTGGTAGTGTCTGTTCTGACTTGCACCACCTTGTTTCGCAGGTAAGGAGCGAAATGTTTTCAAAGCCAGGTAAACAGCCCTGAGCTCCAAGAGATTTATGTGCAACAGAGACTCTTGGGGGAACCATGTGCCACTTGCTGTGTGCTCTAACAGTGTGCCCCCAGCCTAGAAGAGAAGCATCTGTTGTGTGGATTACTGAAGGCTGTTCCCTTATAATAGGCACACCCACCCTGAGGTTGTGCTCGTCCAGCCACCACTGTAAGGCCTGGACTAAACTTTCTGTGACTGGAACCAGTTTGGACATAGGATCCATCCTTTGAGACCAATACTGTCTAAGATGGAACTGAATCTCTCTCATTTGAAACCTGGAGCCCATTACCACTGCCGTGGCAGATGCCATGTGGCCTAGTAACCTGAGAAATTCTCTAGCTGGGGTCTCCCTGACACAAAGGATTTTGCAATCTGCAGAATGCTTGTCGCCCTGTCCTGTGGCAGGAGGGCTCTGCCCTGTCTGGTGTTTAGTTCTGCTCCAATAAACTCCAGCACCTGGAGTGGTACCTGTTGATATTTTTCTTCATTTATCAGAAATCCCAGGGACTCTAGTGTGGATTTTGTGAGCACCAGTGACTGTACTGCATGCTGCAGAGACTGTCCTACTATTAACCAGTCGTCCAGGTAGGGGAAGACTGTTATACCTTGTTTTCTCAAAAACCCGACCACCGATGGGCACTTTGTAAAAACTCTTGGTGCCGAAGTTAGCCCAAAAGGGAGAGCTGCAAACTGATAATGGACTGAAGCCAGCCTGAATCTTAAGAATTTTCTGTGAGATGGTCTGATGGGAATATGGAAATAAGCATCCCTTAGATCTAGGGAGGCTAGCCAGTCTCCCTTTTGCAATGAAGGAATGATTATGGCAAGAGTGACCATTTTGAACTTTGGTTTCAAAATGTGCTTGTTCAGAAGTCTTGTATCCAAAATAGGCTGCCAATCCTTGTTTGTCTTCCTTATGAGGAAGTACCTGGAATAAAAACCTTTTCACTGCCTTTACTGCTTTGATTGCTAGCAGATGTTTTACCTCTGCTTCCAACAGAATCCTGTGTGCAGCTGTTAACGGAGCAAAGGATCTTGTTCTCAGCTTTGGGAATAATTTGAAACTGAGTGCCAGGCCCTGGCTCACTACCTCCAACACCCACTTGTCTGTGGTGATGGAATGCCAAGCGTGAAGGTAATGAGCCAGTCTGCCACCTACTGGTGGACCTGTAATAGGGGATGCGACCTGCACTAGCCCATCAGGGATTCTGTGCGGGCTGTGCCTGAACCTGTGGTGCAGGAGCCACTCTTCTCATGGCTCTCCTGCCCCTTCCTCTAAAATAACCTCTAGCTTGCTGCTGAGGCTGGGAGGCTTGCGCCTGAAAGAAAGGTCTGGGGTAAAAACCCCTACCCCTACCTCCCCTACTCTGGAATCTATAAGATGTGAAGGGCCTATCCTTGGAATTGCTCCAATAGGTGGATTTATATTCCTCCACCTTCTTCATGTATGCCTCGGCTTTATCCCCAAACAAGGAGTTGTTCTCCATGGGGAAATCCATTGCTCTGGCCTGGATGTCTAAAGTTAGGTTGGTGGCTCTAAGCCATGTAAACCTCCTGAGTGAAACTGACAAAGCCATTAACCTGGATGCAGTATCATTGGCATCCACCGCCATATGAAATTGGTACCTGGTAGCATCAAGTGCAGCCCTTGCTGTATCTTGTAAGTCTACAGCCACTTCCTCTGGGACCCTATTAGCCAAAGCTAGAACACTGTTCCATAGAGCTTTTTGGTACTGCACTGAATATGCTATGTAACTGGCCTGCCTAACTAATAAAGAGACAGCCATGTACCCTTTCTTTCCCATAGCATCCATTTTTCTTGAATCTTTGCCAGGAGCAGAAGCCATCTCTTCCAAAATTGTAGTCCTTTTCTTTAATGTTTTTGGGCAAAAAGTCTTACAAATATCACAACTGGCAAATATGTGACTTATACCCAAACAAGAAATACAGAGAGAATGTCTATCTGCTTTTGCTATAAGTTGCCCACAAGACTCACAACATTTAAAACCTGTGGGTCCTGTGCGTTTTTTAGGTTTATCCAAATGGACCTCTGACATTTAAGCTAGGCAAAAAAGATTACTTCAAAATAACTACCGCTAGCGGTTCCTGGAACCGAGCGCTATTCGGTTCCTGAAGAAAAAGGAACCAAGAAAATTACTAAATTTAGACAAAACTAAAGTGGTTCAAGGAACCGACCGCTAAATGTCTCTAAATAATAATAAATTGAGATAAAAACCTTTAAAATAGACGCAGAACCATCGGTTCCAAGGAACCGTGAGAGAACCGCGAATATAAATAAAAAACTACTAAAACACTAATTTACTATACTGAACAATGTTTCTAAGGAAGCAATTTAAAATTAAACTGAAAATGAGTACTTATCTACAGATAAACTTTAGTCAGACAGTTCAAGGAGTGTTCTCCGGGACATCCTTACTAGGCAGGCGGAGTAAAGAATCTGAAGCACTCAGAGTGCAGCAGTTTGAAAGTTGCATGAGCCAACTGAGAGTTCCATAATTTGCATAAAATTCCATCTCTCCGGGCAGTTCAACACAGGAGGCTGACTGCATTAAGTTTAATCATAATGAGTGATTCCTGGGGATAGAATCTCCATCTGAGTTGGAAGACTCCTGTGAACTGGAAGTAACCACAGGAGAGGCAAATTCACTGGTCCAGAAACGTCCACAGGGAAGGTGAATTCCCAGGGACGAGTGCCAGTAGATGGTCCTGGTCTGTCTACTAGGACCGACGAAGATGTATCTTTCAGCAGACGACCGGGGCCCATGGTTGGGGCCAGCGTCGGCTGACATCTCCCCAGTTCAGACGTCAGCTGAGATCTGGCTTCAGCCCACAAAGAGGTCAGGACCGACTTCAAATCCACCTGCGAAGGAGGAGGAGGTGGAAGAGATTAACCCAGATACCCATAAGACAGGTAGCCAAAACCGGACAGTTGGTAGCCTGAACCAGGAATCCCAAGGCCGGTACTGTGGGCACGGGTCTCTCGCATTGCATTGGGGCATCGGGTACACAGACGTACCCGGAGGCCCAGCTGGAGGGGATGACGGGTCTGGTGTCAGCCCGACAGGCAGGCCAGAAGGAGGGTCCCCTGGCACAGGCTCTGCCGGCAGAACTGGTGGGCCATCGTGCTTTGGCAAGCTGGAAGGTGGCGGTGTGGGGACTTTCACCAGGTCTGGCGTCGGAGGTTGGGGCATCGTAGGGGGCCCCCCTGAAGGCAGTGGCACCTCCTGGCCCTCAACCCCTGCAGGGGATGGAGGAGTCGACTCCCCAGGAGGAATCGGAGACGGAGGTACCTCTGACAGCAGCTGATCAGAAGTTGGCTGCGGCAATCCCCGAATGTTGAGTGTGGCGTCAGGGCCTGACAGGGGATCACAGGCTGTGCAGCCATCAGACGAACCGACGGGCGGCTTAGCAGCCTTGTCCGGGCGGAAGATGGCAGAGCCAGAGCCCGATTCTATTGATGCCCTCCTACTGGGCCAGGAATCAGAGGCAGCCGAAGGGGGCGGAGGCTCCCATCGGAGTCCGGAAAGCCCGACAGGTGGGGGCCTCAGGCACCCCTGGACACCGCGGGTCAGCCCTTGTGCGGGAGCTGAGTACCAAATGAGCTGCACTTGCTTTTTGCGCGACGAGAGGGCGACGGCACAGCCGGAGGATTGTCACATTACAGAAAAATGTAGTTAAATTTTGAAAAAGGAAAAATACTTATCCGGTACTTGCGACTAGCGCTATTCTTCCGTGAGGGGACTACATGGAGCAGCCGGCGGGAAAGAACTGGAGGGCGGGCGTGGGACCACCCCCTTTATACTGACGTATGCTGGCATCAGTCAGCTGACATCGGGGCAGTCCCCGCCACAGACTGCTAGCTAGAAGATTTTTCTGTGGGGTCCTGACGCCTGGTAGCTTAGTCCTATTTGTGAATACCTACTGCAAGAGCCCTCTCAAAGTAAGATCTATAGTTCTTGGAGTGCTACATGGTGCACATCCACACTCTGGCAGTCTTCTTTTCCCTTTACATTATACCTGGACTCCTCAGCACCTCAGGTAAGCTGCCACAACTGCTATGCATTTGGTGAAGACCCTGGGGGCTGAGGACAGGCCGAATTGCATGGCCTGGAACTCCTAGAGGATCCCTTCTGCCCAGAACCGGAGGAACCGGGAGTGGGACGGATGGACTGGGACATGGAAAAATGCATCCTGAAGATCCAGAGAGCAAAAGCGCATGTCCTGCTCGAGAGGTGGCATGATCTGAGACAGAGTGACCATCATGAAGGTACATGGCCTAAGAAACTTGTTCATGTCATGCAGATCTAAGATGGGGTGCCAGTTGGCCATCCATTTTGGCACCAGGAAGTACCTGGAGAAAAACCCTGGGTGTTCCACAGGGTCGGAGACAGGAGCCATGACTTCCTTACAGAGGAGCTAGGTGATGTTGTCCTGACGGGCCAAAAGGATGTTGACGGACACTATGTCCTCCCATAAGGCACAGGCTCGGCAAGGTAAGCCTCAAACTCTAGAAGCAGACACTGACCAACCACCTCGAGGACACACCTGTCCATGGTGACAGTGGACCAGGTGGACAGGAAGTGGTGGAGCCGGCCCCTCATGGGAGGAACCAGGGGTAGACAGGAAAGGCATAGGGAAGGCACCCCCCCCATCCCTTCACTGAGCAGGCTTGGAGGCAGAGGAGGGACTGGCAGAAGAACCACTGGGGCCTCGTCCTCCTGGCTTACGGACAACCATGGCTACAGACTTCGGTTGTGGTTGACAGACCTGAGCCTGCAGTCCAGCCTGAGGCTGGGCTAGTTTGACCACAGGGGCAGAAGGGGACTGAATGGGTTTCTTCTTCTTCTGCTATTTGGAACCCTTGGGATCCCTCTGGGCGGACATCACCAAGTCCAGGGTGGCACTGGACTTTTCAATGCGGGTAAGGTGCCCTTGATGCAGGGCCCAGGCAGGTGGGGTACTCAGAAAGGGGACATCAGCCAACTTGTGCTGGGCATTCTGCCATGAAGGTTGAGATCTGCAGCCAAGCCCTGTGGCGCACGGACACCGCAGCCAGAGATCTGGCGCAAGAGTCACCGATGTCCATGGCAGTCTGGAGCAGTTGTTTAGCCACAGCTCAGCCTTGATACTGGACCTGCTTGACTGTGTCTGTAGGTCTGCTAGGAGATAAGGAAGCACCTCGTCAATGTGCCCAAAAAGGCATGGGAAAACTGTGCCAGTAGAAGGGCTGAACTTGCTTGCTGAAGGCCAAGAGAAAAGGCAGCATAGACCTTTTTGGCCACGTGGTCTCGTTTTTTGGACTCCTTGTCAGGAGGCTTGTCAACATCACCCATGTTGCCCATGCATCAGAAGACAGTGTCGGCCACCAAACCCTCAGCCGAGGGGTGCTCTGTGAATCCCCAAAGGGAACCAGTAGGGAATGTATACTTGCGGGCAGTCTGGGCCAATGGTGCAGTGCAAGAGGCCGGATGCAGCCACATCTCCAAGGCAGGGCCATGAATGGCCTCTGAGAACAGGAAGGTTTCCCCAGAGGAGTCACCCCGGTTGAGGATCTCGGTGAGCAAGCACTGAGCCTGCTTCTGAATGGGATCCATCGGAAGATCTATGGATACCGAGATCACGTGAAGACCCACAGAAGAAGTGGGGCCTTACTCCCTCAACATATCCTCAGCCACCTCCATGACCACTGGACTGGAGTGCAAGAAGGAACCTTCCAATTCCGAGGAATCATTAAATAAAGGTTGACTGCCAGAATCCCTGCTGACACTATGGGGTCAGTCGGGTAACGGTACCCGACAGCCAATGGTAAAGTTCCAATGCCGGGCGAGCTTCCTCAGCTGGACAGCTGAACTTCGGCTGTTTGGGAGGCGGCTCCATCAAAATTGGTGGAGAGACCGGTTGAGGCCAAGCCGGGACCTGACAGGTCGATTCCTACCAAGGTGGGGAAGACTCTAACCTCTGTGGCGAAAGCCATGTAATGGCCAGGGTCGAAGCGGCACAGGCTTCACCGCAGTGAACAAAAGCTGTTGCCAAACCAAATCCTCATAGTGCTGATGCAATTTGCACCAGAGCCTCTCCTCATCCAAGGAATAGCGGCAGTGCCACTGGACTGAGTGGCAGGGGCGTGAGCATCAATGTTGACGGGGCTGCTCAACTCAGGACTGTAGAGCGGGACCGCTAATTCCCGACTGTTGGGCCGACGTGGGTCCCAGAGGCTACCCAGAGCTCTCTTCAGGTCCGGGAACTCCTGACTGAGAGGCAGCAGATTGTTCCGTTCCTCCTTGGGAAGTGAGCGGTAGGACCAAAATCCTGGATAAGGAGGTGTCGGCCTCTTCAGGTGACAATGGGTCGACTGTCTCCAAAAAAATCTCAGCTGGAAGACTGACCTGCATCTCGGCCAACTTGCCCGATGGGAAGACCACAGGGCCAGTGGCTGAATCGACTAAGTCGGAAGCTCTGGAGAAGCATGGGAATCAGAGGCCCAAGAGAGCTCTCAATCCCACGATCGATGACAAGACCATTTTGTGGTCTCTTTTTTTAGACTTAGATTTGGTGCACGAGGGACTGGCCATGGGTGGGAAAGGCCTGGCACAGTTCCTTGAACGCCCTCGAGAAGGAAGCGCCCAAAGAGAGCGGCAAAAAGGCCGAAGCTGAAGAAGCTTGTGCTGCAGCCTGAGCCACCGCTTCCTCAAATGCCTTAAGTTGTTCAGCGGCCCCCACAGCCGCGGAGACCACCCAATGGGCATCCTTGGACATAATGGGAGAATCCCGGTTGACTACACAGAAGACAGGCATGCCGATCTTCTAAGGTGGACGAGTGAAACGTGCAACATAGGCCACAAGCCTGGGGATCATGCTTGTGGCCCAGGCAGTAGACGCACACAGTGTGCGGATCCGTCCAAGACATCTTCTGCCTGCAGACACATTTCCGAAATCCCGGTGCCGACTTCAGGTCATCCATACCAGAGAACAGAAGGAATCACCTGAAGAAAAAGTTTTTGAACAATTCGAAGATTTTAATAGCAAAGGGCCTTCTCAGCGCAAGAGCGATAAGGAGAGAACATTCTTCTTCCATCGGAAAGGAAGATCTGATGTCAAGGGGCGGTGCTAGGAGAGTTACCAGCAGGATGGGTGGAAGGAACCAGCTTGAAGATTTTCCAGCAAGCCTTAAAAGGGGAAGGACACTGCCAAAAGTGTGGACAGAAAATACAGGCTACTCACCTGTAACAGGAGTTCTAGGAATGGTATATGTTGTTCATCCACACTGTCTGGCAGGTTCCTTGCCACTTTAAATCTTGCCGGAAGGTCTTCAAGCTGGCTCCTCCCACCCACCCGGGTGGTAAAACTCTCGGCTCTGACCCATGACGCCAGATCTAGCCTGCTGGAAGCCAGGCGCGCCGTAGCCGGGAGGTTGGGTCGTGGTGGATGAACAATATACCATTCCTAGAATTACTGTTACAGGTGAGTAACCTGTATTTCTAGGAACATGGATATGTTTTTGGTTATCCACACTGTCTGGCAGACTTCTAGCAGTTCTCCGGGAGGAAGGAGGCAAGACGCAAACACCCAACTTAGGGAATAAGGACTGGAGAACTGAGGTCCCAATACCAGCATCCCGGCGTGACTCAAGGTCGATGTGGTAATGGGTAATAAAGGTGTGTGCTGACTTCCAGGTAGCAGCCCTGCAGATTTCCTGGATAGGGACATCCCTGGAAGCAGCCACAGAAGCAGCGGTATGGCGGGTAGAATGAGCTCTTATCCCTGGCTTATGCTGCTGCCGGTGGCCTTTGTCCTTCTGGGCAGACGCGACAGAGTCCAAGGTGGCTTTGGACTTCTCGATCCTCTGGAGGTGGCCTTCCACCCCGGGCCCCAACAAGTCGGTACTCAGGAAGGGGACGTCTGCCAGCTTATGCTGGGTATCCGCCATGAAGGTGGAGATCCGCAGACAAGCTCTGCAGCGCATGGCCACTGCGGCCGCAACTGACCGGGCACAGGAGTCTCCAATATCGAGAGCCATTTGGAGCTGCTGCTTCGCCACTGCCCTTCCCTGATCCCGCACCTGCTTGACCGTAGTCTGGAGGTCAGCCGGGAGATGAAGGATCACCTCATCCAGGGAGCCCGTAGGAGCATGGGAGAAGTGCGCCATCAGTACGGCCGAACTGGCCTGATGGAGGCAGAGGGAGGACGCAGCGTACACTTTACGCCTGGCATAGTCCAGCTTTTTGGACTCTTTGTCGGAAGGCTTGTCCACATCCCTGGTGTTCCCGGAATGCCGGAAAACACTATCGATAACCAGCCCCTCCGCAGAGGGGTGCTCCGAGAAACCGGACAGTGACCCGGTGGGGACTGCGTACTTCCTGGCCTAAGGAGCAGGACAAGAAGCCGGCCGCTGCCATAACTCCAAGGCTGGGCCAATAATGGCTTCAGCCACCGGAAAGGCCTCCGTGGGAGAATCCTCTCAGTCCAGTATCTCCGTGAGGGGATACTTGGCCCGCTTGGATACGGGCTCGAGCTGCATCCCAGTAGACTCTGAGATGAGCTGAAGCAGACCCATGAACGAGGATGGGCTCTCATCCATCGACTGTCCCCCCAGAGGACTCCAGGTCAAGGGGCCTGGAGAACAGGGAAGAGTCGGCATCAGACTCCAAGGAGTCTGCGAATAGCTGCCTAGGGCCTGAGCCACCCTCCACCTGCCGAGGATGGTTGGGAGTGAGGGTGACCGACAACCGGTGGGGCAGTCCCTGACCCGACCAAGAATCCTTGGTCGGAGCCCCAGATTTAGGTTATGGAGGCGGGGGTTCCACCACAACAGGTGGTGCAGCTGGTTTTGGCCAAACAACCGGTGCCAGTTTGGGCTCCTCGACAACCGTGAGGGGTTGTTTTGGCCTTCCAGGTGACAGCCACTTAATGGCCGGGGAAGACGACGGCGTCGGCTTGTTCCCAGTCAGAAGGAGCTGCTGCCACATTAAGTCTTTCCTCCGAGGAGGAAGAAGACGAAGACGAGTGGCGCCACAGCTTTCCTCGGTGCCGAGACCGAGACTGCCAGTGTCGGCGGGATCTGCTGGACCGAGAAAAGGTCCGAGACCAAGACTGTTGGTGTTTCCAAGGGTGGGTCTGGGAGGGAGCAGGGAAAACCCGTTCCTCCCGTGGCTCGGGAGCCTTAACTGGGGACTTCGGCACAGGAGGTGCAGGCAAGTCCTCGGTTTCCACCAGGGGAACAAGTGAAGAAGGGTTATCAGCTTCTCCAGTCGACAGCCTGTCCGACGAGTTGAGAAAAATCTTGACCACATCGACGGGTGTCTCGGCAGGCTGACCTGACGGGGACAACGTGAAGCCAGCGGCCTTAGCCGCAACCTCGACCAAAGTTGAAAGTCGACTGTCCAGGGAAGGGGACCTCTCCCGCTCCCACGAATGCCGACGGTGGGACTTACCCTTCGAGTCCTTCTTCTTGGACCGAGAGGAGTGTCCCAATGGACCCTCACCTTTAGTGGAGAGGGATTGACAAAGCTCCTTAAAAGAAGCCGTATAGAAGGAGCCCAAGGAGAGCGGGATAAATGCCGCAACCGAGGAAGACGAAGATGCGGCCTGGGCCATCTCCGAGGCATCATCATCTGTTCAAGTTGCTCAGCCGAGCCCACCACAAGGAAACCGCCCAACGGGCCTCCTCCTTTGACTTCACCAGCTGAATACATCTCTCGGGGCGCCCAAGTTGGAGCCTGGCAGCACGGTCTTCGAAGACATTTGCCGAGAAGGACGTGCACAAATCGCAGGCCTGCGGATCATGGTCAAGCCCGAGGCAGTAGACGCACGTGGAGTGTGGATCAGTCCAAGACATCTTCTGCCCGCATGGGCACCGCCGAAAACTAGGAGTCGATTTATCCATCGCAGCCGCGAAGGAAAAAACAGACCGAAGTCTTGTACACTTTAAAATTAGTTTCTGGTTAACTGAAGAGTTTGGATCCAGTCTAAACACAGAGTGCTAAGGAGGGAACCTGAGCTTCGAAGCGGTAAGGAAGATCTGGCATCATGGGGCGGAGCCGAGAGTTTTACCACCCGGGTGGGTGGGAGGAGCCAGCTTGAAGACCTTCCGGCAAGATTTAAAGTGGCAAGGAACCTGCCAGACAGTGTGGATGAACAACATATCCATGTCCCTAGAAATACAGGTTACTCACCTGTAACAGGAGTTCTAGGGTGGTATATGTTGTTCATCCACCTGTTGGCAGATTCCCAATGCTTCCGAAGGTCTTCAAGATGGCTTCTCCACCCACCGGGTGATAAAACATGACTCGGCCCCATGACGCTCAGATCTAGCGCCGCTGCAAGCAAGGTTGCGCGTCGAAGATGGGAGGTCATGTGGATGAACAACACATACCACTCCTAGAACTCCTGGTACAGGTGAGTAGAGAAAAATTACTCACCTTAGTAATTGTTTCTTCTAGTGGAGTTTTGCTGTATTCTGACAATTGCAGTTAGTCCCAGCCTTTAAACTGCCCCGGAGACAAAGGGTTAACTTTTCTATGCATGGCATAGAATGTTCATCTCGAGCTCGGATGAAGCCTCTGCCTGTTGTTATTCGAATTGCAACTGTCAGATCTTTACCAGCAAAACTCACTAGGAGTTCTGTGTGCAAACTGTAAAATTTTTAACTAGCCAACTGGCAGAAAAATAATGTTTTGGGTCCTCAAAGGAAGATTCAAGTCAGGAAACCCAAAACCAAAAAAACAATCAAATAACATTCCACCCGAAGGAAAAAGAGGGTGTAAAAAGGTGGCACCTCTAGGGTGCCAACACTGCGCCTGTCTACCCACATCCCAAAAATCTAGGTTCTGAGAGGGGAGGCAGGGGGTCAGAATACAGCAAGACTCCACTAGAAGAAACATAACTACTAAGGTGAGTCATTTTTTCTTCAAACAACATGAAGTCTTGCTGTATTCTGACAATTGCAGACTACCAAGCAGTACCTCCATGGAGGAGGGACAGAACCTACTTTGGAAATAGGGTCTGAAGTACTGCTGTGCCAAACCGAGCATCATTCCTAGCCTGGATATCCAGAGAGTAATGCTTGGTTAAAAGTATGGACTGTTTTCCAGGTGGCTACTTGACAAATTTCTAATAGAGGGATATCCCTGGCAGCAACCAGGGAAGCAGCTGTACCTCTTGTGGAACGAGCCCTCAGGCTTGAAGGTGGAGTTTTAACCAGTTTTTCATAGCAGAATTGTATACAAGAAACAATCCACCTGGCAATAGATCTCTTAGTGGCAGGTTTGCCCTTCCCAACTGCTCCATAAGTGAGGGACAACTGAAGGGAGTCAAACCTGTAACTCTTGGTACACTCTATGTAGTAGCTAAGGGCTCTTTTAACATCCAAACTGTGTAGCCTCCTCTCTCCCGAGGAAGAATGATCAGTGAAGAAAACAGGGAGAGATACAGACTGATTGAGGTGGAAATCTGAAACCACTTTAGGCAAGAACTTTCCGTTGGTTCTAAGGACCACTTTATCTCTGTGAAAAGAGATAAAATCAGACTCCACTGACAGGGCTTGCAATTCACTGATATGTCTAGCAGAAGTAATGGCTACCAAAAACACAGTTTTCCAAGTCAAGCACTTAAGCTCTGCTGAGGACAAAGGCTCAAAAGGGGGTTGCATAAGCTGAGCAATGCAAACATTAAGATCCCAAGCAGGAGCAGGATCCCTAAAGTGGGGATTGGTATGATGCAATCCCTTGAAAAACTTACAGAATACAGGATGGGATGACAGACAGCAAGACTTGCTTACTGACAGGAAAGCAGAAACAGCTGCCAAGTGTACCTTGAGAGTAGCTGGTCTGAGACCTAGGCCATTGAGATGGACCATATGATCCAGAACCGTAGGCAGTTCAGCAGAGTCTGGAGAAATATTCTTCTTAGAACACCAAATGCTGAATCTTTTCCATTTGGAGTTGTAAGTCTTTTTGGTGGAAGGCTTTCGAGAAGCCTTAAGGATATCCAGAACCCCTTGGGAAAGATGCAGATCTGCAAACTCTAACTCTTCAAGAGTCAAGCCTTGAGATTGAGAGACCGAAGATTCGGGTACCAAATCCTCCCCTGAGAGGATGTTAACAGGTTGTAATTCCTGGGAAGGGACAGGGGAAGATGGACTGCTAGGGACAGCAACAAGAGATACCATGGCTGCCTGGCCCAGTCTGGAGCAATCAAAATCACTTTGCATGGTTGTGACCTTATCTTGACTAGCACTTTGAACAGGAAAGGGAAGGGGGGAAAAGCATACAGAAATGTCCCTTCCCAGTTCAGAATCAGATCATCCAGGGGGACTGAGCCCAAGACTGGGGGTCTGCAACAAAACAGAGGAAGTTGGTGATTGTCTGGGGCTGCAAAAAGATCTATCTCTGGAGTGCCCCATCTTGAGAAAATCACCTTCAACACCAGAGGATCTAGGGCCCATTCGTGATGGCCCTGGGATATTCTGCTCAGTGCATCTGCTAGAACATTGTCCTTTCTAGGAAGGTGAACTGCTATCAGAGAGGTTTGCAGGGAATAAGCCAGGGACCACAACTTCATTGCTTCTGTGCTCACAAGGCCGTAGACCGAGTGTCTCCTTGCTTGTTGATGTACCACATGGTGGTGGTGCTGTCTGTTCTGACCAGAACCACCTTGTTCTGTACTGATTTGGAAAAAGTTTGCAGTGCCAGAAACACTGCCCTGAGTTCCAAGAGACTGATGTGTAGAAGAGATTCCTGAGGCGACCACAGTCCCTGGGTGGTGAGTTCCCCCAAATGAGCTCCCCAGCCCAGCAGGGAAGCATCTGTGGTGAGGACCACTGAATGAGACTGAGTGGCAAATGGAACCCCTTGCCTCAAATTGTCCTGATCCTGCCACCATTGCAGGGCTTGGATTAAGAGTTAGGAGTCACTGGAATTAGTTTGGTAAGGGAATCCTTTCTTTGGGACCAAAAAGCTCTTAAGTGGAACTGAATGTCCCTCATTTGGAATCTTGCGCCTTGGACCACTGCTGTAGAAGCTGCCATGTGGCCCAACAGCTGAAGGAAGTGCCTTGCTGGTCGAGACACCTGAAGGCTGAATGAAGAGGCCAGCTCTATGAGAGCCCTTGCCCTGTCCAAGGGAAGGAAGGTTCTTGCTTTTACCATATCCAGCTCTGCCCCATGAAGGTGAGGAGCTGCACTGGTTCGAGAACTGACTCTGGTAGGCTGAGAAGAAATCCTAAAGAGGTGAGCACTTGCTGGGTCACTTGCGGGTGTGACTTGACTTGGTCTGGGGACTGGCCCACTATGAGCCAGACGTTCAAATATGGAAAAATGGAAATCTTTTTTCTTCTTAGGAAGGCAACAACTACTGCCAGGCACTTTGTGAATACCCTTGGGGCTGATGTTAGGCCAAAGGGCATTGCTCTGAACTGATAGTGGCCTGAGGGCAATTAGATCTTCGAGAGGAGCTCTTGCAGCAGGCTATTACAATAAGGACTAAACCGCAGGCACTAGGACCCTCCGGTGAAACCTTCAGCCAGCAGTACACAGCAGGGACCGCCCCCGACGCCGGCCTTGCCCGACGTCGGTCTGGGTACAAGAGGGGGCGGACCCAGCTCCACCTCAGTTCTCCTGCCAAGACCCGGAACAATGCCTGACAAGAGAAGGAGACGAAGCGACCGTGGAAAAGAAATGGAGATGTAAACAAAGATGGATCTGCACACCTCGAGGGGAAAGGCGGGTGGGAAGTAGTGCCTACTGCAAGAGCTCCTCTCAAAGACCTACTGTTACGGTAAGTACTTACGTAACTGTACTATCTTACTTCAAATGGGAGCTCTTGCAGCAGGCTATTACAATAAGGACTGAATTCCAAGCAGTCCCACACCAAAGAGGCAGACGACCCCGGGAGGTGGAATATGCTGACTCCAGAGGCCTCAGGACAGAAGCCCTTATAAAACAGCTAAGCCGAAGCCAGCTCGGCGTCTGGAGATGATATCCAAGCTGTAATGCTTGATGAAGGTATGCACCGAGTTCCAGGTGGCGGCCGCACAAATGTCCCTTATAGAGACATTTCTCAGGGCGGCGAATGAGGCAGACACTTCTCTGGTGGAGTGACCCCTGACCGGGCCTGGTAGGGGTTTATTGTGTTTCTCGTAACAAAACGAGATGCAGCAAACTATCCACTTTCAGATAGTCTGCTTGGTCACCGATCGACCCAAGCATTGTGGTGCAAAGGCCACAAAAAGTTGCTCCGATTGACGGTGTGTAGCCGTCCTCTTGAGGTAGTACCTCAAAGTCCTGTGGACATCCAGTGTGTGGAGGAGAGCCTCCCCTCTATTGGAAGGGGAAGGAAAATAGACAGGAAGGTCAACTGACTGGTTGAGGGTCAACTCTGAGACCACTTTCGGAAGAAACTTAGGATTCGTTCTGAGGGAAACCCTTTCCCTGTGGAAAACTAAATACGGCTCTTTACACATCAGAGCCTGAAGCTCGGAAACCCTTCGAACTGAAGTAACAGCAACTAAAGAAACAAACCTTCCAAAAAAGGTAATGCAGCTCACAATCCGCTGCCGGTTCAAAGGGAGGGAGGGTGAGTTTCTCCAACACAAAAAGGAGGTTCCAGGGTGGGATAGGGTCACGAATGGGAGATCTCAAATGAAGAATTCCCCTAAGAAAGGTGCGGGCGACATCCAGTTGCGCCAATGCACTATCTCCCACGAGAGCATGATAGGCGGAGATTGCCCACATGTGCACCTTGATAGAGGAGTAACTCAGGCCCTTTTGATACAAGGAGAGGAAATACTGTAATGCTAAGTTCACAGGGCAGGTGACGGGATCCAAACGCTGTGGCGATGCCCAAAGACAAAAACGCTTCCACTTCACAGCATAGGCGGAGCGGGTAGAGGGCTTTCTCACCGAAGCTAGGACTGCTGCCACTTCCGGGGAAACCCGGTATCTACGTTGAGCTACATCTGAAGGAGCCAAGCATGTAGGTGTAAGGACCGAAGGTCTGGGTGGACCAGTGACCCTTGGTCCTGGGACAGTAACTGCGAGCATACGGGCAGCGGAATTGGAGGTTCCGTTGATAACTGCTGCAGTAGTGGGAACCAAATCTGCCAAGGCCATCTGGGGGCTACGAGGATCATTCGGGCCCCTTCTGCCTGTAACTTCAGCAGCACTATCTGAATGAGAGGGAAGGGCGGAAAGGCGTAGAGAAACCTCCCTGCCCAGCAAAGGGATAACGCGTCTGGCCAGAAAACTCCAGGCACGTGCTCTCGCGAGCAGAACATTGGCAGTTTGGTATTGCGTGGTGACGCAAAGAGGTCCAGCTCTGGAAGACCCCACCTGTGGAAGACCTGGTCTGCTATGGACTGTAGCAGCTCCCACTCGTGCGCTCTGGATCGCGACCTGCTGAGGCTGTTGGTCAGATCATTGAGGACGCCTGGAACGTGCCCTGCGGACAGCAGAATGCCCCGCTCCATCACCCAGTACCAGACTCTCATTGCCTCTCTGCAAAGGGGGTACAAATGAGTGCCTCCTTGCTTGCTGATGCAGCAGACGACCGCCATGTTGTCTGTGTGAACTAGAAGAGAGCCTGGCACCAGGTCCTCCTGAAAAGCCTGTAAGGCGTAGAGAACCACTCACATTTCCAGCACATTGGTGTGAAGGGACCGTTCCTCGGGTGACCAAACCCCTTGCGTTCGACGAGCACCCAGGTCGCCCTCCACCCCAGGTCCGATGCATCTGTCGATAGTGTCTGACCTGGTAGCCCCGGACGAAAGCTGACCCCCTTCTTTAAATTCCTGGGGTCCATCTACCAAAGCAAAGTTTTCCTGACTGGCTCTGAGATCTTGACCGGAGAGTCTAGATCGTCGTGGCCTTGGTCCCACTGCACCCTAAGCATCCATTGTGGGACCCTCATGTGGAGGCGGGCCAAGGGAGTGACAGGGATGGCTGCCGCCATGTGCCCCAGTAAACTGAAGAAGTTCCGAGCTGGAACTTGAGGAGTTATTGAGATTCGTTCTGCAATCCCTTGCAGGCGATCTCCCCTGTCCTGGGGGAGGAATGTCATGCCCTGGATGGAATCCAGGATCGCTCCGATGAAGACGAGCTTTTGACTGGGTTCCGGGGACGATTTTCGCAGATTCAGGGTGATCCCCAACCCTCGGAACAGAGTATAAATGTCTTCGAGAGCGCGAAGAAGGCCTACCCTCGATGGGGCTGTAAGCAGTCAATCGTCGAGGTACGGGAACACACAGTGCCCCATGCGCCTTAGAGCCGCAGCCACCACTGCTAGGCATTTGGTGAAGACTCACAGAGCGGAAGAGAGGCCGAACGGAAGCACTCGAAATTGATAATGCTCCCCTTGGAAGTGGAACCTCAGAAACTTCCGGTGGGGATGGTAGATCCCGATGTGCATGTACGCATCTTGCATGTCGAGGGAGCAGAGCCAGTCCCCTTGGTGCAGCAAAGGAAGAAGTGCTTGGAGGGTCACCATCTTGAATCTTTTGTACTCGATAAAGAGATTTAGAGGGCTGAGGTCCAGAATGGGACGAAGGTCCTGTGTCTTTTTTGGAACCAGGAAGAAGTGTGAATAAAACCCGTCCTCGCTGATGCAAGGGGATTATCTCTATCGCCCTTTTTTGCAAGAGGGTCTGGATCTCTCCTTCTATTAGTGGGATGTGAGAAGGAGGATAACGGGAGAGCTTTGGTGGAGTGTTCGGTGGAAACTCTGTGAACTCCAGCGTGTCCTCTTCTGATGATGTCTAAGACTCATAGGTCCGCAGTTATTGACTTTCACCCTTCGAAATGAAGGGAGAAGCAGCACACAATTGGCTCCCCTGGATCTTCCCAAGGAAGGGGAAGGGGGCGGAAGGGAGTCACTGGGCTGAGCCGGGTGTGGGCAGAGAGGCCTGGGAGGACTTGGGCCCACGGGCAGGAGGTCCACCAGACAGCTGGTTGCTGGATCTCCTGCGAAAAACTCCTTTTTGCCCTTGTTGGTTGCTACGGGCCTGGCCTTGACTGCCTGAGGACTTACGAAAAGGCCATTTACAGTGTCTTCGCTGGTCACCGCAGTACATCTGGCGGACCGACCAGATAGACTTGCCCGACTCCTGGAGACGGGAGATCAAGGCCTCAGTCTCCTGCCCGAACAGCACAGTACCCTGGAAGGGCAAATCCTTGATACCGGCCTGCAGATCCTGGTGAAAGCCGGAGACTCTCAACCAGGCGTGGCGCCGTAGGCACATCCCGGAAGCGGCTGCCCTGGCTGCCGTAGCATACAAAGCTCTCAGGACATGGGAGCCTACGCCTGAGCCCGATTTTAGGAGGTCCAGGAGCTCTGTCTTCTCGGCAGAGTCTGGAAGGGCCTTCATCAGCTCTTGTCCCCTCTCACAAAGTGCATTCTGGTACTGTACCATATGCGTCAAAAAGTTGAGAGAACGTATGGAACAGGTGGAAGCAGCATATACCTTTTTGCTCACCTGGTCCAAATAGCAAGACTCCGGGTCAGGAGGCTGAGAGCTGAGGTGCTTCGGCTGCCTGGACTTATCATAGGCAGCCGTGATCACCGAGGAATCCGCCTGAGGGTGTTCAGTGAGGAAAGCTTCTGCCCTCGGGGCCTTGTACAGCCTATCCGACTTCTTCGGAACAGCCAGGACTGAAGCTGGATGCATCCAGGTGGTTCTAGTGAGGTCCTGGAACATATCCACCAAAGGAGGAACGACCAAAGGTTTAGGCTCCTTTTGCCTCAGGTACTTGGCTAGTCTCCACCGTTCTGAGTTCAGGTCCTCCGTGTCCCACTCGTTGGAGGCCTGGATGTGCCTCATGATGTCCATAAAAGTAGGATCGCCTGGAGGCGAGCGAGGCTGGTCTTTCTCTCCTGGGGAGCACTGCAAACCGAGAGAGGAAGTCGAGGAAGACGATGGTGAGGAAGATCGACCACAGGATTTTGAATAGTCTGACCCTTCCGTATGACCAGGCTCCCGCTGTCGTCGGTAGCTAGAGGACCGACATCGGCTCGAAGACAGACTCCGGTCCCTGGACCGACGTCGGGAGCGTTCTCGCCTACAGCGAGAAAGGCTCCTAGAGCGTGACCTAGACCGACGATGGTCACCAGAGTCCTTGGAGCGTCGTCGGTGGTCCTCGGACCCGGTGCAGGAACGCGCCCTAGAGGGAGGTGTAGGCGGGCGCTTCCGGGGACTTCCGTGGGGAAGGCTCACCTCCCGGCTGTGGTTTTTCTGCTGGGTCCGGAACCAGTGTCTGGGCCGGCGACAGGGGGGACTGCTTGTGGACCTAGCCCCACCAGCAGGAAAACAGTTCCTGGAGCGTGTCCTTCATGAAGATCTCAGCTGCCCGGCTCGGAAAAGAAGTATCCGGTACGTCGGGGCGCGAAGGAAACCCTCCTGGGTGTCCAGGCGGGAGGAGGACTTGGCGGCAGGGGCGTCGGCTCTTCACAACCCTCTCCAGCGCCCGCCGCCCCCTTCAACGGTCGGTGTAGGTACCGACGACGGGTGCCGGAGAGTACTTGGCTCTGGAGGCGGGGCCGAAGCATGCACCTCTAAGGGCTTCGTGGTGACCCTTAGTGGGGTCACCTCAGGCTTAGCCCGCTTCTCCCCCGAAGGGCCTGCCTTAGCCTGAGCGGATTTCGGGTGCTCTCCAGAGCCCGAGGGACGGGCCTTCTTCAGAGAGGGCCGTGAGTGAAAGCGGGACCGGTGCCGAGACCGACTATAGTCTTTGCTGTGCCGCTTTTCTTTCTGTTTCCCCTCTGAGGAGTGCAGATCCATTTTCTGCTCCAGTAAGTAGGCTTTTAGGGCCTTGAGGCGGCGGATGCAGGTCCTGCTGGTGAAAGCCTGGCAATCAGAGCAGTTCGCGGTGTCGTGGTCTGGGCCTAGACAAAAGACAGCGGCGATGGCCATCCTTGGCTGGGATCTGCCTCCCACACTTACACTTGTTCAGGTGCTCCAGTGAGACTGCCGCCCGAGAAGACATCCGTCAGACTTCCAAAAACCGTTGGGCAACGGCTGATGTCGGTAGCCTGGGGAACAAAAACCGTCTAAAAAAGAACGGTTAAAAAAACGATGTGCAGCAGACTGACGTCGGTGTATAAACAGAGAAAAACTGTCGAAAAAATGGCTCCAAAGGGTCTTGATTGAAGAGATCGAAGAGATTTTAGCTGCAACTGGCAAGCAGAAGCTGTTCTTCTTTGTTCACGTGCGTGACACGGCGGCAAAGAACCGAGATGGAGCTGGGTCCGCCCCATCTTGTACCCAGACCGGCGTCGGGGGCGGTCCCTGCTGTGTACTGCTGGCTGAAGTTTTCACCGGAGGGTCCTAGTGCCTGCGGCGTAGTCCTTATTGTAATAGCCTGCTGCAAAAGCTCCCACTCGAAGTAAGATCCTGAGGTACTTTCTGTGGGAGCACCTGATGGGAATGTGAAGGTAGGCATCTTTGAGGTCCAGGGAGGCTAGCCAGTCCCCTGGCCTTAGAGAAGGAAGGATAATTCCCAGAATTACCATCTTAAACTTTGGCTTTAAAAGATGTTTGTTCAGGTATCTTAGGTCCAGGATGGGTTGCCACTCTCCTGCCTTTTTGGGGGGTTACGAAGTACTTGGAGTACAATCCTTTGCCCCTGTGTAGGGTAGGCACTCTCTCTATAGCTCTTAGAGCTAGAAGAGAAGAAACCTCTGCCTCTAGGTCAAGGGTTTCTGAGAGATTTGCAGGTGGGAAAGATCTGGCTCTCATCTTGGGAAATTTTTTGAAGCTGAGAACCAGTCCCTGGCTTACTACTTCCAGGACCCACTTGTCTGATGTAACAGACATCCAGTCCTGGACAAAGTAAGCCAGCCTGCCCCCTACTGGGATAGGAGAATCGACCCGGGCAGACCCATCAGGGTGTCTGCTTGGCAGGGGCATTAGGCTGAGGGGTGGATGCAGGCCTGCTCATCCCCCTTCTGTCTCTCCCTCTGAAGAACCCCCTCTGTGAAAAGGAAGAGGCCTGTGCTTGGTAGAAAGGCCTTTGGAAAGGCCTGCCCCTGGACTGCTGCCTTTGAGGAGTTGCCTGCCTCTCCTTGGCCTGAGCACTCCTGTAAGTGGTCCTGTATTCATCCATCTTCTTCGTGTAATTCTCTGTCTGCTCCCCAAACAGAGAATTACTGACTACAGAAAAATCCATGGCCTTAGCCTGGGTATCCTGTGAGAGGCTAGTACATCTGAGCCAAGTCATTCTCCGAAGAGCCACAGATGTAGCCATGACTCTTGATGATACATCACTGGAGTCTACAGCAGCATGAAAATGAACTTTCGATGCCTCAATCCCATCCGCAGCCACCTCCTCCAGCTCCTTGGCAAGCTGGGGGGGGAGCCTGCTTAGCCAGTGCCAGTACAGTGTCCCACCTGGTCTTCTGGTACCTGGCTGCATAGGCCATATAATTAGCCTGCCTGAGTCCCAAGGATGAGGCCATGTACTGCTTCTTTGCCATGGCATCAATCTTTCCTAGAGTCCTTGTCTGGGGGGTGTGATGCCAAGGGAATGCTTACCTTATCACAGGCAGCAGCCTGTACAACCACAACATGGCTGCATTGCTGATAGAGGAACACCGTATCTGAGCCTGAAAGAGTATACCTCTTGTCCATTCTTTTGTCCACAGGAGGTATGGAATTGGGAGACTTAAGAATTTTTTGTGTCTGTTTCCCAAAAGATTTGTGGAGGGGAATAGACAGTCTCCTGGACTGTGGAATGTCCATCATCTCTACATACTCAAGCTCTTCCTGATCCTCCACTGCCTCCTCCACAGGAAGCTGGAGGGTATCAGCCGCATTTTTGTAAAACATGAAGTGTGAAGGGGACTCAGAAAGCTAGAAAAAGAAACACTTGAAGGTCTGTCTGGGGAGATGTCCGGGTCAATAGGCACATCCAGACTTTCACCATCACCATAATCATCTTCCAACTCTCCTTCCTCCTCAAACTCCGGTTCATAAAATTCGTCCAGGGTATAATCCGGAACCTGGGGAACCAACCAAACCGAGCCCCTGCCAAAAGGTCAGAACTGATCGAAGCGATTCCACAATACAAATCACTTTTGCTATTTCATCGGCGGTCGGAGTATGAGATTCTGGATCCGAACCAGTCGACTTGTCTTTTCTTTTTGTCGGAACCGATTCCTCGGAATCAGCTCTCCTTTTGCCCGAAGAAGTATTGCCCTGGTCAGAGGGCACTCTTTCTTGTTCGGTTGGAACTGAACCGGGCTGGCCATCCGGGTCAGCGGACTTCTCGGCCTCCCTTTCCCTCAGTCTACCTAATCTCTTTTCCAGGGTAGATTTGGGAACATTTCTGCAAATTTGGCAGTCTGAATCAAGGTGGTCAAACCCCAGACAATAAACACAGGTGGTGTGGGGATCGGCCTTAGCAAAGACCTCCCCACACAGACTGCAGTGTTGAAACCCAGTGCGCCCGTTTTTTTCTTGGGTTTCTCAGACATGGCCAACCTAACCAAACTTACCCTTTTTTCGGCAACCGCCAGGCAAAACTCCCCTATCGGTTCCTGACAGTGTCATGGGTCTTGGAAAAAAACGTACTAAAAACCTGTTGGTTTTTTTAGAACTGATACAGACCAGTAACCACACACTAAAGTCAAGTACAAATTTTACCTCAAAATGGTCGGTTCAGCCAAACCGATCCACACTTTTGCAAGTTCCACACAGAAAACAGAACAAAACCTATCTAGTACTCACAGTACCACATACAGAGACTTGAACTGACTATGCGGAAACAACAATTTCGGTAGAAAAACCGACCGAAAAGCAACACTTCAACCGACTTTGAACCAAGGAGCAGGAGAAATCTCTGAAGCGACTGTTCAGTGAGGCGGAGTAAAGAATCTGATGGTTGCAGTTCGAATAACAACAGGCAGAGGCTTCAACCGAGCTCGAGATGAACATTCTATGCCATGCATAGAAAAGTTAACCCCTTGTCTCCAGGGCAGTTTAAAGGCTGGGGCTAACTGCAACTGTCAGAATACAGCAAGACTTCATGTTGTTTTAACCTGTATTTCTAGGGACGTGGATATGTTATTCAATCCACACTGTCTGGCAGACTCCTAGCAGTTCTCCGGGAGGAGGGAGGCAAGGCGTGCACCCTCTACTTAGGCAATAAGGACTGGAGAACCGAGAGCCCAAAACCAGCATCCCGGTGTGACTCAAGGTCAATGTGGTAATGGGAAATGAAGGTGTGTGCTGACTTCCAGGTAGCGGCCCTGCAGATTTCCTGGATAGGGATGTCCCTGGAAGCAGCCACCGAAGCAGTGGTATGGCAGGCAGAATGAGCTCTTATTCCTATGGGAGGCTCCATGCCCGCCAACTTATAGCAGAGATCTATGCAGGAGGTGACCCACCTGCTTATCGTCCACTTAGCTGCAGGTCTGCCAGGTGCGGCTTCAGCGTAGGTGACAAACAGCTGGCGAACCTCTCCTCGAACTTCAGCCATTCGCTCCTTATAATAGCGAGTGCTCTTCTAGGGTCCAGAGTATGGAACCTATGTTCGGCCTCCGAGGTGTGACTGGGGTAGAACACCAGCAGAGTCAACACCTGGTTAAGGTGAAACTCTGACACCACCTTCGGAAGGAATTTCGGGTTGGGGAGCAGGATAACCTTGTCCCTGTGGAAGACCAGATAGGGAGACTCGACGGAAAGCGCCTGGAGCTCTCCCATCCTTCTGCCTGACGTGATAGCCACCAAGAAGGCAGTCTTCCATGACAGGTGAGAGATATCACACCTGTGCATCAGTTTGAATGGCTTGCCCATGGGCTTAGCCAATACCATCAGTAGATCCCGAGGAGGTGGAGGTTCTCGCACCAGAGGGGATATGTGATCAAGGCCTTTGGAAAAGCGCCGACCACCTTCTCCTGCGCCGACTGCTTGCCTGCCCGCGCCCGGTAAGCAGAGATGGCTGCCAGGTGCACCTTAAGGGTCGTCAACCGAAGCCCTAGCTGAGAAAGGGACCACAGGTAGTCCAAAATGCTAGCCAATGGACAGAAAGAAGGGTCCGACCCCTTGTCCTGACACCAAATGGAGAATCTCTTCCATTTAAAGGCATAGCATTTTCAGGTCGACTCCTTACGGGACGCCTCAACGACGCTGAGGACCTCGTTGGAAAGACCCAAGGCCTGGAACTCTAGCCGCTCAGGAACCAGGTTGTCAGGTGCAGGGACTGAAGGTCCGGATGGAGAACCTTCCCCTTGTCGACTGAAATCAGGTCTGGGCGGCTCGAAGCCACCTCGGGAGCCTGGAGCTGAGGCTGAGGAGATCTGGATACCAGAACTTGCGGGGCCAGTCTGAGGCTACCAGAATTACCTGTGCCTTGTCCCTCTTCGCCTTGAGATGCACCTTGTGGATCAGGGGAAATGGAGGGAAGGTGTAGAAGAGTCCTGGGGTCCATGGCCTCCAGAAGGCAACCACCTGCAGTGAGCCCTGCTGAGGGGGGTGGGCATGCAACAGCCTCAGCTTCGCATTCTCCCTGGAGGCAAACAGGTCCACCTGAGGGGTGCCCCAATGGGAGAACAGATCTTGTACTACCTCTGGCAGGAGAGACCACTCGTGAGATGCAGCGCCTATCCGGCTGAGGGCATCGGCCAGACTGTTGGAGGCTCCTGCCACATGGGTGGCGAGGAAATCCGCCTCCAGGCTGATCACGAGAGACCAAGTGCGGAGAGCCTCCTTGCACAGAGGTAAGGAGTGATGTCCTGCCTCGACGGTTGAGGTAGTACATGGTCGTGGTGTTGTCCGTCTGGACCTGAACCACTTGACCCCGTACAAATGGAGCAAAGGCGGTGAGGGCTAGATGCACCGCTCGAAGCTCCAGCAGGTTGATGTAGCATCGAGACTCCTGAGGGGACCAGAGGCCATGGGCCCTAAGCTCCCCCACATGGGCACCCCAACTCATCAGAGAGGCGTCGGTCGTTAAGAGTGACCATCGGCTTGGGGCGGACAAACGGGATACCCTCCTGCAGATGAGCTGGGATGAGCCACCACTGTAGGCTGTCCCACATCTTCTGGGTCACCGTCACCAGCTGGTCCAGAGGACCAGAGCGCTGTGACCATTGGCGGGCCAGTCCCCACTGCAGGGGACGCATATGCCAGCGGACCCAATGGATCACGCTGGTGCAGGCTGCCATGAGGCCCAGATGGTGCAGGACGTTCCGGGCAGGGCGCAACTGCCCAACCAGAAATGATTCAGCAAAGAAGGAAAAGACCTCGGCCCTGTCTGCAGGGAGCTGGGCTCTGGCTCAAAGAGAGTCTAGCTCTGCCCCAGTGAACTGAATCACCTGCGAAGGCACAAGTTCCGACATGGCCTTGCTGATGAGGAGGCCAATCTGAGAGCAGACTTGGAGGGCCAGATCCCTGGATTGCTCCACCTCTAACCTGGAGGGAGCTGCAATCAGCCAGATGTCCAGGTAAGGGTACACCTGGACCCCTCGGCACCGCAGGAATGCTGTCACCACTGCCATGCATTTGGTGAAGACCCTGGGAGCTGGAGAGAGGCCGAAGGGCATGGCCCGGAACTCATAAAGAGATCCCTCTGCTCTGAAGAGAAGGAATCGCTGATGAGATGGATGGATTGGGACGTGAAAGAACGCATCCTGAAGGTCCAGAGAACAGAACCACATGCCTAGTTCCAAGGATGGAATGATCTGAGCCAGAGTCACCATCCTGAAGGTGTGTGGCCTCAGGAACTTGTTCAGGTTGTGCAGGTCGAGAATGGGGCGCCAGAACCCTGTCCGTTTTGGAACCAGGAAGTACCCGGACACAAACCCTGGGTCTGGAGGAGGGTCCGCCTCCTTTATGATCACCTCCTTCTGGAGCAGCAAGGCAATGTCGGCTCGACGAGCCAACAGAGAGGCTGCGGAACCCTTTGGCCCCCGTGGGGCGATGGCTCGAAAGGGAAGGAACTGCTCCAATTCCAGAGGCAGACCCCTGCCTACCACTTCTAGCACCCAGCGGTCTATGGTGATAGAGGACCAGACGGAAAAGAAGTGGCGGAGCCGTCCCCCCACGGGGGGAACCCGGGGAGGAGTGACAAGGTTGGGGGTACACTCCTCAACCCATCACTGGGAAGGCTTGGAGGAAGGGCCCGCTGAGGGACCTCCTGGACCCTTGCCTCCAGGCTTTCTACTTGAGGAAGTGGCAGACTTGGCCTTAGGGCGCCAAGTGTGAGCCTGCTGGCCCTGGTGCTGGTATTGCTGGGCCGGACGTGACGCAGGAGCGGAAGGGCGAAAGGGCGTACGCTGCTGCTGGCGGCCTTTGTCCTTCTGGGCAGATGTGACCGAGTCCAAGGTGGCACTGGACTTCTCGATCCTCTGGAGATGGCCTTCCACCCCTGGCCCGAACAAGTCAGTGCCCAGGAAGAAAAAATTACTCACCTTAGTAATGTTGTTTCTTCTAATGGAGTCTTGCTATATTATAGACATTAGCAGTTTGATCCAGCTCTAGAACTGCCCCGGAGTGAAATGGTTAAAACCATTCCAAAATAGAATTTTGGCATGAGAGCAGCTCTATGTGTGTCATTTCAAACTTGAACTGTCAGATCTTTACGAGCCAAACTCACTAAGGTCTGTGTGGAAGCTGTAACCTACACTAGCCAAATGGCTACCTAAATAATAACAACCATTGATGGTCCCAACACCCAAGACTCAAGTCAGGGGACCAGAAATACTAACACCATTCTAATAATATGAAAATGGAACATAAGTATAATAAAACACACACACGCGTACACATACACACCCCCAAAGGGGACAAAATGCTAAAAGAACATAAGTAGTGCCCACACTAAGTTGCCCGCACCCCACCAAGTAGAGGTTCTGAGAGGGCAGGTTGGGGGGGAGGTCTATAATATAGCAAGACTCCATTAGAAGAAACAACATTACTAAGGTGAGTAATTTTTTCTTCAAACAACATGAAGTCTTGCTATATTATATCATTAACAGAATACACAGCAGTACCTCCATGGAGGAGGGCAGAACCTATTTAGGAATAGGCTCTGAAGAACAGCTCTGCCAAACCGAGCATCTCTCCTGGCCTGGACATCCAGGGGTAATGCTTGGTAAAGTGTGTACCGTTTTCCAAGTAGCAGCCTGGCAAATCTCTAATAAAGGGATATCTCTGGCAGCAGCTAGAGGCCAGCTGTACCCTGGTAGAATGAGCCCTCAAACCGGGGGCTCTGCCCACTTTCTGATAACAAAATTGTATACAAGAGACAATCCACCTGGCTACTGATCTCTTAGTGGCAGGTTTGCCTTCCCAACTTCACCATAGATAAGGAAAAGTTGGAGGATTCAACCTGTGACCTTTGGTACGCTCTATATAATAACTAAGAGCTCTCTTAACATCCAGGCAGTGCAACCTCCTCTCACCCAAGAGGAGTGATCAGTGAAAAATACTGGAAGGAGATAGATTGATTAAGATGGAAATCTGAAACCACCTTAGGCAAAACTTCCTATTAGTCCTAAGGACTACCTTATCCCTGTGGAAAGAAATAAAGTCAGTCTCCACTGACAAGGCATCAATTCACTTATCGTCTGGCAGAAGTGATAGCCACTAGAAAACAGTTTTCCAAGTTAGGTACTTAGCTCTGCAGAAGACAGAGGTTCAAAAGGGGTTGCATTAACTGGGCAATGCAAACATTAAGGTCCCAAGCAGGGCCGGTTCCGAAAGGAGGATTAGTATGGAGTAATCCTTAAAAACTTGGAAAACACAGGATGAGAGGAATGAGGGATGACTTTCCTGCTGACACAAAAGCAGACACAGCTGCCAAATGAACTCTCAGGGTAGCTGGTCTGAGACCAAGGAATTAAGATGTACCATGTAATCTAACAAAATGGGCAATTCAGCAGATTCTGGGGAAATATTTTTCCCAGCACACCAAATGGAAAACCTTTTCCATTTAGAACTATAAGCAGCCTAGTGGAAGGCTTTCTGGAAGCCTTTAGGATCTCAAGAACACCCTGAGAGAGTGTAAATCAGCAAACTCTAACTCCTCAAGAGCCAGGCCTTGAGGTTGAGGATTTGAGGTCCGGATACAAACCCTTCCTGGGCACAAGTCAACAGATTGTGATTCCTGGGGAGGCACAGGGGAAGATGGACTGTCAGAGACAGAAGGAGTGGGTACCAGGGCTGCCTGGCCAATCCGGGCAATCAGAATCACCTGCAAGGCTGAGATCTGATTTTGACTAGTACTTTGAATAGGAGAGGAAAGGGGGAAGCAGAGAGAACTTCCTCCCAATCCAGAAGAAGGGCATCCAGGGAACTGAGCCCAGCACTGAGGCCTGCAACAGAACAGAGGAAGTTTGTGATTGTCTGGGGCTGCAAAGATCTATCTGAGGATGCCCCACCTGGCAAAACTATCCCCAGCACTTGAGGATCCAGGGACCATTCGTGATGGCCCTGGGAAATCCTTCTGAGGGCATCCGCTAGGACATTGTCCTTCCCTGGAAGATGAACTGCTATGAGGGAAGTGTTCAGGGAATAGACCAGAGACCACAACTTCATTGCCTCGGTGCACAAGGCGAAGAAGAGTGCCCCGTTTGATTGTGTACCACATTGTTGTGGTGTTGTCTGTTCTGACTTGTATCACCTTGTCGTGGACAGATGCAGAAAAAGCTTGAAGAGCTAAAAAGACAGCTCTGAGTTCCAGCAAATTGATGTGGAGCAGAGATTCCTGGGGGGACCAAACTCCCTGAGTGGAAAGGTCGCCCATGTGGGCTCCTCAACCCAGAAGGGAAGCATCTGTAGTGAGAGTCAAGTCGTGAGAAGGGGAAATGAAGGGGACCCCCGCTCTTAAATTGCTCTGATCCTGCCACCACTGGAGAGCTAGGATCAAGGTTCAAGTCACTGGGACCAACTTGGAAAGGGGGTCTCTTCTCTGAGACCAAAAGGTTCTCAAGTGAAACTGAATGTCTCTCATCTGAAATCTGGCTCCTGCACAACAGCTGTGGATGCAGCCATGTGCCCCAGGAGCTGCAGAAAGTGTCTTGCTGGTCGAGAGACCTGCAGAGTGACGGAAGAGGCCAGAGCCACTAAATTCCTTACCCTTTCTGGGGAAGAAGGCTCTGGCTAGCTTTGTGTCCAATTCTGCCCCTATAAAGGTGAGTACCTGGACTGGTTCCAGAACCGACTTTGGTAGGTTTAGCAGAAACCCAGGGAGGTGGGAAACTGCTGGGTGACCTGCAGGTGAGATTTACCTGTTCTGGGGACTGGCCTACAATGAGCCAGTCGCCTAGATAGGGAAAAACAGCAATCCTCTGCGTCCTTAAGTGGGCCACTGCCACTGCTAGACACTTTGTGAATACCCTTGGAGCAGAGGTAAGGCCGAAGGGCATTGCTCTGAACTGGTAATGACCTGAGGGCAGTTCGAATCTGAGTACTTTTGATGGGATCTTCTGATTAGGACATGGAAATAGGCATCCTTGAGGTCCAGGAGGCTAGCCAGTCCCTGGCCTTAGGGAAGGTAATCATTGCCAGAGTTACCATTTTGAACTTTGGTTTCAAAGATGCTTGTTCAGATATCTGAGATCTAAGATGGGCCGCCATTCTCCTGTCTTTTGGGGTAAGGAAGTATCTGGAATACAGACCCTGGCCTGATGCGGGGAGGAACCCTTCTACTGCTCTGAGAGCTAACAGGATGAGACCTCTGTTTCCAGAGCGAGGGTCTCTGAAGCACTTGCAGGTAGAAAAAGTCTGCTTCTCAACTTGGGAAACTTTTTGAAGCTGAGAACCAGACCCTGGCTTACTACTTCCAGAACCCACTTGTCTGAGGTTAAAGAAGCCCAATTCTGACTGAAGTAAGCCAGCCTGCCCCCCACTGGTACAGGAGAATCGGCCCTGGGCACCCCATCAGGGTGCCTGTTTCGCAGGAGCTTTAGGCTGGGGGGTGGGAGCAGATCTGCCCACCCCTCGTCTGCCCCTGCCTCTGAAGAAGCCCCTCTGAGCACAGGCAGAGGAGGCCTGAGTCTGGTAGAAAGGCCTGTGAAAAGGCCTACCCCTACCCCTGGGGGCATGCCTTTGAGGAGTGGTTTGCGCTCCTTAGCCTGGGCACTCTTGTAAGTAGTCCTATATTCATCCATCTTCTTCATGTAATTCTCTGTCTGCTCTCCAAACAGAATTTCCCACCACAGGAAAATCCATAGCCTTAGTCTGGGTATCCTGTGACAAACTAGTACACCTGAGCCAGGCCAACCTACGAAAAGCTACAGATGTGGCCATGACCCTAGAGGAAACATCATTAACATCCACAGCAGCATGAAACTGAACCTTAGAGGCTTCAATGCCATCAGCAGCCACCTGTTCTAGTTCACTAGCCAGCTGGCCATGGGCCTGCTTGGCCAACTGCATAACAGTATCCCATCTAGATTTCTGATACCTAGCTACATAAGCCATATAATTTGCTTGCCTGAGTCCCAGAGAGGCTGCCATATACTGTTTTTGCCATGGCATCAATCTTCCTGGAATCCTTGTCAGGAGGATGTGAAGCCAAGGGAATATTAGCTTTATCACAGGCAGCAGCCTGAACTACTAACATGACTGCATTGCTGAGAAAGGAATTCTGTATCAGGGCCTGACAATGTATACCTTCTGTCCATCTTTTTATCTACAGGAGGCACAGAATTAGGAGCTTTTAAAATTTTAATTGTTTGTTTCCTAAAGACTTATGTAAAGGAATAGACAATCTCCTAGACTCTGGAATAGCCATCATTTCTACAAAATCAGGCTCCTCTTGCTCATCCACAGCCTCTTCTAAAGGAAGCTGGAGGGTTTCAGCAACTTTTTATAAAACATAAATGAGATGGGGACTCAGACAGCATAGGGGAGATTCTAGAGGTCTGTCTGGGGAGATGTCCGTTCAATAGGCACACCAGACCTTCCCAGCCACATTCATACTGTTCATAATCCTCCTCCCCTCCTCTGGTTCATAAAATTCCTCAATATCATAATCCTGAACCACTGGGACCGGACGAACCGACCTTTTACCAGATAGTGGTGGTTGGACGGACCCTGAGACAGTGACTGGACAATTTGTATGGCTTTTGCTATCTCTGCAGCAGTTGGAGAAGAATTTTGACTCCAGACCTGCTGATTTTCTTGTTTTCTTTACTGGAATTGGTTCCTCAGAACCAGCTTTTCTTTGCCGAGGAAGTCTGGCCCTGGTCAGAGGGCACTCCTCTGGTTCGGTTGGCACCAAACCGGGCTGGCCATCCGGGTCAGCGGACTTTTTGGCCTCTCGCTCCTGAGCCTGCCCAATCTTTTTCCAGGGTGGCTGCAGGAAATTCTACATACCTGGCAGTCTGACTGGAGGTGGTCAAACCTCAGACAATAAACACATGTGGTGTGTGGGTCAGCCTTGGCAAAGACTTCCCCACAAACATCACAGTGTTGAAACCAATGGGCCGGTTTTTCTTTTGGGTTTCTCAGACATAATGCCAGCCTAACCAAAAACTTGCCCTTTTAACGGCAGTGCCAGGCAAGACACCCTTATCGGTTCCTAACCGTGTCACGGGTATTGGAAAAACCCAATAAATCTGTTTTTTAGAACCGATAAGAACCGGGAACCGCACTCTAAAATAGTAACTTTTAGTTTTAAATGAGTTTTAAACCCACTGATCGGTTCAAAACCGAACCGATAACTTACAAGTTCCACACAGACAAAACCTTCATTTACTTACGGTTACCACAGATACAGCTTGAACCGAATGGTTTTGCGGTTAAAATAAAACTATTCTCGGTTAAATCCAACCGAGAAAACACTTTTTAAACCAAGAAATGAACCGAGCAGAAGGAGAAATCTCCGGAGGCGACTGTTCACTGAGGCGGAGTAAAAAGAATCTGACAGTTCAAGTTTGAAATGACACAGATAGAGCTGCTCTCGTGCCAAAATTCTATTTTGGAATGGTTTTAACCATTTCACTCCGGGGCAGTTCTAGAGCTGGATCAAACTGCTAATGTCTATAATATAGCAAGACTTCATGTTGTTTGAAGGGAACGTTTGCCAGCTTGTGCTGGGTGTCCGCCGTGAAGGTGGAGCTCTGCAGCTAACCTCTGCGGCCGCTACTGATCGGGCACAAGAATCACCAATGTCCAACGAAGTTTGGAGCTGTTGTTTTGCCACCCCCCTTCCCTGATCCCGAACCTGCTTGACCGTCATCTGAAGGTCAGCCAGGAGATGAGGAATCACCTCATCCAGGCAATCCATAAGGACGTGTGAGAAATGTGCCATCAGAACGGCCGAGCTAGGCTGACGAGGGCCTAGGGAGGAAGCAGCGTAAACCTTCCGCCCCATGTAATCCAGCTTTTTGGATTCCTTATCAGGCGGTTTGTCCACGTTCCAAGCGTTCCCAGAACACTGGAAAACGCTATCGGTCACTAACCCCTCTGCAGAGAGGTGCTCTGAGAGAGAGTGAGCGGTGGGGACCAGCGTGCTAGAAACCATCCTGGCGGCGCAGAACAAGATCTGGTCACTCCACAACTCCAGGGCGGGCCAACAATGGCTTCGCCACGGAAAAACCTCCGTGGGAATCCTCGGTCCAGTATCTCCGTGAGGGGATACTTGGCCTGCTTTGAAACGGGTTCGAACTGCATCCCAGTGGACTCTGAAATGAGCCGAAGCAAACCTAAAAACAAGGATGGCCTCTCTTCCACCGACTGGCCCCCTGCAGACTCCAGGTTAACTGGCCTGGAGAACAGAGAGGAGTCATCGTCAGACTCCGAGGAGTCCGCGAACAGCTGCCAAGTGCCTGAGCCACCCTCCACCTGCCGAGGACGATCGGGAGTGAGGGTGACCGACAACCTATGGGGCAAGCCCTGACCCGACCGAGAATCCTTGGATGGGGCCCCAGTCTTCGGTTGTGGAGGCGGAGGTTCCACCACAATAGGTGGAGCAGCCAGTTTTGGCCGAACAACTGGCACCAGGGTCGGCTCCTCGATTACCATGAGGGGTTGTTTTGGCCACTCTGGTGACAGCCATTTAATGGCCGGAGAAGGTGACGGAGTCGGCTTGTTACCGGTCAATAAAAGTTGCTGCCACATCAAATCCTCGTAGCACCGACACAACTTGCGCCGGAGCCTATCCTCCGAAGAGGACGAAGAGGATGAACGGTGTAGCCACTTTCCATGGTGCCGAGACCGCCGACGTCGGCGGGACCAGCTGGACCTGGAAGAGGACCGAGACCTTCGGGGATTCAGAGGGTGGGTCAGAGAGGGAATGGGGGAAACCCGCCCCTCCCACGGTGCAGGGACCTTAACCTGGGACTTCGGCACCGGTGGCACAGGCAAGTCCTCGGTAAGCACCGGGGGAACCGGTGAAGAAGGGTTGTCGGCTTCTCCAGTTGACAAACGACTGACAGGTCGAGAAAAATCTCAACCGCGTCAACGGATGTCTAGGCCGACTGATCTGACGGGGACACCGTGAAGCCAGCGGCCGCAACCTCGACCGCAGTCGAGAGTCGATGGTCCAGTAAAGGGGATCTCTCCCGCTCCCACGAACATCAACGGTGGGACTTACCCTTAGAGTCCATCTTCTTGGACCGACTGGTATGTCTCGATGGCCCTTCTCCCTTGGTGGAGAGGGACTGACAGAGTTCCTTAAACGAAGCAGTGTAGGAGGAGCCCAAAGAGAGCAGGATAAATACCGCAACCGAGGAGAAAGAAGAAGCTGACAGGGACGCCTCCTCCTCGAGGGCGATCAACTGCTCCAGTTGTTCCGCAGAGCCCGCCGCGGACACCGCCCAGTGGGCCTCCTTAGACTTGACTGGCGGATACCGTTTTTCACAGCGCACAAGAAGAAGTCAGGAAGTGCGGTCCTCCAAGACCGAAGCCGAAAAGGACTTGTACAATTCGCAAGCCTGCAAATCGTGGCCAAGCCCCAGGCAGTAGACGCACATGGAGTGCGGACTGGTCCAGGACATCATCTGCCCACATGGGCACCGACGGAAGCCGGGAGTCGATTTGTCCATCGCAGCCACGAGGGAAGACGAAGACCGGAGTCTTGTAAATTTTAAAATTCATTTGGGAAATTCCGAAGAGTGTGGATCCAGGCCTAAAACGCAGAGCGCTAAGGAGGGAACCTGAGCTTCCAAGCGGTAAGGAAGATCTGGCGTCATGGGGCAGAGCCAAGGGTTTTACCAACTGGGTGGGTGGGAGGAGCCAGCTTAAAGACCTTCCGGCAAGATTTCAAGCGGCAAGGAACCTGCCAGACAGTGTGGATTGAACAACATATCCACGTCCCTAGAATGAAAAGTACGTACCTACCATAATTCTTGATCTTCTCTTGTATCTTCACCATTCACTACTGCTGGGTGTAAGCCGGAGGTGTGCACCTGCATGGGAGTGTTTTTTTTTGGGGGGGGGCCACCCACGAGGACCATGCACTGTGTGGCGTACTCGGGTTGGCCATTAGGCACTGCAGGCTCACCCACATCAGTTCTATTCTGCCAGAGAGGAAAGAAAAAAAGAGGAATAGAGAAAACCAAAGATTAGGCAAGAAAGCAGAGGAATAGGAAAGGGAAAGGATATAAACTGAAAAGGAATAAGTCGACCAGAGGACAGAGGGTATAGAACTTTTTCCTAACTGGCCTTAAGGCCTCAGCCCCTGGGCGGCAGCACAGGAAAGAGAGAGAGAGAGTGAAAGGAGAGAATGAAAGAGAGGAGAAGAAGAAATAGAGGAAGAAGGGGGAAACCTCTGCCATGCGCAGATGGAAGATCATAGGCTCAGTTCAGCTTCAAAACCCTGAGGGGAAGGAAGACACAGGAGCAAGGATCCTGTTAACTTCAGGGACCACTAGACATAGGTACAGGTAAGAGAACTTTTTTGATGTTCTTGGATAATGTAAAGCATGGCGAAGAGGTAACCCCCCCCCCAAATCCACATAAGGGATAAAAGTTCTGGAGTATGACCCTCTAGCTCAACACCTGAGGGTTAGTCTAAGGGGAAAACTCGAACAGGAGAGGACTATATTCAGAAATTACCCCCACAAGGAAAGGGGGACAGCGTGAAGGGGAAAATGGAGGGGTGTCCCCATGGTTCTTCCCACGGAATGTACTGACAAAGTCCTCACTTCTTTAAAAGCCTATAATGGAGATCCAAGCCACGACATGTGAGGACCCCAAGTATACCCCACTGAGAACCCTGGGGAGTTCCCTCCATGGTCAGGGCAAGTACCCTACTCACCGCCGACCCCCCCCCCCCGGTTGAGCGTGCTGTGACTTTTTAGAGAAGGAAACAGGGGCCCTGACGACCAGGGGACTCACAAGACAGGAGCTGAGGCCCAGGAGGGGAAGGTGGGCGGGAATCATTAATGAATGGTGAAGATAAAAGAGAAGATCAAGGATTACGGTAGGTACGTAATTTTCATATCTTCCCTTGTCAACCTTCACCATTCATTACTGCTGAGTGAGCACCAGACCCGGCAATGCCCTCAAGGAACAGATTCCCTCAACCTCCTGCGGGTGAGATGCAGTTGGGGGAGACCCCAGAGCCCTTCTAGACCGTACACAGCCTAAGGATGGTCAGGCTGAGGAGGTGTCCCCCATGGCCTGGGTGACAGAACATGGCCCTGCAAGTTCCTCCTCGCCCTGGAGGAGAAAAGATGGGTCCCCCGGAAAGCAGAGGAAATCACCCTACATTGAGCAACGGGTGACAACCTGGACAAACGAAGCCATGCCATCCGCCTGATGCAGACTGCAGTCCCTGCCAGTCTGGAGGCCACCTCACTGGCGTCACAAGATGCCCTTGCTTGGTGGCTTGCAAGCTTCAGACCCTGCGCAGAGGGGGCAATGGCTTACCAAGATTTCTTCGAATCAGGCAAAGATGCTAACACCTGCACTAACATCAACCACAGGTGCCTGTTGTAGGCAGCGTGGTGCGCCTGATGTGAACTGATACAAAGCTGCACACGAGCCAAAGAGAAAATTCTTCTTCCCCACTAGTCGGACTCAGTGGAATCTGGATCCAGTGGTCGTTCGTGCGCCAGGTGTTGACGCCCGGAAGGAGTATCTAAGGCTGTCAGCCCCAAAGGTGGGTGAGACAGAAAACCAAGAGACTCCTGGGGAGTACAATACCTCCTCCTGCAGTCCGCTGGGGCAGGTGATTGCCAGGTGTGGACCGACGCTTCCTGGAAGGGAACAGGCCAGGAAGGTACCACTAGGTGGCATGCACTAAACTCGCTCAGGAAGGAGTGCATCTCCCGCTCGTTATTGCGTCCTACCACAAGGGATATATATGGAGTTTCTGTGCCAACCTCGAGAGGAACTACTGATATTCAGTGAAATCAGCATCAGAGGAAAGATGGACTGAATGGTCCTCTTCCTCAGAAGAGGAAGCTGAGGAACTCGAGCGCTCAGAGTCCTCCTGCGGCAGTGGAGACAGGTGGAAGACCTGCTCATCCATGGCTCTAGCATACCTAGGGAAGGCCACAGCAGTGGCCCTTAACATCTTCCAGGTTAAGGGCCCACATGGCCAGGGAGAGGCGGAGGTGACTGCAGAGGAATTTGGGAAGAGCACCTCACTGAAAGTGCCTGGCCTCTGCCAGGGCTCTGAGACCTCAATAGTGATCCTCTAGCTCGAGGGGATCCAGGGGTCAACCCAGTCAGCGTACACTGCAGATGTGAAAACATATCCTGGTTGAGCCCTGAGGGGGAATCTCCCCTGTGGTGTGACCTGGGTTGCATAGGGCCAGAAGGGCAATTCCCAGCACCGCCATTAAGGGCACCTCTGAGAACTCCCGAGGAGGAGAAGTGGGGCTCTGCACTGCGACTCCTCCCCACCCCCCCCAAAGGGAAGTGGAAGAGTGCCCCCGTGCTTCACCCCGGTCTCTCAACCCCTCGAACTCAGAGGCTGCCCTCTTCCTCAATCCCAGTATTAAGGGATCCCCTAATCCCACAGGCCCCCCCGAGGGAGGCTGCAGACTAAGAATCCCCATCCCAACCGGAGGAACCAAAGCAGCATGAGACATGGCAGCTGCCCTGGACCCCCGAGGTCGAGACCGCCATGCCATGTTCTCCAGAACTGCTATCCACTGCAGGGCCCCCAACACCAGAGTCAGCAGGGGGACCCGCAGATACCACAGACACCGGGGAGCCTGGGAGGCAAACTTTGGGTCGCCTAGTGCCACGTCCAGGGTGGCTCCCCGACTCCAGGGAGTCGGGACGCAAGTCCAGATCAGTCAGTGAGTTATCCTCCTCTGAAGAACAGGAGACCACGCATACCTCAAGACTAGCAACCCCAGGAGCCCCAGAACTGACGGTGCCACCGCAGGACATGGCACCGCCAAAGGTGCTGCCCCATCCCCGGCACCGTGAATGGCCCCGGGATCCAAAATGGCACCAGAAGGTGGTGCTGAGGGTCCACCAGTGCCGGGCCAAGCAGCTGTGGACCGCAATACCAAGGAAGCCTGCACTTCCGAGGAGGTGACTGCCGTGGCAGTGCTGCCGATCCGGCCCTGCAGGGAACCAAGGCGTTCCTCCTGCACCACGGAAGAAACCTCCTTGATGGCAAGGCTGAGATCTGAGGAAGTTTCTTCCTCACCAGGCTGTATAGACTTGGGAGGGGACCCGGAGCCAGGGTCAAGAGATCTTGCACTGGCATCCCTAAAACGACACCGTCCTCCGAAAGTTGGTGGGGTCCTGCCAACTTTAAATGCACAGATTTTCAGAATGTGGCAGTCCATGGAGAAACAGGCATTGCAGTTGTCTATATCACTGTTGGGACCCAGGCACAGCAGACAAACTTCATGACGGTCAGCCACGGAAAAATGCCGACCACAGGGGCACCGACATATGGGGGCATGGCCCGCTTTGGATTTTCTCTTAGCCCCCCGAACCAGACAAGACGCGAAAAAGAATACAACAAAATTCACAGGACTAGGACCCAGCGCCGTTGGCAATAATAGTTAAAGGAACGGTCTTACCAGTATCCAACGGTGTCTAGTAGATTCAGAACTGGGATGGAGAAGCAGCAAAATGGCATCTAAAAATGGAACAGGCCCGACGATGCAGCAAGCACTAAAACTTGCATAGCAGGTGCAACCTCGACAGTGGGAGAAACAGAACTGGGATGGAGAAGGAGCCTGCAGTGCCTAACGGTCAACCTGCCTGTGCCACGCAGTGCGTGGGCCTTGTATGTGGCACCATCGAGGCCAGCTCATCAGCCCCCCCCCCCAAAAAAATCGTGAAGATTGACAAGGGAAGATCATCATACCCACGTCTCTAGAAATGTCTTTTCTTACCAAAACATTTAAAGCTACTACTCTTTAACTGTTTTTACATCTCCTCCACAGAGTCATAAACTTTGGTTTTAGAGTCAGAGATCCTAGCACCCTATGGTCCTACAAAGGGCACCAAGAGTACGCTGACGCAAATAAGCACAGCTGCCCCTGAACAGCTCATTACGTTTTTATCACTGCAAAAAGGAAAAACCCTCCATTGAAAGAGGAGATAACACCCCATCAATGTAATATAGAAAACTGTGTAACACAGAAATGTATGACAGAAGCACAGAAATGCCAGTATATACAACTCTATATGCAAAAGTAATACAGTATATATATATATATGACAGGAACTGGGGTACAATGAAAGCATATGCGCTTTGCCAAAATATATAATTAAAAAAAGGTACCAGTATGAAATTTCTGAGTGTAAATACCCATAACAGACTCACCTGGATTGAATTGTTTCACATTAGGAAGAACTCCCTCTCCTTCCAGCTTCTCCCATCTTACAGCTTCAGTCTTCTTCATTTTGATCTCGATCTACAAACGTACAAACTGAAAGTGAGGTGAAAACGTTTTTCTGGAAAATATGTGTCTCTTTCACATGTAACAAGCTACTGCTTTCATTTTTTTGTAACTAAAATACTGCAGAGCTTCTGCTAACCCCATAGTGTGAGTCCCTGGAACCCAGAAGTTTGCTGATGACCCTTGATTAAAAGAGCCAGGCGTCCGATAATGATGATTATTTATACACAAACTTTCACAGAAGTAGTGTACGGAGCCTCTTTAAGCACTCCATGTTACTGGACTACCTAATTACTCCTGTTTTCAGGACAAATTGCAGTTACACAAGAATTTACCTAACAGATCTTCGAGAGAGGTTCCTGCAGTAGGTCTTCACATATAGGACTGCGCCCCCTGGCGTCAGGTCTGTACGGCAAACTGGTAGATAGCAATCATCAGCGGGGACCGCCCCAGACGTCGGGGTGGCGTGACGTCAGCCCGACTATAAAAGGGGTGGTCACACACCTGCTCTCCAGTTCTTTTCCAATGGAGACCTATAGACAGGCAAGAAGAAAACCGGAGTGAAAACTCCTCAGACCCTGCTTCCACTCTAGTCCCGAAGGGCTATATAGGATGGAAAAATAAGGATAAAAACATCCAAAAACTGGGGGAGGGAGGGAAACTAGACCTACTGCAGGAACCTCTCTCTAAGATCTACTGTTACAGTAAGTTCTTATGTAACTGCAATATCTTACTTCGAGAGGGTTCCTGCAGTAGGTCTTCACATATAGGACTGAATACCAAGCAGTCCCAGAAAAAAAGCAAAACATAGGTGCATCCGGCAGGAGAAGAAGTCACCATGAGAAATCACGACAGGAAGCCTTGCAAGATTGCAAGACCAAAGCCAGTTCTGCGCCGAGAGGCAATGTCCAGACTGTAGTTCCTAGTGAAGGTGTGAACAGACAACCATGTGGCCGCTGCACAGATCTCTGCCGAGGACACATCCCTAAAAAAGGCAGTGGAGGTCACCATGCTACGGCTGGAGTGGCCTTTGACTGCCCCTTGCAGGGACTTCCCATATTTCGTATAGGAAAAATGGATGCAGTTAGCTAGCCATCGAGAGATGGTCTGCTTGGAAATAGCCTTGCCATGGCACTGAGGGGAGAAGGCTACGAACAGTTGGCTAGATTTCCTAACCTCTTTAGTCCTGTTCGTATAGTACCTCAGAATCCAGTGCACATCAAGGGTGTGCAGAAGGTGTTCCCCCCCGTTGGAATACTGTGGACAGAATTACTTGGTATGAAAGAACAGAAGAAGGCCAGAGCCCATTGAGACTGTTCCCCACACTATGTGGGACATTATTTATCTATTATCCCTCAACCAAACATCTAATTTGTTTTTAAAGACAGTGGCACTAGTTGCCTCTACCAAGTCTTGTTGCAAGGTGTTCCATACAATGGATGCTCTTATTGGAAAAAAAAAAAGTTTCTCCTTTTGCTGGTTTTATAAGTTTTTACTTCAAGCTGTTTATTGTGCAGTCTTGGAACATGTCTCCTTTTGGAGAGTGTTAGATCACATTTTTCCATTAGACCTGGTGAATTTATTAAATTAAAAACCATAAGCATATCACCTCTTAATCTTCTAGTTTGAAGAGAGAGAAGAGACCAGTAGCTTTTAATCTGTTCTGATAATCCAAGTTTGTTAATCTTGGAATCATTCTAGTTACTCTCCTTTGAACCTGTTCAAGAATTGCTATGTCTTTTTTTTGGTTTGGATTCCAGAAAGGGGAGCCATATTCTAGATACAGTCTAATGTATGCCCTATACAATGGAATAAGGCACTGTTCAGTGCAATTAACAAAAGTGCGTTTTATTTGCCTCAAAAGTCTGTTGGTCATGCAAGCAGTTCTAACACAGTGATCATTTGATGTAAGTTTATTATTAACATATATCCCTAAATCTTTTTCACAATTTGATGAGTGAAGTGGTAATCCGTTTATATATCGTTTTCGGATTATTTACACTGAAAAGCACTACTAAACATCTGTCTTGATTAAACTGCATATGATTTTCATTCGCCCGAAGTGTTCATTTTTCCAAATCCTTTTTTAATGCAGAAATATTTTCTTGATTAACCTTGCCCCCCAATTTAGTATCGTCTGCAAATTTAACCATGACGTTATTTGGCCCTGTTTGTAAATCACTGATAAAGAGATTAAACAATGTTGGTCCCAAGACCGACCCCTGTGGTACACCACTTGTCACACTACCCGAATCAGACAAGATATCATTAATTCTGACTCTCTGAGAACGATTTGTCAACCAGTTTAAAGTCCAGTTGACAATATCAGGTGACAAACCTAGATTGTGCATTTTAGCAATGAGTTTTTCATGTGAGACTTTATCGAAAGCTCTACTAAAGTCCAAAAGAATTACATCAGTAGGGATACCCACATCTAGTACAGTACTTATATTATTGTAAAAAGATATCAGATTGGTGGTGCAGGAATACTTGGGAGTAAACCCATGCTGATCTGAATCATAAATTCCTAATTTTTAACAATCTTGATCTAGTAGAGACTTCATTACTCATTCCATTAATTTACCAGCCACTGAGGTCAGGCTAATTGAATGATAATTTTGCACAGAACCTCTATTGCCTTTTTTAAATATGGGAGTAACTATTGCTGAACGCCAATCATTTGGGACAATGCTTTCTTGTAAGGATTTGTTAAAGATAATTGACAAAGGTATAGAAATATTTATAGAGGTTTCGATCAGAAACCATGGATGAATACCGTCTAGGCCCGGACTAGTATTTTTTTTTTAGTTTTTTGATAGCCTATATAATGTCAGTTGGATAGAACCTACGATAATCTACGTGGTGAACTTTAAATGTACTAATAGGTGATTTTTGAGAGAAGACAGAACAAAAGTACTTATTAAAGAGATTCGAGGTTTCTATATCAGATAGAGAAGAGCCATTGGTTATAATGGGACCAATGGTCCTTGATACACCTTTTTTACTATTTACATAGGAGAAAAGAGATTTGTGACAGTCTTTTGTGTGAGCTAGTTTAAATTCTAGCTTATTTTTTGCCAATTTAATAGATTTTTTTAAGTTTTTCACAGATAGTCTATATTTACGTAATAGAGTAGTTTTAAATAGAACAGAACTATTCTCAAGTTTCCTAAAAAGTTTAATATTTATTTTAATCTGATTTTTAATTGTCTTGTTGAACCAAGGGGGAATTTTTCCTTTATTATTAAATTTTCTCTTAGATGGAATAAAGGTATTTTCCAAATAATGTACAATGTTTTTAAAAAAGTCCCAAGCTTGTTGTGTTGTACAATTAAGAAGATTAGATTCCCAGTTTATGTTTTGTAAGTATTCATTGATTTTAGAAAAAATTGCTTTATTGTAATTTTTTGTACAGTATAACTTCCTTTGTGTAGTTTTAAACTCTTGAATTTCAAAAAGAATAGATGAATGATCACTGGTCCCAAGTGGATCCCAAATTTGTAAATTGCTAATTTGCTGCTCTATGTTAGTAAATGACAGATCCAAAATATTAAGACCTCGAGTGGGTTCAGTAACAAGTTGTTGTAATCCAGTACTAACTACCACATCTATTAGTCCTTTCTCGGCACAGGACTGTCCTGAGAATGAGTCCCAGTTAATATGAGGGAGGTTAAAGTCACCAAATATTACAGTATCTTGAGATTCTGAAAAAATGTGTAATTTCTTTAAATATATCAGTTGTGTAATCAATTTGCAGATGGAGGTCAATAGATGTTACCAATAGTTATAAAGGACTGCTCCTTCAATAAGATTTTAACCTATATACTTTCCAAAGGAAAGGGAGAACACACTTTAAAAGAAGGAATATAATTTCGTTATGTACATACAAACTCCACCGCCTTGCTTATCTAATCTGTTTTTATGATATAACTTGTAACCTGGAATTTCTCTGGACCAAACTGAGGATGCGTCCCACCAAGTTTCAGTTACTCCCACCACACCTATATTTAAAGTTTTACATTTGGCTTCGAGTTCTGCTAATTTGATTTGGTTTAAAGATCTTGCATTCAAAGCTAGGAATTTACATTAAGTTGCAATAATATTTTGGTAAGTATTCAGAGATTTGGGAATAGACCCATTCTCCCCCATTGTTTTTAGTTTAAACAATGATTTATGATTTTAGTGATACTTTTCCCCATAAGTGTACTGCCCCTACGACCGAGATGTAAACCGTCCCAGCAAAACAAGGAAGAACGATCTGAAAATGATTCCCAGTGGGTAATACAGGGTATATCCTGCTTAAAACACCACTTTCTCAGCCATTCATTTAGGGCTTTGATTTTCTGCATCAAGGTAGATGTTGCTCTCGGGACAGGTAGAATTTCAGATATACATACACAGTATCCCCTATCAAGTAACAGGTTACATAACGCCACATAGCCCTGTTGTAACTGATTAAATGGGGTGTTGTTTATATCGTTAACACCAGCATGTATGATAACCAGTGGATTTTCCCCCGCATTTTGTAAAATTTTAGGCACCACGGAAGCTAGAACAAGTGCGGCTGCTCTTGTCACTATTGCATACCACCCTGTCAATGTGCTCAATGATTGAATCTCCCAGGACTAATGCTTGTTTTGAGACAGTAGGGGTACAAGAATCAGAAACAGGTGATTGTTTAACACACTCTGGAGCGATTAACTTAATAGGTATTGATTTGGTAGCTTGAGACTTACTAGGACACATATTCATGGGCATTAACTCCTGATTGAAAAGTGTTTTTAAACCATTATTATCAACAGAGGGTGATGCACAGGATAAATCATGTAGCACTTCATTATTTGATATAGTCAACTGCTCAAACCTATTACAAGTTTCAATAGGGGCACTATTGTGTATCTGACCGCCCCTCCTTTTTTTAAGAGGCTTTGTGACAATGGTCCAGTAATCATTATTATGAGAAGAGGGCGGATAAACATCCACCTTATAAGAGGGAGCAGAGGCAACACGTATACTAGTACTAGTCGTTACAATTGTCCCCTCATAAGGAGGCACAGAAATGCTACCTAAATGTGAAGGAAATTTTTCATTAGAATGAAGTTGTTCATCCATAAGATCAATGCAACTTTCCAATTCCCTAATATCAGTAGAAACTGGTTTAATATTAAGCAGAAACGCTATCTCTGCTTCAAGAGTAGTAATCAGATGGCAATTAGCACATACATACTCGCTCCCATACTTTCCCTCACTATACATCAAACATTGCATACACTTACTAAGTTCTTTTTCCATTATACGGGTAATTCCACGCTCTGGTTCAAAATGGTTTCCGAAACTACTCTGGGCAAAAGAGAAGGATTAGTCTGAAGGACTACCCAGTCCTTATGAAAAATCAAATAAGGTTCTTTACAGACGAAGGCCTATAATTCAGAAACCTCTGTGGCCGAAGTAACTGCGACTAAAAATAAGGTCTTCCAGGAAAGAAAGCGCAAGTCTCAGGAAAAAGCTGGTTCAAATGGGGGTAAGGTCAGCTTCTCGAACATGAAATTCAGATCCCAGGGAGGACAAGGATTCCAGATCAGAGGTTTCAAATGAAGGATGCCTTTCAAAAAAGGTTTGGCAACCTCTACCTGAGCCAAGGTTTTGCCCTCCACCAGAAGGTGGTAGGCTGACACCGCAGAAAGCTGGACCTTAATGAAGGAATAGCTAAGGCCTGCCTCAGATAGATGTGTGAGGTACTCTAGAACCTTGGAAGTCGAGCACGAAAATGGATCTCAGCTTCTTGCTTGGGCCCATATCATGAATCTCTTCCACTTCATAACGCAAGTAGATCTGGTGGAGGGTTTTCTGGCCTCCATTACAACATGCCCAACCTGCGAAGATACCCCATAGCGAGAAATTGCTCTGTCCACAGGTGCCACGCATGAAGGTGGAGAGATGGAAGGCTCGGATGCACCAGGGTACCCTGCTCCTGAGTCAGAAGGGCATGGGAAATGGGCAAAGGAACCGGAGGTTACAGGGCCAATTGTTGCAGTACAGGATACCAACTTTGGCGTGGCCAAAGAGTGGCAATCAGGATGGCATGAGCTCCCTCCTGTTGTAGTTTCACCAGAACCTTCTGAATGAGAGGAAAGGGAGGAAAGACGTACAGAAACCTCCCTGTCCATGAAAGAGACAGCGCGTCTCGCCAAAAAGCACCGTGCCCGGGAACGAGCGAGCAGAAGACGGGTAGTTCTGCATTGTACGGGGAGGCAAACAGATCTATCTCTGGCTGACCCAAATGAAGAAAGAGTTCTTCGATTACCTCTGACTTTAGCTCCCACTCGTGGGCTCTGGCCACAGATCGACAGACTATCCACCAGGACGTTGGTGACACCCGGACCATGGACTGCTGTCAAGTAAAGGCTGTGTTGAATCACCCAGTACCACACCCTCATAGCTTCTCTGCAAAGAGGATATGAACGGGTTCCCCCTGTTTGTTTAGGTACCAGACAGTGGACATGTTGTCCGTCTGGACTAAAAGGGATCCCGGCACCAGAAGTGACTGGAATGCCTGGAGCATGTAAATAACCACCCTGGTCTCCAGAAATGAAAATTACGTACCTACCGTAATTATGATCTTTCTGTGTATCTTCACCATTCATCACAGATGGGTATCTGGCCGGAGGTCAGGACCCCGCGGGAGCTTTTTTTTTTTTTTTTAAAGGTAGGCGAAGCCGACACACCATCGGCGACACACCAAGGGCCTCTGCCAGCAATGCAACGATGCCTCCCGAAAGGGAGCCGGCCACGGCGGCAAAACAAGGGTGGCCTCGCCAAAATCACCTAGAAAGGCGTGCGCCGAGTGTTCAGGATTGCTAATAGTGGAAGGAGAAAGGTGCGAATCCTCCAACATCCTCACGAGGAATTGCTGATACTCAGAGAGATCAGCAGCCAGAGAGATGTGGACAGAGGGTTCCTCTCCCCCGGAAGAGGGGGATGAGGAGCTGGAGGTCACCATCTGTTCAGTGGGTGGCTGCACGGGGGTTGAAAAATACAGGTTACTCACCTGTAACAGGAGTTCTAGGAATGGTATATGTTGTTCATCCACACTCATTGGCAGGTATCCTTGCCGCTTTAAATCTTGCCGGAAGGTCTTCAAGCTTGCTCCTCCCACCCACCCGGTGGTATAACTCGCCCCGCCCCATGACGCCAGATCTGGCCCGCTGGAAGCTCTAGGCCAGCGCTCGAGCCGGAGATAGGTTGAGATTGTAGGATGAACAACATATACCATTCCTAGAACTCCTGTTACAGGTGAGTAACCTGTGATTCTAGGGACATGGACATGTTGTTCATCCACACTCATTGGCAGACTCCTAGCAGTTCTCCGGGAGGAGGGAGGCAAGACGCACACCCCAATACTTACTTGGGAAAGAGAGACTGGAGAACCGAGGCCCCAAAACCAGCATCCCGGCGTGACTCAAGGTCGATGTGGTAATGGGTAATAAAGGTGTTTGCTGACTTCCAGGTAGCAGCCCTGCAGATTTCCTGGATAGGGACGTCCCTGGAAGCAGCCACCGTTGCAGCAGTATGGCGGGTAGAATGAGCTCTATCCTCTGGGAGGCTCCATGCCCGCCAACTTATAGAGAGATCTATGCAGGAGGTTACCCACCTGCTTATCGTCCCGCTTGGCTGCAGGTCTGCCAGATGCGGCTTCAGCGTAGGTGACAAACAGCTGGCGAACCCTCTCCCCGAACTTTCAGCCGTGCCCCTTATAATAAGCGAGCGCCCTTCTAGGGTCCAGAGTATGGAGCCTATATTCGGCCTCCGAGGTGTGATTGGGGTAGAACACCGGCAGAGTCAACACCTGGTTAAGGTGAAACTCCGACACCACCTTCGGAAGGAATTTCGGTGGGGGGCGAGACAACCTTGTCCCTGTGGAAGACCAGATAAGGAGACTCGATGGAAAGCGCCCGGAGCTCTCCCATCCTTCTGGCTGACGGATAGCCACCAAGAAGGCGGTCTTCCACGACAGGTGAGAGAGAGCACACCTGTGCATAGGTTCGAATGGCTTGCCCATGAGCTTTGCCAGTACCAGCAGTAGATCCCACGGAGGTGGGGTTCCCGCACTGGAGGAAATGTGATCAAGGCCTTGAAAAGCGCCAGACCACCTTCTCCTGCGCCACCGACTGCTTCCGGCCCGCGCCCGTAAGCAGAGATGGCTGCCAGGTGCACCCTTAGGTCGTCGACCTAAGCCCTTGACTAGAAAGGGACCATAAATAGTCCAAGATGCTTGCCAAGGAACAGGAGGAAGGGTCAAGCCCTTGTCCTGACACCAAATGGAAAACCTTTTCCATTTGAAGGCATAGCATTTTCTGGTCGACTCTACGGGACGCCTCAACTACATTGAGGACCTCGTCGGAAAGACCCAAGGCCTGGAACTCTAGGCCAGGAACCAGGCGCCAGGTGCAGGGATTGAAGGTCCGATGGAACACCTTCCCTGATTGACTGAGAGCAGGTCCGGCGAGCTGGAAGCTGCCGCGAGTCCTGGAGCTGAGACTGAGGAGATCTGGGTACCAGAACTGGCGAGGCCAGTCTGGGGCTATCAGAATCACCTGCGCCTTGTCCCTCCTCGCCTTGAGAAGCACCTTGTGGATCAAGGGAAATGGGGGAAAGGCGTAAAGAGGCCCGGGGTCCACTGCCTCGAGAAGGCATCCCCCTGCAGCGAGCCCTGCTGAGGGGGGCGGGCATGGAACAGGCTCAGCTTCGCGTTCTCCCTGGAGGCAAACAGGTCCACCTGAGGTGTGCCCCAATGGGAGAACAGATGCTGTACTACCTCCGGCAGGAGAGACCACTCGTGAGATGCAGCCCCTATCCGGCTCAGGGCATCGGCCAGGGTGTTGGAGGCCCTGCCACGTGAATGGCTAGGAGATCCGCTCCAGGCTGCGCACGAGTGACCAAATGCGGAGAGCCTCCTTGCATAGAAGCATGGAGCGCCGCCCCGCCTCTGGCGGTTTAGATAGTACATGGTCGGGTATTGTCCGCCTGACTCGGACCACTTGACCCCGGAGAAACGGAGCAAAGGCGGTGAGAGCTAGGCGGACCGCTCGGAGCTCCAGCAGGTTGATGTGGCATCGGGACTCCCGCGGGGACCAGAGGCCATGAGCCCGGTGTTCCCCCAGATGGGCACCCCAACCCATCGGAGAGGCATCGGTCGATAGAGAGACCGTCGGCTCGGGGCGGACGAACGGGATGCCCTCCTGCAAATGATCTGGAACGGTCCACCACTGGAGAGCGTTTCACATCCCCTGTGTCACCGACACAAGCTGGTCCAAGGGATCGCAGCGTTGTGACCACTGGCTGGCCAGTCCCCACTGAAGGGGACGCATGTTCCAGCGGGCCCAACGGACCACGCTGGTGCAGGCCGCCATGAGACCCAGGAGGCGCAGGAAGTCCCGGGCAGGGCGCAATTGCCCAACCAGAAATGATCGGGCAAAGGAGGAAAGAACCTCGCCCTGTCCGCCGGGAGCCGCGCCTGGCTCAAGAGAGTCGAGCTGCGCCCGATGAATAGAATCACCTGCTTCGCTCGAGTTCGACTTGGCCTCTTGATAAGGAGGCCCAGTTGAGAGCAGACCTGGAGGGCCAGATCTCTGGACCACTCCGCCCTTCCTGGAGGGAGCTGCTATCAGCCAGTCGTCCAGGTAAGGGTACACCCGACCCTGGCGCCGCAGGAATGCTGTCACCACTGCCATGCTTTTGGTGAAGACCCTGGGAGCTGGAGACAAGTCAAGGGCATGGCTTGAACTCGAAGAGGGATCCTTCCCAAGCTTAAGGAATCTCTCTGGTGAGACGGACGGATAGGGACGGAAAAACGCTGGCCCTGCAAGTCCAGAGAGCAGAACCACACGCGCATTCCAAGGATGGTATTATCTGAGCCAGAGTGACCATCCTGAAGGTTCGAGACCTTAGGAACTTGTTTAGGTCGGTAGGTCGAGAATGGGGCGCCAGCCCCCGTCTGCTTCGGAACCAGGAAGTACCTGGACACAAACCCTGGGTCTGAAGGAGGGTCCACCACCTCTCTACCACCTCCTTCTGGAGGAGGAGAGCGATGTCGGGCTCGACGAGCCGCCAGTGAGGCTGGGGATCCCGAGCCCCGAGGCGGCGGCTCTTGAAGGGTGGTGCCTGCTCGAATTCCAGAGGCAGGCCTCTTCCCACCACCTCAAGACCCACCTGTCCGTGGTAACAGCGGACCAAGCGGAACGGAAGTGCCGAGCCGCTCTCACGGGGGACCTAGGGGTAAGGTGACGGGAATGGGGCGACACCCTCAGCCCGCCACTGGGCAGGCTTGAGGAGGGACCGGCCGAGGGACCTCCTGGGCCCTTCCTCCTGCCTCCTGTTAGAGGAAGCCGGGCTTGGGTTTGGGATGCCAAGGCCGAGCCTGCTGGCCCTGACGCTGTGGGCCGGGTGCGCCGGGGGCACAGAAGGACGAAAGGGCTTAGGCTGTGGTTTGCGGCCTTTGTCCTTCTGAGCGGAAGAGACCAAGTCCAAGGTGGCATTGGACTTCTCGATCCTCTGCAGGTGACCTTCCACCCCAGGGCCGAAGAGGTCAGTCCCAAAAAGGAACATCCGCCAACTTGTGCTGGGTATCCGAAGTAAAGGTGGATATCCTCAGCCAAGCCCTGACCGATAGCCACTGCGGCCGCCACCGATCTGGCACATGAGTCCCCTATATCCAAAGCAGTCTGGAGCTGCTGTTTGGCCACTGCCCTGCCCTGGTCCCGCACCTGCTTAACCGTGGTCTGCAGATCGGCGGGAAGATGAGGATGACCTCATCCAGGGAGCCCAACAGGGCATGAGAAAATTGCCATGAGGCCCGAACTGGCCTGACGAAGGCGAGAGGAGCATGGCGTGGCACTGCCCGACATAGTCCAATTTCTTGGACTCCTTGTCAGGAGGTTTGTCCACATCCCTGGCGCTGGCGTACCGAAAACGCTGTTGAGGTACAAACCCCTCAGCAGAGGGGTGTTCCGAAAAACCGGACAAGGAACCGGTAGGGACCGCATACTTCCTGGCCATCCTGGCCGAAGGCGCAGGGCAGGAAGCAGGGCGCTGCCAAAGCTCCAGTGCCGGACCCACTATGGCCTCGGCCACCGGAAAGGCCTCCGTCGGAGAATCCCCTCGGTCCAGAATCTCCGTGAGGGGATACCTGGCCCGTTTGGAAACGGGTTCGAGCTCCATCCCGGTAGACTCCGAGATGAGCCGAAGCAGTCCTAGGAAGGACGACGGGCTATCGTCCATTGACTGACCTCCTGAAGACTCCAAGTCCAGTCGCTTGGAGAAAAAGGAGGAATCATCTTCGGACTTGGAAGAGTCCTCGAAGAGCTGCCTCTGGCCTGAGCCACCCTTCACCTGCCGAGGTCGGTCGGGAGTGAGGGTAACTGACAGCCGATGGGGTAGACCCTTAGCCGACCGAGAATCCTTGGTCGGAGCCCCAATTGGTGGCTGTGGAGGCGGAGGTTCCACCGGAATCGGTGGAGCAGCTGGTTTTGGCCGAACAACCGGCCTGGGTATAGGCTCCTCGGATAAGTCGAGGGGTTGTGTCGGCCGTTCCGGTGACAGCCACTTAATGGCCGGGGAAGGCGGCAGTGTCGGCTTATTCGACCAGAGAAACTGTTGCAACATAAGGTCCTCGTGCCGTCGGCGTAATTTCGCGAAGCCTCCCTCATCGAGGAGGAGGGCCGGACGGCGGCTGCTTGCCAGCTTACCAGCTGCCGAGACCGAGACCGCCTGCCAGCCGTGGGATCGGCTGGACCGCGAAGAGGTCCGAGACAGACCGAGAGTCCCGGAATTTCCGAGGTCAGTGCGGGGAGGTGTCGCCGGAACCGGCACTCCCGCCCGCTCGGATGGTCCATCCGAGGCTCCGAGACGGGACTGACGAGCCACGGGATCCTCAACTCCTCCGGGGGAACCAGGGAGAGGAATCTCGGCTGCTAAAGGCGACAACCCGTCAATGGGTCGAGAAAAATCTCGACTTCATCGGTGGGAGTCTCGGTCAACTGACCTGGCAGGGGACACCGTGAGGCCAGTGGCGAGCCAGCCGGCGACGAAGCCGGCCGACGGTGCGGCCGAGGAGAGGACCTTTCCCGCTCCCAAGAGCGTCGGCGGAGGGACTACCCTGTCCTCTTTTTGGACCGAGAATAAGGTCCAGCAGGCCGAGCCCTTCTCCTTTAGTGGAGAGGGACAGACAAAGCTCATAAAAGAAGCCGTGTAGGAAGAACCCAGAGGCGGGATAAATGCCGTGGCCGAGGAAGATCTGACCAACGCCGCCTCCTCTTCGAGGCGACCATCCGCTCGAGCTGATCCGCCCGGAAACCCGCCGCCCGCGGACACCGCCAACCGGGCCTCCTGGACTTCACGGAGGAAGCGCTTCTCGGGACGCCCAGTTGCAATTGGGCAGCACGGTCTTGAGGGGCGTGAGCCGAGAAAGATGAGCACAGGTCACCAAGCCTGCGGGTGCGTGCTCAAGGCCTAAGCAGTGAACACACGTGGAGTGTGGATCCGTCCGAGACATCTTCTGCCCGCATGGGCATCTCCGAAATCCGGAGTCGATTTGTCCATCGCGCGCGGGGATAGAAGACTGAAGTCTTTTGCAAAATTTATTTTAAATCCATAGACGGAGAAATAGGAACCAGTCTCAAACGCACAGGCGTTAAGGAGGAACCTGAGCTCAAGCGGTAAGGAAGATCTGGCGTCATGGGCGGAGCCGAGTTATACCACCGGGTGGGTGGGAGGACAACTTGAAGACCTTCGGCCAGATTTAAAGCGGCAAGGATACCTGCCAATGAGTGTGGATGAACAACATATCCATGTCCCTAGAAACCTGGCTGTCCATTGCCCTAACGTAAGCAGGGAACCAAGCAGCCACTGCTCTGAACTGCTCCCAGGTGAGAGGGCCGCTAGGACCGAGGAAGCCTGGGAGCGCAGAAGAGTGTGGTAGAGGGATAGGGACAGAGCCGAGAAGAGATGTCGGCTGACCGCTGCCTGGGCTAAGGAGCGCACAGTGGGCACCCGCGGAAGAAGGTGCCCCAGAAGACCCCACAGCCGACAGCTGAACAACCACATCGGTACTGCCTTGGCTGCGCCCGGAAGAATCCCCCCCCCCTCGTGAGGCGACCGGGGCCGTATAGGTCCAGAAGGATGGTCCCCTGCCTCAAAAGAACGGGACTCTTTCAAAGAGCCGAGGGGAAGAGCGGAACCGACTACGGCCCCAGGGCCCGGTGGACCTCAGGCAAGTCGCGCCACGATCCACACCCCTCAGAGTCTGAAAGAGTCCTCCTCCAGAGAGTGCCAGCCAGGTAGCTGGTAGTATTCTGGGCAGCCCCCGAAGGGGCTATCCAGGGTGCAGTACCCTCCCCTCCTGCAGGTGCTCCAAACAGCCCCAAAGTTGGGCGATCAAGGCACACCACCAGAGGGGTACCACAACTGAGGGATCAGTGAAACCGCCAAGACCAGGCCGCAGAGCTATGATGGCCTGCACCACTGCCTGCTGGTCAGCACCCCTGACCCTAGTCTCGGTAGCCACCGACCTCACCTCAGAAGGGGGCTGACTCCGACTGGTCGAAGAGACCACCGTGCTGCCCACCTCAACAGCCAACCCCGAGGGGTCAGACTGCACGTCCAACCCAGAGCTCGACTCCATCTCTGAGGAAGTAGAGTCCGAGGCCCTGTGCCAAACCATGGGAGGGAGGGCAGAACCATCCTTACCACCAGGCCCAGAGGCCACAGCTGTGCCCGAGTCGGTGACAGCGTCTCCCGCAACCCCGCGAGCGGAATCCGAAGGAGGCACGGCCCCAGCCCGAGCCAGAGATCCAGAGCTGGGACCAGTCACGGCACCATCTGGTCCCACGGCACCGCGCGCGGCGCCGAGGACGGAGACGGCACAGACGACAGTCCAGGTGGCACCCTCAGCGCCGCCCGGTTCCCCGGCGCCGCAAACGGCGCCGAGGGCTGGAGCGGCACCGCGGACGGCCCTGAAGATGGACATGGCGCTGAGCACGGACCCGTCCGGCTCCCAGGCACCGCGAGCGGCGCCAAGGGCCGGGGCGGCACCGCGGACGGCACAGACTGAGGGAACCAAAGGCCCCACAGCGCCGAGCCTCGAGGACACGGCACCATGCCCAACCTCGGGCGTCGCAGTAGATCTCACGGCGCCGCTAACAGTGCCGGTGCCACGAACGGTTTAGACAGAGCTCACGGCGCCACGTGACAAGTCAGTGCCGACGACGGCCCCGTCAGGGCCCGGTCGAGGATGGCGCCGACCCGGGCCTTCCGAGCTGCGGGAGTGACACCGGGGGAGCCTTCACCCCCAAAGGGGTGATTGCCATGGCGACGCCTCCCGCCTGCTCCCGGGAAGGAGCGGGACAGGCCTCCTGCGCCGCGGAAGAAGCCTCGGCAACGGCTAGGCTACAAATAACCGAGGCTCCCTCCTCCTCAGTCCGTATATAACTGGGAGAGGACCGGAGAAGGCCGAGAGAGCATGGCTTGGCCCGACAGTCGCGTGCCCAGCCCCCAGCCCGTCGGAGCTCGCCTCCACTTTTCAAGCTGCGTTGTTCGAGGACCCACCAGTCCATGGAGAAGCAGGCGTCGCACGTAATCCATGTCGCGGAAGCGGCAAAGACACGAGAGACACTGGTCGTGCTGGTCGGTGACAGAGAAATTTCGGCCACATGGGCACCGTCGCATGGGGGGCCGACCCGTCTTGGAAGATTTTTTGCCCTCCGACCGAGACATGACCTACGGGGAAAAAAACACCAAAAACAGAACCGGCAGGAGGACCGACGGACTTTGACGCCGAAGGATTGGATTTTGAAAACTAGCAGGCCTAGGATTTTCTTCAGAGTGTCCCACGAGGCGACCTCTACAGCGGGAGATGAAGAACTGGCAGGCAGGCGGAGTCAACACAGCCTAACGGCCAACCCGCGAGCACCACGCAGAGATCAAGTGTTTGGGCTGGGATGAACGGTTGTGAGCGGCCATGATGACCATGGAGTCAGCCTTAGGGTGGGAGTTAAGGTGAGATATCCCTTCCGAGGGTAATAAGTGCGGTCAGCTTTGCGTGAGACCGCTGGTATGGAGGATGGTTGTTGCCAGATTGTGATCACAAGGTCCTCATGGGTCCCTATCCACAGAGGAATGGGTATAGGGTCCGAGGTGGCCAGATCCAGGTGCTCCGCAAGGCGTTTCCTTTGCGGGTCGACCTCTTCAGACGGCCATCCGCCAGAATGGAATGCAATAAATCTCCGAAAGAGGAATCCTCCAGAGGAGACTTTGGACAGTCTTCGGAGTCGGTGTCAGAGGGCTTGGAGCCAATAGGAACAGAAGGGTCTGGTTCCATGGTGCCAACAGTGAGAGAGCCCGAAGCTCTGGCCCAAGGAGGCAGTGGAGAGGCAACCTTGGGGGTGGGCGCTTCCTGCACCGGCTGTCTTAACTCTGACAAAAGTTGCGCTCTAGCCCCCTTCCACCAAAGGGGAACGGACTCGTGGTCCGGTACCGGAGGAGGGGGAGGCTGGAAACTCGGATACCCTGGGTACTAAGGATAGTGCCAGGATGGATAATAAGAAGAGTACCTGGGAAAACACGGTGCAGGGTGTCCAGGAGTAGGATACCCTGGCGTCTGGTAGGATGGTGTCAGATAACCCGGCATCTGGTAACCCGGCGTCAGGACACCCTGCGACGGAGGCACCTGGCCCGGTGTCGGGTACTGAGTGACCGACGGAGGGCTGCCCACAGGCAGGAGGGAGGGTTCAGGGACTGGGAACCCAGCCGAAGGACCCGCAGGGGGTGGTGCCATAGTGCTAGAAGGTGGCATCTGATCTGGGAGCGCGCCCGAAGAGCCAGAGGGTGGAGGCTCCATTACAGGATCCCCAGTCAGCAGCGGACTCTTGTCCGGCGATGACAGAAGGCCTGGCGAGGTAGGGGAAGCTCGATGGGCACCCGACGGCAGGTCCCAGTGCGATCTTGCTAAAGCAAAAAAGCAAAGGATCGGGTGGCGAGTTTCTGGGGTGAAGAACCCTAGGAAATGACTGGTGGACTTGTCCCTCACTCTGTCCAACGTCGGGGGCCAAACTGGAGCCCAACGGGAGAATGGATGGATCCGGACGGATGTCGGAGGAGTCAGCACCCGATACAACAGATCCGGGGCTAGAGACAGCTGGGAGGCCACCGCTAGTCTGATCGGCGGAGGCCACGCACCCTTCGCTGGAGACGAGGGGTGTCTTATTGGCAGGACAAGGTGAGGAAATTACCAGCTCCAAAGAGGCTACCCCCGGCTGCCTGCTCATCTCGGCAGGAGGGGGAGAGGGGGCCCGGCCCAAAGAGCGGACGGGGTGCCCAAAAGTACTCAGTTGCGCCTCTCATGTGGCGACGGGCTCCGGTCCAGCTTCTCTTCTTTTCTTCTTTTTCGGGGCCGGCGACGACGACCTATCCCTCAGTTTTTGGAGCTCCTTTTCCATAGATGCCAAGCGTCAGGTCAGAAGATGGGCCTCGAGGGACCGCTTGCGCCTCCTTCTGGTCGCCTGGTTGAAGGCCTGGCAGATGGAACACTCCTGAACGTCGTGCTCTGAACCGAGGCAATGGAGGCAGCGGGAATGGTCGTCCCCATGCGGGATTTGAGCGCCGCACTTAGAGCATATTTTCTTCTGTCTATTAGACATCAATTTGAAGAAAACTTTAAGAGAAATTTAGGTAAGAGGCAAAGAAAACTTCGAAAAAATACAACGCGGACGTTCGACTGCTGTTCTGACATGAGCCGAATGTTACTGAGGTGACGGCGGGAAAGAACTGGAGAGCAGGTGCGGGACCGCCCCTTTTATAGTCGGGCTGATATCATGCTGCCCCGAAGTCGTGGGCGGTCCCCGCTGATGACTGCTATCTACAAGTTTGCCGTGTAGACCTGACGCAAGGGGGCGCAGTCCTATATGTGAAGACCTACTGCAGGAACCCTCTCAAAGTAAGATCTAAATGTTATTTATGTCGCTAGAATTTTTTTTTCATATCGGTCAAATCCTGATCTACTGGTATTTCTGTCTGGCTTTGGCAAGGACTGGTCATCGCACGCAGCTGACAGTTGCAAGGGAAGTGATGCTGTGGGAGTAAAGTTACCTTGTACTTTTGGACAACTGCACAGACAGGAAATTATAATACAACTTAAAATAATAATTTGTTTTACTGATTAATTTAGCCATACTCAATGCACTGTTATGACTGAGAAATGGCTCTTAAGATTTTTTTTTTTTTTTTTAATTTGTCTCGCTTTGACTTGAGTGCAGCAAAACGAGCAAGTAAGGCTGTCAGTCTGAATGAACTGTACACAAAAAACAGGTTACTCACCTGTAACAGTAGGTCTAGGAGTGGTATATGTTTGTTCATCCACACTGTTTGGTATGTCCTTTCCCTTTAAGAATCTTGCCGGAAGGTCTTGAAGCTGGCTCCTCCAATCCACCCAGGAGGTATAACCCTTGGCTCCGCCCCAAGACACCAGATCTTAGCCTGCTGGAATCTCAGGTTGTGCGTCGAAGTCGGGGAGGTTGGGCGGATTCGTGTGGATGAACAACATATACCGCTCCTAGAAAGTATAGTTACGTAAGAACTTACCGTAACAGTGGATCTTCCAAGGACTGTCTCTTGCAATAAGTCATTACTTATGGGAGTATCCACCCAGTGGCACTGTCACATGGCAGCTTCTTCCAGCAGTCTTCCGTGGGGGCCGTCCACATGACATCACTTCCTGTGGATGTGTATAACAGTGGGCAACCCCCAGTACCCTCTGTTCACTGTCAGCTTCGGCGGGCACAGCCTGGACTGAGGTAAACGAGGACCAGAAGAACAGAGAACAGCGATCCCACCCAATGTCCTGAGTTGCAGATTCAAGGCAACAAGGTAGGGGGACGGAGGGCAGGGGACTTACTGCAAGAGACAGACCTCAGAAGATAGGAAAATTACGTACCTACCGTAATTCTTGATCTTCTCTTGTATCTTCACCATTCATTACTTACTGGGTGTAAGCCGGAGGCGCGCACCCGTCACGGAAGCTTTTTTTTTTTTTAAAAGTTGCCTAACGGCCCGCCCTCGAGAGGGCGCATGCGTCATGCGTGAGGCGGCCGTTAATGCGATCGACTCCTCCTCCAACTCAGTTCTGTGAGCCGGAGAGGCAAAAATGAAAGCAGAAAATATAGATAGCGAGGCAAGATAGCGAGGGATAGCAAAAGCAAGGAAGAATGAACTGAAAAGGAATAAGCCGATGGAGGAAGGACAGAGGAGATAAGAACATCCTAGCCTAGGAGTGCAGGGCCTCCTTACCCGGCGACTCTAGGAGGAGAGTGAGTAAGGAAATGAGAAAATAGAAGAAGAAGAAGAAAGAGAAGAGAGAGATGGGATGTTGAAGGGACCAGAATGCCACGAAAGCATAGTTAGCTTGAAATGGTGGCTATCAGCGAGAAGCAAGAATCCCCGAGATAGAGCTGAAGAGAAGGTTCACCCAACCCGCTAGACAGACTCAGGAGGGCATAGTCCTCATCTTCAACATGCCATTGTTCTTGATACCCACCTCGGGCTCCTGGCCGCGGAAGGCCTTTAACTGGAGGGCGGCCGAGGAGGGAAGAATAAAACCCCAGCAGCATGAGAGCGCTGCTCAGGGGTTTAGAAATGGAAAATGTAAGCCTTTCAGGCGTTCCAAGATAGAAGCAGGACTCAGACTGACTGGCTAAGGCCGGCCAAGGCTTAGGCTGGCTAAGATTGGATATGGTCAGCAGAGCTCTACTGTAAAAATTGTCCAGGAGGACACTTAAGGGAGAAACCACTTAGCAAAACAGCGAGAAGGATAGCCTACCTTCTCATTTGCCTTCTTGTTTGATTTCTCCTATTCCTTTTTTTTTTTTACAGATGAAAAAAAAAATTTTTTCTAACTAGATGCATGACCCAGATACCAAGATGCCTATAGCAGTCGGAGAGTTCCCTCAGCATTTTTTTTTTTTTTTAGAAGAGAAAGGAACAGACGATCGTTCCTCTGCTCTGCAAGGCAAGAATAGAGGGGGATTAGATTTCAGGGCAACTACCTGAACACGGGATTGCAGGATCAAACTGAATAGCCTGAGCCAGGCCAAACAACCCCAGAGGTATCTTGCCATAAGAATAGCAAGAGATAGTTGTGCAATCTGATGCCAATGCAATCCTGAGATGGCCCATGAATCTTAGAGTAAATAATTTTTCTGGATTTTAAACCCCCAGAAGATTTTTTTTTTTTTTTTACTTTGTTTTTTTTTTTGGAAAATGAAGCAATTTTCCTATATTTTATATAATGCAGAGAGGAAGGAGCAGGAGGTGGGAGAAGCCACAGGAAGAGGCCACTGAGGGGATGGTGGCGGGCGTAAGTAATGAATGGTGAAGATACAAGAAGATCAAGAATTACGGTGAGTGCGTAATTTCCTATCTTCCTTGTCAATCTTCACCATTCATTACTTCCTGGGTGAGTACCAAGCTCCTCTTCCCAGGAGGGAAGAGGCCATACCCTGAGGGAACAAGACCCCCAGCCTTCTGCTGGTGAGAAACAGAAGGAGAAGACCCTGGCTTATTCAGAAAGCCTAAGTGGGAGAAGAGCTAGGAGGTGCCTCCCGAGGACGAGGAGGCGGAGGGAGCCCTGTAAAAGTCTCCTAGCTCTGGATGAGAAAGACAGGTCCCCGAGGCGGAGCGCTTCACCTACGCCGGGCCAGGGTGACAACCTGGAGAAACTGCCATGCCGTCCGCCTGATGCAGATCGCTGTCCCCGCAAGCCTGGAAGCCACCTCATTGGCGTCATAAGATGCCTTGCTTGGTGTCTTGCCAGCTCCAGGCCTACCAGCGGAGAGGGCAGCGGCTTGTCTGGTTTGCTCCGTGTCAGGCATAGATGCCAGCAGCTGGGACATCATCGACCACAGATGCCGGTTGTAGGCAGCGTGGTGAGCCTGATGTGATGCAATACATGCACTCATGCGAAGAAGAGAACACTCTTACTTTAGCGGTCGAACTGGAAGAGTCGAATCCGATTGGGCGATTAGATCGCCGAACGCGGCCCAGAAGGAGTATCCAGGTATACCAAACCTGAGGGCGGGTTGGGAAGGAACCTAGAGACTCAGAGGGGCACAATACCTATGCTGGCAGTCCGCGGGCTGGGGAAAGCGGCAGGGAACTGCCAGGACCGGATAGACACGCCTCCTGGAAGAGGATAGAGCCAGGAAGGTACCACCAGATGCTGGGCACTGAATTCGCCAAGGATCCTGCAGCGTCACCCGTTGGTATTGTCTCCGAGCGTAGGAAATCGAGATCCCTCACCATCCTCGAGGGAACGCTGATATTCTGTGAAATCAGCATCGGAGGACAGATGAGCAGGGTTCCTCTCCCTCAGAGGAAGCGAGGATGATGGGAACTGGAATGTCCAGAGGATTCCTGCGGCGGGGAGAGTCGAAGACCGGCTCATGCATGTAACTAACATATGAGGAAGGTCAAGCAGAACCCTTGAACTGCTCCCAGGATAACGGACCGTGGGACCGACATGGCCTGGGAGGCGGGGTAGTGAGAGGCAGAGAGATGGGAGGGGCACCTCGAGGAGGCAACTGCTCTCTCGAGGGCTCTGGAATCCGGGAAGGGAGCTCTAGTAGGAGGGATCCCGGATATCAAACCAGGCCGCAGGAACGGAACTCTGGGAAGCGGAACCTGAAGAGCCCTGGGGAGAAACTCCTGTGACGACGCCGGGACTGCATGGATCCAGAAGGGCAGTCCACTGCCGCCAGGGACACCCTAGAACCCTGGGAGTGGGCGGGCTCTGCGCTCGGCTCCTGGCCACCCCTGAGGTGGCCAAAGGAGACCGAGCAACAGGGCATGCCCCTCAACCCCTCGGTTTCGAGAGGCCCTCCTCCCGACTGCAACGTTCCCCTAACCTCAGAGGAGGTAACAGCACCCGGGGGTAGCTGTCACGGACCTCAGAGAGGAGCCTCCCCTCATCACCCCACATCTGCCCCGGGATCTCGGCCACCCCAGCCGAGGAACCCTCAGGAGACGACGGACAGGGGACAGAGGGAGCCCTTCTTGCCAGCCTGGTACCCCTAGCCACGAGGACCCAGATTCCGAAGAATGGGGATGCCAGGATGGGTCCCATCTGAGTCATCGTCCTCCCGAGGAGGACGAGACCAACAGGACCTCGATGCTGGCTACTCCAGGGGTCCCCAGGCCACAGGGCAGGAACGGCCCCGGCACCGAGTGCGACACCGCCGCCCCCACACGCCCGGCAGCATGAGGCCCAACCCCACCCCCAGCTCCGGCAGACCGGCACCGCCCGGAGGAAGGGAAGGCCGCCCGGCCGCCCGGCGTCCCGGAGCAGCGGCACCGTCGGCAGCGCCGCCAGACTCATCGGCACAGCGAGCGAGCGCAGAGGCCATAACACCGCCAGCGCGCCCTGATCACCGGCGCGGGATCAAAAGCGGGCGCGGGCGCGTCGGTCCACCAGCCGGGCCCAGCCAAGGGCCTCGACACGGGGAGCCTGCACCTCAAGAGGTGACTGCCGAGGCGGTGTCAGCGCTGTGGCCCCGGGGCTCGAGCTCCCCAACACCGCGGAAGGGCCTCCCCTCGGCAAGAAGGAAGAGGACCCCCTCCTCCCTCGGACCGTATAGGCCGGGAGGGACCGGGGAAAGGCCTAAGGATCTCGCCGAGATTCCCAGTGGCGCCGTCCCAGTCGGCGGGCCTTGCCGAAGCTGTACTGCCTGACTTCGAGGGACGCCGACGGTCCATCGAGAAACAAGCCGCCGCACGCATCCATATTATGGTTGGGTCCCAGGCAACGAAGACAGACATCATGCCGGTCCGAGACGGAGAAATGCGGCCGCCAGGAGCACCGACGCATAGGGGCACGGCCCGTCTTAGAAGAACGTTTCCGCTCAGAACCGGACATAACTGAAATAAACAAGATTAAACACAGTCGGAAATACACGGGGCGTACAAAGGAAAGAAAAAGGAACAGTCTTACGGCAGGCGTCGGGTGTGAAAAAAGTCGGATACGCGCACCGGTTAGCTACCGCTGAACAGGTGCTGCCTCGGCGGGCGGGAGAAACAGAACTGAGTTGGAGGAGGTCGGTCGCTACTAACGGCCGCCCCGCGCATGACGCCGCCTCGAGGGGCGGGGCCAAGTAGGCAACTTTAAAAAAAAGTTCGCGATCGGTGCGCCATCTCGCTTACACCCAGGAAGTAATGAATGGTGAAGATTGACAAGGGAAGATCCATTGTTACGGTAAATTCTTACATAACTGTACTATCTTCTACAGACTGGTCTCTTGCAGTAAGTCATACTTATGGGAGATTACCAAGCAGTAAAATCCAAATGGGAGGAAAGGCAAAGCTGGAAGCTGGGCCAGAGGGAACGCCAGACGGTCAAGCCCTTGCAAAACCCAGCTGTCCACGATGCGAAAGAAGCTAACTTCACAGGAAATAAGTCAACTACAACCACACCCGCTCTGTCAGACAGGACAAAAGTGAGGAGGACAACATGTATGATATTCAGTAGAAATGTCAACTCAAACCTCTTCCGTGCAGTCAGATAGGCCAACGGTTAGGCGAAGACAACTGGCATGAAATCGAAGAGAAATGTCAACTCAAACCACATCCACTCAGGTAGATAGGCTCAAAAGTGGGTGAGGACAGCATGCAGGAGGCATGATGAAGAAAGAACTGTAGGTGGCCAGACACACTGATTCATCCTGACGAAGCAGAGGTCGACAGGCTCTGGCATAAAGTCAAATCCAGTAGAAAGACAAGTAGAGCGGATCAGAGGAGGAGCACCGGGGGAAAAAACATCCCGGATGGTCAGAGGAAGGAACAACTGAAGGGCTCCAGCAGGGGGAGTACCCGGAGGCCCTACCGCGGTCCCGAGAGGCACCCTGGTAGGGGGACTGGGCATGAGGGGGCCCACCCGCGGGGGCATGGGGTGGGACCCGGGGGCGTGATAGAGATCCTGAACAGACTGAAGAGTATGCCCTGAAGCCTCAAGGGAATACAGGATGGCCTGAGCACCAGGTCCAAACAGCTGGTTCCAAGAAAAAGGGGCATCGGCAACCGACAGCTAGACACCGGGTGGCAAACCCAAAACCCGCAGCCAGGCGAAGTGCCAAAGGGCGACACTGGAGGCCGAGAGGCGGGCCGATGCATCAACTACATCGAAGCACGTGTGGAGCACATGATGGGAAAGGGAGGGCATGGCAGACAGCAGCTGAGATGATCAGGCCACGAGGGGCAGGCTGAGTGGAAGTAGGATGAGACCAAATATGAGAGAGTGTGTGAAAATACGCAGGAATCAAAGGCGGGACAACCATGGCAGGCTCCTCGGGACCACTGAGGTAGGCAGCCATGTCCCGACGAAAGGAGTCCTGATTCACAGCAGGGAAGCCAAAAGCATGCTGGATCTGCAGCATGAACTCTGTGAAGGAGGGATCCGGGAGAGAGGGGGGGATCGGGGGTTCAGGGCGGGCCTCAAAGAAGGAGGACAGGACGAGGGAAACCAAAGTCCCCATGGTCAGAGAGGTCCCCGCCAGGAACATCCCCAATGAAAGGATCTCCCATCCCGGAATCTGCATAAATGGAGTCCACATAAATGGGAGATGGGGGGGGGGGAACCAGGTAGGAAGCACTGGATCTGGGCACAGGCGCCCGGGCGGAGGGGAGGGGGAACACGACTAGGCTGGACCCTAGCCCATGGACCGTAGGACCTCCAGCACAATGCCCGCTACTTGTGATGGGGGAGGGCCAGAACGGAGGGCGCCCAAGGGTGGCGCTAGGAGGAGGGCGAGCCATCCTGGGAACTGCTGACCCTGAATAGCAGGGGAAGGCACTCCGACCCTTGTGGTCCGGGACTGGGAAAGGGACTCAGGGTTGGGTCCTCCTCAGCGGGACCAAGGCCTGGAAAGTCGCATCCAAAGGATGCAAAATGGGCGATGGGGGGGACGGACGACCCCCGAGCATGTCAAAACAAGGTGCTGGGATAAGCTGGGTGGGGGGCACGGGAGCAAAGCCCTGAGCAGGGGGTGTCCCAGAGTTGGAGGCCCTTATCGCCAAGGGAAGCATCCCTGTTGAGGAGGGAAGGAGGAGAGGCTCCTCCGTCGATGGTGGAATTGTCCCCGTCAACGAGAGACCAGAAACAAGCCTCTCCATCGACGGTGGAGGCCGTCCCGTCGACTAAGCATGCAAAACACGCCGTTCCGTCAACGGGAGAGGCGGCCGCATCGATGAAGAATAAACCTCCATCGACGAGAAAACAGCAGAATCATGTCCAGTCAATGGAAGAAGAGCTCCCGTCGATGAGGGAGAGCATCCCCATCGACGAGGAACGTTCTGTTGATGGGGCAACACAGCCCGTCGAAGGGAGACATTCAGAAACAAGCTCTGTCAATGGGATGAGGCCTGTCAAAGATAAAAAAAAAGCCCTGCAGGCTCAGTCGATGGGAGGAGCAGCCCCGACGACGAGGAACGCTCCGTCGGCAATGGAAGAGCCAACGTCGATGGAGTAAGGTGGAGGGAGTGTGAAGAGTGTGAATCCTACTCCCTTCTATGCCTGGAACAAGTACACTCGACTGGGGAGCCTTTAAGATGGTCCCCGAGGTCCATTCTGGCCTGGCTGGATGATCAGCCATGAGCAAGTCCCAAGGCTCAGTAAGACAGCCTGGGCCAGGGTGTAGCAGGGGTGCTGTGAACAAGGAGGGCAGGGGCACTGTAAGGAGCACAGGCCCAGCCTAGTGGAAGTAGAAGAGCCAAGGCCTGGGAGTAGTACACATACCCAGGACCAGAGGCAGGAGCCGGGGGTGCAGCGAGTGATGCACAGGCCCGGGTCCTGGAAGTGGAAGAGCCAGGGCCTGGGAGTGTTCCACAGGCCCGGCAGAGAGAAGCAAAACTGGGCTGGGCTGTTAACAGCAGCCCTAGTGAATCCCCAGACCCAGCAAGAGTGCCTGGACCAAAGGGCAGCAGGTGTAGCGGAAGCTCCTAATGGAACACCAGGCCTGATGTATAAAAGAAGTCCGGGGGTACTGTGAGTAGGTCACATGCCCGGAACAGAAGGTAGAATAATCAGTTCAAGTTCGAGTCGAAGACTGCAACCCAGGAGGTCAGGAGAGCTGACTGTGAAAGCTGAAGCCAGCAGAAAAATGAACAGAGGGTACTGGGGGATGCCCACTCTTATACACATTCACAGGAAGTGATGTCATGTGGGTGGCCCCCACAGAAGACTGCTGGAAGAAGCTGCCATGTGACAGTGCCACCTGGTGGATACTCCCATAAGTAATGACTTGCTGCAAGAGACCAGTCCATAGAAGATCTACTGTTGCAGGTGAGTAATCTGTTTTTCTAGGATTGTGGCTATGTTGTTCTAGCCACACTGTTTGGCAGACTCCAAGCAGTTCTCTGGGAAGAGGGAGGCAAGGCGCACACCCCCTCTGGTATACTTACTTGGGGAAAAGAGACTGGAGAAATGAGGCCCCAAAACCAGCATCCCGGCGTGACTCTAGATCGATGTGGCAATGGGTAATGAAGGTGTTTGCTGTCTTCCAGGTAGCAGCCCTGCAGATATCCTGGATAGGGATGTCCCTGGAAGCAGCCACCGATGCAGCGATATGGCGTGTAGAATGAGCTCTTATCCCTCTGGGAGGCTCCTTGCCCGCTAACATACAGCAGAGATCAATGCAGAATGTAATCCATCTGCTAATCATCCGCTTTGCTTCAGGTCTGCCAAGTGCGGCTTCAGCGTAGGTGACAAACAGCTGGCGAACCTCTCCCCGAACTTCCACCGTCCGCTCCTTATAATAAGAGAGCGCCCGTCTCAGGTCCAGAGTATAGAGCCTGTACTCGGCCTCCGACGTGTAGTTCAGGTAGAACACAGGCAGAGTCATCACCTGGTTAAGATGGAACTCCGACACCACCTTTGGAAGGAATTTCGGGTGGGGATGTAGGACAACCTTGCCCCTGTGGAAGACCAGGTAAGGAGACTTCACCGAGAGCGCCTGGAGCTCACCAGTCCTTCTTGCAGACGTGATAGCCACCAGGAAGGCGGTCTTCCATGACAAATGTGGCTTCTCACACTTTAGCACTGATTCGAATGGCTTGCCCATGAGCTTTGCCAGTACCAGCAGTAGATCCCACAGAGGTGGAGGTTCACGCACCGGAGGGGATATGTGGTCTAGGCTTTAAAGAAATGCCCAACCACCTTCTCCTGTGCCACCACCTGCTGACCGGCCCGCACCTGGTAAGCAGAGATGGCTGCTAGGTGCACCTTAAGGGTCGTAGACCGAAGACCCCCCTTTGGAAAGAGACCAAAGGTAGTCTACAATGCTAGCCACTGGACAGGACAAAGGGTCCAGGCCCTTACCCTGACACCAAATGGAAAACTGTTTCCATCTGAAGGCATAGCACCTCCTGGTCGACTCCTTCCTGGATGCTTCCACTACAGTGAATACCATCCTCAGAAAGACCCAAAGCTTGGAACTCTAGTTGCTCAGGAACCAGGCTGTCAGGTGCAGGCATTGAAGGTCCGGATGGAATACCTTCCCCTGACTGACAGATAACAGGTCCGGGCGTACTGGAAGACGCCTCGGAGGCCTGGAGCTGAGGCTGAGGAGATCTGGATACCAGAACTGCGGTAGCCAATCTGAGGCTACCAGGATCACCTGTGTCTTGTCCCTCCTGACCTTAAGGATCCCCTTGTGAACCAAGGGAAGTGGAGGGAAGGTATAGAAGAGGCCTGGGGTCCACGGCCTCAAGAAGGCAACCCCCTGCAGGAAGCCCTGCTGAAGGGGGTGGGCATGAAACAGCCTCAGCTTGGTGTTCTCCCTGGAGGCGAACAGATCCACCTGAGGTTTGCCCCAGTGGGAGAACAGGTTGTGAACTACCTCTGGATGGAGAGACCACTCATGGGATGTCTTGCCCACATGGCTGAGAACGTCCACCAGTTGATTTGAGGCTCCTGCCACATGGATGGCTAGAAGATCCGCCTCCAGTTGGCTCACGAGGGTCCAGATGCAGAGTGCTTCCCTGCGCAGCAGCCGGGAGTGCGTGCCGCCCTGTTTGTTGAGGTAGCACATGGTCGTGGCATTGTTCGTCTGGACTTACACCACTTGCCCCAAAAGAGCGGAGCGAATGCTTACAGTGCCAGCCTGACTGCTCGGAGCTCCAGCAGGTTCATAGAATATCGGGATTCCTCAGGGGTCCAGAACCCGTGGGCTCTGTGGTTCCCCATGAGGGCTCCCCAGCCCGTGAGAAAGGCATCGGTCGTAGGGACGACAGTCTGCTCAGGATGGACAAATGGGATCCCTTCCTGCAAGTGATCTAGGATGGTCCACCATTGCAGAGCGTCCCAGAGCTTCTGGGTCACAGTGACCAGCTGGTCGAACTGACCATGATGCTGAGTCCACTGGCTGGCTAACTCCCATTGGAAGGGGCATATATGCCACCGGGCCTATTGGACTATGGTTGTGCAGTCCGCCATGTACCCCAGAAGACGCAGAAAGTCCCGGGCAGAATGCAAGTGCCCACCCAGAAATGATTGGGCAAAGGAGGAGAGAACCTCCGCCCTGTCCATCAGGAGCCGGGCTCTGGCTTGGCAGGAGTCGAGCTCTGCCCCGAAACATATCACCCGAGAAGGTACAAGTTCCAACTTGGCCTCATTGATCAGGAGGCCAAGGTCTTTGCAGGTCTGGAGAGTCAGGTCCCTGGACCTCTACACCTCTTGCTTAGTGGAACCCACCAAGAGCCAGTCATTAACATATGGGTAAACCCTGACCCCTCGACGCCGAAGATGGGCTGCCACCACTGCAATGCAGTTGGTGAAGACCTGTGGGGCCGAAGACAGGCCGAACAGCATGGCTCGGAACTCAAATAGGGCTCCTTCTGCTTGGAAGCGAAGGAACTTCTGGTGAGATGGACGGATCGGGACGTGAAAGAATGTGTCCTGGAGATCCAGAGAGAAAAACCACATGTTCTGCTCGAGAGATGGTATGATCTGGGACAGAGTTACCATGCATGACCTGAGGAACTGGTTCAGGTTGTGCAGATCTAGAATGCGGCACCAGACCCCCCCCCCCCCGGTCCGCTTCGAAACCAGGAAATACCTGGATACGAATCCTGGGTTGATCGGGGGATCCTTGACTCTGGCCACCACCTCCTTGCGGAGGAGTTGGGCAATGTCGTCTCTGACAGCTGACCAAGTGTGTATGGACACCATTTCCTCCTGTGCGGCACGGTCTCCGCTTGGAGGACACTGCTTGAATTCCAGAGGCAGACCACTTCTAGAACCCACCTGTCCGTGGTAATAGTGGACCAAGTAGAAAAGAAGTGACTGAGCCGACCCCCCACAGGAGGACCCAGAGCTTGCATGACAGGAATGGAGTGGCCACGCCTATCTCGTCACTGGGCAGGCTTCAAGGAAGAGGGTCAGGATTGGGGACCACTGGGGCCCCATCCTGCGGGCTTATGGGCCGCCGGAGGCTCGGACTTGGGCCAAGGACACCAAGGTTGTGCCTGCTGTTGCTGCCCCACTTGGAAGTGAGGCTGCTTGGCCGAAGGGGCAGAGTGCCAAAATGGCTTCTTCTTCTTCTGCTTTTTGGAACCTTGAGATTCCTTTTGTGTAGAAGTTACTAAGTCCAAGGTGACACTGGACTTCTCAATGCGTAAGAGGTGACCATCCACACCTGGGCCAAAGAGATTGGTACCCAGGAAAGGCTTGTGCTGGGAGTCCACCGTGAAGGTGGAGACCCTTAACCAAGCTCTGCGGTGCATGGCAACCGCAGCTGCCACACAACGGCTGCATGAATCCCACAGGTCCAGGGCCATCTGGAGTTGCTGCTTCGCAACTGCCTGGCCCTGGTCCTGGACCTGCATGACCATGGTCTGGAGGTCTGTGGGGAGGCATGGGAGAACCTCATCAAGGGAGCCCAGAAGGGCGTGAGAGAAATGCGCCATGATGACGGCCGAGCTTGCATGACAGAGGCCTAGTGAAGAGGTGAGATAGACTTTGTGGGCAGAATGGTCCAGTTTCTTGGACTCCTTGCCCAGGAGTCTATCTGTATCTGTCAAATTACCCCAGCATCTAAACACAGATTTGGTCACCAAATCCTCTGCAGCGAGGTGCTGTGAACCCTGAAAGAGACCCAATGGGCACCGTGTATTTGCAGGCCATCCAGGCAGAAGGTGCAGGGCAGGAGGCAGGATGCTGCCAAAGTTCCAAAGCCAGACTGACAATGGCCTTAGCCACCAGACAGGCTTCAGTCTGTGAATCCCCCCCCCATTTGAGGATATCCATGAGGGGATATTCAGCCCATTTTTGAACGGGTTCGAGAGGCATCCCTGTGGATCCGGAAATCAGACAGAGCATGCCCATAAAGGAAAAGGGGCCTTCCTCCATCGAGACTACCGACGATTAAATGCCGTCCAAGCGGCGGGAATGTAGGTCACAGTCATCGGACTCTGAAGAGTCTGGATAAATCGGCCGGCCACCTATGTCTCCCTCCATCCGCCTGGGGTGGTCAGAAGTGAGGGTAACAGACAGCCTAAGCAGGAGGTCCGGAAGAGGCAGAGACTCTTTAACAGGCACCCCCACTGGGGGCTGTTTAGGTGGCAGTTCCACCAAGATCAGTGGAGAGGTTGATTTTGGCCAAACTGGAACAGTTTTGACTGGCTCCGTGGAAGGAGGAATGGTACGGGACAGCTCAAGAGAAGTCGGCTTCGGCCTGAGGGGTGAAAGCCAAGTAATAGCTGGGGTGGAAGCCGGAATCTGCTTTTGACTGGACAAGATCAGCTGTTGCCACTTCAAATCTTTGTAGCATCGATGGAGTCTCCTTCGAAGCCTCTCCTCATCCAAGGAGGACGAAGGAGTCCAAGACCTCGACCTCGATCGCTGGGGTGACCGCCTGGGTCGACTGGAAGGCACCTGGGAGACCGGTAGTTCTTCCTGGTCCGGGACCAGTTCCTTGATGGGGTTCCCAGTGGGCTGGGTCTCCTCATCGGGGAGAGGCAGGACCGGGGTCCTGAATAAAGAGCTGTCGGCCTCATCGAGTGACAATGGTTCGACTGGGTCGAGGATGATCTCGACCGGATCGGCGTCCAATGTCTGAGCTGGCTGGCCTGACAGTGGGACCGTGAAACCAGCAGCTGAGACCACAACCTCAACTGAAGTTGAGACAGGTGAATCTTGAGACTGAGATCTCTCACGATCCCAGGAGCATCGTCGGGTGAAACGAAGATTCTCTCAGTTCCTTGTGCTTTTTATGGGACCGAGAGACATGCGTGCCTGAAGGCCCCTCACCATTGTTGGGAAGGGACTGGCACATCTCCTGAAAGGATCCAGAGAAAGTGGAGTCCATGTTGAGTGGAATGAAAAAGGACTTAGAAAAACGATCCACGGCCTGCGCTGCCTCTTCCTCAAAGGCCTTCATCTGTTCGAGCTGCTCGGTGGAGCCCGCAGCCCTTGAGACTGCCCATTGGGCCTCCTTAGATTGACCGTGGATTCCTTTTCTCCGGTCTGCCCAATTTCAGCTATCGTGAGGCGACTGTCCAAGATGTTCGGGTGAAATACGCAACACATCTCACAGGCCAGGGTGTCATGGCCGACACCCAGGCAATACACGCACATGGCATGTGGGTCTGTGCAAGACATCTTTTGCCCGCACGGACTGCAGTGGAAACCTGGAAAAGATTTATCTTCCGTAGTGGTAGAGATTGTGAAGCGATTATCGAAAACTCTGACGAGTTTAATTTTAAGAAAATCCAAAGATTTTGAAACCAGGGCCTACTGAACGCGTGAGCAGTGAGGAGGGAACCTGTGTCTTCCAATGGAAAGGAAGATCTGGCGTCATGGGTTGGAGCTGAGGGTTATACCACCGGGTGGGTGGGTGGGAAGAATCAGATTCAAGACCTCCTGGCAAGATTCTTAAAGTGAAAGGACATGCCAAACAGTGTGGCTAGAACAACATATCCACGATCCTAGAAGTGCTGCTTATTTGGAGCAGTGATACATTAGTTGACAGTGTGAATAACTGAAATCACTGTTCTTATTAAACTTTCAGAGGGTCTGGTGTGTAATTTGTTCTGGATTACATTTAAATGATTTTTGTTTCCTTTTACAGTCCAGTAAGTCTCCCCCCCCCCCCCACCACCACACACAGTCAGACACACACCCACTCTAAAACATTTAACCTGCTTTATATCTCCAAAGTTGGATATGCTTGACTTACGAGTATGGTAGCTTTCCTGTAGTAGTTTAAAAAAATAAATTAATGTGATTGTAAAGTAGGTAGTCTAATAGCAGTTTTCTTTCTGCAGCTCGCTCGCTTGTACACAGCCAGATATATGTTTTATTCATTCACAACTGATGATCAACGGTTTATAATCTGCTGCTGCTGTTAAATATTTCAGAATTTCATAAAAAATATAATGTGATGGTAAGGCATGCAGTGCGACAGCCATCTTCTATGAGTGTTCCAATCTGTTCTGATACTGCAAAACACTGATACTCATTTTAGAATACATTTTATTTTTTTAGACTAAAAGTCATGATTTCTGAAGTTGCACATCATTACTGTATGCATTCCCTGTAATGATCAGTTTAGTTCTCCACTTCAATTACATGCCATTGCCACATCTTATCAAATGTTTATGGCCATACTTATTATACTGTATTAATGTATTAATTCATAGTTACCAAACTGTATTTGTAACTCGTTTTCTATGAAAGCCATATTATCATATTTAGTCTGTTTGATATCGGAATATGGAGTTGGATCACTATAAGGAAACAATGTAATTTTTAGAGATAAAAAGAGCTTGCTGGTATATTACCAGATGAAATAACACTGTTCTACATAAAGAAATGGAAATTACGTACCTACCGTAATTCTTGATCTTCTCGGACGAGTCTCCACCACTCATTTACACTAATGGGAACTGCGCCAGAGGCACTAGGACCCAGTGGGAGCAAACTTTTTTGCTAGAGGGTCGGCGCCAGAGATGGAGCCGCAAGGAGCGGCACCACGAGCCTCAGCTCATGCGGTAATGACTATCTCAGCGTCGACCCTCCAACCACCTCAGTACCATTTTTTCCCTGAGGAGGTGCAGCATCACCGAACCTAGAAGGCTAGCCTAACCAAAAAACCAGACACAAGACAGTCCGGACAACCCGTATAAGAAGGGTCAACACAGAAGTCTTCACAGCCTAAAGATTGAGTGAAGACCAACAACAGAGGTGAGCTCGGGGGATGGAGGGTGGGCGTGTGAATGAGTGGTGGAGACTCGTCCAAGAAGATCAAGAATTACGGTAGGTACGTAATTTCCATATATTCCTGGACATAAGTCTCCACCACTCATTCACACTAATGGGAAAGTACTGAGCTAATAATCCCCCGAAGAGGGCGGCAGGAGACCAAGAGCTCACAGTTTTAGGACAGGAGTCCATTAAGGATGGTTCTGTCAAAAGAAAGATGTCATCTGGCATGGACATCCAGGGCACAGCGTTTTTTTTTTTTTGGTGTAATCTATTTTTCAGCCCCGTGCTCGCTGGTCCACCACTCCTCCGGGATCTACCAAGTTCCCCCTCAGCCCCTACTGTCCTTACTCAGCCCTCCTCTGATCCTCATATTGCAGCCGACCCCCGGGATATCCCGGCGTATCCCTTCGCCAGGCAGGTCCCCCTCCTCCGAGGGGGAAGGCACTGGGGGGAGAGGCATGACCCCAGCACATACTCCTAGGGCCCGGGGATGCTGCCGAGGAACAGGAGGCCCTGGGAAGGCCCTTAGTGAACAGAGAGCAGTCATCCAGCGGCCAGTGAGCGATTTTCCTGGCTTTTTTAAGGTGCATGACGTCCGGACGTCAAGGCAAGAGCCGACGTCTGTCACGCACCACCCCAATGACCCTGACATGTTGCTCTACCCCTGGCCTCCACCAGTGGTCGCTTCAATACCGGGTCGCAGCCCCTTCCCTCCCAGAAGACAGCGAGCAGTCGTGGGATGCTCAAGCTGCCTCCCCCCGGCCAGCCCTCCAGCGACCAGAGCTCGCTCATGAACCCAGGTTGCTGGTGTCGTAGGCGGAAATCCAACTGCTGCGCCGACGGGCTGGCTCAGGGTATAATGTTTGACGAAAGTATGCACTGAGCTCCAGGTAGCCGCATTGCAAATATCTGCAATGGGCACGTTGCGGATTTCCGCTAGGGATGCCGCGACCACTCTAGTAGAGTGAGCATACACTCTGCCCTCCAGCTTAACCTGCGCCATGGAATAACAGTGGCGAAGGCATGCCACCAGCCATGCTGAAATACATCCGACAGCGACAGGCTGACCCAGCCGGGTCCCGCTGAAGGAAACAAACAGTTGTTGAGCTTTGAGGAAGTCTTTTATTCTTTCTAGATAGAAGTGCAAAGCTCTCCAGACATCCAAGGAATGAAGAGAATGCTCTCCTTCATTTTGGAAATTTGCAAAGTAAGTAGGAAGAACCAAAGGTTGGTTTAGGTGGAATTCTGAAACAACCTTTGGGAGAAACTTAGGATGGGTCCTAAGAACTACTCTGTCTTTATGAAACACAGTATATGGGGGGGGGTCTGTGACTAGGGCTGAGGTAATGGCCACTAGGAAGGCAGTTTTCCAAGTGAGAAATTTTAACTCACAGGTAGCTAGAGGTTCTAAAGGTTTTTGAATGAGCATGTCTAGCACAAGATTAATGTCCCAGGCTGCAACTGGACGGCTTACAGGAGGTCTGGTATGCAGAATTCCCTTAAGAAACCTCTTGACCACAGGTAACTGAGCCAGTGACAAGGAAAGTACTGGCTCATGATAAGCTGAGATGGCACAAAGGTGAACCTTAACTGTAGAGTATTGCAGACCTGAATTTGAGAGGTCTGAGAGGTACTCTAAAATGTTATCTGGTGGGCAGGAAAAAGGATTCAAAGATGATTTTGCACACCAGAGTGAAAAATGCTTCCATTTGGCTGTGTAAGTTTTCCTAGTGGCTGGCTTGCGTGCAGCCAGAAGAATATCTGAAACCCTGCAGGAGACATTGAACATGTTTACTTCCATCTCTTCAGGAGCCAAGCATGAAGGTGAAGCAACCTCAGGTTGGGATGGAAAACAGGCCGCTGAGTCAGAAGGTTTGTCTGAAGGGGAAGCGGTTTTGGAGGAGCTTCTGACATACTGTTGAGTAGTGGAAGCCATATCTATTGAGGCCAGAAGGGAGCAATGAAGATCATTTTGTCCCCCTGGGACTCGAATTTGAGAAGTACTCTCTGAATTAGAGGAAAAGGCGGAAAGGTGTATAGAAGGAGTTTTGTCCACCGCAGCCTGAACGCATCCTGACAGATAATGCCAGGCCCTGGATTTCTGGAGCAGAAGAGAGGCAGTTTTGTGTTGAGTGGGGATGCAAAAAGGTCCAGGTCTGGAGCTCCCCACTCTGCGAATAGTGACTGAGCTATGGTTGAGTCGAGAGACCATTCATGAGGATCTGTCTCTGTTCTGCTGAGACGGTCTGCCAGTTCGTTCTGCATCCCCGGCAGATAGACTGCATAAATTAGAGCCTTGTGCTCCAAGCACCATTTCCACACTCTCATCGCTTCCCTGCATAAGGGGTAAGAGTAAGCACCGCCCTGCTTGTTGATGTAATACATGACTGCTTTGTTGTCTGTATGAAGGAGAATGTTCTTGTGACAGAGAATATCCTTTAAAGCCTGGACTGCATAAAGGACGGCTCTCATTTCCAAGACATTTATGTGAAGCTGGGACTCGTCCTGAGTCCACGTACCTTGAGTGTGGAGAGTGTGACAGTGAGCTCCCCACCCCATCAGGGACGTTTCTGTGGTAATGGAAATCTGATGATCCAGAGGAGCAAAGGGGTACCCTTCTCGAAGATTGTCCTCTTGCGACCACCAGTTGAGTGATCTCTTCAGAGGTTCTGTCACCTTGATGAGAAAGGACTGAGGGTGAGTGGTCGGGGACCACTGAGTACTGAGCATCCATTGAGATGTTCTCATGTGAAGGCGTGCTAGGGGTACAGTGAATACGGATGATGCCATGAGACCTAGCATCCACTGCATCATGAGAGCTGAAACCGAGCTGCTCTCTCCAATGTATCGGGCCATCTGAAGGATAGCGCTCTTCCTGTCCTCTGGAAGAAATGCTTTCGCACAGGAGGTGTCCAGAAGAGTTCCTATGAAAAGGAGCCTCTGGGAGGGCTGTAGCTGCTTAGCAGCTTTAGCAGGACTCCCATGGACGTGAGGAAGTGTGAAGCCGTGGTTACGGCGTCTAGAGTTCCCTGACTGGAAGGACTTGCTAGAAGCCAATCGCCCAGATATGGGAACAACTGTATTCCGATTTTTCTGAGATGCGTTGCCAGAACAGCACAACACTTTGAAAAACTTGTGGCACTGAGGATAGCCCAAAGGGCAGGACTCTGAACTGACAATGCTGTCCCAAAGCCACTAACTTTAGGAATTTGTGATGCTCTGGATGAATCGGAATGTGCTGGTAAGCATCCTGCATGTCCAGGGAGGCTAACCAGTAGTGTTGATAAAGTAAAGGTAACAGGGTTCCTAGTGATACCATTTTGAATTTCTCTTTGGGAAGGAATTTGCTTAGTTTCCTGAGGTCCAAAATGGGGCGCATGCCACCGGTTTTCTTTGGAACCAGAAAGTAATGGGAGTAGAACCCTGTGTTCCGCTGATGCAGCGGAACTACTTCCACTGCCCTGTTGTTCAGAAGGCCCTGTATCTCGGAGGCAAGAAGATCTGACTGAAGAGCTGACAGCCTGGGCTGTCGTCTGGGGGGATGATCCAGAGAGGTCTCCAAAAGACTGAGGGAATGCCCTTCGCGGATTATCCGGAGGACCCATTTGTCCAAGGTTATGGACTTCCATTGATTGTAGAAGTGAGTCAGACGACCACCCACTGCTGAGGAAGAGTCCACCTCGGGCAGCTGAGGTGGGACTTGGGCCAACAACTCAGAAGGCGGCACTAGGCGCTTTGGGTCCTTGAGCCTTCTGCTGAGTTTTCTTTTGAGGCTGAGGGGCTTGGGTTTTATTAAAACTTCCCCTGCCTTTGCCTCGAATGGACTGACAGTTATGAAACTGGTGTTTATTAACACACCCTCGAGAAGGGACAGGAGGCGGTCGAGCCAATTTAATGCCTGACCTAGTCTTCTGTGTAGCCTCTAGAGCCTGTTCTACTTGAGGGCGAAGGGGTACACACCATCAAAAGGCAATGCCATTACCCATTGTTGTGCATCATTCGTGAAACCTGAAGTGCGCGGCCAGGAATGACGGCAGGTACAAATGCCCACCGCCGGCGCTCGAGAGGCAATATCGAAGGCATCCATAGCTGCTTTAACCTGCTGGTTGTTGGACTCGACACCTCTGGTTATGGTTTGAAGAAGCTCTGAATTAGTATCCGACTCCGGTAGAGCTTCAACCATTTGTTGGAGCGAATATCAAAGGATATACTCATATTGAGAGAAATAGCCTTGGTAGCTGGCAATACGCATACCTAGGGTGGAAGCAGCAAGGACTCTCTTACCTAAAGTGCCTACCTTACGAGATTCTTTGTTAATAGGTCGAGCTGTAGTAGTCTGGAGAAGGACGACCTTAGCATTCTCTGCCAAGACTACAGTGGGATCCGCAAAGGCTTGAGATGCTAAAATGGGTCGATCCTTGGGAGCAGCATATTTCCTATCTATGGACTTAGCCACCGAAGGAATGAGAGCAGGATTATTCCATACCATTTGAGACAGCGTCTCAAAGGAGGGCTGTACCGGAGGAGTCAAATCCATAGGGATCTCCAGAACATGGAGGTATTGGAGTCTTAACAGTTTCCCAGGATCTTTATTTATTTATTTATTTATTTATTCAGTTAGTTTTTGTTGACCGGGTAAGTGCACTAGACAAATTCTGCCTATTTTCAGGCACGACCCGGGGTACAGGGATACAGAGGAATGCCAACTGACCTTGAACCAGATTAAGCTGTTGGTGGTATTTTTAGTGAATGAGGGAAATTTGGCCAAAACACTGGGGAAATTCCCCTGCTCTTTTCAGTAAGTGCCTTGGGATCTTTAACATCCACCTGAACTACCACCAATCCAGGCAGATGGGACCTTGGTTTAACGTCTCATCCAAAAGACGGCACCTCAGAAGTGCAGCACCCCTCTCACGCTGCACTACAGTATCAGTACTGGGATATTAACCCAAGTGCCAAATGTGGGAACTGAACCCACAGCCCTCTGATCTCACGGCCTCAGAGGCGAGTGTGCTACCTACTGAGTCACTGACACTGCCAACACGATATCTGTAGTGTGGAGAGTAAGAAAAAATTACTCACCTTAGTAATTCTGTTTCTTCTAGTGGAGTCTTGCTGTATTCTGACTATTGCAGTTAGGTCCTGCCTTTCAACTGCCCCGGAGAACAAAGGGCTAACTTTTCTATGCCTTGCATAACGTTCATCACGAGCTCAGCTGAAGCCCCTGTGTGTTGCTGTTCAAACTGCAACCGTCAGATCTTTATGAGCAAAAACTAACTAGGTGTTCTGTGTGGAAACTAACATTTTTACTAGCCAACTGGCAAATATATGATGTTTTTGGTTCTCAAAGGAACACTCAAGTCAGGAAATCCAAAAACAAAAACACATCCAAAAAACAACATTCCACCCAAAGAAAAAAAAAAGAGGGTGTAAAATGGACACCACTAGGGTGCCAACACTGCTCCTGCCCACCCACATCCCAAAAACTCTAGGTTCTGAGAGGGGAGGCGAGGGAGGTCAGAATACAGCAAGACTCCACTAGAAGAAACATAATTACTAAGGTGAGTAATTTTTTCTTCAAACAACATGAAGTCTTGCTGTATTCTGACTATTGTAGACTACCAAGCAGTACTTCCATGGAGGAGGGACAGAACCTACTTTGGAAACAGGCTCTGAAGTACTGCTGTGCCAAACCAAGCATCACTCCTAGCCTGGATATCCAGAGAGTAATGCTTGGTGAAAGTATGGACTGTTTTCCAGGTGGCTGCTTGACAAATTTCTAAGAGAGGAATATCCCTGGCAGCAGCCAGGGAAGCAGCTGTACCTCCAGTGGAATTAGCCCTCAGGCCTGAGGGTGGAGTTCTACCTAGTTTTTCATAGCAGAATTGTATACAAGAAACAATCCACCTAGCAACAGATTTCTTAGTAACAGGTTTGCCCTTACCCAGTTCTCCATAAGTGAGGAACAACTGGAGAGAGTCAAACCTGTGACCCTTGGTACGCTCTATGTAGTAGCTAAGGGCTCTTTTAACATCCAAACTGTGTAGCCTCCTTTCTCCTGAGGAAGAATGATCAGTGAAGTAAACAGGGAGAGATACAGACTGGTTGAGGTGGAAGTCTGAAACCACTTTAGGCAAGAACTTTCTGTTAGTTCTAAGGTACACTTTGTCTCTGTAAAAAGAGATGAAATAAGATTCCACTGACAGGGCTTGCAATTCACTGATATGTCTGGCAGAAGTAATGGCTACCAAAAACACAGTTTTCCAAGTCAAGTACTTAAGCTCTGCAGAGGACAAGGCTCAAAGAGGGGTTGCATAAGCTTAGCAATGCAAACATTAAGGTCCCAAGCAGGAGCAGGATCCCTAAAGGGGGGATTGGTGTGAAGCAATCCCTTGAAAAACTTATAGAACACAGGATGGAATTATAGAGAGGAAGGTTTGCCTACTGACAAGAAAGCAGAAACAGCTGCCAAATGTACTTTAAGGGTAGCTGGTCTGAGGCCTAGGCCATTAAGATGGACCATATAGTCCAGAACCGTAGGCAACTCAGCAGAGTCTGGAGAAATATTTTTCTTAGAACACCAAATACTGAATCTTTTCCATTTGGAGTTGTAAGTCTTTCTGGTGGAAGGCTTTCGAGAAGCCTTAAGGATATCCAGAACCCCTTGGGAAAGCTGCAGATCTGCAAACTAACTCTTCAAGAGTCAAGCCTTGAGACTGAGAGACCGAAGATTCGGGTACCAAATCCTCCCCTGAGAGGATATTAACAGGTTGTAATTCCTGGGAAGAAACAGAGGAAGATGGACTGTTAGGGACAGCAACAAGGGATACCATGGCTGCGTGGCCCAGTCTGGAGCAATCAGAATCACTTTGCATGGTTGTGACCTTATCTTGACTAACACTCTGAACAAGAGAGGGAAGGGGGGAAAAGCATACAGAAATGTCCCTTCCCAGTTCAGAATCAGAGCATCCAGGGGGACTGAGCCCAATACTGGGGGTCTGCAACAAAACAGAGGAAGTTGGTGATTGTCTGGGGCTGCAAAAAGATCCATCTCTGGAGTGCCCCATCTTGAGAAAATCACTTTCAACACCAGAGGATCTAGGGCCCATTCATGACGGCCCTGGGATATTCTGCTCAGTGCATCTGCTAGGACATTGTCCTTCCCTGGGAGATGAACTGCTATCAGAGAGGTTTGCAGGGAATAAGCCAGGGACCACAACTTCACTGCTGCTGTGCTCACAAGGCCGTAGACCGAGTGCCTCCTTGCTTGTAGATGTACCACATGGTGGTGGTGTTGTCTGTTCTGACCTGAACCACCTTGTTCTGTACTGATTTGGAAAAAGCTTGCAGTGTCAGAAACACTGCCCTGAGTTCCAAGAGATTGATGTGTAGAAGTGATTCCTGAGGCGATCACAGTCCCTGGGTGGTGAGTTCCCCCAAATGGACTCCCCAGCTCAGCAGGGAAGCATCTGTGGTAAGGAACACTGAATGAGACGAGACTGAGTGGCAAATGGAACCCCTTGCCTCAAATTGTCCTGATCCTGCCACCATTGCAGGGCTTGGATCCGAGTTCAAGTCACTGGGATTAGTTTGGTAAGGGAATCCTTTCTTTGGGACCAAAAAGCTCTTAAGTGGAACTGAATGTCCCTCATTTGGAATCTTGCACCTTGGACCACTGCTGCAGAAGCTGCCATGTGGCCCAACAGCTGAAGGAATTGCCTTGCTGGTCGAGACGCCTGAAGGCTAAATGAAGAGGCCAGCTCCATGAGAGCTCTTGCCCTTTCCAGGGGAAGGAAGGCTCTTGCTTTTACCATATCCAGCTCTGCCCCATGAAGGTGAGGAGCTGCACTGGTTCGAGAACTGACTTTGGTAGGTTGAGAAGAAATCCTAAAGAAGTGAGCACTTGCTGAGTCACTTGCAGGTGTGACTTGACTTGGTCTGGGGACTGGCCCACTATGAGCCAGTCATCCAAATATGGAAAAATGGAAATCTTCTGTCTTCTTAGGAAGGCAACAACTACTGCCAGGCACTCTGGGAAGACCCTTGGGGCTGAGGTTAGGCCAAAGGGCATTGCTCTGAACTGATAGTGGCCTGAGGGCAACTTGAACCTGAGGTACTTTCTGTGGGAGCACCTGAAGGGAATGTGAAAGTAGGCATCTTTGAGGTCCAGGGAGGCTAGCCAGTCCCCTGGCCTTAAAGAGGGGAAGGATAATTCCCAGAGTTATATCTTGAACTTTGGCTTTAAAAGATGTTTGTTCAGGTATCTTAGGTCCAGGATGGGTCGCCACTCTACTGTCTTTCTGGGGGCTAGGAAGTACCTGGAAGTACAGTCCTTTGCTCCAGTGTAGGGTAGATACTCTCTCTACAGCTCTTAGAGCTAGGAGAGAAGAAACCTCTGCCTCTAGGGCAAGGGTCTCTGAGAGATTTGCAGGTGGAAAAGATCTGGCACTCATCTTGGGAAATTTTCTGAAGCTGAGAACCAGTCCCTGGCTTACTACTTCCAGGACCCACTTGTCTGATGTAACAGACATCCAGTCCTGGACAAAGTAAGCCAGCCTGCCCCCTACTGGGATAGGAGAATCGACCCGGGCAGGCCCATCAGGGTGTCTGGTTGGCAGGGGCATTAGGCTGAGTGGTGGATGCAGGCCTGCTCATCTCCCTTCTGTCTCTTCCTCTGAAGAACCCCCTCTGTGGAAAGGAAGAAGAGGCCTGAGCTTGGTAAAAAGGCCTTTGGAAAGGCCTGCCCCTGGACTGCTGCCTTTGAGGAGTTGCCTGCCTTTCCTTGACCTGAGCACTCCTGTAAGTGGTCCTGTATTCGTCCATTTTCTTCATGTAATTCTCTGTCTGCTACCCAAACAGAGAATTACCCACTACAGGAAAATCCATGGCCTTAGCCTGGTTATCCTGTGAGAGGCTAGTACGTCTGAGCCAAGCCATTCTCCGAAGAGCCACAGATGTAGCCATGACTCTTGATGATACATCACTGGAGTCTACAGCAGCATGAAACTGAACTTTTGATGCCTCAATCCCATCTGCAGCCACCTCCTCCAGCTCCATGGCAAGCTGGAGGGAAGCCCGTTTAGCCAGTGCCAGTACAGTGTCCCACCTGGACTTCTGGTACCTGGCTGCATAGGCCATATAATTCGCCTGAGTCTCAAGGATGATGCCATGTACTGCTTCTTTGCCATGGCATCAATCTTCCTGGAGTCCTTGTCTGGGGGGGTGCGATGCCAAGGGAATGCTTGCCTTATCACAGGCAGCAGCCTGTACAACCCCAACATGGCTGCATTGCTGATAAAGGAACTCCGTATCTGAGCCTGAAAGAGTATACCTCTTGTCCATTCTTCTGTCCACAGGAGGTATGGAATTGGGAGACTTAAGAATTTTTTGTGTCCGTTTCCAAAAAGATCTGTGGAGGGGAACAGACAGTCTCCTGGACTCTGGGATGTCCATCATCTCTACAGTCAGGCTCCTCCTGATCCTCCACTGCCTCCTCCACAAGAAGCTGGAGGGTATCAGCCACCTTTCTGTAAAACATGAAGTGTGAAGGGGACTCAGAAAGCCTAGGAGGAGAAACACCTGAAGGTCTGTCTGGGGAGATGTCTGGGTCAATAGGCACATCCAGACTTTCACCATCACCATAATCATCTTCCAACTCTCCTTCCTCCTCAAACTCTGGTTCATAAAATTCTTCCAGGGTATAATCCTGAACTGGGGGAACCGACTGAACCGAGCCCCTGCCAAAAGGTGCCGGATCAGCCGGAACCGGGCGAAGCGATTCCACGATACGAATTGCTTTGGCTATTTCATCGGCGGTCAGAGTATGAGATTCTGGATCCGAACCAGTCGACTTGTCTTTGCGTTTTCTTTTTGTTGAAACCGATTCCTCAGAATCGGCTCTCCTTTTGCCCGAAGAAGTATCGCCCTGGTCAGAGGGCACTCTTTCTGGTTTGGTCGGAACCGAACCGGGCTAGCAATCCGGGTCAGCGGACTTCTCGGCCTCCCTTTCCCTCAGTCTACCTAATCTCTTTTCCAGGGTAGATCTGGGAATATTTTTACAAATTTGGCAGTCTGAATCGAGGTGGTCGAACCCCAGACAATAAACACAGGTGGTGTAGGGATCGGCCTTAGCAAAGACCTCCCCACACAGACTGCAGTGTTGAAACCCAGTGGGCCCGGTTTTTTTCTTGGGTTTCTCAGACATGGCCAACCTAACCAAACTTACCCTTTTTCAGCAACCGCCAGGCAAGACTCCCCTATCGGTTCCTGACCGTGTCACAGGTCTTGGGGAAAAAAGGTACTAAAACCCGTTGTTTTTAGAACCGATATGGACCGGTAACCACACACTAAAGTACAAAATTTACCTGAATGATCGGTTCAGCCGAAGCGATCCACACTTTTTACAAGTTCCACAAAGAAAACAGAACAAAACCTATCTAGTACTCATGGTACCACAGAGACTTGAACAGACTATGCGGAAACAAAATTTCGGTAGAAAACCGACCGAAAACCGACACCTCAACTGACTTTGAACCGAGCAGCAGGAGAAATCTCTGGAGCGACTGTTCAGTGAGGCGGAGTAAAGAATCTGACAGTTGCAGTTCGAATAACAACAGGCAGAGACATCAACCGAGCTCAAGATGAACATTCTAAGCCAGGCATAGAAAAATTAATCCATTGTTCTCCGGGGCAGTTTAAAGACTGGGGCTAACTGCACTTGTCAGAATACAGCAAGACTTCACGTTGTTTGAAATGCAAGGTGCTACATTTCGGCACAAAAAACCCAAGGAGGAGTGTGACAGGGTAGAATAGGACCCTATCCCATTTGTCATGGAGAAAGTGTTTGAAATGCAAGGATCTGTCCTTTTCTGTCTCTTCTCTATCTGGTTGCACAACCATATTTTCCTGTAAGACCCTCGGACTTGCTCACATTGACAATCTCACAATTCTTTGCCGCTCGCTGTCTCTCAGTTTTCTCTTGCTGTCTGTTTTTTCTCCCATGCTAACACAAAAGTATATACAAATCACTGTGTGGAAAGGAAACTGATAATGGGATCACTTTTGTTTAGAAAATATATAGTGTTACTGTTGAAATATATATATATTTTGAGATGACTGCAGAAAGCTATTGTAAACTCCAGAGATTACTTGAGTGCAACTGCTTGAGCCTTTTGCAAAGAGGGCCTCTCAGCTCAAGCATACTGTGTTCTAGCAGCCCTGCCTGATATTTACAAAAACAGGATGCTTGCTAAGGATGGGGGTTGAAAAGACTTATAAAAGAACTAAGCTGCAAGTGCAAAAAAGATTAGGAGAACAAGGGACACAGAGACTGGAAGAAAACTATTTTATTTTGCCTTTGTAAATACTTATACTGAACAAATTTATTTTATAATACTGCTAGAGTAAATAAATTATCTTTGGTGAATTCTGCAACTGCTCCTGGTATTCCTATGCTTCCTGACCTGTACCTCAATGACAAGGAGCTACCAGCTGGGGGGGGGGGTATCCACATGAAAAGTACAGTTACATAAGAACTTACCATAACAGTAGATCTTCCAGAACAGCTCTTGCAGCAGGTTACACCATTAGGACTGAAGTCGGCGGGCGCCAGGACCCCACGGAAATTTTCTAGCTAGCAGTATTCAGCGGGGACCGCCCCCGACATCGGTCCGCCCCGATGTCAGGCATAGTACATAAGGGGCGGTCCCCCAGAATCCCCAGTTCTCCCGGCGGAGACTCCCGGCCGCTGGGTGACATCAGAAGAGGAGACTGAGGATCCGCCATCAAATGGCAGTCAGAGAGATGCTGAGACACCTGATCCTAGGAGAAGGATGTTGGAACTAGAATCTACCTCCAGCGGGGATGGTGGCAGGGAAGAAAAAATTACTCACCTTAGTAATGGTGTTTCTTCTAATAGAGTCTTGCTGTATTCTGACATATGCAGTTAGGTCCTGCCTTTCAACTGCCCCGGAGAACAAAGAGTTAAACTTTCCATGGCCAGTATGGAATGTTCACCACGAGCTCGGCTGAAGCTCCTGTCTGCTGTTGTTTAAACTGCAACCTTCAGATCTTTACGAGCAATACTTATTAGAAGTTCTGTATGGAAACTGTAAAACTCAAACTAGCCAACTGGCAACTATATCTATTTAAAAGGGTTTTTGGTTTCAAAAGGAAGACTCAGGTCAGGAAACCCAAAAACAAAACACATCCAAAACACAATCGCTCACCCAAACTAAAAGAGAGTGAAAAAAGGACACCCCTAGGGTGCTAACACTGCTCCTGCTCACCCACATCCCAAAAACTAGGTTCTGAGAGGGGAGGCGGGGGGGAAGTCAGAATACAGTAAGACTCCATTAGAAGAAACAACAGTACTAAGGTGAGTAATTTTTTCTTCAAACAACATGAAGTCTTGCTGCATTCTGACATATGCAGACTACCAAGCAGTACCTCCATGGAGGAGGGACAGAACCTACTTTGGAAACAGGCTCTGAAGTACTGCTGTGTCAAACCGAGCATCACTCCTAGCCTGGATATCCAGAGAGTAATGCTTGGTGAATGTATGGACTGTTTTCCAGGTGGCTGCTTGACAAATTTCTAAGAGAGGAATATCCCTGTCAGCAGCCAGGGAAGCAGCTGTACCTCTAGTGGAATGAGCCCTCAGGCCTGAGGGTGGAGTTCTACCCAGTTTTTCATAGCAGAATTGTATACAAGAAACAATCCATCTAGCAATAGATCTCTTAGTGGCAGGTTTGCCCTTACCAACCTCTCCATACGTGAGAAGCAACTGGAGGGATTCAAACCTGTGACCCTTGGTACGCTCTATGTAGTAGCTCAGGGCCCTTTTAACATCTAAGCTGTGTAGCCTCCTCTCTCCAGAGGAGAAATGGTCAGTGAAGAAAAACAGGGAGAGTAACCATGGGGGTCCCCCAAGGCTCCGTCCTTGGACCCCTGCTCTTCTCCATTTTTGTTAATAATCTCCCCACAGCCGTTACTCATTGTAAACCAATCCTCTATGCAGATGATCTGGTCATCCTGTCTCACTCCCCAGAGGTGGGGGACATTAACTGCCACCTGAGTGCTGACCTAAGTAATATCCAGACATGGATCCAGAACCATAAGCAAGTGCTTAATCTAAAAAAAACCTAGGCCATGCTCTTTGGGTCCTGGGCTAAGATTAAGGCCTCCCCAGTGCCTTTCTGCGTTTCCGGAAAGGTTGGTGTCCTGATACCAATCACGGAGAATTTCAAATACCCTGGGGTAACGCTGGACCCACAGTTTGACCTTGGCCGCCATATCCAGAACACATGCAAAACTGTCAACTGTAAACTGGGTATGGCCTATAGAGCAAAAAATAACCTCACTCCGGCTGCACGTATTGCACTTGCCAGAGGTATGCTTCTCCCCTCACTATGCTACGGGCTCCTGTTGTTTGCCAGCACCACTAAGGTCCATCTCTCCAGGAGGTCAACTGCCTACAATAATGTCTGTCGCTTCGCCTTAGCGGCCCGTCTGCTCACTCACCACTGTGATCTCTATAACAAACTAAACTGGCTCTCTCCCTCAAAGCACACTAACTTTGTCCTTGGTTGCTTCACAGGGAAGGTCCTTAGCACTGGCACCCCCCCAGGGGTGGCGAACCTGCTTGTCCAAACTGTTCCCTCTTCTTACCACCTTAGGTCTCAGGGGTCGGCTACACTCAAAGTACCTGTGACCAGGACTCAAATGGATGAAAGGGATTTTGCAGCGTGTGCACCCAAGTTATGGAACACTTTCCCTGACCAGATCCGTAGTGCCCCTTCCCAGGGCTGCTTACGTTACTCCCTATGGAACCATCTCAAACTCGCATCAGCCTGTGGGTGCAAAAAAAACCCATGATAAATTGTCTGGACTAAGCTCTTACATACAACTGTTGGCCCTTATGTTGCTGCCACTAATCCTTGCCTTGTACTGCGCCAATCTGGCACACACCGTTTCACTCTGTTGTACTTACTCTAACTAAAAGTTGCCTTATGACCTGTATTTGTGTATTCTAAATTAAGATGTTTGCGTGTGACATTTGAGTATTTCCTAACTTGTACCTTGTTGCCGTATGACTTGTAATCTTTCCACTATTACGTACCATGTTGTCCAAAATGTGTTCTGTATGTAATTTCCTGTACTTTCCTGGGTCGTACCTGAAAATAGGCATAGTTTTGTCTAGTGTACTTAGCTGGTTAACAAAAGCTAAATAAATAAATATAGACTGGTTGAGGTGGAAATCTGAAACCACTTTAGGCAAAAACTTTCCGTTAGTTCTTAGGACCACTTTATATCTATGGAAAGAGATGAAATCAGGTTCCACTGACAGGTCCTGCAATTCACTGATACACCTGGCAGAAGTAATGGCCAACAATAACACAGTTTTCCAAGTCAAGTACTTAAGTTCTGCAGAGGACAAGGCTCAAAGAGGGGTTGCATAAGCTTAGCAATGCAAACATTAAGGTCCCAAGCAGGAGCAGGATCCCTAAAGGGGGGACTGGTGTGAAGCAATCCCTTGAAAAACTTATAGAACGCAGGATGGAATTATAGAGAGGAAGGCTTGCCTACTGACAAGAAAGCAGAAACAGCTGCCAAATGTACTTTAAGGGTAGCTGGTCTGAGGCCTAGGCCATTAAGATGGACCATATAGTCCAGAACCATAGGCAACTCAGCAGAGTCTGGAGAAATATTTTTCTTAGAACACCAAATACTGAATCTTTTCCATTTGGAGTTGTAAGTCTTTCTGGTGGAAGGCTTTCGAGAAGCCTTAAGGATATCCAGAACCCCTTGGGAAAGATGCAGATCTGCAAACTCGAACTCTTCAAGAGCCACGCCTTGAGATTGAGAGACCGAAGATTCGGGTACCAAATCCTCCCCTGAGAGGATGTCAACAGGTTGTAATTCCTGGGAAGAGACAGGGGAAGGTGGACTGCTAGGGACAGCAACAGGGAATACCAGGGCTGTCTGGCCCAGTCTGGAGCAATCAGAATCACTTTGCATGGCTGTGACCTTATCTTGACTAACACTTTGAACAGGAGAGGAAAGGGGGAAGCATGCAGAAATTTCCCTTCCCAGTACAGAATCAGAGCATCCAGGGGGACTGAGCCCAAGACTGGGGGTTTGCAACAAAAGAAAGGAAGCTGGTGATTGTCTGGGGTGCAAAAAGATCTATCTCTGGAGTGCCTCATCTCGAGAAAATAACTTTCAAAACTAGAGGATCTAGGGTCCATTCGTGATGGCCCTGGGATATTCTGCTCAGAGCATCTGCTAGGACATTGTCCTTCCCTGGGAGGTGAACTGCTATCAGAGAGGTTTGCAGGAATAGGCCAGGGACCACAACTTCATTGCTTCTGTGCACAAGGCCGTGAACCAGTGCCTCCTCTTTGTTGATGTACCACATGGTGGTGGTGGTGTCTGTTCTGACCTGGACCACCTTGTTCTGTACAGATGTGGAAAAAGCTTGCAGTGCCAGAAACACTGCTCTGAGTTCCAAGAGACTGATGTGAAGCACAGATTCCTGAGGTGACCACAGTCCTTGGGTGGTAAGATCCCCCAAATGGGCTCCCCAGCCCAGCAGGGAAGCATCTGTGGTGAGTATCACTGAATGAGACTGAGTGACAAAAGGAACCCCTTGTCTCAAACTGTCTTGACCCTGCCACCATTGCAAGGCCTGGATCAGGGTTCGAGTCACTGGGACTAGTTAGCTAAGGGAATCCTTTCTTTGGGACCAGAAGGCTCTTAAGTGGAACTGAATGTCCCTCATCTGGAATCTTGCACCTTGGACCACTGCTGTAGAAGCTGCCATGTGGCCCAGAAGCTGAAGGAAATGCCTTGCTGGTCGAGACACCTGAAGAGTTAATGAAGAGGCCAGTTCCATGAGGGTCCTTGCCCTTTCCAGGGGAAGGAAGGCTCTTGCCTTTACTGTATCCAGCTCTGCCTCTATGAAGGTGAGGAGCTGTACTGGTTCGAGAACTGACTTTGGAAGGTTGAGAAGGAATCCTAAGGAAGTGAGCACTTGCTGGGTCACTTGCAAATGTGACTTGACTTGGTCTGGAGACTGACCTACTATGAGCCAGTCGTCCAAGTATGGGAAGATGGAGATCTTTTTTCTCCTTAGGAAAGCAGCCACTACTGCCAAGCACTTTGTGAAAACCCTTGGGGCTGATGTTAGGCCAAAGGGCAATGCTCTGAATTGATAGTGGCCTGAGGGCAACTCGAACCTGAGGTACTTTCTGTGGGAGCACCTGATGGGAATGTGAAAATAAGCATCTTTGAGGTCCAGGGAGGCTAGCCAGTCCCCTGGCCTTAGAGAGGGAAGGATAATTCCCAGAGTCACCATTTTGAACTTTGGCTTTAAAAGGTGTTTGTTCAGATATCTTAGGTCGAGGATGGGCCACCATTCTCCTGTCTTTTTGGGGGTTAGGAAATACCTGGAGTACAATCCTTTGCCCTTGTGTAGGGTGGGAACCCTCTCTATAGCTCTGAGAGCTAGGAGAGAAGAAACCTCTGCCTCTAAGGCAAGGATCTCTGATAGATTCGCAGGTGGAAAGGATCTGGTTCTCATCCTGGGAAATTTTTTGAAGCTGAGAACTAGCCCCTGGCTTACTACTTCCAGGACCCACTTGTCTGATGTTAGAGACTTCCAGTCCTGGACAAAGTAAGCCAGCCTGCCCCCTACTGTTATGGGAGAATCAGCCCGGGGAGACCCATCAGGGTGTCCGCTTGGCAGGGGATTTAGGCTGAGGGGTGGATGCAGACCTGCTCATCCCCCGTCTGCCTCCCCCTCTAAAGAACCCCCTCTGAGAGAAAGAAGAGGCGGCCTGAGCTTGGTAAAAAGGCCTTTGGAAAGGCCTGCCCCTGCCCCTGGACTGCTGCCTTTGAGGAGTTGCTTGCCTTTCTTTGGCCTGAGCACTCCTGTAAGTGGTCCTGTACTCATCCATCTTTTTCATGTAGTTCTCTGTCTGCTCCCCAAACAGAGAATTATCAATTACAGGGAAATCCAAGGCCTTAGCCTGGGTATCCTGTGAGAGGCTAGTACATCTGAGCCAAGCCATTCTCCGAAGAGCCACACATGTAGCCATGACTCTTGATGAAACATCACTGGAGTCCACAGCAGCATGAAACTGTATTTTAGATGCCTCAATCTCATCTACAGCCACCTGCTCCAGCTCCTTGGCAAGTTGGTCAGGGGCCTGTTTAGCCAGAGCCAGCACAGTGTCCCACCTGGACTTCTGGTATCTAGCTGTGTAGGCCATATAGTTAGCCTGCCTGAGTCCCAAAGATGCTGCCATGTATTGTTTCTTTGCCATGGCATCAATCTTCCTGGAGTCCTTGTCTGGGGGGGTGTGATGCCAAGGGGATATTTGCCTTATCACAGGCAGCAGCCTGCACTACCTCAACATGGCTGCATTGCTGGAAAAGGAACTCCGTGTCTGAGCCTGAAAGAGTATACCTCTTGTCCATTCGTCTGTCCACAGGAGGTATGGAACTGGGAGACTTAAGAATTTTATGTGTCTGTTTCCCAAAGGATTTGTGGAGGGGAACAGACAGTCTCCTGGACTCTGGGATGACCAACATCTCAACAAAACCAGGCTCCTCCTGATCCTCTACTGCTTCCTCCACAGGAAGCTGAAGTGTCTCAGCCACTTTTTTGTAAAACACATAGTGAGAAGGGGACTCAGAAAGCCTAGGAGGAGAAACACCTGAAGGTCTTTTTCCGGGAGATGTCCGGGTCAATAGGCACATCCAGACTTTCATAATCACCATACTCATCCTCATACTCTTCTTCCTCCTCCTCCGGTTCATATAATTCTTCCAAAGTGTAATCCGGAACCGGGGGAACCGACCGAATGGAACCCCTGCCAGACGGTGCCGGTGCGGTCGGAACCGAAGTAAGCGATTGCACTATCCTTATCGCCTTGGCTATCTCATCGTCGGTCGGACTATGAATTTCTGGGTCCGAACTGGACGATTTATCTTATCTTTTCCTTTTTACTGGAACAGACTCCTCAGAATCGGCTCTCCTTTTGCCCGAAGAAGTATCGCCCTGGTCAGAGGGCACTCCTTCTGGTTCAGTCGGAACCGAACCGGGCTGGCCATCCGGGTCAGCAGACTTCTCGGCCTCCCTTTCCCTCAGTCTACCTAATCTCTTTTCCAGGGTAGATTTGGGAAAATTCTTACAAATTTGCCAGTCTGAATCAAGCTGGTCAAACCCGAGACAATAAACACAGGTGGTGTGGGGATCAGCCTTGGCAAAGACTTCCCCACACACACTGCAGTGCTGAAACCAAGTGGGCCCATTTTTTTCCTTGGGTTTCTCAGACATGGCCAATCCTATCCAAAACTTACCCTTTTTTCGGCAATCCACCAGGCAAGACTCCCCTATCGGTTCCTGACCGTGTCACGGGTCTTGGAAAAAAACGTAATAAAATCCGTTTTTTTTTAAGAACCAATATGGACATATGGACCGGTTACCACACTCTAAATAAATCACAAACTTTTTTTTTACCTGAAACTGATCGGTTCAGCCGAACCGATCCACAATTTACAAGTTCCACACAGAAACTACACAAAAAACCTATCTAGTACTCACCGTACCACAGACAGAGACTTGAACCGACTGAGCGGTAACAGCAATTCGGTAGAAACCGACCGAAAAAACGACACTTCAACTGACTTTTCTGAACCGAGCAAAGGAGAAATCTCCGGAGCGACTGTTCAGTGAGGCGGAGTAAAGAATCTAACAGTTGCAATTTAAACAGCAGCAGACAGGGGCTTCAACCGAGCTCGTGGTGAACATTCCATGCTGGCCATGGAAAGTTTAATTCTTTGTTCTCCGGGGCAGTTGAAAGGCAGGACCTAACTGCATACGGCAGAATACAGCAAGACTTCATGTTGTTTGAAAGTACCTGCTGCAAGAGCTGTTCTCGAAGATCTACTGTTACGGTGAGTTCTTATGTAACCATGCTATCTTACTTCGAGAAACAGCTCTTACAGCAGGTTACACGATTAGGACTGATTCTCAAGCAATAATGGAAATCCCACAACACTGGGAGGACGGAAGGTAGAAATCCTTAATGAAACCAAAGCCTAGGACAGAAGTCCTTGAAGGACTGCTAGACCAAAACCTGCTCTTCACCTCAATGCTATATCCAGGTTATAATGCCTGATGAAAGTGTGCACAGAGCTCCAAGTAGCTGCAGCACAGATGGCCGAGGTGGACACACTCTTAAGGGCCGCAAAGGAGGTAGCCACCCCCCTTGTGTAATGACCCTTAACCGCGCCTGGTAAGGGTTTGTTGCACTTCTGGTAACAGAACGTGATACACTGAATGAGTCACCTGGGCAGTGACTGTTTGGAAACAGGAGCTACCATCATCCTGTGGGCAAAGGAGACAAAAAGCTGTTCTGATTTTCGGTGGTGTTTGGTTCTGGTCAGGTAGTATCAGAGACACCTATGCACATATAGGGTGTGCAACAGGGCCTCTCCTCGATTCGAATAGTTGGGAAAAGTACACTGCTAGATTGATGTCCTGATTAAGGGTGAGAGCTGAGATCACCTTAGGCAGAAACATAGACTTTGACGACAGATAAGGACCACTAGGCCCATCTAGTCTGCCCATTTCCCTACCTACAGGATAGGCTGCAGATCCTAGTTAACCAACAGCCTATTTCTTCCTACCCCCCAAAAGAATTGCCTTATGTCTGTCCCATGCATTCTTGAATTCTCCCACAGTTTTAGACCCCACAACCTCCTCAGGAAGGCTGTTCCATGCATCCACTACCCTCTCTGTGAAATAATACTTCCTCACATTGCCCCTGAACCGCCTCCTTCTATCTTTAAATTGTGTCCCCTTGTTCTTGCAAGTCTCTTTTTCTGAAAAATGCTACCCTCTTGGACTTTGTTGATTCCACTGAGGTACTTAAAAGTTTCTATCATGTCCCCCCTCTCCCTTCTTTCCTCAAGGGTATACATATTAAGCTCCTTTAGTCTCTCCTTATACGGCTTCTCTTGCAGACCCTGCACCATTTTAGTTGCCCTCCTCTGGACTGCCTCTATCCTGTCTATGTCCTTGCGGAGATGGGGTCTCCAGAACTGGACACAGTACTCCAGATGGGGTCTCACCAACTGTCTGTACAGAGGGATAACAACTTCCTGTTTTCTGCTGATGATGCCTTTCCCTATACATCCCAGTATACCCCCAGCCCTCTCTACTGCCTTCTCACATTGCTTGCTAACCTTAAGGTCATCTGATATGATCACCCCCAGGTCCCTTTCCTTTTTTGTTGTTGCTACTATCTCCCCATCCATTGTGTATTCTTCCCCTGGGTTCTTGTTTCCCAGGTGCATTATTTTCCACTTCTTTGCATTGAATCCTAGCTGCCATACTTCTGACCATTCCTCCAACCTTGCCAAGTCCCTTTTCTTCCTTTCCACGCCTCCTTGTGTATCAACCCTGTTGCAGATTTTTGTGTCATCTGCAAAAAGGCATACTTTTCCTTCCTGTCCCTCTGCAATGTCACTGATGAAGACATTAAAAAGGACTGGACCCAATACTGAACCCTGCGGTACCCCACTAGTAACCCCCCTTTCTTCAGAATGGACTCCATTTACAATTACCTTCTGTGTCCTGTTGTCCAGCCAATATTTTACCCAGGCTACCACACTGGGTCCACTCCCAGGCTGGTTAATTTGACTATTAATCTTTTGTGTGGGACTGTGTCAAATGCCTTGCTAAAGTCTAGGTAGGCCATGTCCACAGCCCCTCCCTGGTCTACTACTTTGGTCACCCAGTCAAAGAAATCTATTAGATTAGACGGACATGACCTTCCCGCTGTGAACCCATGCTGCCTTGGGTCCTGTGCTCCACTGGCCTCTAGGTACTGACTATTCTTTCCTTCAGTGACTCCATCACTTTCCCTACCACAGAGGTCAGACTGACAGGTCTGTAGTTTCCTGCCTCTGTCTTGGACCCACTTTTGTGAAGGGGAATCACATCCGCCTTCCTCCAGTCCTCGGGTACCACACCATCCTCCCATGATTTATTAAAAAGAGTAGCCAGTGGTTTCATTAGTTCCTCCCTTAATTCTTTTAGAATTCTGGGGTGAATTCCATCAGGACCCATTGCTTTGTCCACCTTCAGTTTTAGGAGTTCTTGCAGAACCCTTTCTTCTGTGAAAGGACTGGGATCGACCCCCCTATCAAGAGTGCTTCTGCTAACTGGATTAGGTACTTCCCCTCCTCTTTTGTGAAATTTGGGATTAGTCCGTAGGGATACCCTGTCTTGGTGAAAAAACAAATAAAGTTCTTTGCACATGAGTGCATGGAGTTCAGAAATTCTTCTGGCTGAAGTAACGGCAACTAAAAACAACGTCTTCCAGGTGAGAAGACATAGCTCGCAATCTGCGGCTGGTTCAAAGGGTGCCAGCATGAGCTGCTTCAGGACAAAGGGTAGATCCCATGGCGGAATTGGATCCTTAATCGGAGGTCTAAGGTGGAGAATACCTCTCAGGAAGGCTCGAGCCGTGTCCAACTGAGATATGGTGCGTTGGCCTATAGGACAATGATAGGCTGATATGGCACAGAAGTGTACTTTGATCGAGGAGTAGGCCAAGCCTGTCTGAAAAAGAGACAGGAGGTAGTCCAAGACCGACTTTTCTGGACAGTCTAGAGGCGAAAATACCCATGCTTAAGCACATAGCAAAAAGGGCGCCACAGCACGAGTGGCCGGTTTTCTCGCGGCCACCAGAACGTCAGCTACCTCTTGCGAGACCCCGAGTCACAAAATGGTTATGTCTCTAGGAGCCAAGAGTGTAGCTTCAGCGATCGAAGGTCCGGATGGACCAAGGAGCCCTTCTCCTGAGACAACAAGTGAGAGCTGATTGGCAGAGGCACTGGAGGTTCCCGGGATAGCTGATGTAGTAGAGGGAACCAGTTCTGCCTGGGCCAGAACGGCGCGATGAGCATCAGCGTCGCTTGCTCTCTGCGAAGTTTCAGAAGAACCCTCTGGATCAACAGAAAGGGAGGAAAGGAATAGAGGAATCTGCCCGCCCAGGAGATGGACAAAGCATCTCGCTAGAAAACACCAGGCCCTGGATCTAGCGAGCAAAAATTGGGCAGTTTTGCGCTGGATGGAGCGGCTCAGGCTGTCTGCAATGACGTTGTCCACTCCTGGGACATGAACAGCAATGAGGTTTGCACCGTATTGCAAAGCCCAATCCCACACCCTCATGGCCTCCCTGCAAAGCGAGTAGGAATTGGTGCCTCCTTGTTTGCTGAGGTAATACATCACTGCGGAATTGTCTGTTTGTAACAGAAGGGTACCCGGTGGAATCTCCGACTGGAAGGCCTGCAGGGCGTAAAGAACTGCTCTCATTTCCAGGATATTTATGTGGAGATGAGTTTCTTGGGCTGTCCACAGGCCCTGAGACTGGACACCGTCGCGGTGTGCTCCCCATCTGAGCCCTGAGGTGTCTGTGGAGAGTGCCACAATCGGAGACGGCGCAATGAAGGGGACCCTTACCGATAGATTTTTTGGATCTAGCCACCATTGCCAATCCTGGATTACGGTCTTCGTGATCTGGATTGGAAGCTGGAGATGGTCTTGCTTTTGCTCCCATTGGACCCGTAACATCCACTGGGTGACCCACATGTGGAGAAGAGCAAGTGGGACTGTTGCAATGGCCGCAGCCATGTGTCCGAGCAGGCAAAGGACCAATCTGGCAGGAACAGTCTTCTTCAACGAAATGTCCCTGATGAGGGATCTGATGTGTTCCGCTCTGTCCTGGGGAAGAAAAGCTTTCCCCTGGACGGTGTCCAGAACTGCGCCTATGAAATGCAGAGTCTGTGACGGAACCAGGCGTGACTTCTCTTGATTGATCATGATGCCCAGCATCTTGAACAGAGACTGAGTATAATGAATGGTGGACATCAAGGCCTCCCGAGAGGGCGCCATGAGAAGCCAGTCATCCAGGTAGGGGAACACGTAGTGGCCTTGTCTCCTCAGAGCTGCTGTTACGACCGCCATACACTTCGCGAATACTCGAGGTGCCGATGGCAGTCCAAAGGGATGGGCTCGGAACTGATAATGGTGGCCCTGGAACTCTAAGCGCAGAAACTTCCAGTGCGCTTGAGCAATGGGTATATGCAGGTAGGCGTCCTGCATGTCCAAGGACGCTAGAAAGGTGCCCTGCTTAAGCATGGGAATCAGACCTGGAAGGGTCACAATGCGGAGGCGTTTGTACAGGACTGACTCGTTGAGGTCCCAGAGGTCCAGTATCGGACGGAGGTCCCCTGTTTTCTTGGGAACCAGAAAGAAGTGAGAATAATACCCTGCACCCCTCTGGTTCCGTGGTACATACTCTATCGCTTCTTTTCCCAGGAGTGCGAGCACCTCCTGCTGAATGAGCAGGGCGTGGTGACCCGAGTAACAGGAAGGGGAGGTCTTGCCGGTGGGTGGTCGAGAAAATCTATAAAATGACCTTTCTTGACCAACTGGAGAACCCATAGGTCGGTGGTAATCGAATGCCACCCTAAAAAGTGGCGAACGATGTGACCCCTGACCTTTTGTGCCCACTGATCCAGAGGAGGGGCGGGGGCCAGAAAGGAGTCATGCTGTGGCAGCACTGGTGCCTGCAAGCTGGGCCGGTTTAGTGTAGCGTTGGGCTCTGCCTGGGAACAACTTAGCCTGGGCTTTCTGCTGAAAGGTGCCCCTTTGTTGCTGGCTGGAATGTGGCTGCTGCCTTTGTTGCTGGCTGCGAAAGCGGCTCTGGTTCCAACAAAAGGAACTGGGCCTGGATCTGTATATGGCCTGTACAGACCTGACAGCCTTCCCAGCGTCCTGGAGTTTGGTGATCACCTTCTCCGTGTGTTCACCGAACAGTACTTCGCCATTGTATGGAACGTCAAGAATGTTCTTCTGTACGTCCGGGGTGAAGCCGGAGACACGGAGCCAAGAGTGTCGCCGGAGACAGACGCCTGAAGCTGCAGCTCTGGCGGACGAGTCCGCAGAATCGTATGCGGCTCGTAGTACTTGGGTACCCACAGTACCCACATCAGACCCTGTGCAGAGAAGGTTTAGGAGCTCCGCCTTCTGACCGCCATCCGGAAGCTTATCGACCAGGTCCTGGCCCTGTTCCCACAGGGCATTCTGAAACTGTACCATGTGGGTTAGGTAGTTCAGGGACCTGATGGAGCATGTAGCAGCCGCATACATGCGTCTCCCTAGAGCATCCAGTTGTTTAGATTCCTGGTCCAGTGGCTGTGTACTCATGTGTTGCAGTCTTTGAGACCGGTCATGTGAGGCCGTAATGACCAGGGAGTCTGCCAGAGGCTGTTGAGCCAAGTACTGGTACTCTCTCAGGGTCTTGTACAGGCGGTCAGCTTTCTTCGGCACCACAGGAGTCGAGTAAGGATGCTCCCACGTAGCCTTGGTGACATCCGCGAAGGTGTCCACCAAGGGTGGCACTACCACAGGCTTTGGGTCTTTCTGCCGAAGATAACGGGCAAGGTGCTGCCTTTCAGGGTCGAGGTCTTCAGCATCCCATCCCATGTTGTCCTGGATGTGCTTCATGATCTCAGAGAAAGAGGGATCATCCGGAGGGGACCTGGGTAGGTCATATGGGTCAGATGATGGAATGCTGAGTGGAAGAGGAGAGCTGGAGTAATCCGGAGTATCCGATCTGGAGTCCTCCCCTGACGGAGTATACCGCCGACGTCTGGGTCGCTTGGGGCTTGGAGACCCTCATGGGGATCTTGAGGGAGGCCTTCTCCTATCCTTGGATCTACCCCTGGGAGGTGGAGTCTGCTCCTTAGGGGTTGGTGGTCGTCCTGCTGGCCCCTGTGGTGCAGGAGGGGGCGTAAGAGGTGAAGGAGTAGGAGATGGAGGAGGTTTTACAGGGACCAAATCCTTTCAAATGGTGTCCCACCAGAAAGTAAACTTCTTATACTTCTTGTAGCTTCATGCCTGATGACGGGCCTGGCACGGTGGTCTGTCGCCAAGGTCAGGCGTCGGGTCTGCGGGTGTCTCCGGGTTTGGCAAAGGTTCTCTCGGGAGCCCGGCATCCTCAATGTCGCCCACCTGGTCTTCGGGCAGCGTCACATCCTCCTCTGTTGAGTCCCTGTGACCGTGTCCACCGTGACTGGGGGGGTCTTCGGCCCGGTGAATGAGAGGCAGACGTCGGTCGCTGGCTGATGTCTTGGTCCGCCTACGACTGATTGGCGCCTGTGCCTGAGGCTCCGCACGCCTGGCCGGGCTTTGTACGCTGGCCGACGCCGGGCGACGAAGTTTTTAGGGACATAAGGTCCTTAGTCTTCCTGGGTAGTAGATCCGGACCTCTGAGAGGCTGGGAGATCGACCTGGAGTCGGGGGCCCGACGTCAGGTCGACGAGGAAGACTTGTGGTGTTCTGAAGACCTGGAGGAGGCCTGAGAGGGAGTAGAGGAAGCCAAGGGCCTTGAAGTCTTGATGGGCTGGAAAGTCAAAGAACCGCCTGAAGCCCAGACTTTAACCGGAGGGGGCTCAGAACAAGCCCTGGAGGGAGAGCGGTCAGATCTGGTGGAGCCTGAGCTAAGGGAGTCCGAGGCCCAGTTCAGGGATCTGGACCTTACTTTCTCCCAATGTTTATGGGCCCTGGAGTCAGAATCGCCCCTGGAGGAAGGTTCTTGGTCCATCCTACTAAGTCTTTCTTCCAGCAGGTAAGCCTGAAGTGCCTTCTGATGGCGGATCCTGGTGCGGCTGTTGAACACTTGGCAGAAAGTGCAGGCCTTGGTGTCGTGGTACGGGCCTAAGCACCGCACACAGGAGGAATGAGGATCCTTAAAAGGGATCTGTTTCCCGCAGGCACACTTGGAAATGTGCCCCACGATTGAAGGAGTTGGAGAGGACATCAGTTTGGAGAAACTTTTGAAGTTCTAAGTCGTTGTGCACTAGGTAGAGACCAAGAGGCCGATGCTGGCGAGTCGATGGCAGGAAAAGAACTGGGGATTCTGGGGGACCAACCCCTTATGTACTATGCCTGATGTCGGGGGCGGGACCGACGTCGGGGGCGGTCCCTGCTGAATACAGCTAGCTACAAAATTTCTGTGGCGTCCTGGCGCCTGCCGGCTTCAGTCCTACTGGTGTAACCTGCTGCAAAAGCGGTTTCTCGAAGTACGATCAGATGCAGCTCATCCAAGTAGCATTTAGATCTCCCACTAAAGTCTGTGGTCCCCTTCCTGGAAGGATGCAGGCAATCTATCTACAAAGGTTCATATCTTCCCAGTTTGGTCCCCAGTGTAGCCAAAGCCCTCCTCCAAGCACCATGCCTTCAACCAACTGCTAAAAGCCCTGGTGCTTTGGCAAAAGCTATTGTGTATGCCATCTGCTTGAGACTCCTCTCCAGCATCCTGAAATGTCCCTGCACTACCTCCATCCTGTCCCTTGTCAGGTCATTTCTCCCCAGTAGGACAATGGCATCTAGCTCCCTCCCATCTCCTGATGACCAAGCGATCCTCTGGGTCCGTCCTCCATCCCTCCAAGCCGAAGCACCTCTAAGGCATTATACCTCCCTCTCCCTTCCTTCCCCTACTCCCAGGTCTGTCCCACAATAGCAGAACCACCCCCAGCAGCAGCCGCTTCCTCTTCTGTTGGGGGCCTCTTCCTACCCCCTTGACACCTCCACATCTGAGGATCGCCACTTCCTTCCCACTGCTACAGATGCCTCCTCCTGACTGCCCTGTCCCGCCAGGAAGGAATTTTGCAGAGGCTGAGGAGTGTGTACTCATCCTGCCACCCCCACCCTCCTGGAGCCCACCATGGTTCAACTGCTCTGCCTCTACCCAGGCATCCTCGGGAGGGGGGAATATCTGGTGGCCCCTGGATGGGGCAGAAGCTTCTCTGCACCCTTGCTAGTTCGGACCAGAGTCCAGGAACCTCTGCCCTCAACCCAGCAGAATACAAATGGGGAAGTACCTCAGTCTCCAGAAGGTGTTCCAAGAGACTGCAGCTTCATTCATGTTGCACTGCACCACTCTATGCTAGTTCCTTCTTTCACCCTGGTGGCAAACAAAATGCAGCACATGCAGAGCTCTCTCAGGGGGCATCCATTCAGTGACTGTAATCCCAGTTATCACTGCTTCCCCTAAAGACTCTGGGTAAGACCATTTGTTCCTTCCAGAAATCAAACATAGAAGCTGGAGTGAAAACGTTGCATAGCAGCCAATGCAGAAACTTCCTGAGGTCTATGTGTACCACTTGACAGCTACCTTCCATGACCAAAACGACACAGGTCAGCCAGTTGAGACAACAGTCTGAAACATTTTAATTTCATGAAGTGGGTAAAGTAAATCAGCATAACATGAACATTTTAAGTTACTCAGAGAGACAAAGTGCATAACATTGCTAAGTGACATGCAGAACTTAGCAGTTTGGGCTAAAAATGTGATATAGTGCCTCTGCTAATAAACACAGTGTGGTTAGCTGTGAAAAAAAAAAGGGGAATACATACAACTGATTTTCTATAATGTTGCCACCATCTTGTGCTTAACAACTGCCTGGAGGAGATTCAGACTTCGAGAACTCAAAACTGGCTATGACTCAACCCCGACAAGATTGAGGTGCTAGTGGTGGATCCGGGTCGTCGTCGTGAGGAGGGAGGTCAGGAGATACTCCTGGTCTAGTGCTGGCTCCCTCCACATGGGTTAAGGATCTGGGCGTAGTCTTTGACAATGGCTTGACACTTGATGCTCAGGTGTTGGCTATCATCAAAAGCAGATTTTACCATCTGAGGAGTATCGTCCAGATCCGGTCCCAGATAACAACTGAGGACCTGATCACCCTGGTACATGCTTTCATCACATCCAGGTCTGACTACTGCAATGCCCTGTATCTAGGGCTATCTGTAGGCAATCTCCACCAGCTGCAGTTGGTGCAGAACACAGCAGCAAGATTATTGAAGGGTGCACAAAGGTTTGATCATATTACTCCTGTCCTCTGCAGACTGCACTGGCGGCCAGTTAGGGGGATAATTGTCTTAAAAGTTTATGTTCCTGAACTATAATGCCTGACACGAGGGGGGACCAGTCTGCCTGCAAGATCTCGTTCCCCACTGTTCGTTCCAGGCTCTCCATTCCTCCAAGGGTTGCCTCCTTGAGGTTCCCAGGGTTATGTTGCAGCATTCAGGCAATTGGGTATTTTCTATTGCCGCATCTACCCTGTGGAACTCGCTACCTAACCATCTTCGGGAGGACCCCTTGGTGGAAACCTTTAAAAAGAATCTAAAGACGTTTTTGTTCAACCAGGCTTTTAATTAATAGATATTGAATTTTGAATAATTATTATGATTTTATGACAGATAACATTTTAAGTTACTGTTGCCTGCTTCACCTGATCTGATTATGATTATTATATTGTGTGTGCTCTTAAGCTGTTTTTAAATTGTTAATGTTAAGCGCCTAGAGTCCCCGGAAAGGGGCACTATATAAATAAAGTTTCTATCTATTGGTTTGCCTATTTGCTGTACATAAAGTACGAGGCACACTATTAAATCTCAGTTGTTTTGATGTGTGTCCTGATCACGTGAAAAAGTACTTATTTGTACTCTGGGTCTAAGGTGTGCATTTTAAAATTGTACTATGGTCATTTCTGTTTAAAAAAAAAAAAAAAAAAAGAATCCCAGACTAAGTGAAATCCACATGAAAACAGTGCCTACATGAATTCTTTTCTGGGAGAAAAATGCTTTGCTCAAAGTAGTTATTGTCCTCACTGCCAACCGTTCAGTCTGCAGCTGCATTTCTGTCATTAAATTCTAACATGCCTCTAAAATCCCGGTCAGTGACAGTCGGAGGGAAACAATTAACTGTTGTGTTGGTAAGGGAAGAAGTAAGAAGAAAACACGAAGACATAAAAGTTTGTCGTTTTAGTGCGTTTTATACAACAATACTGATAAACACAGTAATACTGCATGTTTCTCATAAAGCAATACTGAAAAAATGGTAAAAAAAAAAAAAACGGGGGGGGGGGGTGTATGCCACATTTTCAAATGGAATACCAAAACGAGGCATCTGGTATTCCGTGAAATATAAGGTACCAGATTTTTTCTGAATTTCTAGCCATGGCAAGAAAAACAAGAAGTCACATATCTGCATAAAACTGCAGGTAAGGAAAATACCTGCGTGTATAGACCACATTCTGCTTGCGTTTGGAAGCTGGAACAGGTATTTGATGTTAAATTTGACCCCAAACATCCATGCCCGCATTCCAAAGGGCACAGAAGTAACAGAAAAAATACAGAGTAGCTGTACTTTTCCTTATTTATCCCCAAACTATGGCATATGAGGGTTATTCACCTGTAACTGTAATTGAAGGAGTGGTACATGGTGTACATCCAAAATTCTGATAGAATTCCTTTTCCCTTTAAATCTGCCCAGAAGGTCTTCAAGCTGGCTCCTCCCACCCACATGGGTGGTATCCTCCTCAGCACTGCCCATGATGTCAGATCTTACACACTGGAAGCAAGACCGGTGTGCCACTTGACAGGGGAGGTCAGGTGGGTTGTGTGGATGTACACCATATAACACTCTTACAAATGAAAATTACATACTCACCGTAATGCTTTATCTTCCAGGATATCTTCAACATTCAGCACTGGTGGGTACCAGCCTGAGGTGCAGTAATCCACAGGAACGATAGCTTTAAGGCCTCTCCCACACCTGTGACATCTATGAGCAGGCTGACTGGCTCCAACTTAAAGGCAGAGTCACCTATCTTTCATGTCTACTTGCAAAGAAAGTCTCTCTTGGGATAGTGTCCCATGGGGTGCAGAGGATCTTCAGCAGTTATTGCTGCTCCAGGAATACTAGAAGCTCTGTAAGCCTGACCTTCCAAGTGCCATGCTGTCATACTTCCCAAGGTCAGAGGTCTCCTACAGTCAGGGCTGCCAAGTGGTTTAACTCTCTTCCTGGAGACATCACCAACACTTCTGCCATCGGCCCCTTCAAACGAAAACTCAGACATCTGGTGGAAAGCGCTGCCTGTGATTGTCACACTTAAATTGCTATAGGACCATTATTCACAGTCTATACCCTCTTCCAATTTATCTACAACCCCTTTCCCTTACCCCTCCTGACTTTACAAGTTTCCTAATCAATGCCCCCCACTCCTGCTCCCTGCGTCACATGCCACTCTCCCTCTTGTCTCCGCCACCTCTGACCCAATCTTGGTTAGCCTTCTCCCTCCACACCACTCCCTTTTCTCGTATCCTAGTCCCCCCCCCCCCTTTCCTTTATTGACAATTTTTTTTTTTATTTAAACAACTGATAACCGGGAAAGGCACGCTGAGCCGAGGCTCGATTCCAGGTGTGACCTGGGGGGAAGTGGGGGGATGAAGTACATACAGAGTGTGCAACAACAAAAAAACAGCAGTACTACATACAACAGCGGATTGACTAGTATCAAGATGAGGTTGCTTGCAGGATGCCAGATACAATAACATTTTAACATAGACAATACAGTGGGTGGACCAGAACGGATTTCCTTCTGGTCTTACGTACAGTTCAGCAAGTGGCTACAACCTTGTAACAGAGTTCTTCAGTCTTTACAATGGAAGTGCCAGGAGGCAAAGAGTTGACGTGTGAAAGTGCTCACATTATAGGGAGTAGTACAGTAAGTGCAGTAGATTGGCTTAGGGCACAAGGGACAGGTGCTAGAAAGAAGGGGGTCATCTGGGGCAGAGGCAAGGTGGAGGAGGAAGGGAGCGTAGCTGGTACTTGCATGCAAGGTACAAGGTGTTGTTTCTAATGGAAGGGGCACGTTTATTCCACAAAATGGGGAGTCAGAAGGAGAAAGTGGCCTGTCCAAAGGTGGAGGATGGACAGGGTATGCAGAAAGAGCATTCATTTCTGTGTCTCAGTTCATAAGGGGAGTCGGAGGCAGCGGAGAGTCTATCCGACAGGTAGGAAGGCAACATGTTGAACCATTATTTAGATATGAGGGTGAGGGAGTGGATATATAATGCCTCCTGGCTGCATAAAGTTTCCCACGAGTACAGTATATTTTAGCTCTAGTGGATCTGATAGGAACTATATCTTCAACTGCATGTATTTTATTTCACTTATATGGCCATTGTAATTTCTCCCTGTATGCAACCTGTACCTTTATGTTCCCTGTTTGTGCATACCTATGTATTGTGATGTGGAACCTATGTAAATGAGCTTTAGCTCACAGGTGTAAATCCGAAATATCAATAAATAAAAAAAAAAAAAGATTTTAAGAAGGAGGAGCCGACATCAGAGATAGCACTGCCCGCAAGGCTCAAGGACTGGCCAGTAACCAACATTCAAGAACTGGCCAGTAACCAATGCCAGCTCCCTCTCCTCCTCCTCCTCCATTCTGCCCACAGGAAGGGGGTGGGGGAAAAAAAAAAAAAAAATAAGAAAAGTGAGACAAGGAAGACTACGGGATAGCGAAAAGGAAATGCTATAAGTAAAATAATAAAACACGGCCAGAGAAGAATTGGTAAAAAGAAAGTCTGGGCAGAGGGCTTAAAAAGGTTGGGGATGACCAGGGAGACAGCAATGATCTCAGGATCTCAGTCAAAGGAGTGTGTATAGAGCTGGTTTACTCTCACACCAGGTCATGAGTGAAACACCCTAGGTAGTGCCACCTAGGGAGGAAAACTGAGCCATTAAAGGCACAGATAAGAAAGGACTGCAAGGAAAGAAGTACTTCTCTGAGGCAATAAAAAAATCTGAGAAATTTGAGCCCTGTGGGGACGTAGTTTGCTTAAAGGTGGCCCTCCAAAGAAGACATGTGAAACTAATACCTTATAAGAGCAAGGATTATAGGAGCACTATGCCTATGAGTACCAAAGTCTGAGACAGACTTGTAAAAACTGATTGCAGACTGCAAAAACAAAGACAGAATACTTTTCTTTTTTTATTATACAACACTTTTTCTGCCTGCGCAGAGCTGACCCCAGAATCTCTGGCCACGACGCCTGCACCCCGTATGAAGCCGGCCAAGCACGAACTTCACAGAACCAGGGACGGGCCACATCGTGCCGTACTCCTGACAGGCACCTCTCTCGGGTCCAGGGCACGGCCATGAGCTGCCAAGATCGCCTTCCGCTATTTTCCTCCATTAACTTCCCCTTCAGAGAGTGGATCTGCAATGACATTAGGGCACACATCCCTTCCCTGCCAACCCCTGATGACCCGGGCTCGCATCTGAACCCAGGTCGCGCGAGGTGAGGTGTCCAGTGCCTCAACCCTCCGCGCCACCGGGCTGGCCAAGAAGTACTTCTAAAAATAAACTGAGAACAGGGATTCCATCAGACTAGGAGAAACAGATATGTTAGGATAAGTCCCCTCCCGTTAAGACAAGTCTGTAGGAGGATGCCAAGCCGAATGGCTGCAGTAGCAGACTAAGGACTAGTGGAACTATAGATCATCTGAGTCGGAGGTGGGTAGCTGTAAAACACTGGTATATGGAGGGATCAGAACACAGTCCAATGGCAACAGAGATCCTCCAACTGACGAGAAGTGGTGAGGTAGGGGGAGGAAACACTAAGGTCAGTAAAAAAATAGTCTCCTGTCTACCTCTCTCCCCCCCTTTTCCTTTTTGTTTAAAGGACCAAAGGGATCAGAGAATAAAGTATAGTCATATAAATACCCCTAAAATGTATGTCCATTTTCCTGAAGAAGAAAAGGAAGGAGATTGCAGAGTTGGGGAGGGGCCTAAGACAAGTAGCACACACAGTATCCTTCGCAGAGGTGTTGCCTGTCAAAGGCATGGGGGAGGCCAGGGTAATTGGCACCATGCAGTTTAATGAATGGTTGAAAAAATGGTGCGGAGCACAGGGGTTTGGCTTCATTGGGGACTGGGGTTCCACCTGGAGGGACACCAGCCTGTTCTGGCAGGATGGTCTGCATCTGTCCAGGAAGGGAACAAGTCTTTTGAGCAATCGTTTAAATGCTTCATTGGCAAGCTTTTAAACTAGTCAAGGGAGGCACTGACAAGCAGCAGAAAATCCCAGCCTCTCCTACAAAACAGGGTACTAAATGAGAAAAAGACCGAGGTAGAACGGTCAGTGGGGATGCTGCAACAGAAGGTTAAGCCTATCAAAATGGAGAGCAATGAGTACCAATGCCCGTAGTCTAGGTAACAAGCTTCCTGAATTAGTGGCCTTGATGGAGGAGGAACATCTGGATATCGTGGCAGTCACAGAAACATGGTACACACAAAACCATGACTGGGACATAAACATACCAGGATACACTATCTACAGGAGGGACAGGGAGGGTAAAAGAGGAGGAGGAGTAGTTTGTTACATAAGGGAAGGAATAAAAGCAACAGAACAAAAGGGTAAACAGGGAGGAGAAGAAGCACTGTGGGTAAATTTGGAGACAGGCAATGGCACCACAATCCGCACAGGGGTTGTATACAGACCCCCTTCTCAGGGGGAGAAAATGGACAAGGAAATGATAGAAAGTATACTTAGAATGGCAGAAAGAGGGGAGATATTGCTGATGGGTGATCTGAATATGCCAGATGTTAACTGGAGTGCAGTTGCAGCTGCCACTTCGAAGAGTGCAGTTATTCTAGATGCCCTACAGGGGTCATGCCTTAGACAACTAGTACTGGAGCCCACCTTGAGAGGGAGAGCAATAGACTTGATACTCTCAAATGGAGATGGAGAGAGGATCACAGATGTAGAAGTGGTAGCCATCTGGGAACTAGCTGACCATCAAACAGTATGGTTCACAATAAACACAGCAATAGAGTCAAGCCCATAAAGACAAAAGTACTGGACTTTAGGAGGCTGACTTTGCCAAAATGGGTGAGTGCCTAAGGAATGCACTAGCAAATGGGCAGGAAGGAGGGTGGAAGAACAATGGGAATAATAAAACTGCCATCACAGAGGATTAGCAGCCTTAGTGTGAAGCAAAAAACAAAACAAGACGATGTAAGAAACCACTATGGTTTCTCAAAGGAAGTGGCAGTGAAGGTTCAAGAGAAAAGAAGCATTCTAGGAAGGCAGAACTCCAGAAGGAGCAGGACAGAGAACTGTATCAGTTAAAGCAAAAGGAGGCTGGGAGGCAGTCAGAACAGCAAAGGCCCAAACCGAGGAAAAGATAGCCAACTCAGTTAAGAAAGGAGATAAAACCTTTTATAGGTACATCAGGGGCGAAGGAAGACCAAAGGAGGATAGTGAGGCTTAATAAAGGGAGGGAGGGTGGGCAGAGGAGACTGTGAAAAGGCAGAGATACTAAACAAATATTTTTGCTCAGTATTTACAAATGAAGAGGGGAGGTACATAAAACAAACAGTAGTAACACTCTGGATACAGAAGTTGATACCAGCCCATTTACAGAAGAAAGGGTTCTGAAATAACTCTTAAAACTGAAGGTGACAAAGCAATGGGGCCTGATGGGATTCATCCCAGAATTCTAAAACAACTAAGGGTAGAACTAGTGACACCACTGACTGCCCTTTTAACAAATCACGGGAGGAAGGGTGGTACCGGAGATTGGAGGAGGGCAGATGTGATTCCCCTTCACAAAAGCAGGAGCAAGGCAGAAGCAGGAAACTACAGGCCTGTTAGTTTAACCTCAGTGGTAGGGAAAATGATGGAATCACTTCTAAAGGAAAGAACTGTCGAGTATCTAGAGGCCAGAGGGGCACAAGACCCTAGGCAGCATGGATTCACAGCGGGAAGGTCATGCTAGACAAATCTGACAGATTTCGTTGACTGGGTGACCAAAGTAGTAGATCAGGGAGGGGCTGTGGACATGGCCTACTTAGACTTTAACAAGGCATTTGACACAGTCCCACACAAAGATTAATATACAAGTTAGCCAGCCTGGGAGTGGGTCCCAAGATGACAGCCTGGGTAAAGAATGGCTGGAGAATAGGACACAGAGTAATAGTAAATGGAGTCCACTCAGAAGAAAGGAGGGTTACTAGTGGGGTACCGCAGGGTTCAGTATTAGGACCGGTCCTCTTCAATGTCTTTATAAGTGACATTGCAGAAGGACTGGAAGGAAAAGTATGTCTCTTTGCAGATGACACTAAGATCTGCAACAGAGTTGATGCACAGGGTGGGGTGGAAAGGATGAGAAGGGACTTGGCAAGGTTAGAGGAATGGTCAAATGTATGGCAGTTTAGATTCAATGCTAAGAAGTGCAAGGTAATGCACCTGGGAAACAAAACCCAGGGGAAGAGTACACAATGGGGGTGAGATACTAACAACGACAAAATGGAAAGGGACCTGGGGTAGTCACATCAGATGACCTAAAGATGGGCAAGCAATGTGAGAGGGCAGCAAGGAGGGCTGGGGGATACTGGGATGCATAGGAGAGGCATCACCAGTAGAAAACAGGAAGTTATTATCCCTCTGTACAGACAGCTGGTGAGACCCCATCTGGAGTACTGTGTGCAGTTCTGGAGACCCAATCTCCGTAAAGACATAGACAGGATGGAAGCTGTCCAGAGGAGGGCAACTAAATGGTGCAGGGTCTGCACTGAAGACATATGAAGAGAGACTTAAGGAGCTTAATATGTATAGCCTCGAGGAAAGGAGGGAGAGGGGGACATGATAGAAACTTTCAAGCACCTCAAGGGAATCAACAAAGTCCAAGAGGTAGCATCTTTCAAAAAGAGGTGTGCAAGAACAAGAGGCACAATTTGAAGATGGGGGGCTCAAGAGGTAATTTAAGAAGTATTTTTTCACAGAGAGGTTGTGGATGCATGGAACGGCCTTCCGGAGGAGGTTGTGAGTCAAAATCCATGGCGGAATTCAAGCATGCATGGGATAGTCATAAGGCAATTCTGGGGGGTTGGGGTAGGAAGAAGTAAGCTGCTGGTTAACTAGGATCTGCAGCTTATCCAGTAGGTAGGGAAATGGGCAGACTGGGTGGGACAAGCGGTCCTTATCTGCCATCAAATTCTATGTTTCTATGTTTCTATGTTAGATAGTAAAGACTGGGCAAATGCCCTAGAAGCAGCTGCCTTCCCCTAAAGAGGATGGACAAGAAGTCCAAATAAGTAGAGGAAAAAATATTTTGTTTTTTTGGGATCAGAGTTGTGATGTCGAAAAAAAAAGCAGCCCAGCTGGTTTGTCTTCCCTCTTATTGCATAGTCCCAGACCACCTCCAGGAAGAATTCCCATTTGTCCGCCCGAAGCTGATGGTCACTCTCACGACCAACGCCTCTGCTGGGCTGAGATGCCCACCTGGGGGACCACAGAGTCCATGGGCTCTGGACCCCCAAGGAGTCTCAATGTCATATCAACCTGTTGGAGCTCCTTGCCGTGCATCTGCCTCTGGCGGCATTCGCTTCACATGTTCAGGGTCAGGTCATTCAGGCCCAGACGGACGACACGATGACCATGTGCTACCTCCACAGAGGCAGGCTAATGGGGTGAGGCAGAAGCAGGATGCTGCCACAGCTCCAGAGCAGGTCCGAGGACGGCCTCTGTGATTGGGAAGGCATCTCCAGGGGGATTGTCCCTGTCAAAGATCTCCATGAGTGGATTCTGGACCCATTTTCGGATGGGCTCCAATAGGGTCACGGTAGAGTTGGAGATCAGGCGGAGCAGGGCCCCAAAAGAGGCAGGCCCTTGTTCCATTATAAGTTCCTATTCAGACTCAAGGTCAAAGCCAGGGGTTGGGTGAGAACGCATAGAGGAGTTTTCAGACTCCAAGGACTCCTCAAACACTGGCTGGGCCCCCGTATCCCCACTGACATGGCAGGGTTAGTCCGAGCGAGTCACCATAATCGAAAGCCAACCAGGAAGCCCATTGGCAAGCCGAACAGCCTTAGAGGGTGCCCCATCTTTAGGCTGCAGAGGCTCCACCCGAATGGGAGGAGAGGCCAGAGTAGGCCAAGCCAGAACAGGCACAGGCCAAGGCTGCAGTGGCCATGGGACTGCCTGGGTAGGTGGAGGCACAACCAAGGGCCTACTGCCCGTGCTGAACAGCTGCTGTTGCCATATGAACTCCTTGTAATGGCGCCGCTGGTCTTCCCCCAAAGAGGAAGAAGAGGAGGAGGAGTATCAACGGCATCTTTTGCCCGAGTGCTGAGAGGGGGACTGATGGGGTCAGCAGCCACTCAATCTTGAGCTACGAGACCTTGAACTTAGGGAGGGCTAACGATGAGGTGAGGCGGGGCAGGTGAAGAACATCATGGAAGCCCCGCAAGGTCGTGCTCCCAAAGGGAATGGACCGGCTCAGCACACTTATCCATCCCCCTTCCCTGATGACAGAGAGGACAGGGGTCCTGGAGAGGGAGTCCTCCCCCTTGTCTGGTGACAATGGGCCAACTGGCTCGAGAAAGATCTCGACCGCATGGTCGGCCCGCTTCTCAGCTCATGGGCCCAACAGGGATATCGTGTGGCCGGCGGCCAGGACAGAAATGCCGGCTGAAGCAGACAGTTCAACAGCTGTCAGACTCAGAGAAGCATGGGAACCTGAGTCTCTGGAATGTTCGCGGTCACACAACGGTTGGCGGTAATACTTCAACTTGGAGTCTCGCTTAGACTTGGATGATTTTGAAGATTTAGACCCATGGGAAGGGCCCTCCCCAAGAGTCAGAAGGGACTGACAAAAACGCCCCAGTAAAAGAGGCGCCAGTGCCCACGGAGAGGAGGGCAGACACAGATGAGTCTGCAGCGACCTTGGCTGCAGATTCCTCGAGGGCAGCAAGTTGCTCAGCCGAACCCGCAACAGAAGAAACCACAAAACAGTGTCCTTAGAATGGATCGGGGGGTGGGGTGGTGGTGGTGTCCCGATCACTGGGCCACCCTAAGATGAGATAGGCGTAACGGTACTCCAAGGTGGAGGGCACAACAAAGGCCACAAGCCTGCATGTCATGTTCTGTACTGAGGCAGTATACATACAAAGAGTGTGGATTGGTGCATGACATATTTTGGCCACACGGACACCGCTTAAACCAAGGAGAGGATTTGGGATCACCAGACTCCATTTGGAAAAAAAGTTTTTCAAAACATGAGCTCGAAAACACTTGAAAAGAACTGAGGGCCTACACGAAGCATGGAGCTGCAGTGGAGGGAACCTAACTCTTCCAGCAGAAAGGAATATCTAATGTCACGGGGCAGTGCTCAGGAGCCAGTTTGAAAACATTCCGGCTTCCCTTAAAGAGAAAGGACAACTGCAAGAGTGTGGATAGTACACCATATCCACATCCCTACAAAAACTGTTTTAAAGGAGAGATCTAGTGTGGAGAAGCAAATCTTTAAATTATGTCACAAGCCAAGTACTATGTTTGGTATAGAATAGTAGCCATTGTGATCCTGCTTCCATAATGTACATAGTTACAAGAAAAAAGGAAACTAAATACAACAATATTAAATGTGTGCTGAAATGTGTCAAAAAGTAGGTTCTTCCCCAAAGGTCCGTTTATGACAACATAGGCATTCAAACTGTCTTAACTGCTCACTTGTCTGTAAATGGGTTAATACTGTATTCCTAGAGCAAGCTGGATTGGGAAAATAATTTATATCATGACTGTGATTCACAAATTTTTGCTTAATACAAAAATACTAGATGGGTATGATGTTTTAAGTACAATGTTTTGGAAACATTACCACAGAAACTTGTTTAATTTATAATGAATGTATGGGAATGAGAATTTTCTAGGTTCCAATTTAATTACTTTCTGCAACGAAAGAGTAGATCCTTCAAGGGCTTTTATTTTTTTAGAACTAAATTCAGTCTTCATAAAGTAGCAGCACTCTTGTTTGTTCGGGTCCAGAAATGTTAGAAGAATTTTAGGCATTCACCTACAGCCAGTGTAACCTGGGGAACCCTTCAGACCTCAGAACAAGCAAAGCTTTGTGGAGGCAAAGTCTGGCCTCCCAGCAGCACACCACACACTGCTGAGGAAACTGCATTATACTCATGTGAAACCTGAATTTACTTAGCCAAACTGCAATGCCAGCTGCAGGTAATTGCTAGTTGTTTCCTACATCAAGTATAAGTTCCTTCTGTTCCCCCACCACCACACACACCCACCAAAAACAGTGGAGGGCCCAGCAAATTGACTCCCTCTACCCAACACAGAAACTAGCTTCAAGAGCTGTTGATGCCTTTTTTTTTTTTTTTAACCTGAGGCAGGTAAGCCACACCAGGACTATTGATAGCTTTTGCCTTTTGGGGATCTGGGACTCTTAAAGACATTTTTGTGCATCCAACTACACTGCAGGTGGGCAGATGGCAGAATAGTAAGCATCCTGTGAAGCCAGCAGTGTGGGCCGTATATACTGACGAACAAATGTCCCAGTGTGCAACTGGTCTGTTAAGGATGCAGCAGAGCCCCATGTCTCTGAGAACCCTGTACACACCAGGATGCTACCTGCATCAGGGGCTAAAAAAAACAGTCAAAGGTCCTCAAGTAATTTAAAGTCTTTTTAGGGTCAGCATGCATTTTGGCAAGCAATGGATTTTCAAGTTATAGCCCCACCCAAAAACAGCATTTTTATGATGTTAGGTGGAAGACAGAGCTACAACATGTTCTATGTAAAGTGTACTAGAATTAGTGAGGGGAGGCTGGCTGTTATGTGGTTTTGCTCAACTTAGCCAGCCACCTTTCAATTCTGGGGGCAGTATCAAGGAGTGTTGCAAATCATAACTATCAGCAAAGTCGGGAACATCACACCACACCTAGTTTCTAAGTTACTAACACTTCCCTCCAACCCCAGTCAATGCACAGCTCTGCCAATTTGTAATCAATTACTTTCCATTACCCACCCTTTAAAGTAAATAATGATCACCACAGGCACCCAGCCCCTCTCCTCCCCCGCTCACCAGCCACTGTGTGATGACCACTCTCTCAGTGTAACTATACAACAGAAACCCTTCTCCCATAATAGCGTCAAGCCTCTGTTTAACATCATCACTCATTTATTCACAATGAATGAATTGGTTATGGTAAGAGTATAACAACAGCTGACTGACTGACCAACCAGCTGTTACTATGAGCGCTTCCTAACAATTTCATTTAGAGTGAATGAGTCAGTGGTATTAGACAACCTGGTTGTTGCTGGCAGGGTGAAAGTTTTCAATTTAACAGGTATACTTTATTTAGAGAAGAACATGGCACAGCTTATCTTTTGGGTGATGGAGAGGAGGATGGTTGGGTGTGTGAGGTGGGAAGTAACTGGCGGCACCATACACTGACTGGGGTAGTGTAAGGAGTTATGTAGAATTATCTTGAAACTTCACTGGAACGTGACCTTTACAGAAGCCCAAATCAAATTCAAGTGGGAGCAAAAGGATCTAATGTACTATCTTCAGATCAGGGATTTTGTAAATTGTCAGTTTAGATTACATACCTCTAAATCTCAAATTACTGAAGACAACAGCCCTTTTTACCCAAATATAGACATCAACTGTGAGTGACCATGCCACTTCAATATTATATACAATTTTGGTTTCCTCAGCAGGCACACCTTACAGATACATTAAAACTCAAATGGGAACAGGATCTGGGTATTCCTCTCCTACAAACAGTCTGGCCCAGAATCTGGCAAATGACATGGTCTACAACAGTATCTCCAAGTTGGCAGGAATATGTATGGCAAGTACGTGCCAGATATTTTCTGGTCCCTAGGTTCCCTGCCAAGCACAAGCCAGGAACCTCGTCTGAATGCTGGAGACTATGTGGGGCTCTTGAAGCCTCACATGCACACACATTTCTTCTTTGTCCAAAAATCCGAGGTTTCTGGATGTCAATCTGTTTGGCCTTCAAGACCAATTGGTCCCAGAAAACCTGTTGCTGGGTTTGCCCCCAGGGACTCTGAAGGGCAGGGATTCCCAATATCTCTGGTCCAGTCTCTTGGCACCGGCCTATAAGGCCATAACCAAAAACTGGTTACAACCAGATTCTCCCACAATAGAAGACTGGCTAAGCTGCATTATAAAGTTTATACAAAATCTTGAACCAAAAAATTACAGATGATAGGAGCACCAGGATACGTGTGGTGCTGTGTTCCAAAGTTAGTTAAACACAGAAAAAAGGGTAAAAGCACCCAAACAGCATCAGGAACCACAAGAACACCAACTTATGTTATAAAAAAACAGTTCTTTATATAAATACAAACGTGCAAACAATCACAATAAAGTGGCTAGCGAACAAGAAATACAGGTTACTCACCTGTAACAGGAGTTCTAGGAGTGGTATATGTTGTTCATCCACACTTCATGGCAGGTTCCTTGCCGTAAGGTCTTCAAGCTGGCTCCTCCCACCCATCCGGGTGGTAAAACTCTTGGCTCCGCTCAATGACGCCAGATCTATCCCGCTGGAAGCCAGGTTGTGCGTCGAAGCCGGGGAGGTCAGGTGGGGTTATAGATGAACAACATATACCATTCCTAGAACTCCTGTTACAGGTGAGTAACCTGTATTTCTAGGGACATGGATATGTTGTTCAATCCACACTTTATGGCAGACTCCTAGCAGTTCTCCAGGAGGAGGGAGGTAAGGTGCAAACCCCTATTTAGGAAACAAGGACTGGAGAACCGAGGTCCCAAAACCAGCATCCCGGCGTGATTCAAGGTCGATGTAGTAATGGGTAATTAAGGTGTGTGCTGACTTCTAGGTAGCAGCCCTGCAAATTTCATGGATAGGGACGTCCCTGGAAGCAGCCACTGATGCAGCGGTATGGCGGGTAGAATGAGCTCTCATCCCTTTGGGAGGCTCCATGCCCACCAACCTGTAGCAGAGATCTATGTAGGAGGTGACCCACCTGCCTTTCATCCGCTTGGCTGCAGGTCTGCCAAGTGCAGTTTCAGCACAGGTGACAAACAGCTGGTGAACCTCTCCCCGAACTTCAGCCGTCCGCTCCTTATAATAAGAAAGCGCTCTTCTAGGGTCCAGAGTATGGAGCCTATATTCAGCCTCTGAGGTGTGATTGGGGTAGAACACCGGCAGAGTCAACACCTGGTTAAGGTGACACTCCGACACCACCTTTGGAAGGAACTTCGGGTGGGGGCACAGGACAACCTTGTCCCTGTGGAAGACCAGATAAGGAGACTCGATGGAAAGCACCTGGAGCTCTCCCATCCTTCTGGCTGACATGATAGCCACCAAGAAGGCGGTATTCCACGACAGGTGAGAGATGTCACACCTGTGCATCGGGTCGAATGGCTTGCCCATGAGCTTAGCCAATACCAGCAATAGATCCCACGGAGGTGGAGGTTCTTGCACTGGAGGGGATATGTGATCAAGGCCTTTGAAAAAGCGCCCGGCCATCTTCTGCGTCACAGACTGCTTTCCGGCCCGCGCCCGGTAAGCAGAGATGGCTGCCAGGTGCACCTTAAGGGTTGTCGACCGAAGCCCTAGCTGAGAAAGTGACCACAGGTAGTCCAGAATGCTTGCCAAGGAACAGGAGGAAGGGTCCAACCCCTTGCCCTGACACCAAATGGAGAATCTCTTCCATTTGAAGGCACAGCATTTCCTGGTCGACTCCTTACAGGATGCCTCAACAACGTTGAGGACCTCGTCGGAAAGACCCAAGGCCTGGAACTCTAGTCGCCGGGAACCAGGCCATCAGGTGCAGGGGTTGAACCGGGTGAGAACCTTCCCTGGTTGACTGAGATCAGGTCCGGGCGGGCTGGGAGCTGCCTCGGGAGCCTGGAGCTGAGGCTGAGGAGATCTGGATACCAGAACTGGCGGGGCCAGTCTGGGGCTACCAGAATCACCTGTGCCTTGTCCCTCCTCGCCTTGAGAAGCACTTTGTGGATCAAGGGAAATGGGGGAAAAGCGTAGAAGAGGCCCAGGGTCCACAGCCTCGAGAAGGCATCCCCTGCAGCGAGCCCTACTGAGGGGGGCGGGCATGAAACAGCCTCAGCTTCGCATTCTCCCTGGAGGCAAACAGGTCCACCTGAGGCATGCCCCAGTGGGAGAACAGATCTTGTACTACCTCCGGCAGGAGAGACCACTTGTGAGATGCAGCCCCTATCCGACTTAAGGCATCGGCCAGAGTGTTGGAGGCTAGTGCCACATGGATGGCTAGGAGATCCGCCTCCAGGCTCCGCACGAGGGACCAAGTGCAAAGAGCTTCCTTGCACAGGGGCATGGAGCGCATCCCGCCCTGGCGGTTTAGGTAGTACGTGGTCGTGGTATTGTCCGTCTGGACCACTTGACCCCGCACAAACGGAGCGAAGGCGGTGCGGGCTAGACGGCCCGCTCGAAGCTCCAGCAGGTTGATGCAGCATCGGGACTCCCGAGGGGACCAGAGGCCATGCGCTCTGTGCTCCTCCAGATGGGCACCCCAATCCATCAGAGAGGCGTCGGTCGACAGACAGACTGTCGGCTCGGGGCGGACAAACGGGATGCCCTCCTGCAGATGAGCTGGAACGATCCACCACTGGAGAGCGTTCCACATCTCCTGGGTCACTGCCACTGGCTGGTCCAACGGACCGGAGCGCTCTGACCACTGGCTGGCCAGTCCCCATTGTAGGGGACGCATGTGCCAACGGGCCCAACAGACCACGCTGGTACAGGCCGCCATGAGGCCCAGGAGGCGCAGGAAGTCCCGGGCAGGGCGCAATTGCCCAACCTGAAATCATTGGGCAAAGGAGGAAAGAACCTCAGTCCTGTCCGCCGGGAGCTGTGCTCTGGCTCGAAGAGAGTCGAGCTCTGCCCCGATGAATTGAATCACCTGTGTTGGCACGAGTTCCGATTTGGCCTCGTTGATGAGGCGGCCAATCTGAGAGCAGACCTGGAGGGCCAGATCCCTGGACCACTCCACCTCCAGCCTGGAGGGGGCTGCAATCAGCCAGTCGTCCAGGTAAGGGTACACCTGGACCCTTCGGCGCCGCAGGAATGCTGTCACCACTGCCATGCATTTGGTGAAGACCCTGGGAGCTGGAGAGAGGCCGAAGGGCATGGCCCGGAACTCATAAAGGAACCCCTCTGCCTGAACCGGAGGAATCGCTGGTGGACGGACGGATTGGGACGTGAAAGAACGTCCTGGAGGTCCAGAGAACAGAACCACACACCTCGCTCCAAGGATGGAATGATCTGAGCCAGAGTGACCATCTTGAAGGTTCGAGACCTTAGGAACCTGCTCAGGTCGTGCAGGTCTATAATGGGGCACCAGCCCCCCCGTCTGTTTCGGGACCAGGAAATACCTGGACACAAACCCCCTCCCTGATCACCTCCTTCTGGAGGAGCAGGGCAATGTCGGCTCGACGGGCCGACAGGCTGCGGACCCCGTAGCCCCCCGTGGGGCGACGGCTCGGAAGGGCGGGGCCTGCTCGAGCTCCAGAGGCAGACCCTTTCCTACCACTTACAACACCCAGTGGTCCGTGGTGATAGCGGACCAGGCGGAAAGAAAGTGGTGGAGCCGTCCCCCCACAGGGGGAACCCAGGGGGGAGCGACGAGGCTGGGGGCGACACCCCTCAACCCATCACTAGGCAGGCTTGGAGGAGGGACCAGCTGAGGGGCCTCCCGGGCCTTTTCCTCCCAGCTTCCTGCTGGAGGAAGCTGCAGACTTGGCTTTGAGGTGCCAAATGCGAGCCTGCTGGCCCTGATGCTGGTGTTGCTGAGCCGGACGTGCAGCAGGGGCAGAAGGGCGAAAGGACTTATGTTGTTGCTGGCGGCCTTTGTCCTTCTGGGCAGACGTGACCGAGTCCAAGGTTGCACTGGACTTGTCAATCCTCTGGAGATGGCCTTCCACCCCGGGCCTGAACAAGTCGGTACCCAGGAAGGGGACGTCTGCCAGCTTGTGCTGGGTATCCGCCGTGCAGGCGGAGATCCGCAGCCAAGCTCTGTGGCGCATGGCCACTGCGGCCGCTACTGACCGGGCACAAGAGTCTCCAATATCCAGAGCAGTCTGGAGCTGCTGCTTCGCCACCGCCCTTCCCTGATCCCGTATCTGCTTGACCATAGTCTGGAGGTCAGCCGGGAGATGAGGGATCACCTCATCCAGGAAGCCCATAAGGGTGTGGGAGAAGTGTGCCATCAGTATGGCCGAACTGGCCTGACAGAGGCCTAGGGAGGACACAGCGTACACCTTACGCCCGGCATAGTCCAGCTTTTTGGACTCTTTGTTGGGAGGCTTGTCCACGTCCCTGGTGTTTCCGGAACGCTGGAAAACACTATCGGTAATCGGTAACAAGCCCCTCTGCAGAGGGGTGCTCCGAAAAACCGGACAGTGAACTGGTGGGGACCGCGTAATTCCTGGCCATCCTGGCTGAAGGAGCAGGACAAGAAGCCGGCCGCTGCCATAACTCCAAGGCTGGGCCAACAATGGCTTCAGCCACTGGAAAGGCCTCCGTGGGAGAATCCCCTCGGTCCAATATCTCCGTGAGGGGATACTTGGCCTGCTTGGATATGGGTTTGAGCTGCATCCCAATAGATTCTGAGATGAGCTGAAGCAGACCCATGAACGAGGATGGGCTCTCGTCCACCAACTGTCCCCCAGTGGACTCCAGGTCAAGGGGCCTGGAGAACAGGGAAGAGTCGTCAACAGACTCCGAGGAGTCTGCGAACAGCTGCCTAAGGCCTGAGCCACCCTCCACCCGCCGAGGACGGTCGGGAGTGAGGGTGACCGACAACCGACGGGGCAACCCCTGATCCGACCGAGAATCCTTGGTCGGAGCTCCAGATTTAGGTTGTGGAGGCGGGGGTTCCACCACAATAGATGGCGCAGCTGGTTTTGGCCGAACAACCGGCGCTGGTTTGGGCTCCTCGATAATCACGAGGGGTTGTTTCGGCCATTCAGGTGACAGCCACTTAATGGCCAGGGAGGGCGATGGGGTCGGCTTCTTCCCAGTCAGAAGGAGCTGCTGCCACATTAAGTCCTCGTAGCATCGGGCGGAACTTGCACCAAAGCCTTTCCTCCAAGGAGGAAGAAGACGAGGATGAGCGTCAACGCCACTTTCCTCGGTGCCGAGACCGCCGGCGTCGGCTGGACCGGAGGAGGTCCGAGACAGAGACAGTCGGTGTTTCGGGTGGGTCTGGGAGGGGCGGGGAACCTTAACCGGGACTCCGGCACAGGAGGCAGGCATCCCGGTTTCCACAGGGGAACGGTGAAGAAGGTTGTCGGCTTCTCCAGTCGGCAGCCCGTCCGACGGGTCGAGAAAAATCTCGACCAGGCTGACGTGGTGTCTCGCCGCTGACCTGACAGGGACACCGTGAAGCCAGCGGCCTTAGCCGCAACCTCGACCAAGTCGAGTGTCGACTGTCCGGGAAGGGGACCTCTCCGCCCCTACGAACGTCAACGGTGGGACTTACCCTTCGAGTCCCTCTTCCTGGACTGAGAGGAGTGTCCCGATGGCCCCTCCCGTTTCGTGGAGAGGGACTGGCAAAGCTCCTTGAAAGAAGCTGTATAGGAGGATCCCAAGGAGAGCGGGATAAATGCCGCGACCAAAGATGATGAAGATGTGGCCTGGGCCGCCTCCTCCTCGAGGGCAATCATCTGCTCCAGTTGCTCAGCCGAGCCCGCCGCCGCGGAAACCGCCCAATGGGCCTCCTTGGACTTCACCGACGGATAACGTTTCTTGGCGCGCCAAGTTGGAGCCGGGCAGCACGGTCTTCGAGGACGTTTGCCGGAAAAGACTTGCACAACTTGCAGGCCTGCAGATTGTGATCAAGCCCAAGGCAGTAGATGCACGTGGAGTCCGGATCGGTCCTGGACATCTTCTGCCTGCATGGGCACTGCCAAAAACTGGGAGTCGATTTGTCCATCGCAGCTGCGAAGGAAGAAGCAGACCGAAGTCTACAAAACTTTAAAATTATTTTCGGGTGAACCGAAGAGTTTGGATCCAGTCTAAACGCAGAGCGCTAAGGAGGGAACCTGAGCTTCCAAGCGGTAAGGAAGATCTGGCATCATGGGGCGGATCCGAGAGTTTTACCACCCAGGTGGATGGGAGGAGCCAGTTTGAAGACCTTCCAGCAAGATTTAAAATGGCAAGAAACCTGCCAGACAGTGTGGATGAACAACATATCCATGTCCCTAGAAACAACACTGGCTACAATGTATTACTTGCCCTTACATTACATATTGCTTAATCAAATACTACTTGGGAACCTCTGGGCATTTTCTACCCATGTTCAACAGGATACTATGTCCCAATGAATTATCAGTTTGTTCATCTCTTTCTAGTGAGGCAGAATCTAAAACATTGTGCTTTTTACTCTGCACTTGCATGTAGTGCAAGATATAAAATGTTTACTTCATATCCACTTCTCTTTCATGTATACAAACATTAGGTGTTAGGCCTGAGGTTCCCAGGCACCTTACTCTTTTCACAGCAACAGGAAACATTTTCTGTTATTTTAATAACAAACCATTAATTTCTGCTGTACAAGTCTCTAGCATCTATATTTTTGGAAAAAGCTGAGAGATCAATACTCTCATTTAACCCCCTAATATGACTGAGATAGTGATGGAAGTTCACTCCCATGGTAAGCACTTGATGCCGTGAAAATCAGAATATAAAAAGGGCATCAATGATGGTTACAGGATATGGTGTGCAGTGTCACATGTGTTTCTGCTGACCCAGTCTTTGGCACCCTCACTAAAAAGTTCACTTTGAGGGGTCCTTAAGACCAAAGAGTGGGACTCTATAAAGAAGACTGATTCTTGGAAGATAATGCTGAAATGGGTTGCAGGAGCCAGACAAGGAGGAAATCAGCGTCGACAACTGACAGCTACGTCAGCACTGATGTTGAGCATGAGAATGTAACTGCAGTCTCGACCACTGACTTGCAGATCAGCATGGCACTGCGGCCTTGGGGTCTTGTTACCTTAAAGAGGAACTGTCAGCAATAAAAGCTTTGTGTGCAGAAATACTTTTTTTACTTAATTACTGCAGTGTAATAAATTATATCAGGCTAATTTCACTGACTTGTAAGCTGACATTTCCTGTAACCAGAAATGCCAAACTCCCCTCCAGCTGACGTCAAAGGAAGTGCTGCAGCAGTGGGAGATTAAACAGCCTGCACTGAATATCGGAGTCTTTTTTTATAAGCTGCAATCTTCTGTTTGCTGGTCTGCTGTCCTCCTCAGGCTAGGTACAGTCATAGAGGACCGTACTAAGCCCCGTGAGCACAGCAGCACCAGCAAACATCTGATTTTAGCTTACAAACAAAATCTTTAACGTGTATACTGTGGGCTACTGAAGGTTATTGAATCTCCCAGCTCTGCAGCTCTCCTCTGATATCAGCTGCAGGGGATTCTGGGATGTCTGGTTAAACAAAATGGCATCTTAAAAGTGAGCAAAATTAGCCTAATACATTCTACCATGCTGTAGTAAACTAAGTAAAAAAAATGTTTTTGCACACTAAGTTCAAATTGGGATCAGCTTCACAGTTGGGTGTGAGGCTGTTATTGCTAACAGTTCCCATTTAACAGTGCAACTCTGTACCAAACAGGAGGCAGCAGCAGGGCAAGGATGAGGAACAGTGGCTGCTTTATTGGCAAGGGTCCGACTGGGAGCTCTGTTGGGCCTGTCTCACTCTGCACAGGTTGGGTTGAGTTCAGCAACAGTGCCAAAAGAGTAAGCAATTTTCCCTCTTAAGTGTCACATCCTCAAACAGTGTCAAGTCACTCGTCTGCCATGCTAGAAACTCAGTAGACAGAACAACCAGCTCCAAGGGTGGCATGACCTCCCTCAAGGGGACTGACCAAATGACTCCTCTGGTAAGGTACAGCGTGAACAGTCCCTTGGTCAGAGACCACATGACCGGCATTGACACTTTTCCTGTTTTTATCTATGAGACAGGAACTCTCCTTTGAGTGAGTGGAAAGACAGAAGACCGTTTTTAAACCTTTCATTTTCATGAGGAATCAACAGATCCAGTGTGAACTTCTCTTCAGCCACTCACCAAAGGACCAGGACGGGAACATCCTCGCAGCCTCTTCCACCTCTTGGGCCCATACCTGCACTGCCGAGCCCACTGCCGGGAACAGCATGTGAACGTGCAACAGTTTTCCCTGGAATCCTCACTTCCAGCACTCTTCAAGGGCTGGGATGTGCATAGCTTAACACCCGCAGTGACGAGCCACGCTGTGGCCCAAGCTTTTACGGTAAAATCACGAATGTTGTCAGTCTGCTGTAGACAATGCATGCCTGCACAAAATGCACTTTTTAAATCCCAGCTTCCTCTTGCATTACATGGCGAATCGGGACGATGAAGCAGGAAGACAAGGGTGAGGGTACAGCACCAGTTAAAAAACTGAAGCAAAATTTAAAAAAAAAGTTTGAAAACTAGCAAAATCTTAATTAATCAGCAGGAGTTGTGAAGGAGACCTGTTCCTTTCAGCAGAAGAAAAGAACGGAATGCAAATGGCACGGAGACAGAGGACTACATGGTAAACTGATAGAAGGAGTCAAGCTTGAAGACTGTCCTGGTTACTGACCAAGCTCAGCAGAAGAAGGCTGTGTAAGAGTGGACAGTGAAATGAAACAAGGTAGTTAGACCTGTTTTTACCTTCCAGTTCAAGACTGCCAAGAACCTTGAAGAACACTAGGTTAACAGGGTATTCTAACAGACTTTGTGGGGAAAGAGCTAGATAGGCCATAATCATCTTTCTTTCCTAGACTCACAGGTTCTCATGCAATAAACTGCAATATCATACAAAAAACAACATGAGGTCAGAAAATCCTCACCAAAATCATTAACAGACTTTCTGGACAGCATACCAATTAATTTATTTATTGAGGGGTGGGGGGAACAGATGGAAACTAAATGACATTGAACCAGATCAATTGTTGGTTGTGTTTTTCAGTGAATGGGCAAAAAGAGATTCTAGTTGTACTGGTCCTTGGAAAACAGGAGACGCTGGAAGGTTTAATACCTTTTACTGGACCAACAAGAGTCTCTGAATGGGTAAAATTAAGCCAGGACAAGGAAAATTCCCCTGCTCCTTTCCCAGTCAACAAAAACTAAATACATTTTCAAGGAGTGCCATGGAGTCTTTAACAAACTTTACCTCACCTCTACCACTCAATGTGACTGCTTTGTTGAACAGAGATCTCTCTAAACACCTCCCAGCTCACTCATGTCTCACAGCCTGCCCTTTCCCAATCTCATTCCCTCTGGCACTGGGCCTTCCTTGTGACTCCTTTCCTTCTTCACATCTCCACTGGTACAAGACATTTTCCACTACCATCGGACAGTGGCCCATTAGCCTGCTAACTTCGCTCTCCGGTCGCATGCCTGCAATACTTTATCGCCTATGGTGCCTCTTTCTCTTATTGTTACCGCAGCCAGCTGCCTACTCAAGCTACTTGTTTTATGAATATTATCTCAAAGTATGTTATAACTGAGTATCTTTATTTTTTCTTTTAGTTGTTTTGTTTATTGTGCATTCTTTTACTACCTCTGTATGTATGTTGACCCTCATCCTTTGACGAGGAACCTTTGTAAACGAGCAGTTTCTGCTCAAAGGTATTTGTAATCCAAGAATTTAATTAATAAATAAATAAATAAACAAACATCCACCTGAGCAACCATCAGAACAGGCAGACCTCGGTTTTATGTCTCATCCAGAAAACAGCACCTAAGGAGTGCAGCGCCACAGTGTAAGTACTAGGATTTTTACTCCAACTCCTGATGTGGGGCTAGAACCCATAACCTTCTGATTTTCAGGCCTCAGAGGTTAGTGTGCAACCTGCTGAGCCACTGACATGATAACATGACTGTGGGAAGGAAGAAAGGACATTTTTAAAATGAATTTTTCTAATAAACTTTTTTTTTGCTTCAGTTTTTTAAATTGTAATAATTGCAGTATGATGTTTATGAAGGAAGACACCGATATTCACAGTTGCAGGACTACGTACTGATGCAGCTGCCATTTTTGATGTGGTACTCACTAACTCGGAAATGGTTGTCAAGTGTGGGTTGGGGAACCACTGTGATCCAGTGACCAAAACACCATATAGTTTGAACTGGACCCAAATACAACCTTAGTCTTGTCAAAGGCTGCAGTTCTGGATTTCAGAAGTGCAGACTTTGATCAGATGAAGAAACCAGATAAGGAGAGGAATGGAGTGACTACCAGTTTAAGATGAGGGAGTCCAAGACAGCAGTCAGGGATGCAAAAGTAGAAAAAACAGTTACATAAGAATTTAATGCAACAGCAGAACTTCGAGAGAATCTCCTCCATTAAGCCACACCATTAGAACTGTAAGCCATCAGCATCAGGACCACTCAAACTTTTTGCTAGCCAGGGACTGCTCAAAAAGACATGCAGCGTTGAGTACATGACACACACAGCCCTAACAATCCTAGGCTCCCCACCAGAGATTAACCTTGGAGGGCCTCTAACCATGAGGAACCAGCAGACTAAAGCAGCACCAGACAAACAAGGAGAGCATGGGACTGGAAACAGGATTCATGGAATAAGGCATTAGGCACAGCATCTGATGTAACCTTCAAAGACAAAAGGAGGGTGGAGGGAGGGCATGGCATGGCCTAATGGAGGAAAGTCTCTCAATCTACTGTTAGGTTAAGTTCTTCCTCGATCTCCTGTTAAGTTCAGTTCTTATTTAACTGATCTAGCTTCACTGAAGATATCTCCTCCATTAGGCCACACCTTTGGAATGAGTCCCAAGAAGTACAAAGCAACCCAGGAGCAAGGCACAGTTTGCTAAGTGATCAGGACGGAAGGCCTTGCAGTACAACAAACCCAAAGCCAGCACATCTATGAGAGATGACATCCAGACTGTGACAATTAGTGGAAGTGTGGTTAGCACTCCAAGTGGCAGCAGCAAATATGTCAGCAGCAGGGACATTTCTGAAACAAGCAACAAAAGTGGCCATACCCTGTGTGGAGTGACTAAAAACAGTACCAGGAAGTTCCTTATCATACTTCAAATAGCAGAACATAATACAATTAGCCAGCCATTTGGACAGATACTGTTTAGACACAGGGGCGAACAAAACAAAAAGTAGAAAGTTTTACTGTTGCTCTCAGTGCTCTAAGTACATCACACATATGAATCGATGTCTCGCCCTGGCTGGCATCCTCCAAGTAATAAAGAGGAAGGCATCTTGTTTGGTTCAGTGTAAAGGCCGATACCATCTTCGGTAAAAACTTAGGATTCGCCGTCCCGGTGATGCTGAGGTGCTGGATGCCACACCTCACGTCACACCGGCGACCCGTGTTTGGGAACGGGCATGGGCCGCCGGAGGTTGGCTGGGGAGGCGAAGGACTGAGTGTCAGGTGGACTGCTCTCCTTCCCCGGGGAGGGGGGAACTGCTGCATCGGCACCTGGGTGCCCTCTGGTGGAACTGGGGAGCAAGGTGGCGTGCCTGAGCTTAGGGGAGCGAGGTGCAGATGCTTCGAGGGCAACCTTGGGGAGCATCGTGTTCCACCTCGGCTGGCGTCACTACCTGCAGCACCCGCTCCAGAGGGAGCAACAACAGAAAAACCTTGCCTCAGTGCCTCTATGATGCCGCCTCGCCGCCCCTTCATTGCTCTCAGGCTGGCTCCCACTAACCCGAACCATGTCCGTGACGCCTTGGCCGGTGCCGCGGCCCCGCCCTGGGGGGCAAGCCAGGGGGCATCGGGAGAACAGCTGATATGAGAGCGGAGGGAGACGGGGGTCGTGACCAGGCTGATACTTAGCGCTGAGACAGCCAAAAAAAAAAAAAAAAAAACAACTTAGGATTCATAGACGAACAGACTCTTCCTGTGTGAGAAATCAAATAAGGAGGCTCACACATCAAAGCCTGAAGCTCAGAAATTTTTATGAGCCGCAGTCATAGCAATCAAAAATAATGTTTTCCATGAAAGAAATGTAAGCCACAAGTTGCGGCAGGCTTAAAAGGAGTGAACATAAATTTTTCAAGTATGAAACTGAAGTCCCAGGATCGGACTGGATTACGTACAGGATTTTCTTATATAGAATACCTTGCAGAAATGTTAAAGACACCTCTAGTTGTGCAAACATATGGCCATCAACAGGGCACGGAATGCTGATACAGCGGTCAAATGCACCTTAAAAACAGGTTACTCACCTGTAACAGTAGTTCTAGGAGTGGTATATGATGCTCATCCACACTTTCTGGCAGTTGCCTTTCCCTTTAATTCTGTCCGGAACGTCTTCAAGCTGGCTCCTCCCACCCACCTGGGAGGTAACACCCATGGCTTCGCCCCATGACACCAGATCTTGCCCACTAGAAGCAGAGGTTGGACACTGAAGCTGGGGAGGTCAGGTGGGTCAGTGTGGATGAACATCGTATGCCACTCCTAGAAAGTACAGTTACATAAGAACTTACCGTAACAGAAGATCTTTGAGGAGTGTCCCTTGCAGTAGGTAATATACTTGGGTCATCGCCAGAGGTCGCTGTGGCGTATGGCAGCTCATCTAGCAGTTTTTTTCACCAGGGACCGCCCACACATGACATCACCTTCCGGTTTTCTATATAAGTGTGGGCGGTCCCTGGTATCCTCAGTTCCCTCGCCAGATTCAGCTCGCAAAAGCGAGGACCAAGGGGAATCCGAGGTTCAAAGGTATCCAGCCCAAGTCGCTGGATCAGAATTTGTTCTCCTAGAGAAGGAGGGGGATGGAGGGCAGGAACGAATCTAATGCAAGATATACTCCTCAAAGATCTACTGTTGCGGTAAGTTCTTTCGTAACTGTATTATCTTCCACAGAGTGGTCTCTTGCAGTAGGTAATATACTTGGGATGAATTCCAAGCAACATACCCAAGATGGGTGGACCCTATGACAGAAGGCCTTGTAGGACTGCTCAGCCAAAGGCCGTCCTACAGCATGAAGTAATATCCAGGTTGTAATGCTTCGTGAATGTATTGATTGTGGACTAGGTTGCTGCACTGCAGATGTCTGAAATGGAGGCTCCTTTAAAGGAAGCCCCAGTATTGGCCACAGCTCTAGTGGAATGGACCTGGACAGGATCTGGTAGGGGTTTATTGTTATTTTGTACAACAAAGTGTAATACAATGTGCCAACCAGTTAAAAGGGTTCTTTTAGTAACTGGGAGTCCTTCTCTGCTCGAGGCAAAGGTGACAAACAGTTGAGAAGTCTTTCTGATCCATTTTGTTTGATTAGTGTAGTAAAGTACAGTTACGTAAGAACTTACCATAACAGTAGATCTTCGAGAGAAGTTCCTGCAGTAGGTAACACATGTAGGACTGACGTCACCTGGTGGCAGATCTTGGCAATTCTTTTCTCCAGCAGTACCGATGTGGGACCACCTACCCAACGTCGATTCCACCCCCCCCCCCATTATAAAGGCAGGAGGCGGTCCCCACGTGCTCCAGTTCTTGTACGCCAATGACAGGCCGAAAGGGAATAGCTGTGGATCGAACAAATTCCACAGAAAAAACAAAGGCAAACACAAGGCCCACAACTGAAAACATGAAAGCGGGATCAGAGTAGAGAGACTTACTCCTGGTGGAAAGAGGGAGGGAAAAATCATACCTACTGCAAGAGCTTCTCTCAAAGATCTACTGTTATGGTAAGTTCTTACGTAACTGTACTATCTTACTTCAAGAGAAAGCTCTTGCAGCAGGTAACACATGTAGGACTGATTCCCAAGCAGTATAAAATTAAAGACAACCCTTGGGAGGGGGAAGGAGAGGTAGATGCACATCGGGAGAGAGACCTCTCATGAGATACGGCCCAGGAAGAACCGCAAGGCCAAAACCTGCTTGATGCCTGGAAACAAAATCCAGGCTGTAGTGCCTGATGAATGTGTGAACAGAATGCCAAGTGGCAGCAGCACAAACGCCAGCCGCCGACACTCTCTTGAGTGCTGCAAAAGTAGTAGCAACTGCTCTGGTGAAATGCGCTCTGATTGCACCCGGAAGGGATTTCTCACCCTTCTCATAACAGAAGGAAATGCAGTTGACCAACCAACACGAAAGCCTTTGTTTGACGCCCCAAGGACCTGTCCGCAAAGGACACAAAAAGTTGATCCGATTGCCTGGCCTCCTCAGTTCTGGACAGGTAACAGAACAACGCTCTATGCAAATGTAAAGTGTGCAGAAGCACCTCACCCCTGTTGGAGTGTTCTGCGTAATAAACTGGAAGCTGAACCGATTGATTAAGAGTAAGCTCTGAGACCACCTTAGGAAGGAATTTTGGATTGGTGTGGAGATCCACCCTATCTTTATGAAAAATCAGATACGGTTCTCTACACATCAAATCATGAAGCTCAGAAATGCGTCCAGCAGAGGTGACTGCTACCAAAAGCAACGTCTTCCAGGAGAGGCAACGAAGTTCACAACTCATGGCCGGTTCAAATGGGGGATATGTAAGCTTTTCTAGAACAAACAGTAAATCCCAAGGAGGAACAGGATCCCGAACAGGGGGACGGAGATGCAAGATCCCCTTAAGGAAGGTTTTAACTACCTCCAATTGAGCCACAGTCCTATCATGGACGCAATGATGAGAGGCAGAAACAGCGGCTAGGTGTATTTTTATCGAGGAGTAACTGAGACCTGACTCCGAAAGGGATAACAGGTATTGTAAGATAGAGTTTACCGGACACACCAGAGGATCCAATCTCCTGGCTGTGGCCCACAGACAAAAGTGTTTCCATTTCATGGTGTAAATGGCCCTGGTAGTGGGATTCTGCACCTCAACCAAGATTTGAACTACTTCGTCTAATACTCCAAATCTGAGCTTTGCTAGGTCCCGAGGAGTCAAGCATGCAGGTAAAGTGAGCATAAATTGGGATGGACCAAAGCTCCCTGTTGCTGCAAGAGTAGCTGACCCGAAAGTGGAAGGGGCCACGGAGGCTCCACTGTCGGACGCCTGAGCAGTGGGAACCAAATCTGTCTGAGCCACAGAGGGGCTATCAGGATCACGACCACCCTCTCTGATTCGGCTTTGAGAAGTACCCACTGCAAGAGGTGGAAGGGAGGAAAAGCATAAAGGAACCTCCCTTTCCAGGATAGGGCAATGCATCTTGCCAAAAAGCTCCAGGCTCGGGACCGAGCAAGCAGAAATTGAGCAGTGTTGCATTGCACTGAGATGCAAAAAGGTCCAACTCTGGCATCCCCCATCTGGCGAACACAGTGTCTGCTCCCGATTGTAGCAGGGACCACTCATGAGTTAATGGTTTGGCTTGGCTGAGAGCATCTGCAACCACGTTCAGAGAACCTGGAACATGGACTGCTGATAGACTGAGCTGATGCTCCATCGTCCAGTCCCACACTCTCATGGCTTCCCGACATAGGAGGTAAGAGTGTGTGCCTCCCTGCTTGTTGACGTAGAACACCATGGAGGTTGTGTCCTTCTGAACCCGAAGGTGGCAGGGAGGTAGGAATGGACACAGTGCCTGTAGAGAGTACAGGACAGCTCTTAGCTCGAGCATATTGATGTGCAGGTTCTCCTCTAATGGGGACCACAGTCTTTGAGTCCTGTGGATCCCCAGATGAGCCCCCCATCCTGTCCCACATGCATCTGTAGTGAGAGTCTGGGTAGATGTGACTGGCTGGAAGGGGAGGCCTCTGCAGAGATTCTGAGGGGAACCCCACCAGTGCACTTCCCAACAAATTAGTTCTGTGATCCGGACGGGCAAATCCAAGTCGTCCCTGGTTTGGTCCCACTGGACGCAAAGCGTTCCACTGGATGGTGCGCATGCGCAGCCTGGCAAAGGGAACTGAAACTAAGGAGGCCGCCATATGTCCCAGAAGCCGAAGGATAGATCTGGCAGGGATGACAGATGCTGAACAAGTTTGGATTGCGAGTGCCCTGAAACGCTCTGCTCTGTCGGAAGGTAGGAAGACCTTCCCAAGGAGGTATCCAGTAGGGCTCCTATAAATTGTAGATGCTGGGAGGGAAGGAGCTGTGACTTTTCTGTGTTCACTGTGATCCCCAGGTGCCGACAGAGGGAGTGTGTGTCCAGGAAGGTCTCCCAGAGACGGGATCTGGACGGGGCCAGCAGAAGCCAATCATCTAGATAGGGGAACAGGAAATGTCCGTTTCTGCGCAGTGCTGCTGCAATGACAACAACTAAAAAATTGCCCATGACACAAATTATGAATCGTATGGGGGATATGGTGTTACAAAATAGTTTAGCAGGGATATGGAATAAGTTACCTCGCCAAATGACTGAAATTTCTGATCTGCATATTTTTAAATTGGAATTGTATAATTATTTAAATGTTTGTTGTAGTTGTTTTTAGGTAATTGTGATTTTGTATTGTGTTCTAATTTGTATTGTTTTGTCTTTACTGTAAATTCCACAGGTATTTGTTGTAAATGGGGAATTTTTCTCCAATCAGATTAACCTGTATAAAAATAAATTTTAAACAAACAAACACAACAAGGCATTTTGTAAAGACCCTGGAGGTAGAGGAAAGGCCAAAAGGATGGGCCTTGGATAGGTAGGACCGACCTTCAAACCTGAATATCAGGAATCTCTGATGATTTTTGCAGATGGGAATGTGCTGATATGCATCCTGCATGTCCATGGATGCCATCCAATCCCCGACCGAAGGGAAGGAGATTTGTAAGCGAGACCAGATGGAATCTCCGAGAGGAGACCCACCAGTTGAGGTCGCTGAGATTCAGGATGGGCCTTAGGCCCCCCGACTTCTTGGGAACCAGGAAGATGCTGGAGTAAAAACCAGAGTCTACCTCTGCCTCCGGGACGCGTTCTATAGCGTCCTTGGCCAGGAGAGACTGAATCTCCTGTCTAATAGGAGCTCTGTGGTCTCTCAAGTAGTGGGAGGGGGGGTGGTGGTCTGTCCGGGGGTAAAGACTCGAACTCTACGGAGTGCCCGAACTCCACAAGGACCTACTGGTCGGAGGTCACTTCTTTTCAGGCCTGGGCATAAAGAGAAAAACGAGCTCCCACCAGCTCTCCTGGCGACAGGTCTGGGAGAGGGGAGTCGCTTACTCAGGTTGAAGGAGGGGGAAGGAGGGCGGTGGCAGAAGGTCTAATCTATCTAGAGGAGGTCGAAGCAGCACCTCTGGACCCACGCCTCCCCGCTGCGTGTGAGACTGAACACGGGGCTGCTGAGGCTGATGTCCCTCTCTGCCACGAAAACGGGGCCGGTGAAAATGCTCCCGTTTCGGGCGGTACATAGACTGCATGGAACGGATGGCCTTTCCGGAGTCCTGCAGTTTAACTATGACCTTCTCTGTGTCTCTGCTGAAGAACAGAGAGGCTCTGAAAGGGGCATCCAGAAGGGTAGTTTGAACCTCTGGGTCGAACCCTTAGACCTGAAGCCAGGAATGGTGCCAAAGACAAATTCCGGTAGCAGCCGCCCTAGCTGAGGTGTCCACAGAGTCGTACGCTGCTCGGAGGACGCGAGTACTCACATCTGAGCCAGTCTGCAAAAGCTTAGCAAGCTCTGCCTTTTGATGGCAGTCGGGCATGCCTTGCAGGATGTCCAGTCCTTGGTCCCAAAGGGCGTTCTGGGACTGGACCATGTGCGTCAAAAAACTGAGGCTACGTATGCTGCAAGTGGCAGACGAGAACACCCAATGCCCTAAAGAATCCAGCTGCTTAGACTCTCTGTCTGGCGGCTGGGTACTTAAGTGTTTTGGCCTCTGCGAACGACTGTGTGCAGGCGATATAACCACAGAATTAGGCTGCGGGATGTTCTGCTAAAAAAGAGTGGTCCTTGGGGGCCTGGTACAGACAATTAGCTTTTTTGGGCACTGCAGAGGAGGAGGAGTGTGGATGCTTCTAAGTGGCAAGGGTGATGTCTTGGAAGGTGTCCACTAATGGGGGATAACCACCGGTTTGGGGTCCTTCTGGTGCAAATATTTTGCCAGACACAAGCAGCCGTGGTCCAGGGCCTCTGTATCCCATCCCATGTTCTCGTGTATGTGCCTCATGACGTCCATAAAGCTGGGGTCATCGGGTGGAGATTTTGGCTGGTCCTCTGTATCATCAGGAAGTGAACCAGGGTCAGAAGGTTCTGATTCTCCATAGTTCTCTGAAGAAGGAGAGAAGCAACATTGTCTCCTCTTCTTATGTCTGGGTCTTCTGGATGAAGGAGATCTTGTCCTCCTGCGCTTATCTTTCTGCTTCCTGGGGCTAGTAGGGGTTTTATCCCCCTCATTTCCAGATGGAACAGGGGTGACCTGAACATATGGCTCCGGGTTGACGGAAGGAGACTTAGGCGTAGGAGCAGGAGGAGAAACCAAATCCTGTTTAACAGTCTCCCACGAATAGGTGAAAAGTTCTTTAACCTGAGACATGCCCAGCTTTGGTGACTCAGGTTCTGGAGGCGATCCTTCTCCCGACCCAGCGTCAGTTTGATCTGGCATCGGTCTAATGGACAACGATGGAGAGACGTCGGGGCTACAGACGGGACTTTGGGGGGACCGACAACGGCCAAGGTACGATGGGCGGCTTATCTGGCGCCAGAGGAGGAACTGAAGGACGTTTCTCCGGCGTCGGGCCAGAAGCCTTGTCCGACGGACGTCCCTTATCAGGAGAAGGGTGGGGACAGTCAGAGCGCGAAGAGGCCTTGACTGGCCTATCAGTAGATTTGTGGGTCTTGTCTGAGGGGCGTCTGTCGGAAACAGAGGACTGACGCCAGCCGGACTTATGCTTAGAAGGCAGGGACAAAGCCCTGGAAGTAGAGTGCCCCGCAGACTGGACTCCTGGCAATCGACCAAGGCTGATCGGGAGAACGACTTACCTTTTGCCGCTGCGGAACCAGCGTCAGAAGGCCACATAGGCACCGAAGAGCTGGAGTCCGAGGGCCTTTTTGCCGCTGCAGAACCGGAGTCAGAGGGCCTTTTCACCGCTGTGGAACTGGAGTCTGGGGGCTTAATTTTGATAGGCTGAAGAGAAGACCCTTTTGGCAAGAGAAGCTGAGGCAGGAGGCTTAAGGGAGGTAAGCCGGGCCTCATGACCGGAGGAGCTGGAGCAACCAGCGGACTGGGAGCTGGAAGACCTGGGTCCGGAAGGCGAGCAATCCCAGTCCCGGTGGTAGCACTTCTCCTTTCTGTGTTTTTTTCTAGGGAGAGGGGGAAACAAGATTCCCTCCTGGAGGACGTCTCCTGCTGCATCTGGGCCAAACGTTGTTGGGCTAGGTAAGCCTGGAGACTTCTGTCTCCGAATCCTGGTCCGGCTGTTGAAGACTTCTGTCTCTGAATCCTGGTCCGGCTGTTGAAGGTCTGGCAATGGGGACACGTGCTGGTGTCACGGTCTGGGCCTAGGCAAAAAAGGCAGGACGAATGTCCATCCTTGGATGAGATCTGCTTCCCGCAAGAGCACTTATTACGGTGCCCGGTCAGTGGAGAGGACATATGTCGAGGAATCGCTGAAGCAAGACGGAGAAATAAGTTCTAAAGCTGAGGAACTGGTTAGGGAGCCGAGAGACGACTAACATGTCGTCACGGCGGGAAAGAACTGGAGCACATGGGGACCGCCTGCCTTTATACTGGCGACGCCGGGGTGGAGCAGACGCTGACTGGCTACCAGATCGATACTGCTGGAGAAAAGATTTGCCGAGATCTGCTTCCAGGTGGCGTCAGTCCTACATGTGTTACCTGCTGCAACAGCTTCCTCTTGAAGTAAGTTTGTAATATACGATGGACATCTAAGGTATGTAGTAGATGTTCGCCTTGGTTGGAGTATTCGGGATAGTATACTGGTAACTCCATGGTTTGGTTTAGTGTGTGCTCAGACACTACCTTAGGAAGAGAGGAAGGGTTGGTATGGAGTACCACTCTGTGAAAAATCAAGTAGGGTTCTCTGCACATGAGGGCATGAAGCTCGGATATACAGCAAGCTGAAGTAAAGCCACTAGAAATAAGGTTTTCCATGAAAGGAAATGGAGGTCACAATTAGTCGCTGGTTCAGATGGTTCAAGGCTTAATTTCTTTATTAGAAAATTGAGATCCCACTGAGGAGTGTGTCATCTAATAGGTGGTTTGATATGTTACATTCCTTTCAAAAACATTTTGGCTAGATGGTGTTGGTATAGTAATCTGCCATCTAGCGGTTCATGGAAGGCCGAAATAGCAGCTAAATGGACTTTAATGGAAGAATAGTTTAAAACTGACTCAGATAATGAGGCCAGGTAGTCTAGGACTTTTGTCAGTGGGCAGGAATAGGGATCCAGTGATCAAGAAGCAGACCATATGGAGAAGAGTTTCCATTTGGAATTATATGTTTCTTTGGTTGCTGGTTTACGTGAGGCAAAGAGAATGTTGGCAACAGAGGAGGACACTTGTAATCTGGCTATGAAAGCGTCCTCAAGAGTCAAGCGTGAAGGTGTAGAGCCTTCAGGTTGGAGTGCAGTAGGGTCCCTTGGCATTGCGTCAAGAGGTCCGGTTTGATTGGCAACGGAACGAGTTCCTGGACTGACAGTTGTTGAAGGAGAGGAAACCATATCTGCCAAGGCCACAGGGGAGCTATGAGGATCACTGTGGCAAGTTCTAGTTGTAGTTTCAGCAGGGTACGTTGCAGGAGAGGGACGGGGGGGGGCATAAAAGAAGAGTCCTGTCCAGGGTTGGGACAGGGCATTTATAGACCGTCCCTTTTTGCTTGGGATAATGGAAAAATAGTTGGGGAGACAGTAACTGGGGAGGCAAACAGATCAATTTGTGGAGGTCAAAGATTTTCTGGAGTACTTCTTCGTGAAGTGTCCATTCGTGTATGGAGGATAGGCGACTTAGCCAGTCGGCCAGTAAATTGAGACGTTCCGGTAAGTGGACAGCTGTGATTGTTAAGTGTTGCCAGATGGCTTCTTGCCACACTGCAAGGGTCTCCATGCATAGAGTGCAGGATTTCGTACCTCCTTGCTTGTTGAGGTAGAACACCACTGTTGTGTTGCCTGACTGGATCACCAACGGTCTTGGAGTCAAGTGGGGTTGGAATGCCTGGAGGGCTAAGCAAACCGCTTTCATTTCTAAGAGATTGATGTGAGACTGACAGTGAGAAGTGGTCCACTTGCCTTGTGTCCGGTACAGACCCAAGTGTGCGCCCCATCCATTCAGGGAAGTATCTGTGGTCAACGTTTGCGTGGGAGGAAGGGACTGAAAGGGCATTCCTTGACATAAGTTGGTTCTGATTCTCCACCAAGACAGGGCCTACTTCAGAAAGACAGCGACTCTGATTTTGTCTTTGAACTGTCCTGTTCTTTGAGACCATTGATTCTGCGGAGTCCACGGAATAGATCTCATATGAAGATGGGCGAATGCCACCGTAGGAATAGTAGCAGCCATGTGACCCAGAAGGCACAGCATTTGTCTAGCTGTGACTATTTTCTGAATCTGTATGTGTGATGCCAGAGAGATAAGTGTGTCCTGCCGAGCAGCTGGAAGGCAAGCTCTGGCTGAGGTTGTATCTAGGACCGCTCCAGTGTATTGGAGGGACTGAGTCAGAGTCAGAGTGGACTTTGGCCAACTGACCGTAAATCACTAGAGTGTGAAATATCTGTAGGGTAGCTTCTAGGGAGATAAGCAGAGCTGTTCTGGAGTCTGCTTTGATTAGCCAGTCGTCTAGATATGGGAAGATAAAATACCCTTTTCTTCTTAAGGCTACTGTGACCACCGCCAGGCACCCTTGGGGGTGAAGAGAGGCCGAATAGGAGTGCTCGAAACTGGTAGTTTTGACCCAGTAGGTGGAAGCACAGGAATTTGTGGTGAGCAGAGTGAATGGAAATGTGTAAGCAGGCATCTTTCATATCTAGGGCGCAAAGCCAATCTCCCTGTTTCAGTACTGGCATGATGGAAGCTAGAGCTATCATGCAAAAACGTTTGTACTGGATGAAAAGTTTCAGATTTCTGAGATCCAGTATCGGTCTCAGGTTTCTAGTTAGTTTGAGTACCAAAAAAGAAGTGGGAGTAAAATCCTGTTTGCTCTTCTGAGGGAGGCACTGGAAAAACAGCCTGTTTGACCAGAAGAACCCTCAATTCCTCCTGAAAGATGGGTTTTCCAAGGAGGATTGGGGGAGATGAGAGATGAATTCCAGAGTGTAACCACTCTGTATAATCTGGAATAAAACGAAGAGAACTACATGAGCACTCATCGACCAGAGATGTACCAGACACTCAAAAAATAGTGTCACAAATGTTTTATTTAGAAGGCATAAAAACCAGTGGCTAGGGTAGCACCAACTGAGCCACTGCGGTACAAAGCTTATGTTTCACCCAATGTACTGCTGGGTTTCCTCAGAGTCCCCATTTATCTGAAGTGATCATTTGCCAGGCCTCCGAATGGAGGGCAAAACAACCTCCCATAGCCTCAGAGGCCTGGTCGAGGAGGTGTGGAGAAAGCCCTAGTGAGTCACTGGGAGCTGGGTAGCCCAGCCCCTCCAGAAGGATGGGGGTGGGCATCCTTGCCGGCAGAGGTGTTGCCTCAGGTGGGTTGAGTATGTTCTCTGAAGCCACCTTTGGTATTTTTTGCTTTGTATTTTCCACCTCTTTTGGAATAAGAGGAGTATTGAGTACAGTAGGTTGTATGCAGACTATGGTACATGCCATGAACCATATGTAGAGTTCTGCCTGATGCCTGTAGGTCATCTAGTAAAGTGGTACCTGGCCCGAACAGTTTAGATCCATTAAAGGTGGCATTAGCTACTTTATGTTGTTTATCAGGTGCAAAGCCTAAAACGCGGAGCCAAGCATGGCAACGCAAGGAAATACCAGTAGCAGATAGTCAGGCTGAGGTATTTACAGCACCATATCCCGATCTGAGTAGGTGATGGAAAACAGAGTTGCTAGTTGTCACTGTAGCCAATAATTTTTCCCTTTCTTGTGAGGGAAGGGGTTTATTGATCAATTCAATGGCAGAGGACCCCAAGGTACGCTGGTATTTAATCATATAACCCATATATTGTAAGATTTTTATATTCATGGTACCTGAGGGAAAAAACCTTTTTACCCAGACAGTCAATTCTTCGACATTCCTGATCAGGAGGTAAGGAGCGCAAGTGTTTAGGTCTCTTAGTACGATCATGAGTGGCAGTAATAACCACTGAATCTGCCTCTGGAATGGTGGATAGAAAGGGATGGTCCAGAGGAGCTTGATGTAAACGATCCACCTTACGGGGGACAGCTGTAATCGCTGAAGGCTGATGCCAAACAGCCAGCATGGCATTCTGGTAGGTTGGGATTAGTGGGCGAACAACTAAGACAGGCTCCTCTGGCAATTCAAGATACTCTGCTATATCCTTACGTTGTTTATCATGTTCTGTGGTAGAGACTCCCATGACCTTTTGTACTTGAACCACCATTTTGTTACAGGTTGGGTCATCTGGGGGAGAGGCTGCAGAAGCTCTAGGCGGGTCCTTATTCAGAGAACAGATTTCCAAATAGGGAGTCAGGATCTGGGAAATCCAGCTCTTGAAACTCTTCTTTGTCAAGATCACCAGGGAGGTTAGCCAGTAATTCTTGTTCATCTGAGAAATAGTCCTCCATGTGAGGAGGAGGGGACCAGGGTGGTATGGGATCCCCATCATTATGGAAACCATTTAGGCAGAGGAGTAGGAGATCAGAGAGGGTCACCCTGCTCTCCTGGGTTGGAGGGCTAGGAGTGCCATATGGTGTGCAAGACCTAACGGACTACGATGGAAATGTCCAATTCTTGAGAAGAAGGTGGGGTAGAAAGGGAGGCATGTTGAGAAATAAGTGCGATAATAGAGGGTACAGGATGCGTAGCCTGAGCAGGTCTCACCCCTAGGTGGTAAAGACCATGGCCCCAATCTCTGTCCAATTGACCCCTGTAGGTGGCCACCTGGGAAGGTGGAGAGGCAGTAAGTAGGGCACAAGCCACAGGTTTACCCTGAGGAACATGGGGCCTCGTCGACGGACCCACAGGGGAAAAAGTAGTAGTGCCACTTAAGTTGTCAGGTGCCGCTGACGGAAGAGGAGCCCCCGTCGATGGAGCAGCCATGTATTTGACTGCATTAAAAGCACTGGAAAGCGCAGTCGACAAGACGGTATAAACCTCCGTAGATGGGGCAGCCGTAATACTGGACTGCATTTAAAGTGCTGGTAAGCGCTGTCAATGAGAGGATTTGAGTCTCTATCAACAAAGAAGTGGTGTGAAAGTGTGCCGACGACAGAGGGACACCTGAAATGGTGGCCTTCGATGAGCATCGAGGCAGGAAGTTTAAGTAGGAATTCTCCTTTTTCTGCCTGGAACGAGAACCAGTGGTGGGGGACCCCTTGGTACGAGCCCCCTGGTTCTCTAAGAGAGAGATTTTCTGCCCCATTAGTAAGTGTTGAATTTCAAGCAACCGTCGTTGAAGAGTTGTCTGATTGAATTCCTGACAAAACTTGCAGGAACTGGTGTCATGTGTGGGTTCCAGACACCTTACACAAGAGGTGTGATTGTCAAAGCAGTATACCTTCCTGCCGTAAGGACAGGAACGAAATAGTGCTTGTTTGCTTGAAGAGTCTTTAGACATTCGTTTTGTAATCCAAATTCTCGTCAATGACTGCTGCACAGATGCTGTAGCTGGTGCGCAGGAGTTGAAGACGGCAGGAAAATTAACTGAGGATACTAGGGACTACCCACATTTATATAGGAAACAGGAAGCTGATGTCATGTGTGGGCAGTTCCTGGTGAAAAAGACTGCAAGATGAGCTGCCTTGCACCACAGCAACCTCTGGCAACGACCCAAGTATATTACCTACTGCAAGAGTCCACTCCGTGGAAGATCTACTGTTAAAGGTCAGTAACCTGTTTTTCTAGGAATGTGGATATGATGTTCTATCCACACTTTCTGGCAGACTCCTAGCAGTTCTCCTGGAGGAGGGAGGCAAGGCGCACACTCCATACTTCGGAAACGGGGACTGGAGAACTGAGGTCCCAAAACCAGCATCCCAGTGCGAGTTGAGGTCAATGTGTAATGGGAAATGAAGGTGTGTGCTGACTTCCAGGTAGCAGCCCTGCAGATTTCCAGGATAGAGATGTCCCTAGAAGCAACCATAGATGCAGCAATATGGCAGGTGGAATGAGCCCTTAGCCCTCCGGGATGCTCCCTACCCGCTAACCTATAGCAGAGGTCAATGCAGGACGTGATCCACCTGCCAATCGTCTGCTTGGCTGCAGGTCAGCCAGGTGCGGCTTCAGCGTAGGTGACAAACAGTTGGCGAACCTCTCCCTGAACTCCAGCAGTGCGCTCTTTATAATAAGCAAGCGCTCACCTATATGGAACCTGTGTTTGGTCTCCGAGGTGCGACTGGTGAATAACACCGGCAGAGTCATCACCTGGTTCACGTGAAACTCTGACACAACCTTCGGAAGGAACTTTGGGTTGGTGCACAGGACAACCTTGTCCCTGTGGAAGACCAGTAAAGTAAGTAAAATTTATTTCTCAAGCGCCTTTCAAATACCAAGGCGCTGTACAATGAAGTAAACATTCAATATACAAATAATAATATTACAATTCTAAAAACCATCAGAAAAGGCCTGATACAACAAATATGTTTTAAGCTCTCTGATTTAAGGTAAGGAGACTCCACCGAGAGCGCCTGGAGCTCACTGATCCTTCTGGCTGATGTGATAGCCACCAGGAAGGAGGTCTTCCATGACAGGTGAGACATGTCACACCTGTGCAACGTTTCAAATGGCTTGCCCATGAGCTTTGCCAAAGTCATCAAGTCCCACGGTGGTGGTGGTTCAAGCACCGGAGAGGAAATGTGGTCAAGGCCCTTGAAGAAGCAACAGACTACCTTCTCCTGTGCCACCGACTGCTGACCGGTCCAAGCCCGGTAAGCAGAGATGGCTATCAGGTGCACCTTAAGGGTCATCGTCCGAAGCCCCCCATGGGAGAGATACCACAGGTAGTCTAAAATGCTAGCCATTGGACAGGTCGAAGGGTCCAACCCTTTGCCCCGACACCAAAAGGAAAATCTCTTCCATTTGAAGGGATAACATTTTCTGGTCAATTCCTTGCGAGAGGCCTCCACTACGGTGAGGACATCTTCGGAGAGACCCAAAGCCTGGAATTCTAGCCACTCAGGAACCAGGCTGTCAGGTTCAGGGATTGAAGGTTCGGGTGGAGTCCTTCCCCTGATTGATGGAAAGCAGGTCCGGGAGTGCTGGAAGACACCTCGGGAGCCTGTTGCTGAGGCTGAGGAGATCGGGGTACCAAAACTGGCGGAGCCATTCCAGAGCCACCAGGATCACCAGTGCCTTCTCCCCTCTGGCCTTGAGCAGCACCTTGTGGATCAAGGGAAGTGGAGGGAAAGCATAAAAGAGGCCTGGGGTCCACGGCCTCAAGAAGGCATCCCCCTGCAAAGAGCCCTGCTTTTGGGGGGGGGGGAGAGAGAGACACAAAACAGCCTCAGCTTTGTGTTCCCCCTGGAGGCGAACAGGTCCACCTAAGGGGTGCCCCACTGGGAGAACAGACTGTGAACTACCTCCAGGTGGAGGGACCACTCATTAGATGCCTCGCCTACCTGGCTGAGGGTACCTGCCAGCTGATTTGAGGCTCCTGCCACATGGATGACTAGGAGATCTGCCTCCAGGCTGTGCATGAGGGTCCAGATGTGGACAGCTTCCTGCACAGAGGCAAGGAGAACATCCCACCCTGCTTGTTGAGGTGGTACATGGTTGTAGTACTGTCCATCTGGACCTGGACCACTTGACCCTGGACAAATGGAGCAAATGCGGTCAGGGCTAGCCGAACCACTCGGAGCTCCAGCAGGTTGATGTGGCTGGTTTGGCTACGGGGTGGAGGACTGAAAGGGCTTGCGCTTCTGCTGCTTAGAGCTCTTGTTGTCCTTCTGGGCAGATGTAACAGAGTCCAGGGTGACACTGGACTTAATGCGCTGGAAGTGATCCTCCACACCGGGCCCAAATAGATCAGTGCCCAAAAAGAGGTCATCCGCCAGCTTGTGCTGGGTATCTGCTGCGACAGTTGAGATCCTCAGCCGAGCCCTACGGTGCATGATAACCGCAGCTGCCACTGAGCAGGCACAAGAATCACCAACATCCAGAGCAGTCTGGAGTTGCTTTTTCACCACTGCCCTACCCTGGTCTCGACCTGTTTGACCATGGTCTGAAGATCCAGAGGGAGGTAAGGAATCACCTCATCCATGGAGCCCAATAGAGCATGGGAGAAGTGTGCTATCAGGAAGGCAGAGCTCGCCAGGCAGAGACCGAGTGAGGAGGCAGCATAGATCTTTTTGGTTGAATGATCCAACTTCTTGGATTCTTTGTCCAGTGGTCTATCAATGTTCCTGGTACTACCCAAGCGCTGAAACATGGAGCCAACCACCAACCCCTCAGCCGAGGGATGCTCCATAAACCCTGAAAGGGTACAGGTAGGCACCGCATCCTTGTGGGCTATCCAGGCCGAGGGCGCAGGGCAAGTGGCAGGGTGCTGCCAAAGCTCCAGGGCAGGGCCAACAATGGCCTCGGCCACTGGGAAGGCCTCTATTGGAGAATCCCCTTTATCCAGGATTTCTGGTAGGGGATATCGAGCCCGCTTTTGAACGGGCTCCAGCTTCATCCCCATAGATTCGGAAATGAGCCGAAGAATGCCCATGAACAAAGTAGGACCTTCGTCCGTGGAAAGATCCCCAATTGACCCCGTGACTAGTGGACAGGAGTGCAAGGAATCCTCTGACTCCGCATAAAGCGGGAGGCCACCAGTGTCACACCCTCGTTCCGCCGTGGACGGTCGGGAGTAAGAGTGACAGATAGCCGATGGGGAAATCCTTTGGCAGGCTGAGACTCCTTGGTTGGAGTCCCGGCCGGCAGCTGTTTGGGTGGCGGCTCCACCACGACTAGTGGAGAAGCCTGCTCCGGCCTAGCTGACGGTGTCTGAACTAGCTCCACTGGGGGAGGAACAGTGTTGACCGGCCCCACTGGGGGAGTCGGCGTCAGCCTTTCGGGTGACAGCCATGTAATGGCCGGTGACCGGTGTCGGCTTGACCCGGATCGACCAACTGTTGCCCATCAAGTCTTCATGCCATCGATGCAGTCGGCTGAGCCTCTCCTCACCTGAGAAGGATGAAGATGAGTAGCTGGGCACCACTTACCACGGTGTCATGATCGAGCCCGCCGATGTCAGCAGGACCAGCTCGACTCCGAAGTCAAAGATGACAGAGATCTTGATCTTAGCTGTCGGTTCCGCAGTGGGATGAGACAGAGAGCCTGGCAACCCCTGGGGTGCGCAACACTGCCGCTGGCAGTCCACGGGGGCTGAAACTGTGGCATATGGAAGCTGCCAGGTGCTGTACGATGCCTCCTGGAAGGGAAATAGCCAGGAAGGGACCACCAAATGGTGTGCCCTGAACTCGCCCAAGAATGCTTGCGTCGAAAGCTCAGTATTGCATCGGGCCAAATAGGAAATATGCAAGTCCCTGACCAGCCTCGTCAGGAATTGCTGATACTGGGCCTGATCAGCATCAGAGGATATGTGGATAGAAGATTCCTCTTCCTCAGGGAGGAGGCAGTAGGCAAGGAACTTGTGGATTCAGACTCCGGCGGAGGGTGAACTGGTGAAAGAACCTGTTCATCCATGGCCCTAATATTATGATCCGCAGACGGGATCTGAACTTTGTTCCCAGGTCAAAGGTCCTGAAAGACCAACATGGCCTGGGAGAGGAGGAGCTGGATGCCAAGTCATGAGAGAACCTGTCACCGTACATGACGTGCTTCTGCCAGGGCTGGAAGATCAACAGGTGATCCTGGAATAACAGAGAATCCGCAGGTCTGCAAAGTCAACGTCCTATTGAGAAAAATAAAGCGGTTGGGACTGTGCCCTAGAGGGGAAGCTTCCCTATGAGGGGAGACCGTGGCCACATGGATCCAGAAGGGTGGTCCCCAGCCCCACCCAACGAGGGCTCCCTCGAAGAGGACTAGAGAGAAAACCTGGCTCAGCATTGCGGCTCCTCCCCAGACACAGAGGGTTACAGAGGGGTGCCGCTGCCCCTCACCCCGTCCCCTCAATCCTGCTGACTCAAAGATCTCTTCTTCGCACCCTGTGCCAAAGAACTCCCTAACTCCACAGACTCCTCGAGGAGAGTCGCAGAGGAGGGGGATTTGGTCTTGACATTGAGAGAGAGGATGGCACTGGGGACGACAGCTGACTCCTTTCTCAATGCCCGGACCACCGCACCTGTAGGAAAGGGACCGCCAGCCTGCACCTGCCCCATTTGGATCGCAGTCACTGAAGCCGCAGGTGGGAGCACCTGGGGAGGTGAAGACTGCTAGGCCATGGAGAACCCTCCAACCCCGAGGAGTCAGGCCGCCAGTCCGGATCAGCCTCTGAATCATCTGGCTCTGAAGAGACAATCCAGAAGAGGCTCCAGAATGAGCTCAGGGCTCTCTGCGCTGATGGTGGGCGCAAGCGTACCCCGTGACCAGCCTCACACCCTCGCAGCGCTGCCCTGATCACCAGAGCTGCAAACGGCTCCAGGATCTGAGGCGGTGTCGAGGAATGCCCTGCACCGGGCCCCACCACTGTGGGCTCCAACAATGGGGGGAACCTGCGCCTCCAAAGAGGTGACTGCCAGGGCAGTGCTCCCAGCCTGGCCCCTAGTGGAGCCAAACCAGATCTCCGGCACAATAGTAGAGACCTCTTCCATGGCAATGCTGGAAGAAGAGGAGCCCTCCTCTTCACCGAACCGTGTAGGCCTGGGAAGGGACCCAGAGGAAGGGCAGAGGGTCCTATGCTTGGACCAATGAAAGCGACGATGCCCCCCAAAAGTCAGCAGAGCCCTGCCAATCTTCAATGCATGGTGCTCCAGAACGAAGCAGTCCATAGAGAAAGCAAGCGTCGCAGGTGTCCATGTCATGCTGGGGTCCAAGGCAGGTGAGACAAACATCATGCCAGTCAGTAGCAGAGATTTGCTGGCTGCAGGGACACAGACGCATAGGAGGCCGGCCGGTTTTAGACCAACATTTCTTGTCCTGAGGACCAGGCATGATGTAACAGTAACTAAACTTCAAAAACCAAAAAGACTCGACATGGTCAATAAAAAGTAAAGATCTTACCAGTATCTTGACAAATGGCGCTGAGTGGACGGCAGAACCGAGGTGGAGTTGAACGCTGCCAGGTACTGAAGCTAGGCGTTGAAAAGGACAGCTCCGAGGAGCAACTCCGAGGCTTTGTAGGTCGACACTGGCAAACTAGGCAAGCAATGGCACAGATGAGAAGGCAAGCTGCTGTCTCTACTGCGGGAGAAGCAGAACTGAGGTGGAGGAGTCATACGCCATTACAGGCCAACCTGCGAGCGCCACGCAGTGCATCGACCTTGTGGGTGGCGCCGACTCCTCCCTCCTACAGAAAAAAAAAAAACTCCAGCACGGTGCTCATGTCCGGCCAATCAGTGATGAATGGAGAAGACTTACAGAGGGAGGATCTAATAATGGTTTCAAACATGACTGGGACCAAGTAAAAAACTTAACAGGTACTCCGGGGATAGTAGAAGGGCAGGGTGAAGAGAGATTAGGCAAGGGCAAAACCCCAAAATAGACAATAGGTCCCAGGGTAGGACAGGGTATAACAGGGCAGACTGGATGGATCATTTTTTTTTTCTGCCAACATTTTTTGTTTCTACAGTTGCTCTTTTAGTCTTACCTTTGTGGACAACACTTTAAATATACTCTGCTCTGGAACAATAGGATGAAGAAGATGAAGGTTTAATCTGTAGTCTTCCCCTGATGGAATCTTAACAAGAGCATTCATCTAATGAACAAAACAAAAAAACTACAGTAAGCATTGAGTAGGGCTTAACGATCAGTGTAAAATGCAACTGATATTAAACACTGAATAAAAACCCCAAATTTATTTATTTTATTTAGTTTTTGATAACCGAGTAAGTGCACTAAACATAAAAGTGACTGTTTTCAGGCACAACCCGGGAGGTTACAACATCAACAGGAAAAAACAGTGATGATACAATACAATACAGGAGTACAATATATTAGGGATACAATTTGAGCAATTTGAGGTGACGGGAGAAACATTCCGATGTACTTCATATCAGAAGTGAAAACAAGTGCATGTTATACTATAGCATTTAAGGATATAGTAAAAATGGACAACGGTTTGAGCAATTGGTGTAACCAGGAGACAATACAGACATTTCACATATCAAAGCACAACAAAGGTAAGTGCACATATAACAGCGGATTATCAATCTAGGCATCAACTCTATTCTACAAAACTGGCTATAACATAAAGAATATGACACCAAAGAGGGAGCATGTAGGTAGGAAGGACTGAGGTAGTAAGACCTCGCAGGAGAAAAGTGTGTGTGTGTGTGTGGGGGGTGTAAGAGGTGGGGTAGGAAAGGCATGGTAAGACAAGTAGAAATTATGAGGTAAAAGTACTGGAGGAGGACACCGAGACAGTAATAATATAGGGAGTCAGGAATCTAGGGTGGTTTAAAACAACTGCACTGTGTACTCTCAATAAGCAGAGAGCGATGCCTCATTTTAAATGAGGCATGGCTAGATGACTGGCTTATTTCAAGGGGCAGTGAGTTCCAGTAACTGGGGCCACACAGGAAAAACCTGTTTTCCCTTTGGAAGTGTTACATCTGGGAATGTGGAGCAAGAAAAGATCAGCAGAACGGAGACCATAGGAGGTGGTATGTGGGGTGAGACAGCTAGGTATACTGGACCTCAGGATTCCATCCAGAAGGGCCCCCAAGAGCAAGAAGCTGGTGGACCATAGGAGAGGGTCAATTAAGGTCTGCATGGAGCAGGCAGTGACATTTTAACTTGAAGGATGCAGAGGTATAATGACAAATTATTATAGGTTATGTCCCATTTGTGTAGGGAGATTTTAGATGCATTGCCGTAGACTGAAGTTCCATATGCAAGGGATGGGAGAAGAATTCCTCTGGCAATGGCCAACCTCGCGGAAGGGGTGAAAACGTGGCTAGTTCTGTAGGCTAACCCTAGCTTAGTACTGACCGTCTTACACACAGTAGTAATATGGATCTCACAGTTAAGGGATCCATCGAGTAGAACCCCCAGGTATTTAAATGAGTTTACCACTTCCAAAGGGGTACCATTCACTCTTACTAATTTTGAAGAGATCACAACTATTTTTTTAGTTTGGCAGGCGAGCCAAAAAGCATAGCCTGAGTCTTAATAATAATAATAACTTTTTTATTAAGCGCTTATCAAGTATCAAGGCACTTTACAGTATTTAAAACATAGTTCTTAAAACAACAGTGTCAAAAACATAACAGGTCATAAAAAAGCCTTACTCCATAAAAATGTTTTTAGTGCCTGCTTAAAGCTCTCCACGGTCATGCACTCCCGGAGCTGATGGGGCAGAGAATTCCAGAGGGTTGGGGCCGCAAACATAAAAGCACGGGCCACAGAAGATTTCAAAGTAACCCTCGGAATCTCCAGCAGCCCCTCGTCAGCCAAGCCACGCTGTCGCACAGGGTGTAAGGAATCAGAAACTCTTTCAAGTAGTCAGGACCAAGTCCGCGTAAGGCTTTGTAGGTTAGTACACCTACCTTAAAGGTGATCCACCCCTGAATCGGCAACCAGTGCAGATCGCGCAGCACTGGGGTAATATGCGATCTCCTAGATGCCCTTGTTAATAATTGCGCAGCTGCATACTGCACTAGCTGCAAGTGGCGGATATCAACCCCAGGAAGCCCTAATAAAGGGAGTTGCAGTAATCAAGGCACGAGGTCAAAAAGGCGTGGACCAACACAGGCAGATCACTGGACAGAACGAGGTATTTGATCCTGGCAATGTTCCTGAGATGATAAAAAGCTAACTTCACGACCGCTGACACCTGATAACAAAGGGTCAGCCCATCATCAAGCACCACTCCCAGGTCGCGCATCCATTCTGAGGTAAGGATCTGAGCGCCCCCCCCAGGAATAAAGTGCAAGGCAAATCAATCCTTGACCCTTCTATCCTACGCCCCGGGTCCACAACCATTTATTTATTTAGTTTTTGTTGACCGGGTAAGTGCACTAGACAAATTCTGCCTATTTTCAGGCACGACCCGGGGGAAGGGGATAAAGATGAATGCCAAATGACTTTGAACCAGATTAAACTGTTGGTGGTATTTTAGTGAACCATATCCTCGGTCTTACCCACGTTCAACTTTAACCCGCTCAAATTCATCCAGCCTTGGATTTCAGCGAGGCAGCTATTAAATACTGAGAGAGCACTAACCTGGTCAGGGGGCAAAAGACAGGTAGAGCTGGGTATCATCAGTATAGCAATGAAACCTAAGCCCATACCATCTTACAATGTCTCCAAGGGGTAGCATATACACTGCAAACAACATGGGGGACAACATCAAGCCCTGAGGGACCCCACAAGACAGAGGGAAAGAATAGGAAGAAAAAGTCCCTGAAACAACTCTGTGTTCTGCCAGATAGGAAAGATGTAAACCATCTGAGGACTGTACTAGTCAAGCCACAGATGGACCTTAGGCACTCGAGCAGCACCCCATGGTCTACAGTGTTGAAAACTGAAGCGAGATCAAGGAGTACCAGAATGGAGTGGTTTCTCCAATCTTTTGCCATCAGATCACTGAGCACCCGAACCAGAGCAGTCTCAGTACTATGCCTTTTACGAAAACCAGACTGGAGAGGTTCGTATATATATATATATATTATGGATGGTCAAATGGTTCTCCAGTTGAGCGGCCACTACTTTCTCAGTTACCTTTCCTACAAAAGGAAGGTTCAAGATAGGTCTTTAGTTAGCTAGAGTATCCAGGTCCAGCGAAGCTTTCTTCAGAAGGGGTGTCACCACCGCCTCCTTCAAGGAGCTTGGAAACTCACCCGATTCCAAAGAGCACCGGATAATCTGAGCCAAGACTGGGCCAATGATATCACCACAATCCAAACTCAGGGAAGTTGGGCCTTGATCAAAACTACAGCACGTAGGGCTAATGTTGAGAACCAGCCTATGGCTAGTGATCCAGGATTGTACATTTAGGAAGTCCCCCGACAGATTGTGTTTGACAGTAAGCATGTTATCAGAGCTGGTATAGAGAATGAGGTTGTCGGTGTATGGCAGCGATGAGCAGGAGAAGGCATTTCTCGTTATATTATTAATGAAGATCGAGAAGAAGAGGGGTCCTAGGATGGATCCTTGTGGTACCCCAACATCAATGACTTTTGTCAGAGGTTGCAGAGTTGAACTTTACAACTTGCGCCTTGTTGGACTGGTAGCCATTAAACCAGTTCACGGATTGTGCAGAGAAACTCAGGGAGAGGAGGTTAGCTAGCAGGAGGAGGTGATCAACGAGATCAAACACCTTTGTGATATCTGTAAAAACTGCTCCTGTTAGAAGACCCTGATCCATAGCATATCATTGGTTAGCTGTAGCAGGGCAGTTTGGGTGCTGTGACCCTTTCTAAAGCCATGTTGATTTGTGGACAGGAGGTTATACTTGGTGAGATGCTCTGTTACCTGTCTTGCAAAGAGCTTCTCCAGGATTTTGTTTAAGACAGATAATATTGCTATTGGTCTACAGTTCGGTAAAACCTTTGTCACTTTTTTTAAAAGACCAGCGTTACTCTGGCCATTTTCCAGATATTTGGCACTACTCCTTTACTAAGGGACATAGTGAAGATTTTAGATAATGGCCCTGCAATTAAGTGGGCAGCCAGCTTGAGGAGCTTAGGTTCCAGGCAGTCAGATCCAATCGCAGTGCTGTCCGATATGGAATTGAGCAACTTGAGTATATCTGTTTTGGAGACAGCTTTAAAGCAGAATGGCAGTCCAGATGGCATGCCTTTTGGGGAGGAGATATCAGGAGTAGAGGGTGCGGTGGGGAAGGCAGTAGTATATTTGGAGAGGTCTGAGAAGTGATTGTTGAAAGCGTTTGCTATTGTGTGTGGATCTGAGCAGTGGATTCCGTTCAGTATCTTGTCATCTGTAGTGTGGGATTGCTTGGATCCGAGGAAGGTTTTTGTGTGTGACCAAAATTTCCTGGGGTCACCAGCCACATTCACTAATAATCCCTTGCAGTACTGGCTTTTTGCAAGCCTGATTTGCTTCTTGCACTTCGTGTGCTGTTCCCTATAGAAATGAAAGCCCGCATGGAGGCCCGAAGTTTTGAATTTTCTCCAGCTTTTGTCCCTAGCCTTGAGTGATGCAAGTAAGTCCTTGTGTAACCATTTGGATTGCTTACTGCTTACCCGGCATGGTGCAAATAGGGGTATGCTTATCCTGAAGTGATAAAACCTCACTTAGAAAAAAGGCTGAAGGTGACATCAGTGTTATGGGCCCAGTAGATAGGGGACCAGTCAATGGAAAAAGTTACCAATGTTTTGGCTGTGGCTTGCTTCCAGCAGGATACCAATCCATACATATTTCCTAATGAAGGCTTAACTTCTAAAATATTGACCTTTAACTTTTTAAAACCTCCCAAAGATGCCACCAGATACACTCTGCTATTATACTGGTTTCTTTTCTTGGGACTTCTTTTCCAAAGGCTTAGCAAAAGTTCACTGCATTTTGCCTTTGCAGAACACAGTATTCACCACTAGAACCTCCACGGAGTGGGGTTCACCAAGCATGGAGAGCCCTGCCATGGTGACCATGTGCTTGCAGTCCATACTACAAGGTGGGGCAGGGCAAGAAGCCTGGCGCTGCCAGATGCTTAGAGTGGGACCCAGCATGGCAGGAGCAAAGGGGATGGCCACCCCAGGTGTGGATTCTAGTTACAGGTTCTCAAGAGTATAAGTTTCTCCCTTCTGGACCTCCTCCAATGGAAATGTTCAACAACAGTGACATGCTGTTCAGTAATAAGGCAAAAGAGAAATGGTTGGTCTGGGGCAGGTCTATCCACTGAGAGACTGTTTCGCAGTCAGGGTGTTGAGTGAAACAAACTCATTTAAGTCAGAGACCAGGTATAACAGAGCCAGATACTAACGAGGTGAAATCACCACCCATTTAGCTGAGATGCCCACCACCAACAGGTTATGGGGCAGCCCCGACAAAGGTCTGAAGTATGTGGTTGGTGCCCACATAGGGGATGTGGAGGTTAGGGCTGGACTGAAACAGGTCACTGAGATGCCACCAGCAACACTGAAGTTGGCACGATTGCTGCCAGAACTGGAGTTGAAGCTGACAGCCATGGTGTGACCTGGCCAACCAGACAACATGGCTGACTTCAGCCCTGGGCATATACTTCATAAGCCCACTGCAGACATGCAGCCTTTTCTCACCTGCAACAAGCTTAACGTCAATGTCAGGAGCCTGAGAAGAATGAGGACAGAACAGTTATGTAAGAACTTATCTTAGCAGTAGATTTTTGAGAAAATGTCCTCCATTAGGCCACACCTTTGGAACTACAAGCCACCAGCGTTAGAACTACACAGAAACTTTTGCTAGCCTGAGGCCACCCACAATGATGTGCCACATCTATGTGCATAGAAATGTGGGTGGCCCCATCACTCCTCAGTTCCCCCACCAGAGATTAGCCTCAGAGGATCTCCACCTGTGGGGAACCAAGAGATGAGACCAGCACCAGATATACAAAGAGAGGCATGGGTCTGGATACAGGATGCATGGAGTAAGATTTTAGGCATACCGTCTGACAGAGGGAGGAATGGCATGGCCTAATGCAGGAAATTCTCTAGAAGAAATCTACTGTTATGGTAAGTTCTTACTTAACTCTTCTTTTTCGAGGATATCGCCTCCATTAGACCACACTTTTGGAACAATTCCAAAGCAGTGCAAAATGAACAGGGAAGATGGCACAGTGATATATGATCAGGTCAGAAGGTCTTGCAGTACAGCAAGTCCAAAGCCAGTACATCTAGACTAGATGATGTCTAGTCTGTAAATGTTTAGTGAAAGTGTGAACATTACTCCATGTGGTTCTGCACATATGTCAGCAGCAGGGACATTTTTGAAACAGGCAACAGAAGTGGCCATACCCCCTGTGGAGTGGCCATTAACACCAAGAAGCTCCTTGTCATACACTTCCTAAAACAGACCATGATACAACGTGCCAGTTATCTGGACAGGCACTGTTTAGACAAAAAAAAAACAAAAAAAAACGCCCTCTTAAAAACTGAACAAAGAAAAGCTCTACAGTCCCTGATGCAAGTAATGCAGTATCATAGTATTCTATGCACATCTAAAGTACGGAGCTGTGTCTCATCCTGGTTCGCATGCTCAGAATAGTATACAGGAAGGTGTATCATTTGATTCAGTGTAAATTCAGATACCACCTTTGGTAGAAACTCAGGATTCGTAAGAAGAAAGACACACTGTGCAAAATCATATGAGGAGGCTCACACATTACAGCCTGAAGCTCGGAAATCCTTCAAGCAGAAGTCACGGCAACTAAAAACAAAACTTTCCATGACAGGAAACTTAGGCCACAACTCGTGACCAACTCAAAATGAGCCAACGTCAATTTTTCAAGCACAAAATACAAGCCCCAAGACAGGACTGGATTATAGGAGGTTTCATATGAAGAATACCTCTAAGAAATGTATTCGACACCTCCAACTGGGCAACCATACAACCAATAGGGACATGGAAAGCTGATATAGTGGCCAAATGCACCTTAAGTGAGGAATACTGCAGGCCACAGACAGACACAGAAAGAAGTATTCCAACACAGCATTTAATGCAAAAGGGTCCAAATTCCTGGAAGCAGCCCACAAAGGGAAATGCTTCCATTTCAGGGAATTAGCATGACTGGTAGAAGGCTTCTTAGCTGCAATCAGGACATCTGCAACCTCAGGGAATACTCCAAAATGTGCAATGGCTATGTTGTCAGGAACCATGCATGCAGATGTAGGGACTTCAGGTATGGATTGACAAGGGACATGTCCTGTGACAACAGACCATGACACAGAGGTAGAGGGACAAGAGGCTACACTGCCAGCTGCTGAAGAAACCTTTACCTGGTGAGGTCATAATGGAGCGATGAGGATGAGAGTAGCATTCTCCACCCCCAGCTTGAGCAGAACTCTCTATTAGAGGAATGGAGGTAATGCATATAGAAATTTCTCTTTCCAAGAGTGGGACAACACGTCTCACCAAAAAACTCCAGACCTTGGAGCAAGCGAGCAGAAAATACGGAAGTTTTGCATTGTGTGGAGATGCAAAAAGGTTCAACTTTGGATCACCCCATCTTGCGAAGAGATAGTTTACCACAGAGGTTACCAGTTAACATTCGCGAGTCTTTGACTGGGACCTGATCTGCCTGTCTGCTGAGACATTTTGGAGACCTGACAGATACACGGTTGATAGTTAAAGGCCGTGAAATAGAGCCCAGTACCATACTCTCACTGCTTCCTCACATAAGACGTAGGAGTGAGTGCCCCATTGTTTGCTGATGTAATGCATCACACTGACATTGTCTGGATTAGCAGAGGACTGGGGCAGAGAAGATTCTGAAATGCCTAGAGGCTGTACAGGACAGCCCTAATTTCCATGACATTTATATGCAGCTCAGCCTCAACTTGGTCCATGATCCCCTGTGTCTGGTAAGGGCCAAGTTGAGCACCCCAGCCAAAGTCCGAGGCATCCATGTGTGAGGATCTGTACAGGAGTTGGTACAAGGAATGGAATGCCCTTCAACAGGTTTTCATGATCCATCACTATAACAATGCTCTGCGAAAAAGAGACGTGACACTAACCATTTGGTCCAGCTTGCCCATCAATTGATCCCATGGGACCCTGAGTGTCCACTGACAGATTCTCATATGAAGGTGTGCCAGCGTCTCTCTCACTATGGCTGCAGCTATGAGACCCGGAAGACTTAACATTGTTCTTGCAGAGAACAGTGGTTCCTCTATACCAATTGTGCCTGTGCAATCAGACTGTCTGCTCTGTCCTGTGGCAGGAGAGCACATCCCTTCTCTGTGTACAAGACTGCCCCATGTACTGCAGTCTTTGACAAGGAGTCAACACAGACTTTGACACATTCACTGTGACCCACAAGTTGAACAACTGACATGTCCGAGATGGAGTATGTTGCAGGGCCTCCCTGGAGCTGGCCTTCAGAAGCCAGCTGTCCAGACAGGGAAACGCATACAGGCCTTTCCTGCGAAGGGCTGCTTTCACTACTGCCAAGAATTTGGTAAAGATCAGCGGTGCAGAAGGCAAGCCAAAGGGCAATACTCTGAAATTATGTTTTCCCTCCAGCATAAAGCGAAAGTACTGTCTGTGGGATTTCCCAATCCTAACATGAAGGTATGCGTCCTTCATGTTCAGAAAACAATGCCAGTCCCCTGACTGCAGAAGGGGAATCAGAGCTTGGAGGAACACCATTGAAAACTTTTTGTATTCAATGAAGAGGTTGGGATACAGAGATCCAACACAGGATGCAGATCCCCTGTCCATTCTGGGGCTAGGAAGTATCCGGAATAGAACCCTTTTTCTCTCCCAAGGAGGAACTGGTTCTATAGCTCATATTTTGAATAACAAGTGAATGCCTTCCTTCAGAAGGGACAAATGGCTCGGAGGATAAAAGGAAGGAGGCAGAGGATGACCTGGAAGGATCTATAGCAACTCCAGAACATGCCCCCTTGCAATGATCTCCAGAACCTACTCGTCAGTAGTTATCTCCCGGCACTGTTTCATATGTAAGGAGATCCTGCCCTCCCTCCCCACACTCAACCCTTGAGGTAACAGTTGAGATGGTGGAGAGACTGAAAAGAGTCATGTGGAACTGGTGGCTGCAGGGCCACTGGGACAGACTCCTTAGGGTTCATTTGTATGGATTGAGAGAGGAGGGGACCCCAGAGGGGTCACCTGCTTTACCAAGGCCTTGCTGACGGAAGTCATGGCTACCTCGGGCAGCTGGAGGATGAAAGAAGTCTCTCCCATGACCTCTATCAAGCAGAGGTGGAATACAGGGACTTTAGAGACCTTAGAGTCATTTTTAAAGTCCAAAGGCCATGTAGGGCCTCTTCAACATCACAGCCAAACAGTTTTGTCTCTTTAAAAAGGGCATTCGAAACTGCTGGTTGCACATCACTGGCGAAGCCCGAATCTCTCCTTATGCAAAGGCAAGAAGCAGCAGCTCTAGCAGGGGCATCAGAGACATCATAAGCTAAGCACAGCAAATATCTGACAACCTCAGGGCCAGTAGAAAATGTTTTAAGTAGATCACTCTTGGCGACCCATCAGCAATGTCTGAGTAGCAGTATGAGCAGCTTTCAACAGGCTGTTCTGATATTTTATCATATGGGCCTGGTGGTTTGCAGTCTTAAGGCTCAATGATGCAGAGGCATAAGCAAGTTTGCCCTTCACATCCAGCCTCCTTGATTTTTGGGGGAGGCAAACTACACATGTGTCTATGGGCCCTGGACCTATTATGAACACTCATGATGACAACAGAGTTAGTTTCTGTCTAGTTAGCATAATAAGGCTTAGCAGATGTGCAGGAGGATACTATTTGTCAGCTTGTTTAGGGACAGCTGGCATTAAGTTTGGTCTATGCCATGCAAAGGTAGCATCCCCTAATGCAGGATATAAAGGTGGAATTATAATGAAGGGAGAGCATGGTATCTCCAAAAAATTCCTTAAGATTCCTTTTAGTAGAATCTTCCACTTACGCAGCAAAGCCCATGACATACTGCACTTGCTGCATCATGGCTGGGAAAGATGGATCCTCAGGAGGAAACCTCAGAGTACAAAACAGAGTCCTCACTATAGGATGAGAGGGTAGAACTAGTGTGATGTGCCAGAAATTGTTTTCCCTCATATTCCTCCTCTAAATCCATGAGGTCAGGATTATATTCCACTTTGTCGTCGTCAACACGATAGACGATGGGAGCAGCTGAGAGGGAGGAATTTGCTATGTGTTAATAGAACCCATTGAGGAGGATGAGTACCAGGAGGCCCCATTGGCAGAATAACTGCCTGCACTGGTAACCTAGGCAGAATGTGTCATACGATTTCTTAAAACAATGTCAGCGTGGCCTGAGAGTCGATGGTGCCTTATAAAAGGGTCAGGACTTCTTGTGTTGGTGAGCCTTGGCTTGACAACAATGGCGTCTTATCTACAGAAGGTACAGCAGCACTTAAGTCAAACCCTGACCTTGGCACCTCATCGGTGGTTGGGGTGGGGGGCTGTAGTCGATGCAACTGGAGTGGGTGTTGAGGACACACCTTTTCTCAACAGTGATCTGGACCTTGCCAGTGAAGCAGACTTCTCCTTACTTCTGTGTCTGTGTTTATGACTGGATGACAAGGAAGCCCGTGACGACACTCCTTGTCTCAATCTTTAGACTTCGGGGGACGCTTTTTGGCTGACAGTGAGACACAGATTATGAGCCTTGTTCCTTCTCCACAGCTTTTAATGTGTTGAGGAGAAAGAAATTTTCAAGCACTTTCTTACAGTATCACCTTGTAGCCTAACTGAAGCTCTGGCAAATCTCACAAGGCCTTACACTGTGAGACTGGCCCAGACAGCACACACAAACTGTGTCTATGTCTTCTCTGTAGATTTTATCTCTGCACTTGCAATACCAAAATAACGGATCTTTCAACTTCGGAGGCATGCAAAGACAACAAAATAAACACTAAAACTAAAATAACAAGTGACTAGGTTGACATTTCCTTCAGCAGGTCCAACAAGGACAATCGAAGGTGGAAAAAGAACTGAGAAGCAAGGGGGCCACCCACCTTTATATGCATGTAGACGTGACGTGTCACTGTGGGCCGCACCTGGCTAGCAAAAGTTTCCATGTGGTCCTAACACTGACGGCTTATATTTCCAAAGGTGTGGCCTAATGGAGGAGATATCCTCAAAGAATATCTGGACGACATTTGCCATTGATCTCAGTAATGATGCTGACAGCAAGATAAGGAACAGGACGACCTCGAATTTTCTCATCCTCCATGTCTGCCAACTGCATGTCAGAACCCACTGCAGTAGATGGCTCTCACGCAATCTCTGATCTCCCTTTGAACACCCATTTCAGACAATGCAGGTTACTAGCAGATGCATGGCCTGGCACCTCTTGCAGCTGTCCACACAAGGGGAGACAGAATATTTAAATTACTGTACAGTTTGCAGACATGTGATCTTACTTGGACTAACCATGCAAAATGGCAAATACTGTCTGTAGCAATTTACATACAAACATATGAAGAAGCCAGCAGAAGAAGGCCATTTGGTCTATCAAGTCTGCTCGTATTGCAGGGTTCACAACTTGAGCTAATGTCCCTACCCTCACCTCCCCTTCCCACTCCACTCCACTCCTCCCATCCTCCCTACTCATGGTACTTACCTTCCCCCATGCCTATCCCATCCTCTCTTAAAGCTGCCCACTGTCTTCAACGAGATGGCCTCTTCTGGCAGCGTATTCCCATTCTGTGAAGAAGTACTTCCTGACCTCGCTCCTAAACCCCTCACCATCCAGCTTAAGACTGTGCCCCCTTGTGTTATGGTTGCCACTCAGCTTAAAAGAGATTCTCCTTATCAACCTTATTTATTCCTTTCAAGTCCCGATCATGTCCCCTCCCTCTCTCTCTCTCCTGTCTTCCAGGATGTACATGTTCGGTGCCCTCAACCTCTTCTCGTATGCCTTACCTTGCTGACCCGCTATCATCTTTGTAGCCCTCCTCTGGACCTTCCCCAGTGGGTTCATGTCCTTTTTGAGGTGTGGGCACCAGTACTGAACTCCATACTCTAGATGTGGCCTTACCAGTGACCTGTACAAGGACAGTATAACCTCCTCTCTCCTACTACTGATGCATCCCAGCATCTTGTTTGCCTTTGCTGCTGCTTTCTTGCACTGGGTGGAGTGTTTCAGGTCACTAGTGATCATTACTCCCACGTCCTTCTCCTCCTGCTCATCTGATGCAGACACTCGGACCCCACCCAGGTAGTACTCTGTCCTGGGATTCTTGGCTCCAATATGCATAACTGCATTTTTTGGCATTGAAGTCAAGCTGCCAGATCCTGGATCACCTCCCCAGCTTTTCCAGATCTTCCTGTAGGTCCTGTATCCCTTCAGCTGAGTCCACTCTGCCGCAGAGCTTGGTGTCATCCGTGAAAAGGCACATGTTGCCCCAATGCCATCCTCAATGTCACTGATGACACTGAACAACACCGGCCCCAGCACTGAGCCCTGCGGGACACCACTGGTTACCTCTCTGGTGCCAGATAACTCTCCCCCACAACCACCCTCTGGGTTCTGTCCCTCAGCCTGTTTTCCCCCCATCTGGCCATCTTTTCCGCAACCCCAAGATCCACCAACTTCCAGAGCAACCTTTTGTGGGGCACAGAGTCAAAGGCCTTGCTGAAATCAAGATAGAAGATGTCTACCGCTTGGCCCCGGTCTACAGTCTTAGTGACACCGTCAAATATGTTAATCAGATTCGTTTGACACAATCTACCACCCATGAACCCTTGCTGCCTCGCATCCTGGAGACCATGCTCTTCTAGATATTCCACCAACCTTTCCTTTAGTATGGTCTCCATGAGTGTGGCCACAATGGAGGACAGACTGACTGGTCTGTAATTTCCTGGGTCATCCTTGGGACTGCTTCTGTGGAGGGGCGCTACATATGCTGTTCTCCAGTCCTGCGGTACCACGCCTGACTCTAGTGAACTATTAAATAGGTCTGCCAGTGGCCCTGCCAGCTCCTTTAGTACCCTTGGATGTACTCTGTCCGGGCCTGGTGATTTGTCCACCTTCAATGCCAGCAGCCCCTCCCTCACTCTATCCTACTGCCCCCCGCTCTTTTCCCTCCTGAAGGCACTGATCCATCCATCCTCCCTGGTGAAGACAGAAGTATTCATTTAGTATCTCTGCTTTCCCCCATTATCCACCACCCACTCCAACCATTTCTTAAGCCTAGCAATCCCTTCCTTCTTGTCCCTTTTCTCACTTATATAGCAAAAGAAAGCCTTCTCCCCCTTCTTAATTCCTTCCGCTATCTGCAGCTCCTTCAGTGCCTTTGCTCGACGGACTTCCTTACTTGCCTCACTAGCCAACCTTACGTAATTTTCCCTGTCCACCTCTCTCTTGGTCTTCCTGAATTTTCTATAGCCCAACTTCTTTTTCCCTACTGCCTGGGCAATCCCAGAACTGAACCAGCTGGGCGCTTTGGCCCTTGTGTTCTTCCCCCTGAGCCTAACGCAATCATCTGCGGCAACCAGTATTCCTTTCTTAATGATGGAACACCTTTGGTCCACCCCCATATCTGCTCTGATGCTTGCCAGCTGGCTCCTTAGCACTTCGCCCACTTTCCTGAAGTCCGCCCTCCTGAAATCCAAGATTTTGGCCTTAGTCGGGATGCTTTCCCTGCCCATATCCAACTGGAACTACGCTGTGCATTGGTTACTTCCACAAAGTGGTTCCCTGACCATTATTTCCTGTATATGCTCCCCATTTGTGAGCATCAGATCAAGAATTGCCTCATTTTGACAATCTGACAAATTTTGACAATCAATTTGACAAGTTACAAGTCATTGCTGATATTTTACATACTAAATAACAGCAGATCTTCAAGAGAATCTCTTATAGCAGGTCACACCTTAGGAACTATAGCCGTCAAGCACCAGGACCACACAGACACATTTTTACCAGCAGTCTAACTGGGGCCGCCCACTTCGACGTCATCATATCAACATCGCCATGGGCGGCCCCACGCCCTCCTCAGTTCCCTGCTGGAGATCATCCTCAGAGAACTCAATCCTGAGGGAACTGAGGGAGAGCCAGAGAGACCCGCCAAAAGGACCATGTAGGACAGAAGGTACACTCCCCTGGAAAAGGAGAGAACAGGAACACAAGGATAAGGGTAAAGGAGAGAGGGACGGTATGACCTGCTGCAAGAGATTCTCTCTAAGATCTCCTGTTACAGTAAGTTCTTACACAACAGTTCTATCTTCTTTGAGGATATCTCTTGCAGCAGGTCACACCTTAGGAATGAGTCCCAAGTAATATTTCAGAGGAGAAAACACTCCGGACGGCTAGAAAGCAACGGTCTACGACAGCAGGCCCTGTGGCACTGCTAGACCAAAACCTGCCCTCCTATGGGCCAAAGTCCAGACTGTAGTGTCTAGCGAAAGTGTGGATAGTACTTCTAGTGGCAGCAGCACAGATCTCCACTGCTGAGATCCCTCTGAAGCAGGCAACAGAGGTGGTCATGCCTCTGGCAGAGTGGTCCTTGAAAGTCCCAACAAGTTCCTTACCGTACTTGCTATAACAGATGATAATACAGTTGGCCAACCATTTGGACAGGCACCGTTTTGAAACTGTCACGCCCTCTTTCCCAGGGGCAAAAGAAACAAACAACTGCGAGGACTTCCTGCAGTCCTTCGTGCAATGAACATAACATCTGAATATTCAATGTACATCCAAAGTATGGAGCAATGCTTCCCCTGGATTGGCATGCTCCAGAAAATAAACAGGAAGGTGGATGGCTTGATTTAGAGTAAACTTGGACACAACCTTTGGCAAAAACTTGGGGTTAGTACGCAAAGACACTCTGTGGAAAATCAAATATGGCTGCTCATATGTGAGCGCCTGGAGCTCGGAAATCCTATGAGAAGAAATAACAGCAATTAAAAATAACACTTTCAATGACAGAAAGCACAGCTCACAAGTCATGGCAGGCTCTAAAGGAGCCAAAGTAAAATTCACCAAAACAACATTCAGGTCCCAGGCTGAGACCGAGTTATGAATGGGAGGCTTTAAGTGCAGGATGCCTCTCAGATATATATGGGCCACATCCAACTGGGCTACTGTACGACCCTCAATGGGCACATGGAAGGCTCATATGGCAGACAAGTGTACCTTTAGGGAAAAATACTTCAGGCCGGCATCTGACAGCAAGTCTGAACTAAGCAAGAGCCAAAAAAAACCAAAACAAATTCTGGTCAGATCCACCACAGCTGCATTATGAAGTTAGTGAAGTTGTGTGGAATTGTTAAGGAGGTATGGAGAAACAATACAATGATTTGTAAGTAATAAGATTCGTTTTAGTTTCTGTTCTAAGGTAGGCATACACATTATTAGGAAAATATATGGAGGTGTACATTTTAATGGAAGGATTAGGAAGCAATATAGGTTTACAAAAGAACCCCAGAACAAATGCCACTGATGTATGTGTTGTCCTGAATGATAATGGCTGGACAGCCAAATTTTAAAGAAAACACAATTGCACACACCCCAAGAATGCAAAAGTATCATGAGAAACATATGCAAATCCCCATGATGGTACAGAAGGTAGCAGTACATGAAAAAGTAATGGATGGCATATGTTCAGCCTTGGGATTATTTATACAGTTTTTTTTTTTTTTAGAAAAACAGGGGTTTTGTCCATGAGGTGATGTACGTTATATTTAAGCAATGTGTTGATGTCAGGAAGTCCGGTGTAACGATGGACTGTCAGCAGAGAAAATGTGATGGTAACTTTCAGAGGGGGTTGCTTTTGATAAGGGCAAGGTAGTTATGCTTGTTATAATGTGAATATTAGGAAAGTATGAGGTCTTTGCAGAAGTGGTGTACAAATATGCACAGTTTCATAAGTACGTGCTCAGAGTGCAGGCAAATGTGATATGCAGGTTTGTTTTAGAAATAGGTAAAAATAGTGATACATGCAATTGATAGATAGATAATTACATAGAGATATAGATAGAGAGAGAGAGAGAGAGAGGGGGACACTGACAGACAAGCAGAATAGGAATGGTAGTGAAGTACTAAATTGATGCCAACCCCACCCCAACCCCGCAGACATAGACAGGCATTGGGGTGTGCCTTTGGGTCATAGCCCATAACGCTTACGCCATTTCACCTCACCCTACCCTGCAGACACAGACAAGTGTCGAGGTGTGCCTTGGGGGTGTTCAGACTTTATACTCACCCCATTCCATAAGGAAATATACCTGAATTGGGTTCAGTATAAGAGAATGGAGTGAATTTTGGGGTTGAAGAGTCAAAGGCACATCTCAATGCCCGTCACTGGCTGCAGGGTGGGGATGAGGGTGGAATGGCGTGAGCATTACTGTTGACAATCCAAAGTCACGCCCCTGATGCCTGTCAGTCCCTACAGGGCAGGGTGTTATGGTCAGAAACCCTAATGCCCTGGGCGTTTCTTGGTATTTTCACTCCAAGTTTTCAGCATGGGCTTTTTGTGACCCCACCTCATGAACAGTGACACTACCAGTTCATTAGCCGAAAGGTGAAGTTGCACAGTGACTGTGCCATTTGGCACCACAGGTGCAAAAACACATTTTGAACAGGATGTAAAAAATGACAGCTGTGTTGTTTATGACAAAGTGTAAAAAATGGTAATGTTGAAAATCTAGAGTGAAACTATAAAAAAAAATTTGGTGAAGTCACGACACTGCTGATGCTAATGTATACTTTGTTTCAAAGTCCTATGCATCCCATTGTTTTCATCTCTACTGCTGTTACGTGACTTCTTAACCTAGCAACAGCATTTAAGGCATTACATTACAAGGATAAGTAAATGTTTTGAATACATTTACAGACAGTTACATGAACTTCATTTCCCTCATAGAATAATTTAAATTTAGTAACAGTGGTAGTACAAAGTAATTACTCAAATAACTTGAAAACTATAACTACTTTAGATTGTACACTGACACCACATAAAGACCTCCTTGAAATTGAGATGCAAATGATATACATTTATCAGTTTTCTAACAGGAATATTTTACTATCCTAAATACACTTCTTGCTTCAGTACCTGCTCAGCACATCTGCTGCATGACCTACTTATTTACATTTTACAACTGCTATGCAATGTGTTGCTGCTTACTACACCAATATCATGAGCCATAAAACAGATGACTGTCATAACTAGGGAGGCAGTATAGCACAGTGGTTTAAGGCTCTGAGCTGCAAATCTGTGGATCTGGGTTTGAGCCCCACAGTCCCCACTTGCATACTGGGTGACCCTGAGCAAGTCAGTTAACTTCCATGTGCTCCCAGGCTGCACCTGTAAACAAGCTTTCAGCTTAGTGTGCCACTCCTAGTTAAACAATTGAAAGAAAAAAAGAAACACATTATTTTTCTTCCTTTATTTTGCTACTACAAGTTTTGACTAATACATCCATCATTAAATGTACTTTTTGTAGCTTATGTGTCTGTGACCTAGGCAGAACTACACTTAAAATCTTACACATAAATAATCAGAATAACATTTATTTCAGTAGTATCTCCTTCCTTTTCAGGTGCCCATGACACTATGTATATATATTTATATCTTTTAACTTCGAAGCACTAAACCTATTCAAATGCACAAAACACAAGACCTTATTCTCTTCACACATTACTGTTAAACTTCAGATCCCAGAATGGCAAAGAAACAATTTAGACTTCACTCTTGCATGCCACTGTCTGTCACACCCACTTCTCATGCAAACAACAATCAATCACAGAAACCCTTTCGTTTTTGTGCTATGCACTCCTACGTCAGAGAGACGGAAATCTTACAGAACTGCTTAAAAAAAAAAAAATTTTTTATCAAGACTGGATTTGTGAATTAAAACCTGTCATTTACAGTACGTACGTAAATAATAGTTCACTGGCTACAGACGATGCTACAGACATGACATTAACAATATTTCTGTTTTACATGGAAAACGTCCATATAATGAACTTGTCATACAGGATTTGTGACCTTCTGTCTGCATGTATCTGACAAAGGAAAAGGCATCTGCTTGATTCTTTTTTTCTATTTTATTTTTATGCCCAGCTTGCTCCTATTGTTAGAGTCAAATATTGACATGCTTACACTTAAAAAAAAAAAAAAATATTCATGACGTCTATGTGCATGTGTGGGAGGGGGAGGATGCAGTTTCGGGCACTCCTTAATTACCTCCCCAGGCAGCTCCGATAGTTGTTCCAACATGATAGATCCACATCATGCCCCTCCCACATGAACAAAAAAAAAAAAAGGTGGGGGTGGATCTTTAGGAGCTTTTCGGGTGGAGGTGAGGTTGGATTTTACTTTCCCCCCAAAAAAACTAATGCTGCCTCCCACTACTCAGGTTCCAGTTATTGTACCTCCCATTTAAAAAAGAAAATAGTGCCCTGCAACCATTGACAAATATGAAAGCGTATTTATTTGAGGGTGGAAAACATTTCTTGGAGGAGGGTAAGGCGGAGAAGACTATTTACACCTTCAGTCAGTTCCACAGACAGAAAACATGAAATGACCCCTTTTGTACATGCAAAACGTCTCAGGCTCCGCCCACAGCAGCCGTAAAAAAAAAACACAAAAAACAGAGAGTAGAGATTCTTGACCAATAAAACCCACCAAAAAAAAACAAACAAACAAAAAAAAAAACACATTCTTAAAACAGCAGGGGAAGGAGTGTCCTGCAATGGCAGACCAAGAGAAAGCTTTTCAAATGTCTATGACAAGTTATCTTCTTCTGCCTAAGACGAGATCACAACCCCAGAAGAGTGGGCAGCGAGGGGGGAAATACTCAATGGCAACAGCTTAATCAACGACAAGGCTATGGCTTAGCCAACAGTAAGAAAAGGACCCTATAAGAGGAAGCACTGAGATACTACAATTACGTAAAACCTTACCGTAACAGTAGATCTTCGAGAGGATCTCTTGCAACAGGCCACACCAGTAGGACTTAGCCAACCAGTAACTAGGACCTCACAGATACATTCTAGCTAGCAGTCTACAAGAGGGGGCTGTCCACTGCCAACGTCACCATCTGACATCGGCATACCCTACAAGAGTGGGTGGTCCCCACACCCTCCTCAGTTATCCCGCTGAAGACCGTAAGCAATAACCCACTAGGGGAACAGAGTAGGAAACTGAGGTATCCTTAGAGCAGACAAATAAGGTATAGAAAAAGAAGAAGAAGGTCCTCTGCTATGGAAGGGAACAGCGAGGCAGAAGGCCTGGAAAGAGGAAAACAAAGGGGGGAGGAAGGAGGGAAAGCATGGCCTACTGCAAGAGATCCTCTTTAAGATCTACTGTTATGGTAAGTTCTTAAGTAACTGTACTATCTTGCTTCGAGGGTATCTCTTGCAACTGGCCACAGCGGCAGGATGATTCCCAAGCAGTTCTGGCAACAACTGATGGACAGTCCGGGTGGCTGGCCATAAAGACCTAAGAGAGAAGGCCTTGTAGAACAGCCAGGCCAAAATTGACCTTAGACCTAGAGGTGATGTCCAGACTGTAGTGTTTGGTAAAGGTATGGACAATGTTCCAAGAAGCGGTTGCACAGACCTCCACAGCTGAAACGTTTCTGAAGAATACCTCGAAGTAGCCATGCCTCTGGTGGAATGGCCACGAACCACACCAGGAAGTTCCTTACCAAATTTCCTGTAACAGAAAACAATACAACTGGCTAACCACTTGGATAAACACTGTTTGGACACTGGAACACCCTCTAGGCCAAGGGGCAAAGGAAACAAACAATTGTGAAGACTTCCTATAGTCCCTTGCTCGGTGTGTACAGTAACTCAAAATTCTATGCACATCCAAAGTACAGAGCAATGCTTCCCTTGGACTGGCATGCTCTGGATAATAAACAGGCAGGTGGAAGGATTGCTTCAAAGTAAACTCATACACCACTTTAGGAAGAAACTTTGGACTACTACACAAAGACACCCTGTCTTTGTGGAAATTAAATATGGCTACTCACATCTGAGCACCTGAAGCTCGGTAATCCTTCGAGGAGAAGTAACAACAACTAAAAATAACGCTTTCCACGACAGAAAACGTAGCTTGCAACTCGTGTCTGGTTCAAACAGAGGCAGGGTGAGTTTCTTTAACACCAAATTTAAATCCCAAACTAGGACAGGATTATAGATTGGAGGCTTTAAGTGTGCGAGACATGTCAAGTTGAGCCACAGTACAGCCATTGACAGGTACATGGTAAGCAGAGATGACTGACAGATGTACCTTGACTGAAGAGTACTTCAGACCGGAGTACGAAAGGGAGAGCAAGTACTCCAAGATCTGGGTCACCAGACAGTTGAAGGGGTCTAGGTGGTGCCAGGCAGCCCACACAACAAAATACTTCCACTTCATGGTATAGGTGGCCCTGGTGGATGGTTTCCTAGTCGCCACCAAAACCTCTGCCACCTTAGAGGATATTCCAAACCTCGCAATGGCTACATCCTCAGGAGCCAAGCATGAAGACAGAGAGATCTGAGGTCCAGATGGACCAGGATGCCCTGCTCCTGGGAGAACAAGCCTGTGCATAGGGGCAGGGGCACTGGAGGTTCCACTGCCAGCTGCTGGGGCAAGGGGATCTGACAAGGCCAGAAGGGGGCAATCAGGATCACGGTTGGTCCTTCCATCTAAAATGTTTAATCAGAACTATGGGAAGGGAGGGAAGGCAAACAGGAATCTCCCTAAGACAGGGACAACGCATTTCGCCAGAAAACTCCAGGCCCTGGAGCAAGCGAGCAGAAAAGTGGCAGTTTTGCGTTGATTGGGGATGCAAAAGGTCCAACTCTGGATGACCCCACCAATCGAACAGATCTTCCACAATGGAGGTCAGGAGTTCCCACTCGTGAGCCCAGGACTGAGACCGGCTTAGGCTGTCCGCCAAGATATTTTAGTCGCTGGGAACATGGACAGCCGAGAGTTCCAGGCCGTGATGTGTGGCCCAATACCAGACCCTCATCGCTTCCCAACACAGTGGGTAAGAATGAGTCCCTCCCGTTTGCTGATGTAATGATCCATGCTGGAGTTGTCTGTTTAAATCAGAAGTGGGCCCAGAAAAAGCTGGGTCTGGAGGGCCTGCAAGGCATACAGAACTGTTTGCATCTCCAAGATGTTTATGTGGAGTGCCGCCTCCACCGTGGACCAGGTCTCTTGAGTCTGGTGGGCACCCAGGTGAGCCCCACCAGCTTAGACCTGAGGCATCTGTCGTGAGGGTTTGCTGCAGGGGTGGAATGAAGAATAGCACCCCTCTCAGAAGGTCGTTGGGCTCTAGCCACCACAACAGCACTTTGACTGGATCCAGGACCAGGACTGGCTGCTCCAAGTTGTCCATACACTGGTCCCACTGAACCCGCAGCGTCCACTGAGGAATCCTCATATGGAACCTGGCAAATGGGACAGTAGGGATGGCCACAGGCATGAGTCCCAGAATGACCCGAGCTGGGACGTGACGGCTAGGGTAGAGCTGATGGGCTTGATCCATCTGGTGCTCCACCCTGCCCTGGGGTAGAAAAGACATCCCTCGAGCTGTATTCAATACCGTCCAGATGTAGAGAAGTTATTGGCAGGGGGTCAGAAACGACTTGGACAGTTTGATTATGGCCCCCAAATCCTAGAACAGGCTGCAGGTGTGAGTCAGGGCTTAGAGCAGACGCTCCCTAGACAGCACTGCTACCACACAGTCATCCAGGTAAGGGAACTCATAGGGGAAACTGTTTAACTAGGAAAGGCACACTAAGCCAAAGCCTGTTTCCAGGGGCGACCTGGGAGCACAAGGAAGTTAAGTGACTTGCTCAGGGTCACACAGTATGCAAATGGGGGCTGTGGGATTCAAACCCCCGTCTAGTCTGCTGGATGTCACCAGATTTGCAGCTCAGAGCCTTAAACCACTGCACTACACTGCGTCATTGCAGAACCCCTGTCATCTGAGGGCAACTGCCACCACTGCCAAATACTTGATGAACACCCAAGGGGCTGAAGATAAGCCAAACGGAAGAGCTCTGAACTGGAAATGGGCTCCCTGAAAATGAAATCTGAGGAAGCACCTGTGGGGAGGTGCATACCCTGATATGCAGATAGGCATCCTGCATGTCTAGGGAGCAAATTCAGTCCCCCTGGTGTAACAGGGGCAGCAGACCCTGAAAGGTGACCATCCTGAACCACCTGTATTGGATTTACAAGTTCAGCTTGCAGAGGTCCAGAAAGGGCCCGAGGTCCCCTGTACGTTTGGGTACCAGGAAGAATGCGAATTTGCAGGCCGTAGGGAAGCCACGGAGCACCAGCAGTCGGACACAGATGACTGAGGAAGGCGTCATAAGTGATGTGGCAGTTAAACCCAGAAATGACTCTTTAAAGAAAAACATTTTAGTTTTGATTATTAACATTTTCTGGTCTGGGTCACGAAGGGATAACGGGGATTCATGTTTTCTTTAATTAATCATTTTTTAAGAGAATATACTTGTGTATATTTACTGGTTGAGCGCTTGCTGTGAGAGCACAGGAAGAATCTCCATAATGTCTCATATACCGCATGGGCTGTAAAGGATTTGGAGGTTCTCGCACTGGAGGGGATATCTGATCAAGGCCTTTGAAAAAGCGCAAAACCACCTTCTCCTGTGCCACCGACTGCTTCCCGGCCCACGCCCGGTAAGCAGAGATGGCTGCCAGGTGCACCTCAAGGGTCATCGACCGAAGCCCTTGCTGAGAAAGGGACCACAGGTAGTCCAGAATGCTTGCCAAGGAGCAGAAGGAAGGGTCCAGGCCCTTGCCCTGACACCAAATGGAGAATCTCTTTCATTTGAAGGCATAGCATTTCCTGGTCGACTCCTTACAGGACGCCTCAACAACGTTGAGGACCTCGTCGGAAAGACCCAAGGCCTGGAACTCTAGCCGCTCAGGAACCAGGCCATCAGGTGCAGGAATTGAAGGTCCAGATGGAATACCTTCCCCTTACTGACTGAGATCAAGCCACCTCGGGAGCCTGGAGCTGAGACAGAGGAGATCTGGATACCAGAACTGGCGGGGCCAGTCTGGGGCTACCAGAATCACCTGCGCCTTGTCCCTCCTCGCCTAGAGAAGCACCCTGTGAATCAAGGGAAATGGGGGGAAAGGCTTAGAAGAGGCCTGGGGTCCACGGCCTCAAGAAGGCATCCCCCTGCTGAGGGGGGCGGGCATGAAACAGCCTTAGCTTCGCATTCTCCCTGGAGGCAAACAGGTCCACCTGAGGCATGCCCCAGTGGGAGAACAGATCTTGTACTACCTCCGGCAGGAGAAACCACTCGTGGCACGCAGCCCCTATCCGGCTTAGGGCATCGGCCAGAATGTTGGAGGCTCCTGCCACATGGACGGCAAGGAGATCCACCTCCAGGCTGCAGACGAGTGACCAAATGCGGAGAGCTTCCTTTCACAGAGGTATAGAGCACGTCCCACTCTGGCGGTTTAGGTAGTACGTGGTCGTGGTGTTGTCCATCTGGACCTGGACCACTTGACCCCGTACAAACGGAGCGAAGGCGGTGAGGGCTACACAAACCGCTCAAAGTTCCTGCAGGCTGATGCGACATCGAGACTCCCAAGGGGACCAGAGGCTGTGCACTCTGTGCTCCCCCAGATAGGCACCCCAACCCATCGGAGAGACATCAGTCGATAGAAAGACCGTCGGCTCGGGGCGGACAAACGGGATGCCCTCCTGCAGATGTGCTGGAATGGTCCACCACTGGAGGACGTTCCACATCCCCTGGGTCACTGTCACTAGCTGATCCAAGGGATCAGAGTGCTGTGACCATTGGCTGGCCAGCCCCAATTGAAGGGGACGCATGTACCAATGGACCCAACAGACCACGCTGGTGCAGGCCGCCATGAGGCCCAGGAGGTGCAGGAAGTCCCGGGCAGGGCGCAATTGCTCAAACTGAAATGACTGGGCAAAGGAGGAAAGAACCTTGGCCCTGTCCGCCGGGAGCCGTGCTCTAGCTCGTAGAGAGTCGAGCTCTACCCCGATGAATTGTATCACCTGCTTTGGCATGAGTTCCAACTTGGCCTCGTTGATGAGGGGGCCAACCTGAGAGCAAACCTGGAGGGCCAGATCTCTGGACCACTCCATCTCTGTTCTGGAGGAGGCTGCAACCAGCCAGTCGTCCAGGCAGGGGTACACCCGGACCCTTCGGCGCCGCAGGAATGCTGTCACCACTGCCATGCATTTGGTGAAGACCCTGGGAGCTAGGGAAAGGCCGAAAGGCATGGCCCGGAACTCGTAGAGGGATCCCTCTGCCCTAAAGCGGAGGAATCTCTGGTGGGACGGACTGATTGGAACGTGAAAGAACGCGTCCTGGAGATCCGGAGAACAGAAAGTACAGTTACGTAAGAACTTACCGTAACAGTAGATCTTTGAGAAAAGCTCTTACAGCAGGTTACACCATTAGGACTGAAGCCGTCAGGCATCAGGACCCCACGGAAATCTTATAGCTAGCAGTCTTCAGCGGGGACCGCCTCCGACATCTGTCCCGGCCCCGTCAGGTGTAGTACATAAGGAGGCGGTCCCGCCAGAATCCCCAATTCTCCCGCCAGAGACTTCCGGCCGCTGGATGACATCAGAAAAGGAGACCGAGGACTCGCCATCAGATGGCCAAGACCAAAGACAGATCTTTCCAAACCGAAGGATGGGTGTTAGGTTAGAACCTACTTCCTCCAAGGGGGAGTGGTGGGCCGGAATATACCTGCTGCAACAGCTGTTCTCGAAGATCTACTGTTACGGTAAGTTCTTACATAACTGTACTATCTTCTTCGAGACACAGCTCTTGCAGTAGCTTACACCATTAGGACTGATTCCCAAGCAATGGCGACATTGTAAAGCCATCGGGAGGAGGAAAGACGGAGATTAAGACCCTTTCTGAGCCTAAGACAGAAGTCCCTGGAGGACGGCTAGGCCGAAACCAGCCCTTACCGTAACAGTAGATCTTCAAGAGAGGCTCTTGCAGTAGGTAATTACATATAGGACTGACGCCAGCCGGGGGCAGGACCCCACGGAAAAATTTCTAGCTAGCAGTCCCTAGCGGGGACCGCCCCCACATCAGGTCACACGATGTCGATATAAAAGGGCAGTCCCAGACGCCTGCCTTCCAGTTCTTTCCCGCCACAGGCCCGGACGAGAGAGAAGCAGATATTTCCTCAATGAAAAGGAGCTGAAAAAGCCTAGGGGATGGAGGGAGGGATGGGGAGTGAGTTTATCAGAAGAGCCTCGAAGATCTACTGTTACGGTAAGTTCTTACGTAACTGTACTATCTTACTTCGAGAGGGCTCTTGCAGTTGGTAATTACATATAAGACAGAATCCCAAGCAGTCTGGAACAAATGAAAAGGCACCAGGAGGAGGAACTACTCTAAAAAGTAGCAAATAATCTAGCAGGTCTCAAGAAAGGAGGCCTTGCAAGACCGCTAACCCGAAGCCTGCTCTACGGCGAGAGGCAATGTCCAAACTGTAGTGTTTAGTGAAGGTATGGACGGAAGTCCAAGTGGCGGCAGCACAGATGTCTGCCGCAGACACATTCTTGAAACAAGCCGCAGAGGCAACTCCACGAGTGGAGTGGCCTCTGACTTGACCCGGGAGGGTCTGTCTTGTTGTACTTGTCATAACAGAAAGTGATGCAATGGGCCAACCAATTTGATAGGCGTTGCTTAGAAACAGCATTGCCTTCTCTTTTGTGAGCAAACGAGACGAACAACTGATCAGTCTTTCTGCAGTCCTTTGTCCTATCGGTGTAGTATCTCAGAATCCTGTGAACATCCATGGTATGGAGCAGGTATTCTCCTTGATTGGAGTACTGAGTGAAGAAAGCAGGTAGTTCAATACACTGATTCAAGGTAGATTCCGCTACCACCTTCAGAAGAAACTTAGGATTCGTGCGAAGAGCTACTCGTTCTTTGTGAAAAATCAAATAAGGGATTTTGCACATCAGGGCCTGAAGCTCGGAAATTCTACAAGCCGAAGTAATGGCCACCAAGAAGAGCATCTTCCATGATAAAAACTTCAAGTCCGCGGTAGCCGCATGCTCAAAGGGAGGAAGGGTAAGTTTCTCGAGGACAAAGTTTAAGTCCCAAGGCGGAGCTGGGGTCCGGACAGGGGGCCTGAGATGAAGGACCCCTCTAAGGAAGGTTTTGGAGACCTCCAGCTGGGCAAAAGCCTTATTAGCGAAAGGGACATGGTAGGCTGAGATAGCCGCCATATGGACTTTCAAAGAGGAGTGACTGAGACCCAGGTCAAAAAGATGACGCATGTACTCAAGCAGAATGGTCGCAGGACAGGAAAAGGGCTCCACGTTCCTGGATGCAGCCCAGATAGAAAATCTCTTCCATTTCATGGCGTAGGTGGACCTAGTGGAGGGTTTTCTAGCCTCCACCAGAATCTCGGCCACCTTAGCAGAGACGCCAAAATGAGATTGAGCTAGGTCTGCAGGAGCCATGCTTGAAGTTGAAGGAACTTGAGTCCCGGATGGACCAGGGTCCCCTGATCCTGGGTCAACAATCCTGGAGATGATAAAGGAAAAGGAAGAGGAGGAACCTCTGAGTATTGTTGTAGAAGAGAGAACCAGATTTGCCTGGGCCAAAAAGGAGCGATCAGAATCATTCTCGCTCCTTCCAAAGCAAGTTTCTGCAGCACACGAGGTACCAGAGGAATTGGGGGAAAAGCATAGACGCGAATCTGTCCTTCCAGCTTAGAGATAGAGCGTCACTCCAGAAAGCATCTCGCTCTGGAGCGAGCGAGCAAAAGATTGGAAGCTTTGCGTTTTGGGAGGAGGCGAACAGGTCTATCTGAGGAGTCCCCCAAATCTGGAAGATGCTTTTTAGAACTTTTTTGTCCAACTCCCACTCGTGTGGTAGAGCCGACAAGCGACTTAGTCTGTCTGCCAGGACACTGTCGACTCCCGAAACGTGTATCGCCGTGAGGTGAAGGTTGTGAAGCGTTGCCCAATCCCAAACCCTCATCACTTCCCTGCACAGCTGGTAGGATCGAGTTCCTCCCTGCTTGTTGATGTACCACACCACGCACATGTTGTCCGTTTGGACAGCTAGGTGACCAGGAAGGATGTATTGGTGAAGGGCCTGGACAGCATAGAGCACTGCCCGAAGCTCGAGCACGTTGATGTGGAGAACTATCTCCAGCTTTGACCTTAGGCCCTGGGTTCGGTGAGGACCCAGATGGACCCCCCAACCTTCGCCTGAAGCGTCCGTGGTCAGAGTCTGATCGGGGGGAGAATGAAAAAAGGGGACCCACCGGAATAGGTTCTCTCGAACCGTCCACCATTGTAAGTCTCTTGCCATCGGCGAGGAGATCAGGACCAGATGATCTAGGTCGTCTACTCGTTGATCGCACTGAGAGATTCTCATGTGGAGGCATGCGTGCGGAACCGTCGTGATGGCTGCCGCCATAAGCCCCAGTAGACGGAGCACCGACCTCGTCAGAACCCTCCTGTGTTCCGATAGGAGGGAAATCTGGGACTGGAGGGAGGCCCCCCTGTCCGGAGGCAGGAAGGCCTTGCACAATGTCGTGTCGAGGATTGCCCCGACGAACTGGAGCCTCTGTGAAGGATCCAGGTGAGACTTGGAATGGTTGATGGTAATACCCAGGCCAGTGAAAACCTGCTGGGTGAGGGAGAGAAATGCAGGAGTTCCTCCCTGGACAGGGCCGCCAGGAGCCAGTCGTCCAGGTAGGGGAAAAACCTGAGCTCCCAAAGAACGCAGGTGGGCCGCTACCACCGCCAGGCATTTGGTAAAGACTTGGGGAGCCAAGGAAAGACCAAATGGGAGCGCCCGGAATTGGTAGTGGTCCCCCTGGAATGCAAACCTGAGGTACTTTCGGTGCAAAGGGCGAATGGGGATGTGCAGGTACGCATCCTGCATATCCAGTGCACAAAGCCATTGGCCTGGCCGAAGCAGGGGCAAGAGGGTTTCAAGGGAGAGCATCCTGAACCTCTTGTATTCCACATATAGGTTCAGGGAGCTGAGATCGAGAATGGGTCTGAGATCTCCCATCTTAATTGGTACGAGGAAGAAATGGGAATAGTAACCCATCCCGTGGAGTTAAGGGGGGACGGGCTCTATAGCCTGTTTCGCAAGGAGAGCAGAGATTTCATCCCTGACCAAAGGAATATGGTCCCTTGAGTAAGAGGAGTTCAGAGGGGGGTGGCATGGAGGTTTCTGTAGAAACTCTATGGAGTGCCCCTCTGCTATGATCTGAAGCACCCATGAATCCGGAGTTACCCTCTCCCAACCCGGAAGGTGGAGGGAGAATCTCCCTCCTACTGGTTCCCCCAGGGTGTCCGGAGGCGGTGGGAGAGGGAAGGAGTCAGGTGGTGTGAGGCAGTGCCGCAGCTGGGGCACCCGTTGCTTTTGGGCGGCGGTGGCCTGGCAGCTGTAGGGGCCCGGCGTTTAGTGGCCCGCCTTCCCTGAGGTTTCGCTTGAGCCGGCTGCATAAAGGGACGTAGCGCTGTGGGGGATGGGAACGTACATTGAATCAACATATTTAAGGGTCCTTCTCTCTGCAAATCAGTGATGATGTCTTGACATCACCACCGAAAGCACAGAACCCTGAAAGGTGCTTCTTGGATCGCTGACTGCACCTCCGGACCAGACCTGACACACGGAGCCATGTGCATGACGCCAAGACTTACGGCGAACGCAGAGCCTGGCCTCTGCGGCAACCACTGCATCAGGTCGCCTCAAAATATGATGACTGGCCAACGAGCAGAACGGACCAGGTCGGCTAACTCCTGCGTGACTTGGGAGTCAGGCAAAGAGTCAATCTTAGATTCCGCCTGGGTAAGGACAGCCTTCTGGTAATTCCCCATATGTGCTACATAATTCAGGGCCCTAATCCCCAGTGTGGAAGAAGCGTAGATCTTCCTTCCATACTGATCCAGAAGGGGGATTCCTTATCTGGAGGAGACAAGCTCAAGTGTTTCGGGTGTGCTGACCGGCCGTGAGCAGCGCTAATCACAACCGAGTCTGCACGGGGGTGAGAGTCTAAGAAGTCTACACCCTCCGGAGCCTGGTATAGCCTGTTCGACTTCCTGGGAAGTGGGGCTAAAGCCAACGGCTTCCAAATAGTGGAAATGAGGTGGGCGTGAGGCTCCATCCAGGGTGGCACAAGAGTAGGAGCAGTAAGGGGCAAGTCCAGATGTTCGGCGAGTTTAACCCGTTGAGGATCTGGCTCTAAGGAGTGCCACTGATGGACTTCCTGGATCTTCCTGAGCAACTCCGTGAAGGAAGGATCCTCCGGAGGAGACTTTGGAGGAGTCCTCGTCCGGGGCTTGGACGGAGAGCGCGGCTCGTCGTCTTTCTCAGAACAGCCATCGGAAGCTTCCGAGGAGTCCGAGAGAGAAGAGGAAGAAGAATCTGAAGCAGAGTAAGACTCCCTAGCTTGTCTAGGGGGAGGAACGGGTTCCTTAGGGATAATCCCAGAACGAGTGTCCTGCCCCTCTCTGGATCCCGAGGGCAAAGCCCGGGAATCCGGAGGTGGAGAGGGAGTGTGCCGTCTGGGGCGTACAGGAGCCGGGGGTGGCACCATTGCCGTAAGATGGTGCTCGACTTCCTTGGTGAGCTGAGCCTTGGCCTCAGCCCACCAGGAGGCAAAAGTCTCCTGAAGATCCACCGGCGGCCTAGGGGGCAGTGGAGGAGGAGGAGGAGGGGGACAGCTGTAGGGAGGAAATCCGTAGGGAGAGTATCCGTAACCCAGCTGCGTATATACCCGAGCCGGGTACTGCGGCGTCGGGTACTGCGGCGTCAAAGGGGTTGGCGCCGGGTACTGCGGTGCAGGATACTGCGGACCTGGGAAAACCAGCGTCAGATAGGACGGCGGATACCCAGGCACTGGAGGAGCTGCCGGAGCAGGTGGCCCAGCCGGGTACTCCACGGGCGGATCAGCTGGGATAGGCCCGAGGGGTGGAGGGCCCGATGGAAGAGGAATATCCCCCGCCAGCGTCGGAGGGCGGTGTGGAACCAACGCCGCGGGCCAGTGTCGGGGCCGGGCTGGGCCGCGCAGGGGCCAGCGTCAGATCCGGCTCTTCAGGAAGAGGATCGGATGGTAGCCAGGATCGAGTCTCGTCCAGGGACGGAGGAAAAATCCCAGTCGGGCAGGGGACTGGGGCTCACCTGGCGGCAGCGAAGGCTGCGGGAGCCTGAGTACAGACCCAGGCTGAGTCTGCCGTAGGCTCCGGCCGGCGCACGTCGGAGGAGCCGACATGTGGCTTAGGGCGAATCTGGCGGACACCAGAGGGAGCTGTCCGACTTTGGGTCCTAGTCAGAGACGGGCTGAGGATGAGAGGAGGCCCGGTCGAGGGGACACTGCAGTCTTGGCCGCCCGAGGTCCCAGGCGTCTTAGCGGCCTTCTCCCGGGCGTCGTGCCGGAGAGACCGACGTCCGGCTTAAGGGAGGTGCCCGCACCAGTAGGCCGCAAGCCTGCGGCGGTATTGGGGGCTGAAGCCTCCTTTTGCCCGGAGGCATCCGGTGGGCTCGAACGCAAACCCGACAGGTGGGCCGACGCCTCCTCCAAAGCCTTGAAGGCTGCCGTCGGATGATCCCCCTGAGGGGTTGTTACCTTGCCCGCGACTCCGGCCCGAGTCACGGAGGAGGAGGAGGCCTTCTCCCGGTGCCTTTCCTTGTCCCGCTTCTTGTACCCTTCAGGGGAGGTCGACGCCTGCTGAAGTTTCTTCAACTCCTTCTCCATCGCGGACATCTTCTTTTTTGAGGAGATGGGCTTCGAGGGACTGCTGGCATCGTCTGCGGGTGGCCACACTGAAATGAAAGCAGTGTGGACACTTGTCGACCGTGTGGTCGGGGCCTAAGCAGAAAAGGCAGAGGGAGTGACCGTCTTTGTGAGGCAGCTGGGCGCCACACGAGTCGCACTTATTCTATGAAGGGGACGACATATACCGACGTTCACCTGATGGCAGAAGTATAAAATACAATACTAAAAACTTTTTCGGAAAAACCGATGAACAGGACTGAGCGATATGAACTTAACCGCGAGACGCTGCACGAGCCGACGGCTGGAAAGAACTGGAAGGCGGGCGTCTGGGACCGCCCCTTTATACCGACATCGTGCGACGTTGTCACCTGATTTAGGGGTGGTCCCCGCCAGGGACTGCTAGCTAGAAATTTTTCCGTGGGGTCCTGCCGCCGGCTGGCGTCAGTCCTATATGTAATTACCTACTGCAAGAGCCCTCTCGAAGTAAGATCTGCAGTTTCTGGGACAGTACCAGGAGAGACTTCTCGTAGTTGATTAGAATGCCCAGAGACTGAAAAAGGGCCCGAGTATGCTGAATGGCCAACAGCAATGCTTCCTTGGAAGAGGCCATGAGAAGCCAGTCGTCCATGTACGGGAAATGAAAATTACGTACCTACCGTAATTCTTGATCTTCTCTTGTATCTTCACCATTCATTACTGCTTGGGTTAGTGCTGGAGGCGCACACCCGCTATGGGAGTTTTTTTTTTTTGGAGTCGGCTCCAACGGCGCCGCCCTCGATCGCAACGTACTGCGTCATGCACGAGGGGTGTCCGTTAGGTGCCGCAGACTCCTCCTCTATCTCAGTTCTGGTAGTTGGAGAGGCGAAAATAAAAGGTAAGAAAAAAGGAAAGCAAGGCAAGAGAGCCGAGGGACAGAAAAAGGAAAGGATATAAACTGAAAAAGGTATAAGCCGGTAGAGAATAGACAGAGGAGAGAAAATTCCTAACCTAAGGGACCGCAGGGCCTCCTTTCCAGGGCGGCTCTAGGGGAGGAACAGAGAGAGGGAAGGAGAAAGAAGAAGAAGAAGAAAAAGACGCATGTTGAGAGGGAGAACAGTGCCCATCGAGCATTGGTTGAGAGGCTTATAGGCTCGAGACTAACAAGGGAGCAAGAATCCCAGTTGTTAGGACTGAGGGGAGGTTCAACCGAACCACCTGAACAGATTCGAATGAGTGCATCATCTCTGAACTCTCAACATGCCAACTCCCTACATCCTAGCTGAGGGCTCCAAGACTGCCCGGGCAGAACCTGTTCCGAGAAAAGCGCCCACCCAGGAAGGGGAGTAAGTCCCTTAGCACCTTGTTAAGTGCTAACACTGCAGTGTATGGGAAAGACTATGCCTTTTCGAAGGCAGCTTTGTATGAAAGATAGAGTGGAACTCAATCAGACTCCCTAAGGCAAGGTAAGCAGAAGCTCAGAGCTGACAAGTTCAATCAGCAGCTAGAAGAGCTCAAAAATAATACCTGCCAGGGGGATTCTAAATTTTGCTGAGGCCGAGTCAGAGCACGGCCTCTTAAGCTGTGAAACTGCATAACCTGAAGAAGGTATTTAGGAATCGCACCCTAAGGGCGGTCAGAAAGAGTTCCCTCAGAATAAGAGAAAAGTAGAATCGTGTTTCTCCTCTTACCTTGAGGAAAAAGGAACCATTCATTAAGAATAGGAACATAAAAAAACATTTTTTTCTTTTCATAAAGGCCAAAGGAAGGAAGAGGAACGAGACGGGAGAGGGAAACGCCACAGAAGGAGGCCACTGAGAGAAAGGTGGACGGGTATCAGTAATGAATGGTGAAGATACAAGAGAAGATCAAGAATTACGGTAGGTACGTAATTTTCATATCTTCCCTTGTCAATCTTCACCATTCATTACTGCTTGGGTGAGTACCAAGCCCCCCCCTTAGAAAAGGGGGGGGTAGAACCCTGAGGGAACAAGACCCCCAGCCTCCTGCTGCTGAGAAACAGAAGGGGAAGACCCTGGGCTAATCCAGAGAGAAACTATGGGGAGGAAGAGCTAGGAGGTGCCCCCCCGAGGACGGGGAGACGGAGGAAGCCCCTGCAGTAATCTCCTAGCTCTGGAGGAAAGAGAGCGGGTCCCCCGCAAAGCGGAGCAAATCACCCTACGCCGGGCCAGGGATGACAACCTTGATAGACTAAGCAATGCCGTCCGCCTAATGCAGATCGCTGTCCCCGCAAGCCTGGAAGCCACCTCATTGGTGTCATGAGATGCCCTTGCTTGGTGTCTTGCCAGCTCCAGGCATATAGTAGAGAGGGCAATAGCTTGTCTGGTTTGCTCCGTATCAGGCATTGATGCTAAGATCTGAGAGAGCATCGACCACAAATGCCTACTGTAGGCAAGCGTGATGAGCCTGATGAGATGCAATGCAAGCCATGCTTACGAGAGGAAGAGAACACTCTTACGCCCCACGGTCCGGTGTGGGAATCAGGTCCGGTGGGCGGTCATGCGCCAGGTGGCGCGGAGGAGTCTCTAGGTATACCAAACCCGAGGGCGGGTTGGGGAGAGTACCCAGGGATTCCGAAGGGGCACAATACCTTTGTTGACAGTCTGCCGGGGCTTGAGAAGGGGCGGCTGGAAACTGCCAGGAATGGATAGACACCTCCTGGAAGGGGATATTGCCAGGAAGGTACCACCAGGTGCTGGGCACTGAATTCTCCAAGGAATTCACGCATCTCCCATTCGGTATTGTCTCGCCTAACGTAGGAGATTCGAAGATCCCTCACCATCCTCGAAAGGAATCGCTGATATTCAGTGAAATTAGCATCGGAAGAGATATGAGCAGAGGGTTCCTCTTTCTCAGAGGAGGGAGACGAGGATGATGGAGAGCTAGTGTGTCCAGAAGATTCTTGCGGCGGTGGGGATAGGCGAAAGACCTGTTCATTCATACACCTGACATATGAGGGGAAAGCCGCCGCAGAACCTCTGAACTGCTCCCAGGATAACGGGCCCCTAGGACCGACATGGCCTGGAAGAGCGGGGGGTGGCTGCAGAGGAACGGGAGATGGGTACCTATGAAGAGGCAACTGTCCTCTGCTAGGGCTCTGAAATCCAGAGAACGGAGCCCGAGCTGGTGGAATCCCGGACAACAGACCAGGTCGCAAAATGGAACCCTGGGGATGCGAAACCTGGAAGAGCCCAGAAGGGGATCCTCCTGTGTCGAACCTGGGACTGCATGGATCCAGGAAGGCAGCCCCAGCAATGCCACAGAGGGACCCGGGGTCCAAGAGGAAAGGCAGGCCCAGCCTTACGGCTCCTAGCCACCCCCTGAGGGGTGGCTGGCAGAGACCTGTGACTGCACCCTGCCCTCGACCCCTCGGACTCGGAGCGAGCTCCTCCTCGACCTCAGCGTTCTCCCACCCCGAGTGGCTGCAGCAGCACCAGGGAGGGTAGCTGCCACGAGCCCCTGGGAGGGAGAGCCCTCCTCCGCTCCCCACTCATCGCCTCCAGGGACCCAGGACTACCCCTAGCCCGAGGGCCCTCAGGAGGACAGCAGGGACAGAGGAAGAGGTCGCTGGGCCACCTAGCACCACGTGCCACCGGGGACCCCTACACCGAAGAGTCAGGTTGCCAGGATGGGTCCACGTCTGAGTCATTGGCCTCCGAAGAGGAAGAGACCAGCTGGACCACAATACTAGCAACCCCGGGGGTCCCCGGTGAAACGGCGCCACGAGCGGCGCCAGTGCCAGAGGCGGCTCCAGACGACCTTGGCCCACCCACTAAGCCCAGTCCCGGCTCCCCATCGACACCGGCTAGGCCCATGGCACCGGAACCTAACCCGGCACCGCCAGGAGAGCAACCCAAGCGCGCCAAAGGCCAGAGCGGCGCCGGCAACAGTGCCGTCTTGATCACTGATGCGCTAGCGGCGCCGGGATCCGAAACAGCGCCGGAGGGTGGCGTCGCGGGTCCACCGGTGCCAGGCCCAGCAGGCATGGCCCTCGACACTGGGGGAGCCTGCACCTCCGAGGAGGTGACTGCCGAGGTGGTGTCTCCGCCACAGCCCCGGGAGGGACCATGACATTCTTCCGACACCGCAAAAGCAGCTTCCTCTTCAGCAAGAGAAGAGGAGGAAGCCTCCTCCTCTAGGGACCGTATAGGCCTGAGAGGGGACCCGGAGGAAGGGCCTAGAGACCTTACCTGGGAATCCCTGGAGCGACGCCGTCCCCCGAAGTTCGGCGGGGCCTTGCCGATCTTGAACGTGCGGACTTCGAGGACACGACGGCCCATGGAGAAACAGGCGTCGCACGCGTCCATACTGTGGTTGGGTCCCAGGCAACGGAGACAGACATCATGCCGATCCGTGACGGAGAAATGCCGGCCACAGGAGCACCGACGCATAGGGGCACGGCCCGCCTTCAATTTATGTTTTGCCCCCGAACCTGACATGATACGAACTAAATAAGGACAAAAAACAGCAACAAAGCACTCGGCGCTGTCGACAGAAATAAAAGAACGGTCTTACCGGGAGACGGCATCTAGCGAGTACCACTGGAGAAAACGAGGAGTCTTGTGACGCAGAAAAGCTTCAACTACAGCGCAGCAGGTGCAGCCTCGATGGCAGGAGAAACAGAACTGAGATAGAGGAGGAGTCTGCGGCACCTAACGGCCGCCCCTCGCGCATGACGCAGTATGTCGCGCTCGAGGATGAGCGCCGTTGGAGCCACTCCTCCCCAAAAAAAAAAAAATCCTCCCGTGGCGGGTGCGCGCCTCCGGCACTAACCCAAGCAGTAATGAATGGTAAAGATTGACGAGGGAAGATCACATAGTGGCCCTGTCTCCTCAGAGACGCTGCCACGACTACCATGCACTTGTTGAATACCCTGGGTGCTGATGACAGCCCGAAAGGAAGCTCTCAGAACTGATAATGGCGACCGAGAAACTCGAAGCGCAGGAACCTCCTGTGCGCTTGAGCAATAGGGATGTGCAGGTAAGCGTCCTGCATATCCAAGGATGCCAAGAAAGCATCCTTCTTCAGCATGGGGATTAGTCCCGGAAGGGTCACCTTGCAGAAGCGTTTGTAAATGACCGACATCTTGAGGTCGCTGAGGTCCAAGATTGGACAGAGGTCCCCTGTTTTCTTTGGAACCAGGAAGAACTGTGAATAGTAACCTGCTCCTCTCTGGCTCCCTGGAACGTGCTCCAAAGCTTCTTTCTGTAGATGCGTGAGCACTTCCTGCCGTATGAGTAGGGCGTGCTGACCCGAATAACGGGAGAGCAGAGGAGGCCTTGTGGGAGGGTTGTCTACAAATTCTATATAATGGCCTTTTTCGACCAACTGTAGCACCCACCTGTCTGTGGTGATCGACTGCCACTCCGGCAGGTGGTCTGCAATGCGACACCCAACCTTCGTTTCCCGTTGATCCTGAGTAGGGACGGGGGCCAGGAAGGAGTCATGCTGTGGCAGTATTGGATCCTGCAGGTTGAGCCGACTTGGTAGCTCATTGGCCTCTGCTGAGGATGTCTTAGCCTGGGCTTTCCAAGTGAAGAATCCCCTCTGTTGCTGGCCAGAACGAGGTTGTTGCCTTTGGGTCCGGCTGCAAAAGCGACTCTGGTTCCTACGAAAGGAACGGAGTCTAGATCTGTACATGGCATGGACAGATCTAATAGCCATCCCTGCTTCCTGCAATTTGGTGATCACCTTTTCCGAGGCTTCACCAAACAGAACTTTGCCATAGTAAGGAGCATCCATGCTATTCTTCTGGACGTCCGGGGTAAACCCAGAGACACAAAGCCATGAGTGTCTCCGGAGACACACGCCTGAGGCTGCCGCTCTGGCTGAAGAGTCGCAGAGTCGTATGCAGCTCTGAGCACCTGGGTCCCCACGTCTGAACCCGTATGAAGGAGCTGCAGGAGTTCCTCCTTTTGGCCACCGTCTGGCAGTTTCTCCGCCTGGTCCCTGTCCCTGTTCCTACAACACGTTCTGGAACTGAACCATGTGGGTGAGGTAATTCAATGATCTAATGGCGCAAGTCGCGGCCACGTACATGCGCCTGCCCAGCACGTCCAACTGCTTGGACTCTGGGTCCGGTGGCTGCGTGCTCAAATGTTGCGGTTTCTGAGACCAGTCATGAGAGGCTGTAATGACCAGGGAGTCGGCCAGAGGATGGTTAGCCAGGTACTGGTCCTCCCTTGGGGCCTTGTACAGGCGGTCAGCCTTCTTCGGCATTGCCGGGGTCGAATGTGGATGCTTCCACGCTGCCTTGGTGACGTCCACAAAGGTGTCCACCAAGGGTGGCACTACCACATGCTTGGGGTCTTTTTGCCGAAGGTAGCGGGCAAGGCGTAGTCTTTCAGGGTCGGGTTCCTCGGCATCCCATCCCATGTTCTCCTGAATATGCCTCATTATTTCGGAGAATGAGAGGTCATCCGGAGGAGACCTAGGGAGGTCGCGTGGGTCCGGAGAGGAGATGCTGATTGGTGAAGGAGACCTGGAGCATTCAGAGATGTAAGATCTGGAATCCTCCGTGGACGGTGAATACCGGCGTCTTCTGGGTCTCTTGGGGCTGGGTGACCCTGAAGAGGATCTTGATGGAGACCTTCTCTTCTCCAAAGATCTACCCCTAGGAGGTGCTGCTGGCTCTTGGGGGGAAGGTGCTCATGCTGCTGACCCCTTGGGTGAAGGAGGGGATGCAGGCGTCGGGGGTGCCACGGGTGTGGGAGGAGGCTGCGTGGTGACCACATCCTTTTTGATGGTGTCCCACCAGAAGGTGAAGAGCTCCTTCACTTCTGACAAGTTTAGGCCCGACGATGGACTGGGCACAGGTGGCCTGTCGTCGGGGCCGGGCGCCGGCTCCCCGGGGGGTCTCTGGTTCTGGAGAGGGTTCCCGTGAAAGTTCGACAGGTCCAGGATCACCCGCCTGGTCTTCGGGCTGGGTAGACTCCTCCTCCAACAGCGCCTCCCGACCGACATCGGTAGGCGGTGGTGTGGTCCTCCTGACTGCGGTATCTGACGCCGGCCCCCCCCCCGCCGGCGTCCTGGGGGGGCGAATGCCTGACCGGTGACAGGTGACGAATGGTCACCGGTTCCCTGGAGTGCTTGTGTACCTTGGCCGACGTCGGGTCCTTGGTCTTGCGCTGGGGTGGCGGCGGTAGGGAGACTGGCTGGACGTCGGAGGCCGAATGCCGGGAAGACGACCTGTGGGACTCCCCAGACCTGGACGAGGCCTTAGCCGAGGAAGCAGGCCTGGAGGTCTTGGCAGGCCGCAGAGTAGAGGCACCACTGACCGATTTGACCACAACCGGGGGAGGCTGAGAGCGGGCCCTTGACGGAGAGCGGTCTGACCTGAAGCCGGAGCTGCGGGAGTCCGAGGCCCTGGAGGGGGATCTGGGTCTCACCTTCTCCCAGTGCTTCTCATGGTGCCTGTGTGACTTCCCTGAAGATTCCCCCATGGATGAAGGTTCCATGGCCTTAGGTTTTTCTTCAAGGAGGAAAGCCTGGAGGGCCTTCTGCCGGTGGATACTCGTTTGGCTGTTAAAGCCCCGACAGAAGGAGCAAGCCTGGGTGTCGTGGTCTGTGCCCAGGCAACAAACGCAGGCCGAATGAGGGTCTTTGAAAAGAATCTGCTTTCCACAGGCACACTTCGAAGAAGCCCTCCACTGAAGTTGGGGAGGACATCAGATGAAAAAACGACTGAAGAGAGTTGATTTTCCAAAGTTTGAAAGTTTTCCTGGTCGTCGCGCGCAAGACTAACCGAGGATTGAGACATGCAAAGAGTCGATGCGGGAAGAACTGGGGATTCTGGGCGGGACCGCCTCCTTATTATGTACTACGCCTGACGTCGGGGGCGGGACTGACGTTGGAGGTGGTCCCCGCTGAAGACTGTTAGCTAGAAGATTTCCATGGGGTCCAGATGCCTGACGGCATCAGTCCTAATGGTGTAACCTGCTGCAAGAGCTGTATCTCGAAGAAGATCCACACGCCTCGTTCCAAGGATGGGATTACCTGAGCCAGAGTGACCATCCTGAAGGTTCGAGACCTTAGGAACCTGTTCAGGTCATGCAGGTCTAGAATGGGGCGCCAGCCCCCCGTCCATTTCAGGACCAGGAAGTACCTGGACACAAACCCCGGGTCTGGTGGAGGATCCGTCACCTTCTTGATCACCTCTTTTTCGAGGAGCAGGGCGATGTCAGCTCGGCGAGCTGAAAGAGAGGCTGCGGATCCCGTAGCCCCTTCAAGGGGAGACAGCTCGGAAAGGCGGGGTCTGCTCAAACTCCAGGGGCAGGCCCTTTCCTACCACGTCCGACACCTAGCGGTCCGTGGTGATAGCGGACCAGGAGGAAAGGAAGTGGCGGAGCCATCCCCCCAGGGGAACCCAGTGGGGAGTGATGAGGCTGGGGGCGACACTCCTCAACCCGTCACTGGGCAGGCTTGGAGAAGGGACCGGCCGAGGGACCTCCTGGGCCTTTTCCTCCCTGCTTCCTGTTAGAGGAAGCTGCAGGCTTGGCTTTGGGGTGCCAAGCGCAAGCCTGCTGGCCCTGATGCTGGTGCTGTTGAGCCAGACGTGCTGCAGGTGCAGAAGGGTGAAAGGACTTATGTTGTTGACGACGGCTCTTGTCCTTCTGGGCAGAGGTGACCGAGACCAGGGTAGCGTTGGACTTTTCGATCTGCTGGAGGTGGCCTTCCACTCCAGGGCCGAACAGGTCAGTCCCCAGGAAGGGCACATTCGCCAGTTTATGCTGGGTATTCACCGTGAAGGCGGATATCCTCAGCCATGCTCTGCGGCACATGGCCACTGTGGCCGCAACTGATCTGGCACAGGAGTCTCCAATGTCAGAGTCATTTGGAGTTGCTGATTTGCCCCTGCCCTTCCCTGGTCCCGCACCTGCTTGACCGTGGTCTGCAGGTCGGCCGGGAGGTGAGGGATCACCTCATCTACGGAGCACAGGAGGGCGTGGGAGAAATGTGCCATCAGCATGGCCGAGCTGGCCTGGCAGAGGCCAAGGGAGGACGCAGCGTACACCTTGCGCCCGGCATAGTCCAGCTTTTTGAACACCTTGTCGGGGGGGGCTTATCCACATCCCTAGCATTCTCGGAACGCTGGAAAACGCTATCGTGACCAATCCCTCCACAGAGGGGTGCTCCAAAAACCGGACAAAGAGCTGGTACGACCGTGATACTTCCTGGCCATCCTGGGCCGGGCGAGGACAGGAAGCCGGTCAGCTGCTAAAGCTCCAAGGCTGGGCCAACAATGGCTTCAGCCACGGAAGGCCTCCGTGGGCGGATCCTCGGTCCAGTATCTCCGTCAGGGGATACCTGGCCCACTTGGATATGGGCTCGAGCTGCATCCTGGTGGACTCCGAGATGAGCCAAATCAGACCCATAGAAGACGATGGGCTCTCGTCCATTGACTGCCCCCGGAGGACTCCAGGTCAAGGGGCATGGAAAACAGGGAGTCGTTGTCGTCGGACTCCGAGGAGTCCACGGAGAGCTGCCTGGAGCCTGAACCACCCTCCACCTGCTGAGGACGGTTGGGAGTGAGGATGACAGACAACCTGTGGGGCAGACCCTGACCCGACCGAGAGTCCTTGGCCGGCGCCCCCGATTTTGGTTGTGGAGGGGGAGGTTCCACCACAATCGGTGGGGCAGCTGGTTTCGGCCGAACAACCGGCCCAGGCTTGGGCACCTCGACTATAGCGAGGGGTTATTTCGGCCGTTGGGGTGACAGCCACTGGATGGCCAGGGAGGGCATCGGCTTGTTCCCAGACAGAAGTAACTGCTGCCACATTAGGTCCTCATAGCGTCAACGCAATTTGTGCCGAAGCCTCTCCTTCCAAGGAGGAAGACGAGATTTGTGCAGCGCCGCCACTTACTTCGAAAGGAGACCGAAACCACTGATGTCGGCAGGATCGACTGGACCGAGAGAAGGTCAGAGACCGAGACCCTCAGTGTTTCGAGGAGGTCTGGGAAGAGGGGACACCTGCTCTTCTCTCGGTTCGGGGAGCCTTGACCGAGGACTCCGGCAGGGCGCAGAAATGAAGTCTCGGTCTCCACTGGGGAACCGGTGAAGAAGGTCGTCGGCTTCACCAGTCGACAGCCCGTCCGACGGGTCGAGAAAATCTCGACCGCGATGGGTGTCTCGACAGCTGACGGACAGGGACACGTGAAAGCAGCGACCTTGATCCGCAACCTCGTCCAGTAGAGTGTCAACTGTCCGGGGAAGGGGACCTCTCCCACTCCCATGAACACCGACGGTGGGACTTACCTTTTGAGTCCTTCTTTTTGGACCGAGAAGAGTGTCCCGATGGCCCCTCTCCCTTCGTGGAAAGGGACTGGCAAAGCTCCTTAAAAGAAACTGTGTAGGAGGATCCCAGAGACAGCGGGATAAATGCCGCAACCAAAGAAGATGATGAAGATGTGGCCTGGGCACCCTCCTCCTCGAAGGCGATCATCTGCTCGAGTTGCTCAGCCAAGCCAGCCACCACGGACACAGCCCAACGTGCCTCCTTAGATTTCACCGGCAGGTAGTGCTTCTCGGGGCACCCAAGCTGTAACCGGGCAGCGTGGTCTTCCAGGACGTTGGCCGAAAACGAACGGCATAACTCGCAGGCCTGCGGGTCATGATCTAGACCGAGGCAGTAGACACACGTGGAGTGCGGATTAAGTCTCCGACATTTCTGCTCACAGGGGCACCGCCAAATCCGAGTCGATTTGTCCATCGCAGCTACGAGGGAGTAATTAGACCGAAGTCTTGAAAACTTAAGAATTAGTTTCGGGTGAACCGAAGAATTAGGATCCAGTCTATACACAGAGCGTTAAGGAGGGAACCTGAGCTTCCAAGCAGTAAGGAAGATCTGACGTCATGGGGCGGAACCGAGAGTTTTACCACCCAGGTGGGTGGGAGGAGCCAGCTTGAAGACCTTCCGGCAAGATTTAAAGCGGCAACGAACCTGCCAGACAGTGTGGATGAACAACATATCCATGTCCCTAGAAAGGGAATTTTTGAGATATAAATGTTTAGCATGAGAGGGGGAACAAAATGCCAGAACATGCTGGATTCTGTTCTGTCTCTAGATTGTATAGGAACTGCAAGGAGTAGCCAAAGGCTTAATTACCAGAATTCAAGGCACAGAATCACTGGCAAAGAAACTCCTTTATGGCAGAAAAATACATGTTACTCACCTGTAACAGGAGTTCTAGGAGTGGTATATGTTGTTCATCCACACTTACTGGCAGGTTCCTTGCCGGAAGTTGCCGCTTTAAGTCTTGCCAGAAGATCTTCGAGCTGGCTCCTCCCACCCACCCGGGTGGTAAAACTCTTGGCTCCGCTCCATGACGCCAGATCTAGCCCACTGGAAGCCAGGCTGCGTGTCGAACCCGGGGAGGTCGGGTGGGTTGTGTGGATGCACAACATATACCACTCCTAGAACTCCTGTTACAGGTGAGTAACGTGTATTTCTAGGGACATGGATATGTTGTTTAATACAAACTTATTGGCAGACTCCTAAAAGATCTCCAGGAGGAGGGAGGCAAGGCACACACCCCCTACTTAGGGAATAAGGACTGGAGAACCAAGGTCCCAAAACCAGCATCCTGGCATGACTCAAGGTCGATGTGGTAGTGGGTAATGAAGGTGTGTGCTGACTTCCAGGTAGCAGCCCTGCAAATTTCCTGGATAAGGACGTCCCTGGAAGCAGCCACCGAAGCAGCGGTATGGCGGGTAGAATGAGCTCTTATCCCTTTGGGAGGCTCCATGCCCGCCAACCTACAGCAGAGATCTATGCAGGAGATGACCCACCTGCCTATCGTCCGCTTGGCTGCAGGTCTGCCAGGTGCGGCTTCAGCGTAGGCGACAAACAGCTGGCGAACCTCTCCCTGAACATCAGCCGTCCGCTCCTTATAGTAAGAGAGCACTCTTCTAGGGTCCAGAGGTGTGATTGGGGTAGAACACCGGCAGAGTCAACACCTGGTTAAGGTGAAACTCCGACACCACCTTCGGAAGAAATTTCGGGTGGGGGCACGGGACAACCTTGTCCCTATGGAAGAACAGATAAGGAGACTCGATGGAAAGCGCCTGAAGCTCTCCCATCCTTCTGGCTGACGTAATAGCCGCCAAGAAGGCGGTCTTCCATGACAGGTGAGAGATGTCACACCTGTGCATCGGTTCAAATGGCTTGCCCACGAGTTTAGCCAATACCAGCAATAGATCCCACGGAGGTGGAGGTTCTTGCACCAGAGGGGATATGTGATCAAGGCCTTTGAAAAAGTGCCCAACCACCTTCTCCTGCGCCACCGACTGCTTGCCGGCCCGCACCCGGTAAGCAGAGATAGATGCCAGGTGCACCTTAAGGGTTGTCAACCGAAGCCCTAGCTGAGAAAGGGGCCACAGGTTGTCCAGAATGCTAGCCAATCAACAGGAGGAAGGGTCCAACCCCTTGCCATGACACCAAATGGAGAATGTCTTCCATTTGAAAGCATAGCATTTTCTGGTCGACTCCTTACGTGATGCCTCAACAACGTTGAGGACCTCGTCGGAAAGACCCAAGACCTGGAACTCTAGCCGCTGAGGAACCAGGCCATCAAGTGCAGGGACTGAAGGTCTGGATGGAGTACCTTCCCCTTGTTGACTGAGATCAGGTCCGGGCGGGCTGGTAGCTGCCTTGGGAGTCTGGAGCTGAGGCTGAGGAGATCTGGGTACCAGAACTGGCGGGCCCAGTCTGGGGCTACCAGAATCACCTGCACCTGGTCCCTCTTCACCTTGAGAAGCACCATGTGGATCAAGGGGAATGGAGGGAAGGCACAGAAGAGGCCCAGGGTCCATGGCCTCAGGAAGACATCCCCCTGTAGCGAGCCCTGCTGAGGGGGGCAGGCATGAAACAGCCTTAGCTTGGTGTTTTCCCTGGAGGCAAACGGGTCCACCATCAATTTTCCCCAGTGGGAGAACAGGCTGTAAGCTACCTCTGTGTGGAGAGACCACTCGTGGGATGTCTGGCCTAAGTGGCTGAGGGCATCCGCCAGATGGTTTGAGGCTTCTGCCACATGGATGGCTAGGAGATCTGCCTCTGATTGGCTCATGAGGGTCCAGATGCAGAGCGCCTCCCTGCACAGCAGACGGGAGTGCGTGCTGCCCTGTTAGTTGAGGTAGTACATGGTCGTGGTATTGTCCATCTGGACTTGAACCACCTGACCACGGAGTTGAGAAGCGAAAGCTGACAGTGCCAGTCTGACTGTTCTGAGTTCAAACAGGTTGATGTGGCATCGGGGACTACTCTGGGGTCCGAAGCCCGTGGGCCCTGTCATCTCCCATGTGGGCTCCACAGCCCATGAGCGAGGCATCGGTCGTGAGGATGACAGTCGGCTCGGGGCAGACAAATGGGATCCCTTCCTGCAACCAGTCTGTGGCGGTCCACCATTGGTGCGTGTCGAAATGACCGTGACACTGAGTCTACTGGGCGGCCAGCTCCCATTGGAGGGGGTGCATGTGCAACCGGGCCCAATGGACCACTAAGGTGCACGCCACCATGTAACCCAGAAGGTGCAGAAAGTCCCGGGCAGGGTGCAATTTTTCAACCAGAAATGATTGGGCGAAAGAGTAAAGAACCTCCGCCCTGTCCGCCGCAGCCAAGCTCTGGCTTGACAATAGTCAAGCTCTGCCCCGATGAAGCCCATCACCTGAGAAGGCATGAGTTCCAACTTGGCCTTGTTGATCAGGAGGCCGAGTTGAGAGCAGGTCTGGAGGGCCAGGTCCCTGGACCTCTCCACCTCCTGTTGGGTGGATCCTGCTAGGAGCCAATCGGCGAGGTAAGGATAAATCCTGCCACCCCCTTCCTGAGATGGCCCGACACCACTGCAATGCATTTGAAGACCTGTGGGGCCAATAACAGGTCGAACGGCATGGCTCAGAACTCGTACAGGGTCCCTTCAACTCTGAGGCGGAGGAACCGCTGATGAGACTGACGGACTGGGATGTGAAACCACCTCCTGCAGATCCAGTGAACAGAACCACATGTTTCATTCCAAGGATGACAGGATCTGGGACAGAGTGACCATCCGAAAGGTGCGTGCCCTGAGATACTGATTCAGGTCATGCAGATCTAGAATGAGGCGCCAGCCCCCTGTTCTCTTAGGCACCAGGAAGTACCTGGAGACAAAGCCTGGGTCTGCTGAAGGATCCTCCACTGGAGCTATTGCCTACTTGAGGAGGAGCTGAGTGACGTCGTCTTGGAGAGCCGACTGAATCTGTGTGGAAATTCTTTCCTCCCGAGGGGCGTGGACTTGGCTTGGAGGGTACTGCTCAGATTCCAGAAGCAGTCCCTGACAGGCCACTTCGAGAACCCACCTGTCCGAAGTGACAACGGACCAGGCGGAAAGGAAGTGGCGGAGCCGGCCCCCCCGCAGGAGGACCCAGAGCTGAGGTGATGGGAGAGGGGTTGACAGCCCCTGCCCCGTCGCTGAGCAAGCTTGGAGAAGGAGGATGCCCCAGAACCTGAACGTCGGCCTCCTTTACAGGTCTGTTGGAGTCCGAGCTTGGGTCGGGGGTGCCAAGCTTGAGCCTGCTGTTGATGCTGCTGTCCACCTTGAAAGGAGAACTGCTGAGCCGCAGGGGTAGAATGACGAAAAGGCTTCTTCTTTTTCTTCTACTGGTTCTTGCCCGAAGAACCCTTGGCAGAAGTAGTGTCCAAGACGGCACTGGACTGCTCAATGCGATGAAGGTGACCAGCCACTCCTGGTCTGAACAAGTCGGTCTCAAGGAAGGACACGTCAGCTAGTTTGTGCTGGGTATCCGCTGGAAAGGAGGGGAGCCGCAGCTAAGCCCTGCGATGAGAGGCAACTGCGGCAGCCATCGAGCAGGCACAAGAATCCCCGATGTCTAGGGCCGTCTGAAGCTGCTGTTTGGCGAAAGCTCGGCCCTGATCCCAGACCTGCTTGACTGTGGTCTGCAAGTCCGCGGGAAGATGTGGGAGGACTTCATCCAGTGATCATAAAAGGGCATGAGAGAAGTGTGCCATGATGACAGCCGAACTTGCCTGATGAAGACCCAAGGAGGAAGCCGCATAGACCTTCCTGGCTGAATGGTCCAGAAGGTTGGACTCTTTATCAGGAGGTTGGTCAGTGTTGGCAGAACTGCCAGTACGCCTGAACACAGTGGCGGTCACCAGGCTCTCAGCTGAAGGGTGCTCTGTGAACTCCGCAAGGGATCCCCTGGGCACCGCATACTTGCAGGCCATGCGGGCAGACGGAGCTGGACAAGAGGCAGGGCACTACCAAAGTTCTAGGGCCAGGCCAACAATAACCTCAGCCACAGGAAAGGCCTGTCAGGGTATCCCCTCTCTTTAGAATGTCCATAAAAGGATACTCTCCCTTTATCTGGATTGGCTCCAGGGGCATCCCTGTAGATTCAGAGATGAGGTGAAGAATCCCTTGAAAAGACGAGGAACCTTCCTCTATCTCTAAGCCAATGGTTGATTCATCATCACCTGGATGAGAATGCAAGCCGGTGACGTTAGAATCCGAGAAATTCAGGTCTAACGGCCTACCACCCAGGTCACCTTCTACTCGCTAAGGGTGGACCGGGGTGACCGTGACCATCACTCGCCGGGGACGCCCTGTGTCTGGTCCATCTTCCTTTGAAGGCCCTCCACAGGCTGTTTGGGCGGTGGTTCCACCACAATCGGTGTAGAGACCGCTTTGGGCCGAACTGGTGGTTTTGCCATCTCCGCAGGCTGAGGAACTGAATTAATCGTCTCTGAAGGAGTCAGCTTCGGCCTGGGGGCAGAAGCCAGGTAATGGCCGGTGTAGAAGCCAGAGTCGGCTTGTGCCCAGTTAAAATTAGCTGTTGCCACATGAGGTCCTCATACCGCCGACTGAGCTTCCGTGGAGCTTCTTCTCATTCGAGGATGACAGGGACAACCGATGGTGTCGCCTCTTTTTAGAGCGTTTATGGCTCTTCCTCGGCCTCTCGGTCGAGGGGTCCAAGACCTCGATCGAGATTAGACGGGCAGACTCGGTCGCTCGGGAGACACCTGGTGGGACCAGTGATTTCCCGGGATCATGGACCACTTTGTTGACTGGAGTCCCAGCAGCTGGGTCTCGTCATCTGAAAAGATCAGATTAGGGGTTTGATGGAGGGAATCGTCGACCCGAGTCGGTGATACTGGATCGATCAGATCAATCATGATTTCGACATCAGCGATGACAATTTGGTCGACTGACCAGACAGCAAAGCCGAAAAGCCAGCAGACGAAAAAACAATCTCGACCAAGGTCGAGACCGCATGTTTCTGGGATTGCGATCTCTCCCTCTCCCAAGAGCACCTCCATCGAGACAAAGACTATCCCGGATCCTTCTCCCGCTTACGGGATCGAGAGGAGTATAAGCCTGCAGGCGCCTCTCCCTTGGTTGGGAGAGACTGGCACAACTCTCGGAAGGAACCCGAGAATGTGGAGCCCAGGTTGAGTGGAACGAAGCAGCTCCAAGAGGTATCCGCAGCAAGAGCTGCTTCCTCCTCGAATCCTTGCATGCATTCCAACTGCTCAGTGGATCCCGCAGCAACGGAATCCGCCCAACGAGCCTCCTTGGATTTCACCAGAGGGTTCCTCTTGTCCAGCCTCCCCAGCTTCAGGCGTGCAAGATGGTCGTCGAGGACATTGGGATGAAAAGCAAGACACAGACTGCACTTCGAGGTGTCATGCTCGACACCGAGGCAACAGACGCACACAGTGTGGGGATTGGTGCGCGACACTTTCTGGCCGCAAGGACACCGACGAAATCCAGGAAAAGATTTGTCTTCCATCATCAAAGCAGCAAACTTGCAATCACTAATGAGAACAATGCGAATTTTCGGTATAACCAAAGGTTTGAAAGCCAGGGCCTACAAATGCGTGAGCATGAGGGAGGCAACCTGAATATTCCAGCAGAAAGGAAGATCTGGCGTCACGGGGTGAAGCCAAGGTATACAGCACCCAGGTGGGTGGAAGGAGCCAGCTTGAAGGCTTCCAGTGAGATTTAAAGCGGAAGGGGACATGACAAAGAGGGTGGATGAACAACATATCCACGCTTCTAGAATAGAGAATTTCAGACCCCCGCCTCAGAATGCTGTACCAGACTGGTAGTCAGGAGTACAAACACCGCAAAAGCCCCAAATGTCCAGTTCTTTTTTTTTTTTTTTTTAATTTTCTCTTTATCCTCTCTCCTACTTGCAGCCCTCCTCTTCGGGAGACACCTATGGGCTTATCAGCCTTCGCTCCACCTACCTGGAGCCGGTGCAGTCATGCCCCATGGAGCATTAGCTATACCCCCAGGCGGTGATATTAGGCGGACATTCTTCCACCCCGACGTTCCGCTTAATCTTTGTCGGCATGCTGTCTCCGGGCAGGTAGGGGCATTGAAGGTCGGGCCCCTGGTGCTCCGTCCTACCAGGAGGCTGCAAGGTTTTTCCTGGTGTTTCTCGGCGTGCCAGGTCCGATGGCGTCAAGGCGCGAGCGCCGGCGTCTGGCACGCCGCTCCCCTCTGTTGGACGCCGGGCTTGCAGTACCTCAGGTCTCCACCTGGGGTCAGACAAACACGAGCTCAAGTACCCTCCCCGGAGGGCGAGCAGTCCTTGGGACGCTCAAGTCCTTCCTTCCCCTGCCGGGTCCCCAGCTCCCGGGCTCGCTCCCGAACCCGGTCGCAGGGCCGCAAGCCGGAATCCAACTGCAAGGGTGGCGGCCCCCAAATGTCCAGTTCTGAAAGCAAAGTCTGCGTTCACAAAGAAGGGTCCACCAATCCAGAGTGATGAGCGCTGCACTGTGGCCAAGAGCCTATGCCATGGCCCAGCTGAGAAAAAGGTCCATGATAACCCATAAAGTCCCAGCGAAGCCCATCCAGCTGACTGTAAATAGGGACAGATAAGTAGGCCTAGCCCAGGGTGTTCAGATGAGTGCAGCAAACGAGACTCCTAGAGTATGCAAGGCCAGAGTAAAAGGGGCTGTGAATGATTATTCACAACGCCATTCCAGGCAGGCAATGAGGTGGGGTATTTAACCAGAACCAAGGTCTCAGTCCAAGCCAAGAGGGAGAGGTGACGGGGTCTCAAGTCGAGAAAACAATACAGTAGGACCATCAACTGCTTGTAAAACTAACATAAGTACTCAGTGCGCCATTTAAAAACAAGCTTCTAGGTATCACAGGTACAGGAATTAAGGGTACTGTCACTTGAAAAGCTCTGGTAAGAGAATCTTGAGCTCTGCTGCCGCCTGCGCCAGTGTTTCATATGAAATCCACTGATCAGCGTGTTTGACTTGCATCACGGTGGGGTATCGAACCCTGAAAGGCTTCCCCGTCGCAATCAGCTTAGACACCGCAGGGTGACTATCTTGCCTTTTTGCTTGCACTGATTGCGGGAGATCTTGAGAGATCTGTGGTCTGTGTCCTTCCCATTGCAGTTGCTGGATGTCATTGACTTTAGCCAGAATATGCTGTTTATCTTGGAAGTTAAGCAGCTTGAAAATCACAGGTTGAGGGGGAGACCAAGGCGGCGAAGAGGGGAGGGTGGGCGAGGAGAGCCCGCTCGATTACATAGGTGGTAGTGTTAGGAGTGGGGCCTGTGATTTTCTTGCAAAACTTTTGAATAAAGTTCACAGAAAGTTCAAAGGATTGTTGCCATCTTCTCTCTCTGGGAGGCCAATAATAATTAAATTATTGTGTCGACTACGCCCCTCTAAATCCTCCAGCTTTGTTCCAGACGTCTGAGCTTTTGCCACATAACAGTGGAGTCTTGGTCTATTTTCCCGTTCCAGTTCTCCATGGATGTGATCCTGGCTTCGGGGTCACCAACTCTAATGGAGAGGGATTCGACAGAGGTGCGGATTTTCTGGAGATCTGCTAAGATCGCAGAGATAGTCTCTTGCACAGGTTGCATTATTTATAGAAATGCTCCTCCAAGAGCGTGGTACCAGCGGTCTGAGACTTGTTCGAGCTGGCGGACTGTTGCTTAGGCCTTTTTGCGGCCTTGTCCTTCTCGGGCATCGGTAGGGGAGAGTGGTGGTGGCGATTTTTTCATTTCAATTTCCATTCTCCTCTTACGAAAGCTTGAACAGCGGGGTCCCTCTAGGAGGAATCAGGGAACCAAATTGTGAGTAAGGAGTTAAAGGCTGACAAAAATGGGTTTTAACTGCAGGAGTGGTAAGAAGCAGTGGAGGTTAGCAGCTCTCTCCTAAGCAGCCATCACGTGACCTCCCTCAAGCGTTCCTGAGCCATCATGGAATGCTTGTAAGGGCAGAGACACCATTTTTTTTTTATCCTCCCTAGTCACAGGTGGGACATCCTTCTGCCTACTGCCAACGTACCTTGATCCCATCCAGCTGAGACTCTGCTAACAGTCCTTCCGCGACCACCAGTCCACCTGTGACACCGCACTGTGTTGCAGCCCCCTGCCTACCCAAGGCTGAATACACCGTAAGCTTAATAGCATTACTTCCCCATATTCATCTAGTCACTCACAACAGTAGAGAATCCAGACTGTGACCCCGGAGATGGTGGCTGGGGCCCAGTGTAGGATGCGGTGGGCAGGCAGAGGTTTCATCCTCCCAGTCTTTTCCAGTCCCCCCCTCACCCCACGCATTAGGACTGGCTGCCAACAAGGCCTGAAGCAGCTAACTCATGGGCATGCTCCAATGGTCACGTCCCATTATCGTGTAACCCTTGCACCACCACCTGTGGTCACCCAGGTGGCAGTATTGCAGTGGGACGGGAAACCCTCCCTCCCCGTAGGGGAACCTCCAATGGGACACTCGATCACCTGCCCCACCCTCTGACAGCCCAGGCCCGTTAGCAAACCTGGGTCATCGGTGTTGTACGTGGCAGTACTACTGCTGCGCCAAGAGAAGCCAGTCTTTATTGCAGAAGATCATATACTTTGATTCTGGGCAGGCGATCGAAGACGGCGACAGATTCCCTATATTTATGGCCAGCGACTACATTAACTGGTGCAAAAGCTCCCTGGAATCCTGCAGGTACAGAGTAAAGGTCAAAATTTCCTTCCTGGCAAATTATGAAGGAAACATCATCATCAAGCGAGGCCTGTTGCACTGCTTCCTCTGTGAGCTAAGCTTGGAGTTCGACTACCAAGCCCTGTGCGACCTGCCCACAGTCTCCCATCACTCAAACTTGATGATCTTTCATGGATTGTGGGTGCATGGCACAGCACCACTAGAAATTGCTCATGTAACGAGTAAGATCCAGACTGCTTATTGTGCTCACTAAGCTCTACATTTGGGTGGACTGAAGCACAGGGATGTAAGGAGAGTTGCTCAAGCCCACATAAGGAGGAGCCAGGGGCTCTGTTTGGATCTGAACCAGGATCTACTGCTGCACGGGTATGTGTTCTAACCACCTGACAAAGCTACTTCCCTGTGTATGCTCCACATTTTCAGTCCCCTTTAGTATTCTGAACACTCTGATCATGTACCCTCTCAGCATTACTTGGCTAAATAATCTGAGAATACGGTATTGTTAAATAATTTAAGAAAACTATTACAAATGACTTTTTACTCGCTGTATAAACAGAACACCACATGGCTTAGAATGAGGTTTGGCATTTAACCCACTTGAAAGCAAAAATATTAAGTTACTAACGAGACAAATTCCAGAACATTTTATGAACTATGTGCTATCCCCCTCTGCAAGATCATCTGATAATAAACAAATGTAATACATAGCAAAGGATTCTTTTCAATGCATTATTTTGAGACTCAACTGCTATATACTCTGTTTAAAATCCTACCGCAAATGGTTGTGAAAAGACTGAGTGCTCCCCCTAAATTGTACAAGTGGTTTAGGGACAGCGGTGCATAAAATGACTTATCAATGAAGACAAAATTAACTTTTCAAACTGCTGGACATGGTACAGCTCTAAGCACATTTTTATAATTACCGTTCGATCTGTAAATGCTATCCTAACATCATTATTCTGTGCATTCTTGATCATTAGTGTGACGATAACATGAGAGTCTGTCTGGTACCAGTCATGCCTTTGGGAAAAACAGAATCAGTTAACGTTAATAGAAATGATTATGGAAAACAAAAAAAAAAAAAAAAGAAGAATCTGATATTCACAAGAAATAATTTGACAAATATATAGCCTCTTTTTTAACATACAGTAAGGTCAACACGATACAAAACTAAACATAAAAATAAAAACTCAGGTCAGTGGAAATTATCAAGAAATATCAAACTTAATCTCAAGCATAAAGAACAGTTACAGTACATAAGAACTTACCGTAACAGAAGATCTTCGAGGGGATCTCAGTCATCAGGTCACACTGTAGGAAATTCACAGTTGGTGAAGCAGGATCCACACAGGAATTTTCCAGTACTACAACTATGGCCACACATGCCGACATCACCTGCTGACATCATCAACTCTATAAAAGCGTGAACGGCCCTACTCTCTCCTCAGTTCTTTACCCTGGAGATCAAGACAGCAAGCTCGTGCCGTGGGGGATTGAGGAGAGAGAGGTGCCCAGGCCGAAATAAAAAGCTGGATACACAAGATAGCCAGGTCTGAGAAGAGGACCCCCTATAAAGAGGGATGGTGGGAGGGAAGGCTGACCAGATAACTGAGATCCCCTCCAAGAAGACAGTACAGTTACGTAAGAACTTACCATAACAGAAAGATCTTCAAGAGGAGCTCTTGCAGCAGGTAACACCTTTAGGACTAAGCCACCAGGCACCAGGACCGCACGGAAATTTCCCAGCTAGCAATAACTGCCGGCAGCCTGCTCCCGACAACATGTCTGGCATAAAAGGGGGCAGTTCCCAGCCCATCCTCAGTTCTACTGCTGGAGACAGGTAAAGCAGAAAGAGGAGAACTGAGGAACGAAAGTATCTGAGATGGAAAAGGAACTCACCAGGAGGAAGGAGGCTGGGACAAATAGTACCTGCTGCAAGAGCTCCTCTCGAAGATCTACTGTTACGGTAAGTTCTTACCTAACTGTACTATCTTACTTCGAAAATCGTTCTTGCAGCAGGTAACACCTTTAGGACAAAGTCCCAAGCAGTAGAGGAGGAATCCTAGGCAGAAGAATGGAGGTATAAGTCTACTCAGGTGAAATTAGGTAAGGAGGCCCTGGAGGACAGCAAGTCCAAACCCAGTCCTACGGCAATAAGCAACGTCCAGACTGTAATGCTTCACAAAAGTGTGGAAAGAGCTCCAAGTGGCAGCCACACATACATCCACTGCAGATGCATTTCTAAGTAAGGCAAAAGAAGCTACCATGCCCCTGGTGAAAGACCCTTTGCAACCCGGTAGGGTTTGATGAAATGCTGTTTGAGACGATGCAGCTGACCAACCATTTGGTTGGACACTGTTTAGAATGGGGGAAAGACACAAACAACTGGTCGAGTACAGTCCAAATAAAAATGGAGTACCCTGTGGACATCCAGAGTATGCAACAAAGCCTCCCTTTGGTTTGAGTACTCTTGATTCGCTGACTTGACTCAGGTGGCTATCTTGATTCAAAGTAAACTCCAACACCACCTTTGGCAGAAACTTAGGATTAGTTCTCAAAGACAACCTGTCCTTGTGAAAAACCAAATAAGGTTCCTTACACATTAGGGCTTGAAGCTCGGAAATTCTTTGAGCAAAAGTAATGGCAACTAAAAATAACGCTTTCCATGACAGAAAGCGCAGCTCGCAGCAGGCTCAAAGGGAGGCAGAGAGAGCTTCTCTAAAACAAACAAAAGGTCCCAAGGCTGGACAGGATCCCAGATGGGAGGCTTCAAGTGAAGCATGCCCCATAGAAAAGTGCGAGAAAGGTCCAGATGGGCAATATATTTGCCCTCAACAGGCAAATGGTACGCAGAAATGGCAGACAGGTGCACCTTTAACAAAGAGTAGCTGAGTCCTGCATCTGAGAGAGGAGGTACTTCTGAACCAAACAGATTGGGCAAGGAAAAGGATCTATACTCCTAGCAGTGGCCCAAACACAGAACATCTTCCATTTCATAGGATAAGTCACCCTAGTGGAGGGTTTCCTGGTTGCCACTAGGATGTTCACTACCCTCGGGGAGACCCCGAATCTGGAGACAGCTAGGTCTGCAGAAGCCATGCATGGAGATGCAGAGATCTGAGATCAGTTATGTACCAGTGAGCCCCGTTCCTGGGACAGCAAGTCTGACCTGAGGGGCAGGGACACCGGAGGTTCCACAGCCAGTTGTGCAACAGTGGGAACCAAATCTGACGAGGCCAGAACAGAGCTACCAGGATCACCTCTGCTCCCTCCAACTGCAACTTGATGAGCACCCACTGCAGAAAGGGAGGGAACGCATAAAGAAACCTCCCCACCCAGGAGAGGGACAACGTGTCTTGCCAGAAAGCACCAGGCCCTGAATCTAGCGAGCACAAACTGGGCAGTTTTGTGTTGGATGGGGAGGCAAAGAGGTCGCGTCTGGGCGACCCCATCTGGCGAAAAGATCTTCCGCCACTGTGGGGAGCAGTACCCACTCACATGCCCAGGACAGAGTCCAGCTGAGACTATTAGCCAGGGAATTGTGAATGCCTGGAACATGGACTGCTGGGTGTTCGTTTGTTGATACAGAATACTACCAACATGTTGTCTGTCTGTGTTAGCAGGGGGCCAGTCTGAAAGGCTTGCATGGCACAGAGGACTTCCCTCACCTCCAGAATTCTGATGTGGAGATGAAATTCCTGCTGAGCCCAGGACCCTTGAGTCTGGCGTGTGTCCAGATGTGCACCCCACCCTGGCCTGACGCACCGGTGGTCAGGGTCTGGGTGGGGATTCTCTCCGACAGTGAACCCCTCTGGAGAGGTTGTGAGAATCCAGCCATCATATCAGAGACTGCTTGGCCGGGCTTGATACCAGGACCGGCTGGTCCAGGTCATCTGATCTCTGAGCCCACTGAACCCGAAGGTTCCATTGGATCACCCTCATGTAAAGCCTGGCCATAGGGGCTGTGGCGATAGCCACTGCCATATTGCTCAGTGGCCAGAGAAAGTGCAGTTATGTAAGAACTTACCATAACAGTAGATCTTCGAGAGAGGCTCTTGCAGTAGGTAATTACACATAGGACTGACGCCGGCAGGCGGTAGGACCCCAAGAAAAAATTTCTAGCTAGCAGTCCCTGGCGAGGGACCCTCACGCCAAGTGACCGCATCAGGAGACAGGTATGAAGGGTTGTCCTCACGCCTGCCTTCCAGTTCTTTCCCCGCCAAAGGAGGCTGGACGAGAGAAGCGAATACTTCTCTCACTGGAAAAGGAGCTGAAAAAGCTTAGGGGGATGGAGGGCGGGAAGGTGTTACCTACTGCAAGAGCCTCTCTCGAAGATCTACTGTTACAGTAAGTTCTTACGTAACAGTACTATCTTACTTCGAGAGGGCTCTTGCAGTAGGTAATTACATATAGGACTGAGTCCCAAGCAGTCTGGAACAAGAAGAAGCACATGGGAGGAGGAAAGCTACTCAGAGCAGATCTCTTAGCTGTGAAGGCCTTAAGAAAGGAGGCCTTGCAGGACAGCCAACCCGAAGCCTGCTCTACGGCGAGAGGCAATATCCAAACTGTAATGTTTTGTAAAGGTATGGACAGAAGTCCAAGTGGCGGCAGCACAGATGTCTGCCGCTGACACATTCTTGAAACAAGCCACTGAGGCAGCGACTCCTCTGGTGGAGTGGCCTCTTACTTGACTCAGAAGGGTCTTCTTGTACTTGTCATAACAGAAAGTGATGCAATGAGCCAACTATTTGGATAGGCATTGCTTAGAAACAGCATTGCCTTCTCTTTTGGGTGCAAAAGAGACAAACAGTTGAGCAGTCTTTCTGAGATCCTTTGTCCTGTTAGTGTAGTATCTCAGAATCTGGTGAACATCCATAGTATGTAGTAAATACTCCCCATGATTAGAGTACTGCATGAAGAAAGCAGGTAACTCTATGGATTAGTTCAATGTAGATTCCGGTACCACCTTGGGGAGAAAATACAGGTTACTCACCTGTAACAGGAGTTCTAGGAATGGTATATGTTGTTCATCCACACTATCTGGCAGGTATCCTTGCCGCTTTAAGTCTTGCCGGAAGGTCTTCAAGCTGGCTCCTCTCACCCACCCAGGTGGTAAAACTCTCGGCTCCACCCCATGACGCCAGATCTGGCCCGCTGGAAGCTCAGGTTGTAGGCCTAAGCCGAGGTCGGGTGGAAATGGTGGATGAACAACATATACCATTCCTAGAACTCCTGTTACAGGTGAGTAACCTGCATTTTAGGGACATGGATATGTTGTTCATCCACACTATCTGGCAGACTTCAAGCAGTTCTTCTCCGGTCGCGGCCTGAAAATAGGCAGGATTTGTCTAGTGCACTTACCCGTCAACAAAAGCTAAATAAATAAAAATAAATAAAGTTCTCCAGAAGGAGGAGGCAGCACTCCCGATACTTACTTGGGAAAGACAGACTGGAGAACCGAGGCCCCAAAACCAGCATCCCGGCGTGACTTAAGGTCGATGTGGTAGTGGGTAATAAGGGTATGTACCAACTTCCAGGTAGCAGCCCTGCAGATATCCTGGATAGGGACATCCCTGGAAGCAGCTACCGATGCAGCGGTATGGCGGGTAGAATGCGCTCTTATCGCTCTGGGAGGCTCCATGCCCAGCAACCTATAGCAGAGCTCTATGCAGGAGGTGACCCACCTGCCTATCGTCCGCTTGGCTGCAGGTCTACCAGGTGCGGCTTCAGCGTAGGTGACAAACAGCTGGCAAACCTCTCCCCGAACTTCAGCCGTCCGCTCCTTATAATAAGCGACCGCTAGTCTAGGGTCCAAAGTATGGAGCCTATACTCGGCCTCCGAGGTGTGATTGGGGTAGAACACCGGCAGAGTCAACACCTGGTTAAGGTGAAACTCCGACACCACCTTCGGAAGGAATTTCGGGTTGGGGCGCAGGACAACCTTGCCCCTGTGGAAGACCAGGTAAGAAGACTCGACGGAAAGCACCTGGAGCTCTCCCATCCTTCTGGCTGACGTAATAGCCACCAAGAAGGCGGTCTTCCACGACAGGTGTGAAATATCGCACCTGTGCATTGGTTCAATGGCTTGCCCATAAGCTTGGCCAATACCAGCAGTAGATCCCATGGAGGTGGAGGTTCTCACACTCGAGGGGAAATGTGGTCAAGGCTCTTTGAAAAAGCCCTCCACCACCTTCTCCTGCTGCCACCGACTGCTTGCCGGCCTGCGCCCGGTAAGCAGAGATGGCTGCCAGGTGCACCTTAAGGGTCGTCGACCAAAGCCCTTGCTGAGAAAAGGACCACAGGTAGTCCAGAATGCTTGCCAAGGGGCAGTCGGAAGGGTCCAAGCCCTTACCCTGACACCAAATGGAGAATCTCTTCCATTTGAAGGCATAGCATTTTCTGGTCGACTCCTTACAGGACGTCTCAACGATGTTGAGGGCCTCGACGGAAAGACCCAAGGCCTGGAACTCTAGCCGCTCAGGAACCAGGCCGTCAGGAGCAGGGATTGAAGCTCTGGATGGAATACCTTCCCCTGGCTGACTGAGATCAGGTCCGGGTGGGCTGGAAGCCGCCTCGGGAGCCTGGAGCTGAGGCTGAGGAGATCTGGATACCAGAACTGGCGGGGCCAGTCTGGGGCTACCAGAATCACCTGTGCCTTGTACCTCCTCGCCTTGAGAAGCACCTTGTGGACCAAGGGAAATGGGGGAAAGGTGTAGAAGAGGTCTGGGGTCCATGGCCTCAAAAAGGCATCCCCCTGCAGCGAGCCCTGCTGAGGGGCAGGCATGGAACAGACTCAGCTCGCATTCTCCCTGGAGGCAAACAGGTCCACCTGAGGCGTGCCCCAGTGGGAGAATAGATCTTGTACTACCTCCGGCAGGAGAGACCACTCGTGAGACGCAGCCCCTATCCGGCTTAGGGCATCGGCCAGGGTGTTGGAGGCTCCTGCCACGTGAATGGCTAGGAGATCAGCCTCCAGGCTGCGCACGAGGGACCATATGCGGAGAGCTTCCTTGCATAACAGCATGGAGCGCGTCCCGCCCTGGCGGTTCAGATAGTACATGGTCGGGATGGTGTCTGTCTGGACCTGAACCACTTGACCCCGTAGAAACGGAGTGAAGGCGGTGAGAGCTAGACAGACCGCTCAGAGCTCCAGCAGGTTGATGTGGCATCGGGACTCCCGAGGGGACCAGAGGCCGTGCGCTCGGTGTTCCCCCAGATGGGCACCCCAACCCATCAGAGATGCATCGGTCGATAGACCGTCAGCTCGGGGCAGACGAACGGGATGCCCTCCTGCAGATGTGCTGGAATGATCCACCATTGGAGAGTGTTCCACATCTCCTGGGTCACTGTCACAGGCTGGTCCAATGGATCGCAGCGTTGTGACCACTGGCTGGCCAGTCCCCATTGAAGGGGACGCATGTACCAACTGGCCCAACGGACCACGCTGGTGCAGGCCGCCATGAGGCCCAGAAGGCAAGGAAGTTCAGGGTAGATGCAATTGCCCAACCAGAAATGATTGGGCAAAGGAGGAAAGAACCTCAGTCCTGTCCACCGAGCCGCGGTTTGCTCAGAGAGAGTCGAGCCTGCCCCGATTTAACAGTATCACCTGCTTTGGCATCGAAGTTCCACTTGGCCTCGCTTGATGAGGAGGCCAACCTGAGAGCAAACCTGGAGGGCCAGATCTCTGGACCGCCTCCGCTCGCTTGCGAGGGGCTGCAACCAGCCAGTCGTCCAGGTAGGGGTACACCCGACCCTTTGGCGCTGTGTAGGAATGCTGTCACCACTGCCATGCATTTGGTGAAGACCCTGGGAGCTAGGGAGAGGCCAAGGGCATGGCCCGAACTGCAGGGATCCCTCCGCCTGAAGCGGAGGGAATCTCTGATGGACGGATTGATTGGGACGTGAAAGAATGCATCCTGGAGGTCCAGGGAACAGAACCACATGCCCTGCTCCAAGGATGGGATTATCTGAGCCAGAGTGACCATCCTGAAGGTCTCGAGACCTTAGGAACTTGTTCAGGTCATGCAGGTCGAGAATGGGGTGCCGGCCCACCGTCTGCTTTGGGACCAGGAAGTACCTGGACACAAACCCCGGGTCTGGAGGAGGATCCGTCACCTTCCTGATCACCTCTTTTCGAGGAGCAGGGCAATATCGGGCTGGCGGGCCGACAGCGAGGCTGCGGACCCCCGTGGCCCCCCAAGGGCGACGGCTCTCAGCGGTGGGGCCCCATCGAACTCAGAGGCAGGCCTTTTCCTACCACCTCCAACACCCAGCTGTCCATGGTGATAGCGAACCAGGCGGAAAGGAAGTGGCGGAGCCGGCCTCCATGGGGAACCTAGGGGGAGTGACTGGCTGGGGGCGGCACCCCTCAACCCGTCACTGGGCAGGCTTGGAGGAAGAACCGGCCGAGGGACCTCCTGGGCCTTTACCTCCTTGCTTCCTGTTGGAGGAAGCCGCCGGCTTGGGTTTGGGACGCCAAGCGCAAGCCTGCTGGCCCTGTTGCTGGTGCTGCTGGGCCGGTCGAGATACAGGGACCGAAGGACGAAAGGACTTCTGCTGCTGGCGGTGGCCTTTGTCCCTCTGGGCGGAGGTGACCGAGTCCAGGGTGGCAATGGACTTCTCGATCCGCTGGAGGTGACCCTCCAATCCAGGGCCGAAGAGGTCAGTCCCCAAGAAGGGGACGTCCACCAACTTGTGCTGGGTATCCGCCGTGAAGGTGGATATCGTCAGCCACGCCCTGCGTCGCATGGCCACCGCGACCGCTACTGACCTGGCACAGGAATCACCTATGTCCAGAGCAGTCTGAAGCTGCTGCTTCGCCACTGCCCTACCCTGGTCCCACACCTGGCGGACCGTGGTCTGCAGGTCAGTCGGGAGATGAGGAACAACCTCATCCAGGGAGCCCAAGAGGGCGTGGGAGAAGTGTGCCATCAGCACGACTGAGCTGACCTGTCGGAGGCCAAGGGAGGACGCAGTGTACACCTTGCGCCCGGCAAAGTCCAGCTTCTTGGACTCTTTGTCAGGGGGCTTATCCACATCCCGAGCATTACCAGAACGCCGGAAAACGCTGTCGGTGACTAACCCCTCGGCAGAGGGGTGCTCCGAGAAACCGGGCAAAGAGCCGGTAGGGACCGCATACTTCCTGGCCATCCTGGCCAAGGGCACAGGACAGGAAGCAGGCCTCTGCCAAACCTCCAAGGCTGGGCTGACAATGGCCTCAGCCACCGAAAAGGCTTCCGTGAGAGAATCCCCTCGGTCCAGAATCTCTGTCAGGGGATACTTAGCCCGTTTGGACACGGCTCGAGCTGCATCCCGGTGGACTCCGAGATGAGTCGAAGCAGACCCAAGAAGGACGATGGGCTATCGTCCACTGACTGGCCCCCGGAGGACTCCAGGTCGACCTGCCTGGAGAACAGGGAGGAGTCGTCATTAGGATTCCGAAGAGTCTGCGAAGAGCTGCCGAGGCCCTGAGCCACCCTCCACCTGCCGAGGACGGTCGGGAGTGAGGGTGACCGACAACCTGTGGGGCAGGCCATGACCCGACCGAAAATTCTTGGTCGGTGCCCCCGACTTCGGTTGTGGAGGCGAGCAATTGGCCCTGGAGCGGGCAACTCGACTGGAGCGAGTGGTTGCTTCGGTCGTTCAAGCGACAGCCACTTGATGGCCGGGGTCTTGACCAGGGTCGGCTTAGGCCCAGACAACAGCAACTGCTGCCACATAAGGTCCTTGTAGCGCCGGCGCAATTTATGCCGCAGCCTCCCCTCATCCGAGGAAGAACAGCGTCACCGCTTACCTCTGTATCGAGACCGAGACCGCCGATGTCGGCGGGAACGGCTGGACCGAGAAGAGGTCTGAGACAGAGACCTTCGGGGGGACCGAGGGTGGGTATGGGAAGGTGCAGGGGACACCTGCTCTTCCCTCAGCTCGGGCACGTTAACCGGAGACTGCAGCCCAGAAGGCACAGGCAGATCCTCGGTATCCACCGGGGGGACCTGTGAAGGAGGGTTGTCAGCTTCGCTAGTCGACAGCCCGTCTAATAGATCGAGAAAAATCTCGACTTCGTCGATGGGAGTCTCGGCAGGCTGGCCTTACGGGGTCACCGTGAAGCCAGCGGCCCCAGCCGCAACCTCGACCGAAGTAGACGGTCGGCTGTCCAGGGAAGGGGACCTCTCCCACTCCCACGAACGCAGACGGTGGGACTTACCTTTTGACTCCTTTTTCTTGGGCCAAGAAGAGTGTCCCGATGGCCCCTCTCCCTTCGTGGAAAGGGACTGACAAAGCTCCTTGAACGAAGCCGTATACGAGGAACTCAGAGAGAGCGGGATAAATGCCGCGGCCGAGGAAGATGCGGCCTGGGCCGCCTCCTCCTCCTCGAGGGCGATCATCTGCTCGAGCTGCCTCAGCCGAGCCAGCCACGCGACACCGCCTAACGAGCTCTTTAGATTTTACCGCAGGAACGCTTCTCAGGGCACCCAGCTGCAAAACGGGCAGAGCGATTCGCCCAGGACGTTGGCCGAGAAAGAGCGGCACAACTCGCAGGCCTGCGGTTCGTGATCTAGGCCTAGGCAGTAGACACACGTGGAGTGCGGCTCCGTCCTGGACATTTTCTGCCCACAAGTGCACCTCCAAAAGCCGGGAACAGATTTGTCCATCGCAGCCGCGAGGGAAGATTAAGACCGAAGTTTGGAAAACTTCAAAACCAATTTCGGACGAACCGAAGAGTTAGGATCCAGTCTAAAACGCAGAGCGCTAAGGAGGGAACCTGAGCTTCCAAGCGGTAAGGAAGATCTGGTGTCATGGGGCGGAGCCGAGAGTTTTACAGGGTGGGTGGGAGGAGCCAGCTTGAAGACCTTCCGGCAAGACTTAATGCAGCAAGGATACCTGCCAGATAGTGTAGATGAACAACATATCCATGTCCCTAGAACTTAGGATTGGTGCGGAGAGCCACACGTTCCTTGTGGAAAATCAAGTATGGAATTTTACACATCAGGGCCTGGAGCTCGGAAATCCTCCGAGCCGAGGTAATGGCCACGAGAAAAAGTGTCTTCCAAGAAAGGCACTTCAAGTCTGCGGAGGCTGCCGGTTCAAAAGGAGGCAGAGTTAGTTTCTCAAGAACAAAATTCAAATCCCAAGGAGGGGCGGGAACTCGAATAGGAGGTCTCAGGTGGAGAACCCCTCTGAGGAAAAGTCTTTGAGACTTCCAGCTGAGCAAACGTTCTGTCTGCAAAGGGAACGTGATAGACCGAAATGGCTACCATGTGGACTTTCAGAGAGGAGTGACTAAGACCTAGGTCGAAGAGGTTGTGCAGGTACTCCAGCAGACGTCCCGCGGGGCAGGAGAAAGGCTCAACATCTTTCCAAGCAGTCCAGATTGTAAACCTTTTCCACTTCATGGCATAGGTAGACCTAGTGGAGGGTTTCCTAGCCTCCACCTCAATTCCCCTGGCCACCTCGGGAGAAACTCTAAAGTGGGCTTGGCTATAGTCTGCAGGAGCTAGGCATGTAGTTGAAGGGACTTGAGACCTGGATGAACCCGAGGTCCCCGATCCTGGGTCAGTACGTGATAGAGGAAGAGGAAGTGGAGGTTCCTCTGAGAATTGTTGCAGAAGAGAGAACCAAACTTGCCTGGGCCAAACAGGAGCGATCAGAATCATTCGTGCTCCGTCTGAAGCTAGTTTCTGCAGGACCCGTGGGATCAAAGGAATTGGAGGAAAGGCTTAGACGAATCTGTCCTTCCAATCTAGAGAAAGACTGTCTCTCTAGAAGATGCCTCGCTTTTGAAAGAGCGAGCAGAAATCTGGAAGCTTTGCGTTTTGAGGGGAAGCGAACAGGTCGACCTGTGGTGTTCCCCAACATAGGAAGATATCGTCTAGGACCCCTTGATCCAGTTCCCACTCCTGGGCCAGGGCGGACGAGCGACTCAGCCTGTCTGCCAAGGCGTTCTCAACTCCCAGAACATAAGTTGCCATAAGGTGAAGGTCGTGTTGTGTTGCCCAATCCCACACTCTCATCACTTCCCTGCAAAGAGGGTAGGACTGAGTCCCTCCCTGTTTGTTGGTGTACTATACCACACACATATTGTCTGTCTGGACGGCTAGGTGGCCTGGAAGGAGATAGAGATGGAGGGCTTGAAGTGCATAAGCACTGCCTGAAGCTCGAGAGCACATTGATGTAAGTGTTTGTTCTGGCTTGGACCTAAAGCCCTGGGTCCAATGAGGACCGAGATGGCTCCCAACCTTGTGGAGCATCTGTGGTCAGAGTCTGGAAGGGGAGGAAGGAAGAATGGAACCCCCCGGAACAGGTTCTCTGACCATCCATCACTGCAAGTCTCGAACCATGGGAGAGGGGACCAGACAAGCTGATCCAAGTCATCCTCCAATTGATCCCACTGGGAGCAAAGCGTCCACTGCGAAACCCTCATGTGGAGCTAAGCGCGAGGAACTGTCGGGATAGCAGCCACCATGAGCCCGAGAAGGTGAAGAACTGACCTTGCAGTGACTTACCTGTGGCCGGACAACAGGTTTACCTGAGTCTGAATGGTGGCCGCCCTGTCCGGTGGCAGGAAGGCCCTGCCCAAGGTCATGACCAGTATTGCCCCGATAAACTGGAGTCTCTGGGAAGGGATCAAGTGAGACTTGGAATGGTTGATGGTAATACCCAGGCAGGCAAAGACCTATTGGGTAAGGGAGAGGCAGCGCTGGAGTTCCTCCCTGGATGAGGCCACCAGGAGCCAGTCGTCCAGATACGGGAAAGCCTGCACTCCCCAGACGTACGTAGGCCACCACCACTTGGGCATTTGGTAAACACTCAGGAAGCCGAGGGAGACCCAATGGAAGAGCCTTGAGCTGCAGTGGTCCCAATGGAAGGCAAAGCAGAGGTATTTGCGGTGGGCGGGCGGGTGGATATATGCTGGCATCCTGCATATCCAGCGCGCATCCACTGACCCGGCGGAGGAGGCGAAGGTTCGGCAATGAGTATTCTGAACCTCTTCTATCTACGAATAGGTTCGGGAACTGAGATCTAGTATGGGTCTTACATCTTCGTCTTCTTCGACCAGGAAGAAGGGAATAGTTAATCTGTTCTATCGCCTGTTTTATAATAATGCTGAAATTCTCTGGACCAAGCAGATGTTCTAAGAGTATAACAACCTTTGGGAGGGTGACGAGGTGGTTCTGTAGAAATTCCATTGAGTGTCCTTCTGCGATTAGCTGGAGTACCCATGACTGTGTTATCCTCTCCCAGCCCGAAGGTGGAGGGGAACCTCCTCTACGGTTCCTCAGGGAAGCCCAGAGCTGTGGGAGAGGAAGAGTCAGGGTGGTGGCAGCTTGCAGCTGAGCCCCGTTGCTTTTGGGTGAGGGCTTGCAGCTGAAGGGCTAGCCAGTGGCCCGCTCCAGAGGTTTCGCCGCGTTCCATCTGTGCGGATGGCGCTGCAGATGAGGGGATGGGCAGATAGAGTCGCCGACTTAGTGCGTCCCTTTTCTGGATTGTGATGATGTCTTGACATCACCTGAAAAGACCAACTTGAAGCGGCTTCTTGTGTCGCAGACTGCACTTCGGGACCATCTCTGACGCAGACCAAGCATGACATTGTAAACCCTGGCAAGCGCCGAGCTCCATTCAGCAGTGTTCACATCGTAAGTCGACAAAGCATGTGTGGACTGTCCGAGCGTGCTGGCAGACGGTCAACAGCTCCTGCTTGACTTGAGAATCTGCAGGAATCAATTTGTTTCACCTCGAAAGTGCCTTCGATAATCCCATATAACCTACATAGTTGGGCCCTGATCCCCTGTGTAGAAGAGCGGAAATCTTCACCGTACTGGTCAGAAGGCGGATTTTTATCAGTGGCGGCTAACTAAGGTGTTTTGATTGGCTGACCCGCCGTGGAGTGGCGCTAATCATGACTAGTCAGCTCAAGGGTGAATCTAAAAGTCACACCCCGGAGCCTGGTATAGCCTGTTTGATTCGTGAAGGGTAATGTAAATCGTGGGTAATGTGGGCGTGGGGCTCGATCCAGAGTGGCACCAAGGTGGGAGCTATCACGGGCAGATCCAGATGCTCAGCGAGTTTTAACTGCTGTGGATCTGGCCCCAAGGACTACCACTTATGCACTGCCTGGATTTTACGTAGCAGCTCCGTGAAGGAAGGATCCTCTGGAGGAGACTTCAGAGGAGTCCTTGGCCTGGGCTTTGACGGAGAGTGAGGCTCGTCATCCTACTCTGAGCAGCCATCAGAGGCATCCGAGGAGGAAGAGGAAGAAACTGACGAAGAACACTCCCCCCCCTTTCCCGTCTAGGGGGAGGAACGGACCCCTTGGGAAGCCCTCGGGGAAGCATGTCCTGCCCCTCTCTGGACCCAGAGGGTTTAGCCCTGGTGTCTGGAGGGGGGTGGGGAGTTTGCTGTCATGGACGTACGGGAACTGGTACCAGCACCGTCGTCTGAAGATGGCTCTCCACCTCTCTGGTGAGCTGAGCCTTGGCCTCAGCCTACCAGGAAGCTAGAGTCTCCTGCAAATCCATCGGCGGCTTGGGGGCGGTGTAGTAGGAGGAGAAGGAGGAGGAGGAGGATAAGGGTATGGGTTATACCCATACAGCGAGTATCCATAACCCGACGGCGGGAAGCCCGGCATCAGGTACTGTGGCTTCGGGTACTGCGGTCCCGGGTACCCAGGGGAGCTGCCGAAGCAGACGGCCCCGCCTGAAGCCCCACGGGTGGGACTGGGGCAGAAGGTCCGGGAGACGGAGGGCCCAGCGTCGAAGCAGAATCCGGAAGTGGATAGCGCCCACAGCCGGCACTACCAGCGTCGGGGCTGGCGTCCAGGGAGCCGGAGTCAGATCAGCAGGAGGTTGGTCCGACGGAGGTGGAACTGAGCTCTCAGCATCGCCCGGGGATGGAGGGGAAACATCCCCGGGGTCGGGCTGAGGAGACTCAGGATCCCCGGAGTGCAGCGAAGGCTGCGGGGAGCCAGGAATGACGGACGTGAGAGGGTCCGGCATCGGGTCATCCGCTGTGCGGACGTCGGGCTGACCGACGTGCGTCTTGCCAGCGGGATCTGGGCGGGTGCCAGAGGGGCCAACATCCAACTTAATGGACCCTTTGCCGGAGGCAAGCGCGATGGAGGGTGGCCTGGTCTGGCGAAGATGGGTCGCATGCCGTCCCGAAGGGCCGGCTACGACCCTCTCTCGTGCGGACGTCGGAAGAGCCGACGTCCAGCTTATGGAGGCGCCCGCACCGGTAGGCCGCGAAGCCACGACTTTACCGAGGGCGGAATCCTCCAAGAGCCCGGAGGCACCTGACGGGCCCGAGCATGAGTCAGACGGGCAGGCCGACACCACCTTAGAGGCAGTCGAGGAGCGGTCCCCCGGGGGGACGTTAACAACACAGCGACTCCTGAGAGAGTCACGGTGGAAGAGGAGCCCTTGTCCCGGTGCCTTTCCTTGCCCTTTCTCTTGCGATGCCCTTCCAGTGAAGTTGATGCCTGCCAAAGTTTTTTAACTTTTTTTTCCATGGAGCTCATCTTCTTTTTGAGAATGTGGGCTTCCAGGGACTGCAGCTGCCTTCTCCGGGTGGCCACGTTGAAACTCAGGCAGTGCTGGCACTTCTCCACTTGATGGTCGGGGCCTAGACAAAAAAGGCACAGGGAATAAGCGGTCCTTGTCTGCGGGAATTAGGCGCCCATACAGTCGCTCTTATTTTGTGCTCAGAGGGTGTAGGGATGACATACACCGATGAATGACTGCGATTCTAAGAAGAAAAAACTTCGGTAAAATAATCGGCAGAAGGAGCCTGCGAGCAAGGAACTTTTCATGGCGCTAGCATAAACTAACGGCGGAAAGAACTGGAAGAGGCGGGCATGAGGACCGCCCTTTATACCGACGCCTCCCGACGCCGGTCACCTGATGTAGGGGCGGTCCCTCGCCAGGGACTGCTAGCTAGAAATTTTTCCGTGGGGTCCTACTGCCTGCCGGTATCAGTCCTATATGTAATTACCTACTGCAAGAGCCCTCTTGAAGTAAGATCTGTCCTTGCCTCTACTTGATGAGCTGAGATCAGTTGCCGTGCGTGGGACTGGAGGCGTTCTGTCCTATCCCTGGGGAGGAAGGTCTTACTCTGTGCAGTGTCCAGGATGGCCCCTATATACTGAAGCTGCTGACTTGGCCAAAGGCAGGACTTGGGAAGGTTCAGAGTAACCCCCAGGTCCTGAAAGAGAGAGAACGTATCTCGGAGGGTTTCTACAAGCCAGTCCCGACAGGAAGCGGTCAGAAGCCAATCGTCGAGGTAGGGGAAGACATAATGCCATTGCCTCCTCAGATTTGTGGCTACCACAGCTACGCACTTGGTGAACACCCTCTGTGCTGAGGACAAGCCGAAGGACACAGCACGGAATGGATAATGGTGGTCCTAAAAGCGAAAGTGCAGATACCGCCTGTGCAGTGGAAAAATCAGAATGTGGAGGTGTGCGTCCTGCATGTCCCAGAAGCATAACCAGTCCCCTTGATGTAGCAGGAACAGGAGGCCTATCAGGGTGACCATCCTGAATTTTTGTACTGTATTTACTGGTTCAGGTGGCTTAGATCCAAGATGGGATGAAGGTCCCCAGTCTTTTATGGCATGAAGAAGAAGTGGGAGTAGAATGCCGTTCCTCGTAGTTCCGGGGGTACCAGCTCAATGGCCTTCTTCTGAAGGAAAGTCTGGATTTCCTGTGCTATAAGGGAACTGTGGGCTTGAGAGTACTGAGATGGTACTGAAGGGGTCTCTGTGAACTCGAGAGTGCGCCCTCTCTCGATGAGCTGTAGGATCCAGAGGTCTGATGTTATCCAAGGCCACCCTTCTGTGTGCAAAGAAAACTGAGCCCCCACTGCTTCCCCACAGACTCCGCTGAAGGAGGAGGAGGGTCGAGCAGCGAGTCAGGCGGAGGAGCCGGGGAGGGCAGGCTAAGAAGTTCTAGGGGCCCCAAGGGACGGAACCTCCGGTAGCAGGGGTAGTGGCCTTGCACTTGAAACCACCCCATTGCTGCTGCTGGTGCTGACCTCGAAAATGCTGTCTTCCAGGCCTACGAAAGGACTGCTTGGGGGCTGCTCAGGCTTATACACAGTTTGTACTGACCTAACCGCTTTCACTGCTTCCAGCAAACCAGTAATAAAAGCTTGGGTATCTTCCCCGAACAAAACCGGCCCTCTGAAGGGGGCATTCATAATCTTGGACTGGACGTCCTGGGCAAACCCAGAGACCCTCGGCCAAGAGTAATGGTGGATACAGACCATAGAAGCTGTGGCTCTACCCGCTGAATCCACAATGTCGTAAGAAGCCCGCAAGACGTGGATGCCGATGTCTGAACTGGACTTCATGATCGCCATGAGCTCTGCCTGACCAGGTGAGTCTGACATGGCCTGAATGAGCTCTAGTGCCTTGCCCCAAAGGGCATTCTGGTACTGAACCATGTGGGCAAGGAAGTTTTGTGATCGGATAGCACAAGTTGTGGAGGAAAAGACCTTTCTGGCCAGATGGTCAAACTGTTTAAAGTACTTATCTGCAGGTTGCATGCTCAGATGCTGCAGCCATCTGGACCTGTCGTGGGCAGCATTCAGCACCACAGAGTCTGCCTCTGGTAGTTCCCTGTAGAAGGGGTCATCCCGGGGGATGGTGTACAAGTGGTCCAACATTTTGGAAAACACCGGGGTCAAAAAAAGGGCATTTCCGTGCCAGTTTACTGGCGTCCTTATATGAGTCGACCATTGGAGTGATGACCATGGGGAGGGCATCCTTTTTCCGAAGAAATGTTGCTAACCTCTTCCTTCAGAGTCCCACCCATTCAATTGTTGGATGTGACACATCACGTCCATGAAGGATTTACAGTCAGGCGAGCAGGGCGGCGTGTCCTTCCTGACGTCAGGGTCGGACAGAGGGTCTGGGTCCTTACAACTGGAAGAGGAGTAGGAGTCAGGTTCCGAATCCTCCGCATTGGAGAAGAAGGAGGCAATCTCGGTGGTCTGCGGAGACGATCCCTTGGGGAAGGAAGGTCCTTGTCCAGCATCTGCCTCCTGGGAGGCAGAGTAGGTGGACGGCCCGAGGGATCATTTGGGGAAGGCCCTTAGAGAACTGGCAGAAACAGAGCCAAGGGGGCCTGTTTATCTTTCAAGAAGGCTCACCAGGCTGCAAATAGTTCATTCAGACCCTGCGGAGGGTTTTGAGGCAAAGCTGGAGCCTCTGGTGTCGGTAATGGCTTTGATGGCCCCGGCGTCAGGCCATCCAGTTGAGGTAGCTCTGGTGTCAAGAGTTGCCTGGTCTCCATTATCTGGCATTGGGAGCCCAGGCATACTCTCAGGCATCGGAGATATTTGATCTAACATCTGGCGCCAGTCTAACAGGGACGCTGGAGTTTACTGCATTTGAGGCAACGCCGGGTTTTCCCGGGGAGGCTGGTGTCACACAGTGTTGGTGGCAGACGTCTGAGTGGAGTTGCCTACAGGGGAGGCATGTTTCCTGAATGGGATGTACGCCCATTGCTCCCAGAGGAAGAGGGCGACTGTCCCGGTTGCCGCCTGCTGGCGGCAGCCCCTGTCGACAGGGCGGACTCGGTGGACACCCTGGCCAGGAGGGTGACAGACAGCGGTCTACCACCCAAGAAACTCCAACCAAGCCAGTAGGCTTAGAGCCCCCCCCCCGCCGCCTAAAGGGCCTACGCTTGAGCAGCTGGGAAGCGTGGGAGGACTTCCCACACCCTGAAGAGCCTTCTACCATGACTGTGATGAGGGAGGCTTGGAAACCGGAAGCCCGGAGAAGGTCGCCAACTTGGTCAGGGACTGACAGCGGCCTTCTGCCTGGGATTTCTCCTTGTCTAGGTGCTTGTGTTTGCAGCTCGATTTCTTCTCCTTGTGAGAAGATGCTGAAGAATAAGAGGATGAAGAGCTCTTGCGGTGGAGTTCCTTCTCCGTGGCAGATATCTACTTTTTCAAAAGGAAAGCTTCGAGGGTCTTCTAGTGCCAGAGCCTCATGCGCTGATTGAAGTCGCGGCAATGCTGGCAGGCCTCGATGTTATGGTCCGGATCCAGACAGAACCAAGCAGGCCGAATGGCGAATCCTATCAGGACCTGCTACCTGCGCCGCTCTGAAGTGTGCCTTTTGATCGACGACGTTGGAGAAGACAACAACATGCACAATCCGTTGAAAACTGGAAAGAAATAAAAATTTAAAAAGAGCACTGAAAATGCGGTCAAAATAGTGGTCGACAGCTGACGGCATCCACGGAGGTCTGACTAGCATGGTTGACGGCAGGAAAAGAACTCGGTATGGGCCAGGGACTGCCAAGTATTGCTAGCTAGAAAGTTTCCGAGGGGTCCTGGAGCCTGGCGGCTTAGTCCTAAAGGTGTTACCTACTGCAAGAGCGATTCCTGAAGTAAGGTCTACTGTTACAACAAGTTCTTACGTAACTGTTTTGTCTTCTTTGGCGCATCTCAGTCAGCAGGTCACACCATAGGAATAAGTCCCAAGTAGTTGTAAGTATAGCAGAACAGTCTTAGAGGTAGGCAAATTGAGGCCTAAGACAGAAGGCCTTGAAGAACAGCCCAGCTGAAGTCTGCTTGTTCTTTGGAAGCAATGTTCCAGACTGTGGTGCTTGGGAGCGATATGGGCGATACTCCAAGTGAGCCGCTGGAAATGTCATGCTGGCACACCTTTGAAACAAGCCACAGAGGCAGCCATGCCCCTCGTGGAGTGGGCCTTCACCGCCCCTGGCAACTCCTTGCCATGTGTGTTGTAGCAGAACACAATACAGTTGGCCAACCATTTGGACAAACTTTGTTAGGAAACCTGAACATCCTCTCTTCCTTGGGCAAAAGAAACAAAAAACTGCTTTAACTTTCTGCTGTCCTTAGTTTGGGGCAAACAATACTTCAGAATTCTGCACACATCTAAAGTATGGAGCACTGCTTCCCCCCTGGATTGGCACACACTGGACAATACACAAGGAGGTGGATAGATTGGTACAGGGTAAACTCAGGTACCACATTGGGAAGAAACTTATAATTCACACTCACAGAGACACGGTCTTTGTGAAAAATCAAATACGGCTTCTTACACCAGGGAGACTGAAGCTCAGAAATCCTTCGAAAAGAAGTAACAGCAATCAAAAAATGAAAATTACATACCTACTGTAATTCTTGATCTTTCTGTGCACCTTCAGCACTCATCACTTGTGAGTTCTGGCCAGAGGAGCAGGACCCCACGAGGGCATTTTTTTTTTGTGGGGAGGAGTTGGTGCCATGTCAAGGACAACGCACTGTGTGGCGCTCGCGGGTTGGCCAGTAACCAACGCAGACTCCTCCTCCATCCCAATTCTGCATGCCGGAGAGCAAAGTTATTAAAGAGAAAAAGGAGGGCGGGGCAAGGGAGCCAGAGAGACAGAAAAATGAAACGGTATAAACAGAAGAAGGAATAAAGTCAACTGAGAGGACAGAAAAGGTAACCTAGAGGTCTGGGACAGGGGGCCCCGAACCGCTGAGCAAGCTAGGAGGGATAGAAAAAGGAAGGGAAAGGAAGAAAACAAGAAAGAGAGGAGAAGGCCCCACCCCTGGAGAGGTTCAGAGAACTGTCTGGGCTCTGGAAAAAGGGACACTGTCTTCAGCCATTTTGTTCCTTAACTCCACTGAAAAGGAGCAAAGAGAATCCTCGGGTCGAGAAGTAACCCCAAGGAGGCAACAGCCCCAAAAGACGGATCCAGTCAGGATCAGATTAGAAAGGCCTTCACTGCCCGGCTAACAGAGGAGAAAACACGGGGGGGGGGGAGTGTCTCCCACTCCTGTCAAAACAAACCCCCAAGGCGAGGAAGATCCACACCTTTGCATGGTCCCCTAGAAGAGGGATTCCCCTCAAGAAGAGGGGACAGCTCAACCTCCTGAATTAAGGGGAAGGGACATCTGGGGAAAACCTTTAAGGTGTGGGAACACCATACCCAAAGCGACCCTGCAGAGGGACAGAGCTGGTTGCAACCAGTGGAAGAAAGGGAGTTACCACTCCTGAGGAAAGAATTTGAAGAGTCACCCGGGCCTTCAATAGAATATGTTTAAGGGGGACCTCACAGATCAAATTTTGAGTTGGTCACTCGAGCACCTGGCATTCGAACCAACCAAAGACGTGATCCCAGCAGATGAGCAAGGAAGGCCCGGGTGAGTCCTCATTTGAAGCGACAAGCGGCCCTGCTTGTTCTCCCCCATTGGTGAACCTCTGTCACCTCAATGGAGGAGCAGGGGGTTGGGGGTACCAGTTAGACCAGGCCTCAATTAGGGAAAAACAAGCAGGGGGAGGAACTGCCCAGAGAATGAGGCCCTAGTGAGGATGAGGGCGGGAAGCAGTGATGAATGGAGAAGACACACAGAAAGATCAAGAATTACGGTAGCTACATAATTTTCATATCTGTGTCAATCTTCACCATTCATCACTGGTGGGTGATTACCAAGCCCCCCGAAGGGGACCTGGAACCTCTCTGAGGGAAGAACGTCCCTCAGCCTCTTGTGGGAGACACAGTAGAGGTGGAGCCCCATACAGGCCTAATTAAGCCCAAGACTGATCTGGGTGAGATGTGGTCTCCCTTTTGCTGAGAGAAGAAAATTACCCCTGAAGTTGAAGTCTTACCCTGCACGGAAAAAAGATGGCTTCCCCAGAAGGAGGAGGAAATCACCCTTCGCCAGGCCACGGGTGATAACCGGGATAGACGAAGCCATGCTGACTGCCTTATATAGACCGCTGTCCCCACTAACCTGGATGCCACCTCACTGGCATCGTACAATGCCCTTGCTTGATGCCTTGCAATCTCCAGGCCATGTGCAGAGAGGGCTTGTCTGGTTGCCTCCTTATCAGGTATAGATGCTAGGATTTGCCCCAGCAAAGACCGTAAGTGCTTGTTATAGGCAGCATGATGGGCCTGATGTGCTACTATTGAAAGAGAGAGACATGCCAAGGAAAACACTCTACTCCCCCAGAAGGCAAACTCCACGGAGTCCGCATCAGGGGGCTGGTTGTATCTTGCGCGTCTATGCCCGGAAGGAGTGTCCAGGATCATCATGCATGAAAAGGCGGTGAGGTAAAGCTCCTGGAGATCCTAGGGGTGCGCAATACCTGCGCCGGCAGTCCATCGGGGCTGGAGAGGGGACTGAAGGATGACAAGCACAGTACGATGCCTCCCTAAAGGGGTAGGGCCTGGCGGGTATCACCAGGTTGCCTGCACTGAATTCGCTCAGAAAGGGGCACACTGCCCGCTTAGAATTGCAACTTGCCAGTCTGGTTATATGGAGCTCGTCGACTAATCCCGAAAGGAAATGCTGATAACTGGTCTGGTCTGCATCTCAGGAAAGGAGGACAGAAGGATCCTCTCCCTCAAACGAGGAAGCAGGCAAGTCCGGAAAGTCAAGAGACCAGCTGCCAGAGGGAGAGTGGTGAAACACCTGCTCATCCATGGATCTCACAAAGGCAGGGAATAGAGCAGCCATGGCTCTAAACTGTTCCTAGGTCAAGGGCCCCGTAGGATCAGAGTGGCCCAGGAGAGACGGAGGGGCGTGCAGAGGTAGAGGGGTCAAACGTCTCTGCAGAGGAGAATGACCTCTGCCAGGGCTCAGGGACCAAACAGTCGAACCAATACCTCGGGAGGATCCGTCGGTCAAGGCAGTCAGTGGCCGTTCGAACATACTGAAACGGTAGGGACCCAGCCCTAAAGGGGATTCCCCCTACAAGGCGACTGGGACCACATGGGTCCAGAGGGGAGGTCCCTTGCCTCGAAAGATAAGATCACTCCTGAGGAGACCTAGAGGGAGAAGAAAGGGCCAGTGCTGCGGCTCCTACACGAACCCTTGCTGGCTACTAGGGAAGGATGCTGCCTCTGACACTGACCCCTCAACCCCTCAGACTCAGAGAGGGACCTCTTCCTCAGGACCAACCTAGGAAGTTCAACTTCACCCACCAACTCCTGAGAGACGGTAGATGAGGGAACATTCACCCCCGTTCCAGACGCCCTAGCAGACCTAGAGATGGGTCCAGCCTGGGCACCCAAAAATACAGGTTACTCACTTGTAACAGGAGTTCTAGGAATGGTATATGTTGTTCATCCACACTGTCTGGCAGGTTCCTTGCCACTTTAAATCTTGCCGGAAGGTCTTCAAGCTGGCTCCTCCCACCCACCCGGGTGGTAAAACTCTCAACTCCGCCCCATGACGCCAGATCTAGCCCGCTGGAAGCCAGGTTGTGCGTCCGAAGCCGGAGAGGTCGGAGGGTAGTGGGGATGAACATATACCATTCCTAGAACTCCTGTTACAGGTGAGTAACCTGTATTTCTAGGGACATGGATATGTTGTTCATCCACAATGTCTAACAGACTCTAGCAGTTCTCCGGGAGGAGGGAGGAAGGCACACCCTACTTGGGAAATAAAGACTGGAGAACCGAGGCCCCAAAACCAGCATCCCGGGCGTGACTCAAGGTCGATGTGGCAGTGGGAGATGAAGGTGTGTGCTGACTTCCAGGTAGCAGCCCTGCAGATTTCCTGAATAGGGACATCCCTGGAAGCAGCCACCGATGCAGCAGTATGGCAGGTAGAATGAGCTGTTATCCTTCTGGGAGGCTCCATGCCCACCAACCTATAGCAGAGATCTATGCAGGAGGTGACCCACCTGCCTATCGTCCGCTAGGCTGCAGATCTGCCAGGTGCGGCTTCAGTGTAGGTGACAAACAGCTGGCGAACCTCTCCCAAAACTTCAGCTGTCCACTCCTTGTAATAAGCGAGCGCTCTTCTAGGGTCCAAAGTATGGAGCCTATATTCAGCCTCCGAGGTGTGATTGGGGTAGAACACCGGCAGAGTCAACACCTGGTTAAGGTGCAACTTCAACACCACCTTCGGAAGGAATTCCGGGTGGGGGCGCAGGACAACCTTGTCCCTGTGGAAGACCAGATAAGAAGACTCGAAGGAAAGCACCTGGAGCTCTCCCATCCTTCTGGCTGACGTGATAGCCACCAAGAAGGTGGTCTTCCATGACAGGTGAGAGATGTCACACCTGTGCATCAGTTCGAATGGCTTGCCCATGAGCTTAGCCAATACCAGCAGTAGATCCCACGGAGGTGGAGGTTCTCGCACCGGAAAGGGGATATGTGATCAAGGCCTTTGAAAAAGCGCCCGGCCACCTTCTCCTGCGCCACCGACTGCTTCCCGGCCTGCGCGCGGTAAGCAGAGATGGCTGCCAGGTGCACCTTAAGGGTCGTCGACCAAAGCCCTTGCTGAGAAAGGGACCACAGGTAGTCCAGAATGCTTGCCAAGGAACAAGAGGAAGGGTTCAGGCCCTTGCCCTGACACCAAATGGAGAATCTCTTCCATTTGAAGGCGTAGCATTTTCTGGTCGACTCCTTACGGGACGCCTCAATGACGTTGAGGACCACGTCGGAAAGACCCAAGGCCTGGAACTCTAGCCGCTCAGGAACCAGGCCGTCAGGTGCAGAAATTGAAGGTCCGGATGGAATACCTTCCCCTGATTGACTGGGATCAGGTCCGGGCAGGCTGGAAGCCGCCTCGGGAGCCTAGAGCTGAGACTGAGGAGATCTGGATACCAGAACTGGCGGGGCCAGTCTGGGGCTACCAGAATCACCTGCGCCTTGTCCCTCCTCGCCTTGAGAAGCACCTTGTGGATCAAGGGAAATGGGGGAAAGGCATAGAAGAGGCCCGAGGTCCACGGCCTTGAGAAGGCAACCCCTGCAGCGAGCCCTGCTGAGGAGGGCGGGCATGAAACAGTCTCAGCTCCGCATTCTCCCTGAAGGCAAACAGGTCCACCTGAGGCATGCCCCAGTGGGAGAAGAGATCTTGTATTACCTCCGGCAGGAGAGACCACTCATGAGATGCAGCCCCTATCCGGCTTAGGGCATCAGCCAGGGTGTTGGAGGCTCCTGCCACATGAATGGCGAGGAGATCCGCCTCCAGGCTGCGCAAGAGTGACCAAATGGAGAGCTTCCCTGCACAGAGGCATGGAGCACGTCCCGCCCTGGCGGTTTAGGTAGTACATGGTCGTGGTATTGTCCATCTGGACCTGAACCACTTGACCCCGTAGAAACGGAGCGAACGCGGTGAGGGCTAGATGAACCGCTTGAAGCTCCAGCAGGTTGATATGGCATCGGGACTCCCAAGAGGACCAGAGACCATGCGCTCTGTGCTCCCCCAGATGGGCACCCAAACCCATCAGAGAGGCATCAGTCGATAGCAAGACCGTCGGCTCGGGGCGGACAAACGGGATACCCTCCTGCAGATGTGCTGGAACGGTCCACCACTGGAGAGCGTTCCAATTCCCCATGGTCACTGTCACTAGCTGATCCTGCGGATCGAAGTGCTGTAACCATTGGCTGGCCGGCCCCCATTGAAGGGGACGCATGTACCAGCAGGCCCAATGGACCATGCTGGTGCAGGCCGTCATGTAGCCCAGGAGACACAGGAAGTCCCGGGCCTGGCGAGATTGCCCAACCAGAAATGATTGGGCAAAGGAGGAAGAACCTCGGCCCTGTCCGCCGGGAGCCATGCTCTGGCTCGTAGAGAGTCGAGCTCTGCCCAAATGAATTGTTATCACCTACTTTGGCATGAGTTCCGACTTGGCCTCGTTGATGAGGAGGCCAACCTGAGAGCAAACCTGGAGGGCCAGATCTCTGGACCGCTCCACCTCCGCTCTGGAGGGGGCAGCAATCAGCCAGTCGCCCAGGTAGGGGTACACCCGGACTCTTCGGCACCACAGGAATGCTGTCACCACTGCCATGCATTTGGTGAAGACCCTGGGAGCTAGGGAAAGGCCGAAGGGCATGGCCCGGAACTCGTAAAGGGATCCCTCCGCTCTGAAGCGGAGGAATCTCTGGTGGGACGGATGGATTGGGACGTGAAAGAATGCGTCCTGAAGGTCCAGAGAACAGAACCATGCGCCTCGTTCCAAGGATGGGATTATCTGAGTCAGAGTGACCATTCTGAAGGTCCGAGACCTTAGAAACCTGTTGAGGTCGTGCAGGTCGAGAATGGGGCGCCAGCCGCCCGTCCGTTTTGGGACTAGGAAGTACCTGGACACAAACCCCGGGTGTGGAGGAGGAGCCGCCACCTTCCTAATCACCTCTTTTTCGAGGAGCAGGGCAATATCGGCTCAGCGAGCCGACAGAGAGGCTGCAGACCCCGTAGCGCCCCGAGGGGCGACGAATCGGAAGGGCGCGGCCTGCTCGAACTCCAGAGGCAGGCCCTTTCCTACCACCTCCAACACGCAATGGTCCGTGGTGATAGCGGACCAGGCGGAAAGGAAGTGGCGGAGCCATCCCCCCACGAGGGGGAACCCAGGGGGGAGTGCCGAGGCTGGGAGCGACACTCCTCAACCCGTCACTGGGCAGGCTTAGAGGAGGGACCGGCCGAGGGACCTCCTGGGCCTTTACCTCCCTGCTTCCTGTTGGAGGAAGCCGCAGGCTTGGGTTTCGGATACCAAGTGCGAGCCTGCTGGCCCTGGTGCTGTTGCTGTTGGGCCAGACGTGCTGCAGGCACAGAAGGACGAAAGGAATTGTGCAGCTGCTGTCGGCGGCCTTTGTCCTTCTGGGCAGAGGTGACAGAGTTCAGAGTGGCGCTGGACTTTTCGATCCACTAGAGGTGACCTTCCACTCCAGGGCCGAAGAGATCGGTCCCCAAGAAGGGGACATCCACCAGTTTGTGCTGGGTATCCACCGTGAAGGTGGATATCCTCAACCATGCTCTGCGGCGCATGGCCACTGCGGCCACAACCGATCTGGCACAGGAGTCTCCGATGTCCAGAGCCATTTGGAGCTGCTGCTTAGCCACGCCCCTACCCTGGTCCCGCACCTGCCGGACCGTGGTCTGCAGGTCAGCCGGGAGATGAGGGATCACCTCATCCAGGGAGCCCATGAGGGCGTGGGAGAAGTGTGCCATCAGCACGGCCGAGCTGGCCTGGCGGAGGCCAAGGGAGGATGCAGCATACACCTTGCGCCTGGCATAGTCCAACTTTTGGGACTCCTTGTCGGGGGGGGGGCTTGTCCACGTATCCAGCGTCCCCGGAAGACGCTGTCGGTGACCAACCCCTCGGCAAAGGGGTGTTCCGAGAAACCGGGCAAAGAGCCGGTGGGGACCGCATACTTCCTGGCCATCCTGGCCGAAGGCATAGGACAGGAAGCAGGCCGCTGCCAGAGGTCCAAGGCTGGGCCAACAATGGCTTCAGCCACCGGAAAGGCCTCCGTGGGTGAATCCCCTCGGTCCAGTATCTCAGTCGGGGTTACTTGGCCCGCTTGGATACGAGCTCGAGCTGCATCCCAGTAGACTCCAAGACGAGTCGAAGCAAACCCATGAAGGACGATGGGTTTTCATCCATCGACTGGCCCCCGGAGGACTCCAGGTCAATGGGCCTGGAGAACAGGGAGGAGTTGTCGTCGGACTCCGAGGAGTCCGCAAAGAGCTGCCTGGGGCCTGAGCCACCCTCCACCTGCCAAAGACGGTTGGGAGTGATGGTGACCGACAACCTGTGGGGCAGGCCCTGACCAGACTGAGAGTCCTTGGTCGGCGCCCCAGATTTCGGTTGTGGAGGCGGAGGTTCCACCACAATCGGTGGGGCAGCTGGTTTCGGCCAAACAACCGGCCCAGGCTTGGGCACCTCGGCTACAGCAAGGGGTTGTTTCGGCCGCTCGGGTGACAGCCACTTGATGGCCGGGAAAGGTGACGGCGTCGGCTTGTTCCCAGACAGAAGTAACTGCTGCCACATCAGGTCCTCGTAGCGTTGACGCAATTTGGCGCCAATGCCTCCTCTTCCAAGGAGGAAGACGACAAGCTGCATACCGCTACTCCTCGGTGCCAAGACTGCCGATGTCGGCGGATCGGCTGGACCGAGACGATGTCGAGACCAAGACCCTTGGCGTTTCCGAGGGACGGTCTGGGAAGGGTGGGGACACCGCTCTTCCCTCGGCTCGGAAGCCTTAACCAGGGACTGTGGCACCGGAGGCACAGGCAGGTCCTCGATCTCCACTGGGGGAACTGGTGAAGAAGGGTTGTCTGCCTCACCAGTCGACAGCCCATCCGACGGGTCAAGAAAAATCTCGACCGCGTCGATGGGTGTCTTGGCCGGCTGGCCTGATGGGGACACCGTGAAGCCAGCGGCCTTAGCCGCAACCTCGACCGAAGTCGACAGTCGATTGTCCGGGGAAGGGGGACCTCTCCCGCTCCCACGAACACAGACGATGGGACTTACCCTTTGAGTCCTTCTTTTTGGACCGAAAGGAATGTCCTGATGGTCCCTCTCCCTTCGTGGATAGGGATTGGCAAAGCTCCTTGAAAGAAACTTAATACGAGGTACCCAGTGAGAGCGGGATAAATGCCGCAACCGAGGAAGAGGATGATGCGGCCTGAGCCGCCACCTCCTCGATGGCAATCATCTGCTCGAGTTGCTCAGCCGAGCCAGTCGACACGGTAACCGCCCAACAGGCCTCCTACAACTTAACCGGCGGGTAGCACTTCTCGGGGCGCCCAAGCTGTAACCAGGCAGCGCGGTCCTCCAGGACGCTGGCCGAAAACGAACGGCATAACTCACAGGCCTGCGGGTTGTGTTCTAGGCCGAGGCAGTAGACGCACATGGAGTGCAGGTCCGTCCTGGACATCTTCTGCCCACAAGGACACCGCCAAAATCCGAGAGTCGATTTGTCCATTGTAGCGGCGAAGGAGAAAGATGACCGAAGTCTTGAAAATTTTAAAATAAGTTTCGGGCGAACCGAAGAATTAGGATCCAGTCTACACGCAGAGCGTTAAGGAGGGAACCTGAGCTTCCAAGCGGTAAGGAAGATCTGACGTCATGGGGCGCAGCCAAGAGTTTTACCACCCGGGTGGGTGGGGGGAGCCAGCTTGAAGACCTTCCGGCAAGATTTAAAGTGGCAAGGAACCTGCCAGACAGTGTGGATGAACAACATATCCATGTCCCTAGAACAGGGGGTTCATCTCCTATGAGCTCAGAAGCACCACTGGCTCTGGAGGACCTCCAGTGTCACCCTCTGCACTGGAAGACCTATCGGCGCCGCAAGCAGCTCTGACACTGGTGCCAGTAGAAATCGCCATACCCAAGGGAGAGGGTTGGGCAGGCGCCGAAGTGCAGGGCAGGGGAGTCGAGGGATTCTGAAGAACCTGAAGCCAGTCTGGATCCGCCTCCAAATCATCATCCTCCTCTACAGAGGAGGCACGGATCCAGAAAACTATCTGAACACCCTGCTCACTTTTACATAAGCAGTACCAGCGAGCCAGTCCCACACTGCCTACAGCGCCGCCCCAACTGCTGGCACCACGTGCGGTACCAGGATTGAGGCGGCGATGACGGACAGCACCAAGGAAACCACTGGGCCTGACAGACACAGGCCACAACACCAGGGTGAGCCTTTATCTCCGAAGAGGCGACTGCCAGAACAGTGCCTCCAGCCCAACTCCTGGAAGAATTGGACTGGGTCTCCAGCACCATGAGAGGGACTTTCAAAGAGTCAAGGCTAGAATGGGCATAAACACCCTCCTCCACGACCCGTATAGAACTGGGAGGGGACCTGGAGGAAGGATCAAGGGACCTGCAGCTGGTGTCCCTAGTGTGCGCCTGTCCTCCGAAAGTCGGCAGCATCCACCCAACTTTAAACACGCGGACATCTAAAACCATGCGTTCCATCGAAAATCAAGTGTCACAACGGTCTATATCACGGTTAGGACCCAGGCAGGTCAAACACCAATCATGCTGGTCCAACACGGAGTAAAGCCGGCCACAGAAACAGCGCCGCATTGGGGGCAGGCCCGTCTTCAAACACGTTTTTTCCTGTCCCCTGGACAAGACATAACCAGACTAAAAATAAGCAACAAAATAGGTCTCAGCATCATCAAAAGGAAAAGGAAAGATCTTACAGGGTCGACGGCACCAAGAACGTTGAGCCTTTCAGCAGAACTAGGACGGAAACTTGCGACGGACTAAGCCAGATGACGCAGTAATAATAATAACACACTCCACACACGAGGTCGCATTTACTCAATGGTGGGAGAAGCAGAACTGGGATGGAGGAGGAGTCGGTTACTGGCCAACCCGCGAGTACCATGCAATGTGCTGGCCTTGAGGGCAGCGCTGACCACGGCACCGATTCCTCCCCCTACAAAAATGTTTTTTTTAAATGCTACCACGGGGTCCTGCTCCCCTGGCCAGAACCCACCAGTGATGAATGGTGAAGAATGACAGAGGTAAGATCAATCCTTTCCATGAAAGGGAAGCACTGCTCACAAGACGTGGCTGCCTCAAATGGAGACGGACTCAATTTTTCCAAAACAAAATTCAAATCCCAAGCCGGGACAGGGTTACAAAATGGAGGCTTCAGATGCAGGATGCCCCTGAGAAAGGTATGGGTTATGTCTAGCTCTGCAACAGTATGCCCATCCACAAGTTTGTGGAAGGCAGAAGTAGCTGACAGGTTCACCTTGAGGGGTGAATACTGGAGGCCTGAGTCAGAAATAGATATCAGGTAGTCCAGAATCTGTCTCACTGGACAGGTGAAAGGGTTCAGACACTACCTGGCGGCCCAGATGGCAAACCTCTTCCATTTCATGGCATAGGTAGCCCTTGGGGAGGGATTTCGAGCCTCTACCAGGATGTCAGTCACCTTCTGGGAACCTCAAACCGAGCAATGGCTATGTCGACAAGAGCCAGGCATGCAGACAAAAAGACTTGAGGTTTGGATGGACCAGGGTCCCTGAGCCTGCATCAGCAGATCGCTGTAGGGGGCAGAGGCACTGGAGGTTCTGCTGCTAACTGTTGCAGTAATGGAAACTGTATCTGCTGTGGCCAGTAGGGTGCCACCAGGATCATGCTGGCTCCCTCCATCTGCAACTTGATTAACACCTCTGAATTGGAGGAAATGGAGGGAAGGCATAAATGAACCTCCTGCTCCAAGAGAGGGACAACACGTCTCGCCAGAAAACTCCAGGCCTTGGATCTAGCAAGCAGAAATTGGGCAGTTCTGTGTTGAGTGGGGATGCAAAAATGTCTAACTCTGGATGACCCCATCTGTTCAACAGGTCTTCCGGGACAGAGAACAGGAGCTCCCATGTGTGCATCCTGGACAGAGTCCATCTGAGGCTGTCCAACGGAGTGTTCAGCATGACTGGGCCATGCACTGCTGAGAGCTCCAGGCTGTGGTCCAGTGCCTGGTACCAGACCCTCATTGCTTCCCTGCAAAGACGATACAAATGGGTCCCCCCTTGTTTGTTGATATAGTAGACCACACTGAGATTGTCTGACTGAAACAACAACTGGCCTGGAGAGAGGTGGTTCTTGAAGGCCTGCATTGCACAGACAAAGTACAGTTACGTAAGAACTTACTGTAACAGTAGATCTTCGAGATAGTTCTTGCAGCAGGCCAAAACCAGTAGGACAAAGCCGCCAGGTGCCAGGACCATATAGAAACTTTCTAGCTAGCAGTCTTCCAGAGGGGACTGCTAACCACTGATGCCACCTTCTGACATCGGCCTATCCTACTAAGGTGAGCAAGTCCCCCACACTCTCCTCAGTTCTCCTGTCTGAGACCCAAAGTGGGTAGCAGAAAAAGAAACCAAGGAGGTTCCTGAGAGTCAAGAAAGGAAAAGGGAAAGCAGAAGACTGTTTCGTATGGAACAGGATGCAGCCAAGTGAAGGCAGACAGAAAGAAGGGGGAAGGAGGGAGGGAGAGAAAATCAAGGACTGCTGCAAGAGCTCCTCTCGAAGATCTACTATTACGGTAAGTTCTTACGCAACTGTACGATCTTACTGCGAGAGGAGCTCTTACAGCAGGCCAACACCAGTAGGACAGAGTCCCAAGCAGTTCCGGCAGCAGGACTGGGAGGAGGACAGACCGCAGCCGATGGTCTAAGAAAGAAGACCCTGCAGAACAGCAAGGCCGAAGTTGGCCCTGCGCCTAGAAGCGATGTCCAGACTGTAATGTTTGGCGAAGGTGTGGACAGAACTCCAGGTGGTGGTTGCACAGATGTCCACAGCAGACATTTCAGAAACAAGCTGCTGAGGTGGCCACACCCCTGCTGGAATGGTCCTTAACCACTCTCAGAAAGGTCTTTTCTTTTTTTTTTTTTTTTGTTAATTGAAAATTCAGTTATACATAGAAATAGTACAAGAACAAAAAGAGAACTAGCACAAAGACAGAGTCTTGAAGTGGCCAACACTACACTATACCTGTATCACATTATGAAATATGCTCAACTATCAAACCACATAAAATTAATACTAAAAACACACACACCAAAAAAAAAAAAAATATGTAAATATACAAACGGTCCACCTAATGTAGTTGATTCTTGGTATCTATAGAAAATGACAAGCAATTAAAATATATGCTATAAAATACGTACAGTATCTGTGTTAAGCAAAACCCTGACCATGAGTGGGTAGTAAATGGAAATTACGTACTGTACCTACCGTAATTCTTGATCTTCTTGGACGAAGTCTTCTCCACTCATTCGCACTAATGGGACTACGCCACAGGCGCCAGGACCCCATGGGAGCCAAAAATCTACAGGAGGGTTAGCGCCGGGATAGGACAGCGCATGCACACTGAAACTGGCTCACACCGTATAGGCTATCTTGGCATCGACCCTCCAACTGCCTCAGTACCTTTTCAACCGCGGAGGTGCAGTGTTAACTAACTAAAGAAAACCTAACCCTAATTTCCAGGCATATGATGGCCCCAGATGACCCATGTAAGAGGGTTCATCTCAACAATGTCTTTACAGCCCAAACAACAAGGAAATGAACACTAAAACAGAATGAGTGAGCTCAGGGGATGGTGGGTGGGTGTATGAATGAGTGGTGGAGACCTTGTCCAAGAAGATCAAGAATGACGGTAGATACGTAATTTCCATATCTTCCTAGACCAAAAGTCTCCACCATCATTCACACTAATAGGAGTACCAGCTAAAATACCCCAAAGTAGGGAGGTCACACGGGACAGAAGTCTATAAGGGCTGTCCTGCCAAAAGAAAACTGTCTGGCACAGACATGCCAAACGTAGTGCTTACAAGGTATGCACTGAGGTTCAAGTCGCCGCCTTGCTGATGTCTGCAATGGGTACATTATGAATCTCCACCAGGAAGCCGCAACTACTCCAGTGCAGTGGTGCGAACTCTGCCTTCCAATTTGACCTGCGCCATGGATCGGTGTCAAAGACATGTTACTAACCATGCAGAAATACATCTCATGGCGACCGACTGACCTAGCCGATGCATGCCGAAAGAAACAAAGTTGCTTGGATTGTGTATCTCTTTCGTTCTGTTGATGTAGAATCGCAGAATCTTCTTAATATCCACAGAATGAAGTGGGCACTCTCCTTCATTCTGGAGTTAACAAAATAAGTAGGAAGAAGCCAAACTTGACTAGCGGTAACTGAGCCAGTGACATGTTTTCTACTGGTTCAAGATGGTCTGAAAACATGCAGAGGTGTACATTCTCTGCCAAGAATGCAGACTTGCGTTCAACTGGTCCATAAGGAACCCCAACATTTTACTTGGTGGGCAACCGAAAGGGACCAGACGGTACTTGCACACCAGATAGAGAAGTGTATCCCCCTTAGCAGCACAAGCTCTCCTGGTGGAAGATCTATGTGCGGCTAACAAGATTTCTGCGATTGCCTGGAAAGCCTAAAACTTGCCCACTTTTATCTTCTCAGGAGCCCAGCATGGAGATGAAGGAAGCGCAGGAAGGATGGACCAGAGTTCCTGTGTCAGAGGGTCTGCATGTAGAGGGAGTCACCTCGGGGGGAACTGCTGACTGACTGCTGATCAACGCAAATTATATCTGCCAAAGCCAGTCTGGGATGATCAGAATCATCCTGCCCCCATGTGCCTACAACGTGAGCAGCACCCTCTGAACGAAGGGAAGAGGAGGAAAGCGTACAGGAAGTGTCTTGTCTACTGCAGTGAATACATCCTGACGGAGAACACCAGGGTCTGGATTTCTCTGAAGCAGGATAGAGGCAGTTTTGTGTCGAGAGTGGATGCACAAAAAAAAAAAAATCAGGTCTGGACTGCCCCACTTGTCGAACAGTGGCTGCACAATGTCTAAATTGACGCAACATGCTAAAGGCACCAGTCTCGTATCTTCACGGCCTTCCTGCACAGAGGGTAGGAAAGTGCTCCACCCTGCTTGTTGATGAAAACGTCACAACTTTGTCATCTGTGAGAAGTGGGATCACTTTGTGGCAGAGGGCCTCCTTCAGGTCTTGGAAAGCAAATAAGACAGTTCTCATCTCTTAAGAATTTATGAGAAGATGAAGCTCCTCCTGGTTCCACATCTGAGTGTTGAGATCTTGACAGTGGGCTCCTCAAATGATCAGGAGGGTAAGGGCAGACCTAGCAAAAGACAGATCAACAGCATCTACCACGTGAGTAATTTCGTCCAAGGTTCTGTCATTTATGCGGAGGAATGCGAATACGTGGTCAGAGACCACTATTTTCTGCAGAAAAGACACGAGTCCCCGTATCCACTGCATCGAAAAAGGGCCCGAAAAAAGTCGCTTTCCCAAAGAAACAATACATCCGAAGATGCCGATTTTTCCATTCCTCCAGAAGAACTTCACCCTGGAGGTATCCAGGAGGGCTCCTAAAAAGAGGAGCTGCTGGGAAGGTGAATCTGGCACCTTCCCTGAATCAGCAAACCCGTCCTGGAAGAGTGCAAATGAGAAGCTGTGACAACTGCTTCCTGTGACTCCAGCCCAGATGGGCTGGCTCAGAGACAAACGTCCAGGCAGTGAAAACTTGCACACTGAGGTTGTAGTGAACTCCTCCCTGAACAGGTACTTGTTTAACCTTTCAAGGTCAAGAATGGGCGCAAGCAGCCTGTTATCTTGGAACCAAGCAAGGAAGTAGGAGCCCATGTTCCGAATCGCCGTGATACAACTTCTACTGCCCTGATTCCGTACAGGCCCCATCTCTCAGAGGAAAGAGGGTCTGACAGAGAGGGCCACCGCCTAGGTCTGGGGAAAAACTCTGCAAAATTGAGGATGGTACAAGGTGTTTTCTGGCTCTGTGCCCTCTTTTGGGATTTTTTCACGGTTGAGGAGTTGGTTCCTGACAAAGGTTTCCTGGCCTCTACCTTGAAAGGACTGCCTGTTACAATAATGATGATGACAGTGCCCTCCCCCCCCCGAGGGTATCAAGACCTGAGTTGCTTCCAAAGCTCAACCCGATGGCTGAACTGAAAAGCACCACCAAGGAGATGTTAATCCCCTGCTGCCAACGGCACCCGCCCTAGGAGCAGTGACACTGGCGTCTAAAATGCTTTTAGCTGATTACTGGGGTATATGCCCCTAGCAATAGAGCACTGATTCCAGGAGGCTCTTGGCCATTGAATTAAGAGTGCTCCACAGGGTGTACTCGTACTGAGGAATGTAGGAACTCAAGACGTAGAAGTCTGCTTTGGTCCACAAATGAAGTCTGAAATGTTATGGTGGACCCCCTATCACAGGCTCTGCTGAGACAGGAGGCTTGCATTCCAGCCCTTAAAATGAGTCATCTGCTGCGTCTTTGATAAAGCAAGGCAGGGAAACTCTCACTCAAATCCCAGAAGAACATCCAAAAGGCGGGTCCAGGCCAAGATCACGGGAGATACTGTCACCTGGATCGGTATCTAAGAGTTTGTTGCCGGTGCCATACATACTGGCCAAAGACCTGAAGAAAGGGGGAGAAAGAAAGCGGTAACCATGCTGGCCCCTGCAAAGGGAAGGGAGAGGGGGGTAGACACGCGGGATCGGCGTTGATGGCACCGGCTCTGGAGAGGGTACCACGCTCATCCTGCCCAACCAACTTGGCCGTGGCCCAGTGGTTCCAAGGCCCGAAAGCCCTGGAACTGGGTCCACTGGCCAAGTCAACTGGCCAGATGTCAAACTCCCTGCTCCAAAAGAGCGGCCCAGAGGTGAAACTGCTCACCGGAGCCCCACCAATGACAGACATTGGGCCGAGCCAAAGATTGCAGCCATTAGAAAAGGAGCTACAGAGGTAGCCACCGAAGTCGGGTCGGGCCTACTGCTTTCCAACCGATGATCCCAACGCAGATGTACCGGAGGGTGACTTCAAGCAGTACCGTTTCTTCTTCCACCGACAGGAGGAGGAAGAAGAGCTCGAGCGGAGCTGGGTCCCTGGCCGGGAACAGGACCGCTCCTTCTGTGCTTCAGGTGGACTGTCCCCCAAAGCACCGGACTGCCCGTGGTCGGACACCCCTCCGCAAAGGGCGGCGGACCGGACACAGCCTCACTGCCATCACAGCTTTCAAACAAAGTCTCCCTACCATCACCGCTACCGTCTAAGGTCGATTCCACTGATGGCAGGCTGAGAAATTCTGCCTCTTCTTTTTCTTCATCTTCTTGTTTCTTCTTCCTTTTTTTTTGTTATATAAGAAAAGAACACTAGACATATTTAATTAATTAAATACAGAATGGTTAAGCTGCTGTCATATAGACGAAGACTTGACTCCTGGCAGGCAAGTGACGTCGACATCGAAGCACACTCAACAGAAGGAGAAAAGGAACTGAGGCGGTTGGAGGGTCAATGCCGAGATAGCCTATATGGTGTGAGCCAGTCTCGCGGTACCGTGCATGCACGGTCCTATCCCGGCGCCGACCTTTCTTTAGATTTTTTGTTCCTGCGGGGTCCTAGCACATCCCACATAGTCCCATTAGTGTGAATGAGTGGGTGGAGACTTTTAGTCCAGGAAGACAGATTCCCCTTCAACCAAGGCCTCAAGAGGAGATGAAAGATTCCCCCCACCCCCAGTAGTACCTACCAAGCACACTTACACTACCCCTTCACGGAAGCTGTGAACCTCCATGAGAGACAAGGAGTTCAGAAAAGGCTACCAGGTCAAAAGAAAGCACTCACCCTTCCCCTTCAGGACAAACAAAAGGCACTCTACAATCAGGGCTTGTACAGACAGTGCTCTCCACTGATTAGCTGTAGGAGGGTTACATGACACCCAGGTGTTTATAATGCACGGACACACCAGGATTAAAAGTACCCTAATCCATCTGGGAAATGGCACTAGGTCAAGAGGTTGCTAACAAAAATGGAAATTACATACCTACCTTAATTGCTGATGATCTTGGACGAAGTCTCCACCACTCATTCACACTAATGGGACTATGCCGGAGGCACTAGGACCCAGCGGGAGCCAAAAATCTTCAGGACGGCTGTCGCCGAGGTAGGACCACGCATGCACGGCACCAGGAGGCTAGCTCGCGCCTGTATATGTTATCTCTGCGTCAACCCTCCAACGGCCTCTGTACCTTTCTGACCAAGGAGGTGCAGTGTAAACCAACCTAGGAACTATCCACAAAAGTTAATGTTTAGGAACCCAAAAATAACTTCTTCAGAGTCCAAAATTTCTTTGTAATGATTTTTCTTTCTATTTTTATTTATACTGTCCCCTACGTTTTGCTCTGTATAAGAGTTTGTTCACGGGGTATATCTGTTGTAAGAAATAATAATAAACCACGTTTTAGTATAACAATTCATAAAAATAATTTGCATCCATTTTTTATGTTATGACACTGTGTTCAGTTAAAGCATTGTGAAATTCTTGAAGTGATTATACACTCAAATGAATTTACCCAGCTCACAGCTACTGTCCTCCTATATTTCACTTTCCTACTGCTTACTTCTTGCTACAAAAAAACTCCATGCCATCTGTGAATTGATATAACATGTCCTGCCACTTATGTTTACATGAAAAGCCCCATATTAGCTTAATTTTAACAACTGCATAAAGCCTGTAACCTCATAACCGCTTGGCCATTTACCTCATAGCATACACAGAAGCACTCATTATGAGCTTCACTTCATTCACAGTTTGTTCAAGGCCAGAATCCAACAACTGGGTATAAACCTTGCAAAACACATAAAAGCAAAACTGTTTCACCAAGTAAGTTGCTATAAAATGCCCATAGATTCTTTATGTACTCTTATAATTCAAACGTTTAAAATAAGATAGTTCTACCTTATTGTCGGTGATTTCAGACAGTTTCAAAACTTCAGTGTTCACAAACACCCTGTCTGTAATCTCAACAGTGCTAAATGTGCTGGTCGAGATGTGGGCTACCTCTCTGACCAACCTGTGTGTCCTGAGAGAATGAAATCACTCCCTTGTATTCCTGCTTGAGCAGGAGGTTGCTAAGCAACCATAAACCTCCTGAATAGGAGGCAGGTTCACACAGGTTGGTCAAAAAGCCACGGGGCATTAAAGATTACTGAAGACCGCTAAACATTTAAAGACAAACATTCAGACTCTAAGCTCGGCATCAAGTACCTCAGATTCTAATAACTGAAATCTTTTGTTTCTTATAATCACCATACGAAGGGGGGGAGGGAGAGGGGGGAAGCTGATAAGTAAAACATAGGGAGAGAGAGTACACATGGCGGGGGGATTTTTAGACTATTTTCAATTAAATTCCTTATAGGCCCTTTTACACACAGTGGTCTGTATCGGAATGACCGGTACAGATACACTGTAACGTTACCTGTTTCTGCATGTACAGTCAATCCATGCCGCAACATAGTGAATGCTTACTTAAAACAGGTTCCCTGTTTTTCTTGGTTCGCGGGCTTCTGTGGCGTTGTAACCTGGCATGTAATCATGCCATGTCTGTCATTTCGGCACACTATATTTTTACTACAGATATCCAGTTTGTTGTTTCTGTGCCGGTATGCAGTGAGAGGGAGATGGCAACGAAACATGAACTGCGTGTAAACAGGAATGAGGAACGCTACACTTGCAGCGGAATGACTGCGTGCCAGAACAAAATTTAAAAGTAAGCGCTATGTAAAAGCGGCAGTTGTGAGCATTTTATAGCGACTTACTTGGTGAAACAGTTTTGCTCTTGTGTGTTTTGCAGGGGTTTATACCCAGTTGTTGTATTTTGGCCTTGAACAAACTGAATGAAGTGAAGCTCATAGTGAGTGCTTCTGTGTATGCTATGAGGTAAATGGCCAAGCAGTTATGTGGTTGCAGGCTTTATGCAGTTGTTAAAATTAAGCTAACATAGGGCTTTTCATGTAAAAAATTAAGTGACAGGACATGTTATATCAATTCACAGATGGCATGGAGGTTTTTTGTAACAAGAAGCAAGCAGGAGGAATGCAAACTATAGGAGGACAGTAGCCGTGAGCTGGGTAAACTCATTTGAGTGTATAATCACTTCAAGAATTTCACAATGCTTTAACTGAACACAGTGTCATAACATAAAAAATGGAGGCAAATTATTTTTGTTTATGAATTGTTATACTAAAACGTAGTTTATTATTATTTCTTCTAACAGATAAACCCCATGAACAATTATACAGAGCGAAACATAGGGGGCAGTATAAACAGAAATAAAAAGAAAAATCACTACAAAGAAATTTTGGACTCTGAAGAAGTTATTTTTGAGTTCCTAAACATTATCTTTTGTGGACATTTGATGGCACCTTGGGAACCGTAGGCACAGTATGCGATTTAATAAAGGTTCATTTCCGACCTTACCTTTGGGACTTAACCTAGCAGCTAACCTAATCTGGACATAAGATAGTCCGTATGACCCGTGTAAGAAGGGTCAACCTAACAATGTCTTCACAGCCTAAGCCAACGAGGAAGTTAAGACCATAAACAGAGTGAGTGAACTTGGGGGATGGGGGGTGGCATGCTTATGAATGAGTGGTGGAGACTTCGTCCAAGAAGATCAACAATTAAGGTAAGTATGTAATTTCCATATCTTCATGGACTAAAAGTCTCCACCACTCATTCACACTAATGGGAGAGTAACAAGCTCAAATCATCTACCCCCCCCCCCCCAAGTAGGGCGGCAAGAGCCGGAGCTCGCACAGGACAGAAGTCCATTAAGGATTGTCCTGCCAAACGAAGTGTGCTGTCTGGCATGGACATCCAGAGAGTAGTGCTTCACAAAGGTGTGCACTGAGCTCCAAGTAGCCCAGTTGCAAATATCTGCGATGGGCACATTCTGAATCTCTGTCAGGGATGCTGTGACCGCTCTGGTAGAATGGCCATATACCCATCCTTCCAATTTGACCTGTGCCACTGAGTAGCAAATGCAAAGGCATGCGACTAACCACACTGAAATGCATCTGATGGCAACAGGCTGACCCAGTCGGGCCATGCTGCAATCTACAAAGAGTAGCTTGGATTTGTGAAAGTCTTTCATTCTGTCAATGTAGAATCGCAAAACCCTCTTGACACCCAAGAAGCGATGCATGTGTTCCCCTTCATTCTGGAAGTTAGCAAAAAAGGTCAGAAGGACCAAAGGCTGGTTAAGGTGAAATTCTGAGACCACTTTGGGCAGGAATTTAGGGCGAGTCCTAAGAACCACCTTGTCCTTGTCAAATACCATGCAGAAGGGACCGTGACCAAGGCATGTATTTCAGAGACTCTGCCAGCGGAGGTAATAGCCACTGGAAAAGCAGCCTTCCAGGTTAGAAACTTCAAGTTGCAAGTGACTAGAGGCTCAAAGGGCTTACGGGTGAGCATGTCTAGCACAAGGCTGACATCCCACGTGGCCACCGATTATCTGACCAGGGGCCTAGTATGCAGGATGCCTTTAAGGAATCTCTTGACTAGCAGTAACTGAGCCAGCAACATATTCTGCACTGACTCATGGTAGGTGGAAACTGCGCAGAGGTGTACCATCACTAGAGTATTGCAATCTTACATTTGACAGGTCTAAGAGGTACTCCAACCGTTTATTCGGTGGGCAACAAAATGGGTCCAGGATGGACTTTGCACACCAAATGGAAAAACACTTCTACTTAGCTGTGTAAGTTTCCCTAGTGGAGGGCTTACGTGCTGCTAAGAGGATTTCTGAGATTCTTTGAGAGACCTTAAACCTACCCACTTCTATCTCCTCAGGTGTCCAGCATAAAGATGAAGGGAGCGCAGGTTGGGATGGATCACAGACCCCTGTTTCAGGAGGTCCATTCATAGAGGAAGTTGCCTCGAAGGGACTTCCGACAATCTGTTGATCAATGGAAACCATATCTGCTGAGGCCAGTATGGAGCGACAAGATTTATCCTGCCCTCCTGTGCCTCCAATTTGAGCAGCACCCTCTGAACTAATGGAAGAGGAGGAAATGCATACAGAAAGTGTCTTGTCCACCGCAGTCTGAATGCATCCTGCCGAGCATGTGTCTGAAGCCGCTCTGCTCTGCCTTAAGGTAGGAAGGCTTTGCCTTGTGCCGTTTCCAGGACTGTACTCATGTATTGCAGCCACTGGCTTGGCCAAGGAGAGCACTTGGGGAGATTTAAGGTAACCCCTAGATCCTGAAACAGAAGGAAAGTGGCCTGCATACTGTAGAGGAGCTGATCCCAGGTGGGAGCAGTCAGCAGCCAGTCGTTCAGGTAAGGGAAGACATAATGGCTCTATCTCCTTAGAGTTGTGGCCACAACTGCGAGGCATTTGGTGAAAACCCTGGGGGCCGAGGAGAGGCTGAAAGGCAGAGTCCTGAACTGGTAGGGACTTCCTGTAAGCGGAAGCGAAGGAACTTCCTGTGGGGTTGGAAAATCAGAATCTGGAGGTATGTGTCCTGCATGTACAGGGAGCATAACTTATCCCCTCAGTGGAGGAAAGCGAGGAGACCGAGCAGAGTTACCATCCGGAATCATTTGTACTCGATGTACTGATTCAGATGGCTGAGGTCAAGGATAGGGCAAAGATCCCCAGTTTTCTTTGGCACCAGGAAGAAGTGGTAGTAAAACCCTTTCCCCTGTTGTGCCGGTGGAACTGGTTCCGTGGTCCACTTTTGCAGAAGGGTCTGCATCTCCTCTGCAATAACAGCGCTGTGATCCTAAGAGTAATGGGAGGAGACTGGTGGGTTGTCTGGGGGAATCTCAGTGAACTCCAGAGTGCGACTCCTTTCAATGACCTGCAGAAACCACTGATCTGTGGTAATCTGACACCACCCTTTCACGTGCAAGAAAAATCGACCACCCCACCGCTTCCCCTAAGGCTTCAGCCAGGGGAGGACAACCAGTCAGGCTGAGGAGCCTGGGAAGGGGAGCATGGTCTGGGAGGTTCTAGGTGCCCAAGGGGCATAACCTCCAGAAGCAGGGGTGGAAGCCTTATGTTTGAATCCTGCTCTCTGCTGCTCTGTTCTAGGTTGCTGTCTAACATTTCTCCCAAAGGACTGCATAGGATGCTGTTTGGGCTGAGATTTGTACATAGTGTGTACAGATCTGATGGCTCTCCCTGATTCCTGCAGGCAAGCTATGATATTTTGTGAGTCTTCACCCAGCAGGACAGGGCCCCTGAGAGGAGCATCCATGATTTTAGAGTGTACGTCTGTGTCATCGAAGCACAGGTCAGGAAGCATAGGAAAAACCAGAAGCAGCTATAGAATTCGCAAAAAAAGTGTTTATTAGTACTAACAGTAACATAAAAAAATTAAAATTGTCAAGAATAACTATTTACAAAGGCAGAATAAACAGAGAAGATCCATCTGAGTTTTTCTTCAACCTCTGTGCCTCTCTCGCAAGAGATTGCAGCTGTTTTATAAGTCATTGCAACCCCCCTCCCCCCCAACAAGCATTGTTTTTTTCTAAAACGTTCTGGTAAATTTCCAATGTTCTTGTAAGTGTCAGGCAGGTGCAGCGAGAACACAATGTCCCAGAACTAAGGCCCCTTCTCCACAGCTCTTCTGAAAAAGGGCTTAAAACTGCTCTCAGGTTAACCCCTTGAGTTCCCAACAGCTTTCTGCAATCATCTCAAACTATAATTATATACTTTTCAACAGTAACACTACATAGTTTCTAAACAAAGGGATCCCACTATCAGTTACATTTCCACATATTGATTTGCATATATGTTTATACCAGCAGATATGCAAGGAAGGAAAAGACAGAAACAGCAAGGGAAGACTCCGAGACAGTGAGAGGCAAATAACTGCGAGACTATCGGGGTGATCAAATCCTAGGTCTCATGAGAAAATGTGGTTGTGCAACAAGACAGACAAGAGACAGGAAAGGAAAGAACAGAACAGATCTCTGCATTCAAACTCTCCATAACAACTATGACAGGGTCCTATTCAACCCTGTGACATACACCCCCTGCTTAAGCAGGACCCTGTTTTATCAAACACGGTTCCAAAGCTTTCTATTAATTTTCTCCTATTATTAGCTTTTTACTTTCAGAAATTAAGCACATGGGCGGTATCCCTTTTTTCTAGAACAGTACAGCAAACAGTAAAGTTCAAACTCGTACATTTGTCCCTCAACCTTCAGAACCTTCAAATCGCAATCCACATCCTGACAGAAAACCAGCACCATAACTCTCCCTACCAGACCCGTGCACCACCTTGAATTCAAACAGCCGCAGTGTCAGGCACCACCCTGCAACTCTGGAACTTTCATCCTTCACCTGGTCAAGCCAACAGAGAGGACAGCAATCCATTACAAGTACAAAGTCAGCTCCCAGCAAATAAAACTTAAGGGACTCCGTGGCTCACTTTGTTGCTAAACATTCTTTTTCAATGGTGGAGTACCTTTTCTCTCTGTCATGCAACTTCCTACTTATGTACAGAATAGGATGTTCTGTCCCAACAATATTTTGACTCAGTATTGCACCTAGCCTACACCTCTGTTTCATAGGTTCATAGGTTAATTCAAGCCGAGGATAGAATACCATCCTATAAGGCTCGCCTTTCAATTTTTATTGACATATAAATTTGTTTTCTCCAAAAAATAGATCAATCCCATTCTTGAAATGATACATTGTAGTACTATTTACAGTTTCCTTTGGTAGTTTATTCCAGGATCCCACAACTCAAACTATTCCAGTGTTTCCGAAAGTTATGTTCCCAAGTTTGTTGATATAACTGTTTATTGTGATTTCTTGAACTAGTTCTCCCAAATTTATATGTGAGCCCAGTTCTTTTATTAACTCGTCATCTTCCATACTCTTATATAGGAAACATAGGTCTCCTCTTATTCTACGATACTGTAGAGAAAAAATTACTCACCTTAGTAATGTTGTTTCTTCTAATGGAGTCTTGCTATATTATGACATATGCAGTATAACCCCAGGTTAGAACTGCTCCGGAGGTGAAAGAGTTAACTTTCCATGCAGGGCATGGAATCTTGAGTGCGAGCTCGGTTGAACACTCTGTCTGTTGCAGCTCAAACTTAAACTGTCAGATATTTACGAGCAAAACTCACTAAGGTTCTGTGTGGAAGTCAGAACCCACACTAGCCCACTGGCTACTAACTACAAAAACAATTTTTATTCTTGATCCCAAAACAAAGACTCAAGTCAGGGGATTCAAGAGAGAAAAAATAAGCATAACACCTAAGCACCCTAAGAAAGGGTGAAAATAAAGTGGGCATCTATGAAGTACCAACACTGCACTGCCCACCCACATCCCAAAAATAGAGGTTCTGAGAGGGACAGGCTGGGGGGGGGGTCATAATATAGCAAGACTCCATTAGAAGAAACAACATTACTAAGGTGAGTAATTTTTTCTTCAAACAACATGAAGTCTTGCTATATTATGACATATGCAGACTACACAGCAGTACCTCCATGGAGGAGGGACAGAACCTACTTGGGAAATAGGCTCTGAAGCACAGCTGTGCCAAATCGAGCATCACTCTAGCCTGGATTTCCAGGAGTAATGTTAGTAAAAGTGTGAACTGTTTTCCAGGTAGCTGCTTGACATATCTCTAGGATAGGAATGTCCCTGGCAGCAGCCAGAGGCAGCTATACCTCTGGTAGAGTGAGCCCTCAGGCCTGAGGGAGGAACCTTACCCAGTTTTTCATAGCAGAACTGGATACAAGAGACAATCCACCTGGCAATGGATCTTTTAGTGGCAAGTTTCCTTTACCAACCTCACCATAAGTGAGGAACAATTGGAGGATTCAAACCTGTGACCCTTAGGTACGTTCTATATAGTAACTAAGGGCTCTTTTGACATCTAAACTGTGCAATCTCCTCTCACCAGAGGAGGAATGGTCAGTGAAGTACACAGGAAGAGACATGGATTGATTAAGGTGGAAGTCTGAAACCACCTTAGGCAAAAACTTCCTGTTAGTCCTGAGGACCACCTTATCTCTGTGAAAGGAGATAAAACCAGGCTCCACTGACAATGCTTGTAGCTCACTTATGCACCTGGCAGAGGTGATGGCTACCAGAAACACAGTTTTCAAGTCAAGTACTTAAGCTCTGCTGAAGACAATGGCTCAAAGGGGTTTGCATAAGCTGAGCAATACAAATATTAAGATCCTAAGCAGGGCAGGGTCCCTGAACGGAGGGTTGGTGTGAAGCAACCCTTTAAAAAACTTGGAGAACACAGGGTGAGCTGAAAAAGATGAGGGCTTACCTGCTGATAAGAAGACAGACACAGCTGCCAAGTGCACTTTTAGGGTAGCTGGTCTCAGCCCCAAGGAATTCAAATGCACCAAATAATCCAGGATCGTGGGCACGCCAGGAGATTCTGGGTAAATATGTTTACCAGCACACCAAATGGAAAATCTCTTCCATTTTGAATTATAAGTAGCCCTGGTGGAAGGCTTCCTAGAGGCCTTCAATATATCCAATACACCTTGGGAAAGGTGTAGGTCAGCAAACTCTAACTCTTCAAGAGCCATGCCTTGAGATTGAGAGATCTGAGGTTCGGATACCAAACTCTCCCATGGGCACAGGTTAACAGGTTGTGATTCCTGGAAAGACACAGGGGAAGGTGGACTGCTAAGGACATGAGGAGTGGGTACCAGGGCTGCCTGACCCAATCTGGAGCAATCAGAATCATCTTGCAGGATTGAGATCTGATTCTGACTAGCACCTTGAAAAGAAGGTGGAAGGGGGGAAAAGCATAGAGGAACTTTCCTTCCCAACTGAGGAGGAAGGCATCCAGAGGGACTGAGCCCAACACTGGGAGTCTGCAACAAAAAAGGGGAAGTTGGTGACTGTCTGGGGCTGCAAAGAGATCTATTTGAGGGGTGCCCCATCTGGCAAATACTACCTCCAGTACTAGGGGGTCCAGTGCCCATTCGTGATGGCCCTGGGAAATCCTGCTGAGAGCATCCGCTAGGGCATTGTCCTTTCCTGGGAGGTGAACTGCCGTAAGGGAGGTGTTCAGAGAATAAGCCAGAGACCACAACTTCATTGCTTCGGTGCACAAGGCCGTAGACCGAGTGCCCCCTTGCTTGTTGATGTACCACATTGTAGTGGTATTGTCTGTTCTGTTCTGAACAGATGTGGAAAAAACCTGGAGTGCTAGAAAAACTGCTCTGATCTCCAGCAAATTGATGTGGAAGAGAGATTCCTGAGGGGACCACAGCCCTTGGGTGGAAAGGTTGCCCATGTGAGCTCCCCACCCCAAGAGGGATGCATCTGTAGTAAGGGTCAAGGAATGAGACTGGGGAGTGAAGGGAACCCCCTGTCTCAGATTGCTCTGATCCTGCCACCACTGGAGGGCCTGGATCAGGGTTCGAGTCACTGGAATCAATTTGGTTAGAGGATCTGTCCTTTGAGACCAAAAGGCTCTCAAATGGAACTGGATGTCCCTCATCTGAAATCTTGCTCCCTGCACTACTGCTGTAGAAGCAGCCACGTGCCCCAGGAGCTGTAGAAAATGCCTTGCTGGTCGAGAGATCTGCAGGGTGAAAGAAGAGGCCAGAGAGACCAAGGTCCTTGCTCTTTCCAGAGGGAGGAAGGCTCTGGCTTCTTTTGTGTTCAGTTCTACGCCTATGAAGGTGAGAAGCTGGACAGGCTCCAGAACTAACTTTGGAAGATTGAGAAGGAAAGCTAGAGATGTAAGCAGTTGCTGGGTTACTTGTAAGTGTAGTTTGACCTGTTCTGGAGACTGGCCTACAATGAGCCAGTCGTCCAGATAAGGAAAGATGGCAATATTTTGCCTTCTTAAATGAGCAACTGCTACTGCCCGGCATTTTGTGAACACCCTTGGGGCCGAGGTGAGGCCGAAGGGCATTGCTCTGAACTGGTAATGGCCTGAGGGCAGTTCGAATCTGAGGAACTTTAGATGGGAGCTTCTGATGAGAACATGGAAGTAGGCATCCTTGAGGTCCAGGGAGGCTAGCCAGTCCCCTGGCCTTAGAGAAGGTAAAATAATCCCCAGAGTCACCATTTTGAACTTTGGTTTTAAAAGGTGCTTGTTTAGATACCTGAGATCCAGGATGGGCCGCCATTCTCCTGTCTTTTTTGGGGTAAGGAAGTACCTGGAGTACAACCCTTTGCTCTGGTGTATGGGTGGAACCCTTTCCACGGCTCCGAGAGCCAGGAGGGAAGAAACTTCTGTTTCCAGGGCAAGTGCCTCTGATGGGTTTGCAGTGGAAAAGACCTGGCTCTCATCTTGAAATTTTTGAAGCCGAGAACTAGTCCCTGACTTACTACTTCCAGGACCCACTTGTCTGATGTTAAAGACTTCCAGTCTGGACAAAGTAAGCCAGCCTGCCCCTACCGGTAGTGGAGAATCGGCCTGGCTACCCCATCAGGGAGCCTGTTTTGCAGGGGCTTTGGGTTGAGGGGTAGAAGCAGGTTACTAGAACCCCTTCTGCCCTTCCTCTAAAGAACCCCTCTGGGCATAAGCAGAAGAGGAGGCCTGGGCTTGGTAAAAAGGCCTATGAAAAGGCCTGCCCCTGCCCCTGACATGCTGCCTTTGAGGAGTGGCTTGCCTTTCTTTGGCCTGTGCACTCCTATAGGTGGTCCTATACTCATCCATTTTCTTCATATAATTCTCTGTCTGCTCCCCAAACAGAGAATTTCCCACAACAGGAAAATCGATAGCCTTAGACTGGCTATCCTGTGACAGGGCAGTACATCTGAGCCAGGCCATTCTGCGAAGAGACACAGATGTAGCCATGACTCTTGATGAAACATCATTAGAGTCTACTGCAGCATGAAATTGCACCTTGGATGCCTCAATACCATCCGCAGCCACCTGCTCCAGCTCCCTGGCAAGCTGGTCAGGGGCCTGTTTTGCTAGGGCCAGGACAGTATCCCATCTGGATTTCTGGTACCTAGCTGCATAAGCCATATAATTTGCCTGTCTGAGTCCCAAAGATGCTGCCATGTACTGTTTCTTTGCCATGGCATCCATCCTCCTGGAATCCTTTTCAGGAGGGTGAGAGGCTAGAGGAATACTAGCCTTGTCACAGGCTGCAGCCTGCACTAACCCTACATGGCTACACTGCCGGGAGAGGAACTCCGTATCAGAGCCTGATAAAGCATACCTCTTGTCCATGCTTTTATCCACAGGGAGGATAGAATGAGGAGTTTTCAGAATTTTTACTGTCTGTTTCCTAAAAGATTTGTGCAAGGGAATAGACAGTCTTCCTAGACTCTGGAATATCCATCATTTCCACAAAATCAGGCTCTTCTTGATCAACAGCCTCCTCAACAGGGAACTGCAGAGTCTCAGCAACTTTCTTGTAAAACAAAAAATGAGAAGGGGACTCAGAAAGCCTGGGAGGGTAAACCCCTGAAGGTCTGTCTGGAGAGATGTCCGGCTCAATGGGCACATCTAGACTTTCAAAAATCACACTCACTCTCCTCATACCCCTCCTCCCCTTCCTCCGGTTCATAAAAATCCTCAAAATCAAAATCTTGAACCGGAGGAACCGTCCGAACCGACCGCTTCCCTAATGGTGTTGGTTCGGACGGAACCGGGGAAAGAGACTGGACAATTTGAATAGCTTTGGCTATTTCCTCAGCGGCTGGAGAAAGAACTTTTAGTTGGAACCGGCTCCTCAGAGCTGGCTCTTCGTTTGCTCGAGGAAGTATCGCCCTGGTCAGAGGGCACTCCCTCAGGTTCGGTTGGAACCGAACCGGGCTGGCCATCCGGGTCAGCGGACTTTTTGGCCTCCCTTTCCCTGAGCCTACCAACTCTCTTTTCCACGGTGGCAGCAGGAAAATTCTTCCAAATCTGGCAGTCTGCATTGAGGTGGTCAAACCCCAGACAATATACACAAGTGGTGTGTGGGTCAGCCTTAGCAAAGGCTTCCCCACAGAGGCCACAGTGCTGAAACCAGTGGGTCCGGTTTTCTTTAGGTTTCTCAGACATAGTACCAGCCTAACCAAAACTTGCCGCTAACTGGCAATCCGCCAAGCAAGACTCTCTTATCGGTTCCCAACCGTGTCACGGGTCGTGGAAAAAACCGTAATAAAATCCGTTTTTTTAAGAACCGATAAGAACCGGGAACCGCACTCTAAAGGACCAGAAAGTAATTTTAAACCCAATCTGATCGGTTCAAACCGAACCGAAAAGACGTTTACAAGAATCACACAGAAAAAAATAAACAAAAGCCTATCTATTACTTACAATACCACAGACAGATCTTGAACCGATGATTGTGGTTAAATTTCAGTAAAATAAACCGAGAATTACACTTTAAAACAGACAAACGAACCGAGCAGAAGGAGGAATCTCCGGAGCGGCTGTTCAGTGAGGCGGAGTAAAGAATCTGACAGTTTAAGTTTGAGCTGCAACAGGCAGAGTGTTCAACCGAGCTCGCGCTCAAGATTCCATGCCCTGCATGGAAAGTTAACTCTTTCACCTCCGGAGCAGTTCTAACCTGGGGTTATACTGCATATGACATAATATAGCAAGACTTCATGTTATTTGAATAAAGATTTAGATTTACCAGTCTATTGTAATATGTTTTATTTTCTAATCCTTTTATTTTTTTTTGTAAATCTTCTCTGGACTCCCTTTATATTTAATATGTCTTCCTTGTTATATGGTGACCAAACCCTTGCACAGTACTCCAAGTGCGGCCTAACCAATGCGACACACAGAGGCATCAACACATTCCTGTCTCTACTCGTTATGTGCTTAAGTATACAATTTAGAATCTGGTTTGCCTTCCGAAGCTGGTTTCTACAGTGCACTCAACTTCAGTTCTTTGGTAACTGTAATTCCCAGATCTCTTTCTTCAGTTACAACCCCAAGTGTAATATCTATTTGATAAGTTGCTTCTATGTTATTTTCCCCCATATGCATGACTTTACATTTGGCTTTATTTAGGCCTAACTTATTGCTGATTGTCCATTCATATATTGAGTCCAATGTTTGTTGTAATGCTAATATATGTTCATCTTTATTTATAACCACACCCAATCTGCAATCGTCGGCAAATTTTTGCATCCATATATTATTATTCATAATCTTTAAAGTGGAAATATATATATTAAACAGAATGAGGCCCAACACTGATCCCTGAGGCACACCACTGGTCCTGGCACCAGTCAGAATATTCCCCATTTATGACCACCCTCTGTTTTCTAGCCCGCAGCCAATCAGAAATCCATCTACATATGTTATTAGGAAATTTTTTACTTTCCAACATTAACAGTAATTCCTTATGTGGCACTTTATCAAAGGCCTTCGCAAAATCGAGAAAGACCACATCCACAGGGTTTCTACTGTCAAATTCTTTAACTCTTTCATAGAAGGACAGTAGATTCACCTGGCATGATCTATTCCTCACAAACCCATGCTGTATAAGGTCCCTCATATCTTGTGCCTCGAGATGTTCCATTGGTATATCTTTAATTATGCTCTCCATAAGTTTTCCCAAAAGTGATGTCAAACTTATGGGCCGAAAATGTTCTGGTTGGGTACTAGGTCCTTTTTTTAAGATGGGTACAATGTTTGCTAATTTCCAATCGTAAGGGACAGAACCAGTATTTATAGAAGTTTGGAATATATGTGTCAGAGGGTGGGTCAATTCACTTGCCAATTCCTTTAGGATTCTAGGGTGCAATCCATCTGGGCCAGGAGATTTATTTGGGTTAAGTCCAACTAACTGTTTATATATGTTGTCGGGGTTCATACTTATTTTTTCATGCTCAAGACATTGTTTTGTGTTATATGTATCATTATCGTTAGAATTATAGACCGAACAAAAATATTTATTTTGAATATTTGCCGTTAGTAGGTTAGAAGCTGGGGATCCATCGTCAGTAGTAAAAGGTCCTATACTGCTTGATGTCTTCTTCCGATTATTAATATAAGAAAAGAAAGCTTTTTTATTATCCTGAACTTTATTAGCAAGGTTATACTCATATGTGGTTTTTGCTTTTCTAATATTAATTATAACTTTTTTGGGGCATTCCTTATACTCTGAATATAACTTAACCGTTTTATGAGCTTTTAGCTTTTTAACAATCTATTTTTTTTTGTTTATTAACCTTTTAATTTTTGTGTTTAGCCATGCAGGTCTTATAGCTCTGTCCTTATGATATTTGGTTGTTACAGCGATAAATTCGGTAATCAATTCATCCAGTTTATTTCTGAGAGAATCCCACATACTTTGTATAGGTTTGTTGTTAAATTCAGAAATCCAATCCCAGTAGCTCAATTTAGTTCTATATTAGGAAATCAGCTTTCCCATATTTAGTTTTATAGTAGCTCCCTGGGTTTGTTAGTTTCAATTTCTTTTATATTAAAATGATACAATATTATGGTCACTTACCTAATGGGGCTCCAACTACCAGAATTTACTATGTCTCCCATATTAGTGAAAATCAAATCGAGAGTATTATTGCCCTTGTGTTTTCATGTACTAGCTGGACAGGCCCTGTGATCCATTATATCAATGTACTGCCTTTCAGGGGACAAGTGCCAATACCTTTTACCCAGTTAATATTTGGTAAATTGAAATCACCGGTTATCAATAGTCTAGTGTTTGTGTCCAATTTCTCAAATATATTCAGTAAAGTTTTGTCATCATCACGTGATATAGATGGTGGCCTATAAAGTAACCCCAATATGATTTTGGGTCTGTTTATCGGTGATAATTGAACCCAAAGGAGTTCAGTTTGACCTACATCCCATTTTAATTTTTCCGAGACAATATCATTGCGGATATAAATTGCCAATCCTCCCCCCTTTTTATACTTTCTACAGTAGGAAATGAGTTTATACCCCTCAATTTCCTTGTCCCATTCATCATTTACATCCCACCATGTTTCCGTGACCAGGGCTATGTGTACTTTGTTACTTTGTAGAATTATTGTTAGCTCATCATATTTGTTTTGTAAGCTACGTGCATTTATCAATATAACATTCCACCCCATAGTGTCATCAGATGAGGATGGGTTTACCTTCGAGTTTTTATTTTCCGTACCCCCCATTCTATCCAGTTTAAATGGAAATTTACAACCTCCTGAACCTTTTTACCCAAAATCCTGATTCCAGCATAGTTTAGGTGGACACCATCTTTTCTATGTAAGGAAGCTCTATTGAATGTTTTTTCATTATCCATAAAACCAAGCCCTTCTTTGACACAAAATTGTCTGAGTTTATCATTAATTATTGATATCTGTTTGTTTATGAATACTTTGTTTCCCTGCATAGGGGTTATTCCAGAAATAATAATTTCCCCACCATAATTCCTTACTGCATCAACAATAATCTTGTAGTCCCTGTGCACGGAGCTCCAATTTGTTTTGCCTATGTCATTTGACCACACATGTAAAATGACTAAAGGGGTTACTGTGTTTTCAAAAAGACCTTGCAACATACCAACTGTATCATGAATTTTAACTCCCGATAAGGAGCTAACTGTAGTATGTTGATTTCTATTATAACATATATATGTGTGTCTATGCCCCTGATAACTGAATCTCCTATTATCAAAATATCCCTTTCTTTTGATTTATTTTCTCCAAATGATATTTCTCCAGCAAGGTTTATGGGGTTATTCAAATTTGTATTTCCATCTATCACCTCATTTGGTACCTGCACACATTGTGTACTTTTAGATACATTAATTTCACGTGGTGTACAATTCCTGGTAATTATAGAATCATCTTTGGCAAGGCACTCAAATCTATTTAACACATCAACTGTAATAAGTGACTGAGATACACCTTCAGTCTCATTTTGGTCATTTTTACTATCTAAGTGAATTGAATTATTTAAAATCAATGTTTGTCTGCTACTGACATCACATACAGCCTCATCTATATAATCTTCTAGTTTAGATATGTCTTTACAAGTCTGTATTCTGGCCTCAAGTTCTAATATTTTCTTTTGTAATTCACAGTTAGTGGTATATTTGTCACAAGTAAACTTAGTGTTAGCGCCATCATCCATGTACATATGGCACTCTCGACATGATTTTCTGCCTTTTAATTTTTTTTGCCTTGTGTTGGCCATTTTTATTGTTTGTTCAGTTCCTAGTATTTAGATATCTAAGGATTTTTTTTTAGTTGTTAACAATTTAAGGGCGCACTTACCAAGTATTATGTAAGTTTGCTGAGCCTCTATAGTATTGTCCCCCAATGGTCCCCAGCGGACACCGCGAGCAATTCGCGCTCCGCTCGCCGGAGTAGAACCTTTTATAGTGTTTGGACACCGGACGTGGCTCGCAATCCCTCGTGTTTAGATAAAAATCAAAGCGTTAGTTTCTTTTACTCTCAGGTCTAATAAGGGACTATCTGAGTGACTAAAGTGCCAGAAGTTAAAAAAATCAAGTAAAAAAATTAAAAAATAGACTGATTTGTAGTTCGTTTGCACAGTCCCGAACTACAGTCTCTCTTCCTGCTTCCGGTTTACGTTGCAGGGCTCAAATCACCATACGAGTGTCAAGTATATTTATTTAACCATTAAAAGAATTCTTAGACCAAGGTTTCATTTAAAATAGCAACATATGAGCCTTTCAGTTTTATATATTGCTCCGCTCGCCGGAGCGGAACCTTTTATAGTGTTTGGACACCGGAAGTGGCTCGCAACCCCTCGTGTTTGGATAAAAATCAAAGCGTTAGTTTCTTTTACTTTCAGGTCTAATAAGGGACTATCTGAGTGACTAAAGTGCCAGAAGTTAAAAAATCAACTAAAAAAATTAAAAAATAGACTGTAATAAAAATGGTTTCTCAAAGTCTGGGCTTCTTAAAACAGGGGTTGAATATAATGTAGCCTTAATAGCTTGAAAAGCTCCATCACACTCTGGGGTCCATTTCACATTATTTGGGTACCATTTTTTCATGAGTTCAGTGAGAGGAGTAGCTAACTCAGCAAAGTTGGGAACAAATCTCTGATAATAACCAGACAGCCCTAAAAATGACATGACATGTTTCTTGGTTTTAGGGACAGGGCTGCTAGCTACAGCTTGTATCTCAGAAACCTCAGGCATGACTTCTCCATTTCCCAAAACATAGTCCAAATATCTAGTTTCCTGCATGCCCAATGCACACTTGGTAGGATTAATAGTCAGACCTGCATTTCTGATCATTTGGATAATTGCTCGAAGGTTTTCCAGGTGGCTTTTCCAGTCTGGACTGTATACCACGACATCATCCAGATACGCAGCACAATAACCAGTATGAGGTGATAAAATTACATTCATGTACTGCTGGAATGTAGCTGGCGCACCATGTAAACCAAATGGCATGGTGGTGAACTGATAGAAACCAACAGAAGTGGCAAACGTAGTTTTGTCGCTGGATTCTTTAGCTAAAGGGATTTGCCAGTAACCCTTGGTGAAACTGAGGGTACTGATATACTTTGCACTCCCCAGTCTGTCCACCAAATCATCTATTCTGGGCATAGGATAACTGTCAAATTCTAACACTTAATTAAGTTTCCTAAAATCAAGGCAGATTCTTACACCCCTTGCTTTTTTGTTTACAATCACCACTGGTGATGGCCATGCACTTCTCGACTTTTCTATGATACCCAATTCTTTCTTTATTTGTATTTCCTTAACCACATCAACTCTTAACCGCTCTGGTAACCTGCAAGTCTTTTGCCTAACAGGGCAAGCATTCCTTGGCACTATTACATGCACGACCCCTTTTGTTCAGCTTGTTACTGTGGTAAAAGTACTGTTAAATGTCTTCAGCATATTAAGAATTTCTGCAGTTTTTTCAGGGGTTAAGGAAACATTCACCTTTACAGCATCAGCAGTTACAGTTTGTTCCAGTCTATCATAAGTTACATCAATATTTTCTTTATCGGTTTCTGGTAAAACTAGTAAAGCAGCTTTTGGCATTTTTTCAGCCAATTTCTTGCGGAGGTTAGCATGGTATATCTAGCAGGATTTTTCCTGTTGGGGTTAAAATCTCATTGTTAATGGTGCCAGTACATCTAAGCACCCTGTAAGGCCCTATAAGGCCTTGGCCACTTCAATAACTGTTTATTTTCTGCTGTGGGTAACAGTAGCAAAACCTTTTCACCTGGCTCAAAAAAAACAGGTTACTCACTTGTAAAATACAGTTCCATAAGAACTTACCGTAACAGCAGATCTTCGAGAGAGGCTCTTGCAGTAGGTAATTACATATAGGATCCCATGGAAAAATTTCTAGCTAGCAGTCCCTGGCAAGGGACCACCCCACGTCAGGTGACCGGCATCAGGAGACGTCGGTATAAAGGGGTGGTCCCTGACGCCCGCCTTCCAGTTCTTTCCCGCCATGGGCCAGAAAAGGCCGGACGAGAGAGAAATACAGGTTACTCACCTGTAACAGGAGTTCTAGGAATGGTATATGTTGTTCATCCACATTGTCTGGCAGGTTCCTTGCTGCTTTAAATCTTGTCGGAAGGTCTTCAACTGGCTCCTCCCACCCACCGGGTGGTAAGGTCTCGGCTCCGCCCCATGGCGCCAGATCTAGCCGCTGGAAGCCAGGTTGTGCGTCGAAGCCCGAGGAGCGTCGGTGGGTTGTGTGGATGAACAACATATACCATTCTTAGAACTCCTGTACAGGTGAGTAACCTGTATTTCTAGGGACATGGATATGTTGTTCATCCACCTATCTAACAGACTCCTAGCAGTTCTCTGGGAGGAGGGAGGCAAAGGCGCACACCCATACCTAGGGAATAAAGACTGGAGAACCAAGGCCCCAAAACCAGCATCCGGCATGACTCAAGGTCGATGTGGTAGTGGGTAATAAAGGTATGTGCTGACTTCCAGGTAGCAGCCCTGCAGATATCCTGGATAGGGACATCCCTGGAAGCAGCTACCGATGCAGCGGTATGGCGGGTAAAATGAGCTCTTATCCCTCTGGGAGGCTCCATGCCCGCCAACCTATAGGAGAGATCTGTGCGGGAGGTGACCCACCTGCTTATCGTCCGCTTGGCTGCAGGTCTGCCAGGTGCGGCTTCAGCGTAGGTGACAAACAACTGGCGAACCTCTCCCCGAACTTCAGCCGTCCGCTCCTTAAAGTAAGCGAGCGCTCTGCTAGGGTCCAAATATGGAGCCTATATTTGGCCTCTGAGGTGTGATTGGGGTAGAACACCGGCAGAGTCAACACCTGGTTAAGGTGAAACTCCGACACCACCTTCGGAAGGAACTTCCGGTGTGGGCGCAGGACAACCTTGTACCTGTGGAAGACCAGATAAGGAGACTCTATGGAAAGCACCTGGAGCTCTCCCATCCTTCTGGCTGACGAGATAGCCACCAAGAAGGCGGTCTTCCACAACAGGTGGGAGATATCGCACCTGTGCATGGTTGAATAAGCTTGCCCATGAGGCTTGGCCAATACCAGCAGTGATCCCGCAGGTGGAGGTTCTCGAACCGGATGCGGTCAAGGCCTTAGAAAAGCGCCAGACCACCTTCTCCTGCGTCACCAACTGCTTTTCCGCCCACGCCCGGTAAGCAGAGATGGCTGCCAGGTGCACCTTAAGGGTCGTTGACTGAAGCCCTTGCTGAGAAAAAGGACCACAGGCAGTACGGAATGCTTGCCAAGGAATGGGAGGAAGGGTCCAGGCCCTTTCCCCGACACCAAATGGAGAATCTCTTCCATTTGAAGGTATAGCATTTTCTGGTCGACTCCTTATGGGACGCCTCAACAACGTTGAGGACCTCGTCGGAAAGACCCAAGGCCTGGAACTCTAGCCACTCAGGAACCAGGCCGTCAGGTGCAGGGATTGAAGGTCCGGATGGAATACTTCCCCTGATAACTGAGATCACGTCCGGGTGGGCTGGAAGCCGCCTCGGGAGCCTGGAGCTGAGACTGAGGAGATCTGGATACCAGAACTGGCAGGGCCAGTCTGGGGCTACCAGAATCACCTGCGCCTTGTCCCTTCTCACCTTGAGAAGCACCTTGTGGATCAAGAGAAATGAGGGAAAGGCGTAGAAGAGGTCTGGGGTCTGCAGCCTCGAGAAGGCATCCCCCTGCAGCGAGCCCTGCTGAGGGGGGCGGGCATGAAAGTCTCAGCTTCGCATTCTCCCTGGAGGCAAAGAGGTCTGCCTGAGGCGTGCCACAGAGGGAGAAGAGATCTTGTACTACCACCAGCAGAAGAGACCACTCATGAGACGTAGCCCCTATCCGGCTTAGGGCATCGGCCAGGGTGTTGGAGGCTCCTGCCACGTGAATGGCTAGGAGATCCGCCTCCAGGCTCGCCGCGAGACCATATCGGAGAGCTTCCTTGCATAACAGCATGGGCAGCGTCCCACCCTGGCGGTTTAGGTAGTACATGGTCGTGGTATTGTCCGTCTGGACCCTGAACCACTTGACCCCGTAGAAACGGAGCGAAGGCGGTGAGAGCTAGGCGGACCGCTCGGAGCTCCAGCAGGTTGATATGGCATCGGGACTCCCAAGGGGACCAGAGGCCGTGTGCTCTGTGCTCCCCCAGATGGGCACCCCAACCCATCAGAGATAACTGGAGGTGGGGCTTAGTCAGAGTTGAAGTAGCAAGTAGAGTTTATTTTCTCAGAAGAAGCCAGAAGGGGAAGGAATGAAACATATTCAATTCAGTGCTTTAGAGTAACTGGTAATTGCTATTTTTCTTTTAAACTTAGATTGTGGGGTTTTAGTGACACTATACTTTTGTTGTTGTCTTTACTTATAATTGTTTTTGGGCTGCTGAAAATTTAAAACATAGTGGTGGTGTAATTCTGTGCTGTCTTTAATTGCTGCAAATTTTCATCCCCCCTCCCTCCCCTTCCCCCAGCTCTTAATTATATGCCCTGTTAAAGCTGATTGACAGGAGCTAAACACAGGGTATAGTAAGGGGTGTGAAGTAGGAGGGGCATAAGGGGGAAGAAGCCCACCCTCAGCACGACAAGTGTTTTGATTCATGTATTTATTTATTGGTTTCTTTTTCTTTAAAATAAAAAAAAAAAATTTTATCTGAGGATCAGTGGCAGGATTTTTAAGACAGTAAATTAATAAAAAGGGAACTAGGAGAGCTTCAGTAGTAGACAAATAGTGGAATTGCAGTATAATGTGGGGAGTGGTGCAATGCAGTGGCTGTGGGGCAGCCATATTCAGGCAGACCTTCTGGACACTGAGGTGCTGCCCTATCTGCATGCATCTCTCTGGACTGCGGGAGGAGGTAGCCAGACTCAGAGCGGAAGTAAACTGGGTCAGGACTACCATCACCCCTATCCAGGGACCACCCAGTCCAATGCAACTGCCTCAAAGGATGCTGAGAACGAGGAGCACTTGGATGACAGTGGGCTCAGGGAAGGTTAGAGCTGTCAGGCAGAGGCACATCCCAGATCCTATTCCACTCAAGAACTCATATGCCACACTGGCAAATGAGGACAACCAAATAGAGGTACCCAGAGAAGTGGAAGGAAAGGATGTGGAGGTTAGCCAAGGAGGTGTCCTCAGCGGGAAAGCAGTAGACCCCAGAGGAGGAGGCGAATCCTGGTGGGGACTCCATCATAAGAGGGATCAGCTAGGAACACAGGAGGGAGGACAGGAGGTGAGGTGCCTACCAGGTGCCACGGCATGGAGGGATGGAAGGAAGATCCTGGGGATCACTGGGAGGAGGCAAGGCAGGGAGGTGAGCTGGATGTCATTATCCACCCAGGTACTAATGACCTGGCAAATGGGGAGCCAAAGGAAGTTCAGGAAGAGTTTAGGAAACTGGGGAGGGTCTCAAGCAAGTAGCTACTTCTGTCACTTTCTCAGAAGTACTACCAGTGAGAGGCAAGGGAGAGCATAGGAGTGCATGCACCAGGAACTTTAACTCATGGTTGAAGAACTGGTGCTGTGAGGAAGGTTTGGATTCATTGGTGACTGGGGACCCACCTGGAGGATGGAGGTTTGTTCAAGCCTGGCGCCTGCATCCATCCTGGAGGAATCAAGCACTCAATGATAAGTTTATATGCTACATTGACAAGCATTTAAACTAGCAAAGGGGTGGCAGGCCAGCAAGGAGGGTACCTGCTTGCTCACCCCCCAGCTAACAGTGGAACCAGTGAACAGAGGAGTGGCTATCTCTGCAAAGCAGTGTGCAAAAGATGGAGATTAGTGCCCAAGAGGTGGATAAGCAGAAAAGGCAAAATTCAGCAGAAGGGCAGACAGCAAGGAGAACCAGGGATAAATGACAGCCAAAGAAGGGGCTGGAGTAGAACAGTGAAACAGTCTAGGAGGTCAAATTATGGAAAGCCATGTGTGCAAATGCCAGAGCCTTAGCAACAAGATGGAAGATCTGGAGAGCTGTCATGGACAGTCAGACCTGGACATTGTGGCCATCACTGAAACCTGGTGTAATGATAACCACGACTAGGAGATGGCCATACCTAGCAACATATTCAGAAGAGACAGAGCAGGCAGGAGGGAGGAGGAGTGGCACTGTGTGTAAAAATGACGTAAGGGCCACAGAGATCCAGGAGGAACAAAATGGGGAGAGATACTGTGGGTTAAATTGGAAAGGAAAATGGGAACAGCCATCCGCACAAGTGTGGTCTATAGACCACCAGCCCAGGAGGAAGAAACAGATAGGGAGCTGATGCTAGCCATCCAAAGGATGGCAGACAAGGGAGAGGTAGTACTGGTTGGAGACTTCAATATTCCAGACGTGGACTGGAGCATCCCAGCAGCAGCACCAACTAGGAGCAGATTTATCCTGGACTCCCTTCAGGGTGCCTTCCTCAAGCAACTGGTCATGGAACCAACTCGGCAGAAGGCAATACTGGACCTTGTGCTCACAAACAGGGACAGTGTGATGGGGGGGTAACAGTGGGGGAGCACCTGGAAACAGTGACCACCAGTCATTGTGGTTTGAAATCACAGAAAAGAGCAGAACAAACCACACAAAAACACGTAACCTGGATTTTAGGGGGCAGACTTTGGGAAAATGGGAGATACTTGAAAGAGGCATTAAAGAGAATGGGACAGGAATCAGGGTTGAGGAACAGTGGGCAGTATTTAAAGCAGGGATTACAAGAACAACAGAATTATGCATTAACAAGTTAGCAAGAGGAAAGGAAGAGGAGACCATTATGGTTTCCAAAGAGGTAGCAAAAGAAAGTGAAAGCCAAAAGACTGCATTCAGGCAATACAAAAGACACAGGCAGAAGGGGATAGAGAAGTACCAGGAGAAGCAAGGGAGGTCAGTAAGGAAGAAGGCTCAGACAGAAGAGCACATTGCAAAATCAGTGGGTAGAGGAAAAAACCTTTACAGGTACATAAGTGAAAAAAGAAAGACAAAGGAGGGATAGTGAGACTATGAAAGAGGAGGATGGGGGCAGCGTGGAGGATGACAACAGTAAAGCTGACATATTGAACAGGTATTTCTGCTCCAGTCTTTACTGAGGAAGAGAAGGTAATGGGTCTGAAGGGAGATACAAGGGGTGAGAATGGTGCAGAATGGACACAAGTCCCTTTACACGAAAAGGGTCCTGAAGGAACTGGAAGTAATAAGAGTTGATAAAGCAATGGGGCCAGATGGGGTGCACCCCAGGGTCCTTAAAGAACTAAGAGAGGTGGTGGCTGAACCTCTGGCTATCCTGTTTAGCGATCACTGGAAACAGGGAAGTACCCAAAGACTGGAGGACAGCAGATGTAGTCCCTTTACAAAAGTGGGAACAAAGAGGAAGCAAGGAACTACAGACCAGTCAGCCTCACCCGGTAGTGGGGAAGATCATGGAAGCACTACTGAAGGAGAGATTGGTGGAACATGTGGTTGTCCAATGGACTACAGGACCCAAGGCAGCATGGTTTCACCAGGGGAGGTCATGTCAGACTAACCTCGTTGAATTTTTTGACTGGGTGACTAGGGAGGTGGATGGGGAGGGGCAGTGGACATGGCCTATCTGGACTTCAGCAAGGCCTGTACACTGTGCCACATAGAGGCTATACACAAACTGGGAATATGGGTGTGGGCAGGACAGTAGTGTGGTGGGTAGGTAACTGGCTGGGTGGCAGGACACAGAGGGTGGTGGTAAATGGCTGTCACCCACAGAGGGAAGAGTGACCAGTGGGGTACCACAGGGTCAGTGCTGGGACCGTCCTATTCAACATCTTCATCAGTGACATTCGCATAGGACCTAGAAGGCAGAATTTCACTGTTACGCTGATGACACAAAGCTCTGTAACACAGCAGACACACCAGAGGGTGTAGACAGAATGAGAAGCGATGCAGAAACTTGAAGAATGGTCAGGGGTTTGGAAGTTGAAATTCAATGCAAAAGTGCAAGATAATGCATATGGGGCACAAAAACCCTGGCACAATATATCAGTTGGGGGTGAGGATATAGCATGCACCAAGCAGGAAAGGGATCTTGGGGTTATCATCTCTGATGACCTCAAGGTAGGAAACAATGTGACAAGGCAGCAGGTAAAGCAAATAGGATGCTGGGATGTATAGGCAGGGGCATCACCAGCAGGAAAAGGGAGGTCATAATTCCAGCATACAAGACACTAGTGAGGCCCCACCTGGAGTACAGTGTACAGTTCTGGAGACCATACCTCGTAAGGACATAGACAGGGTAGAGAAGGTTCAGAGGAGGGCAACAAAGATGGTGCATGGATTGCATCACAAGTCCTATGAGGACAGGTTGAAGGAACTGAACATGTACTCCCTGGAGGAGAGGAGGGAGAGAGGATATGATAGAGACATACAAGTATCTTACAGGGAGGAACAGGGTGCAGGAAAACACTATTTTAAGCGAAAAAGATGTTCCAGGACTAGGGCATGGGATGAAGTTGGAGGAGGGACGATTCAGAGGAAACATGAGAAAGAATTTCTTCACAGAGCGGGTGGTGGACAAGTGGACACCCTGCCAGAGGAAGTGGTGGGGGCTGAAACAATCACGGGATTTAAGAATGCATGGGATAGACATAAAGGAATTCTGGAGGTCAGGGGTAAGGAGCAACAGACTTCAGGAAAACAAACTGAACTTACAAGCTCAAATGGCAGACTGGGTGGCCATGAGGCCCTTATTTTCCTGACACTGTCTGTGTATCTATGTATCTATGAGAGTTGATAGAGACGGTCCGGCTCCTTGGGCGAGATGAGCAGGATGCCCTCTCGCAGATGTGCAGGCAGTCCACCACTGGAGAGCATTCCATTTCCTGGGTCACTGTCACTACTTGGATCCAATGGATAAGTAGCGTTGTGATCACTGGCTGGCCAATCCCACTGAAGGGGCGCGTAGCCTGCATGAGCCGGACCAGCTGGTGCAGGCAGCCATGAGAAGCCCAGGCGGGAGAAGTCCCGGGCAGGTCGGAATTGCCCAACCAAAAATGACTGGGAAGGAGGAAGCCTCGGCCATGTCTGCAGGGAGCCAAAGCTCTGCCCGATGAAGTGTATCACCTGCTTGACGCAGTTCTGACAGCCTGCGTTGATGAGGCCAATCTGAGAGCAAACCTGGAGGGCCAGATCTCTGACGCTCCACCTCCGCTCTGGAGGGGCTGCAAACAGTCAATCGACAGGTAGGGGTACACCCAGACCCTTCGAGCGCTGCAGGAATGCTGTCACCATTGCCATGCATTTGGTGAAGACCCTGGGAGCCAAGAAAGCAGAAGGGCATGGTCGGAACTAGTAGAAGAGATCCCTCCACTCTGAAGCGGAGGAATCTTTGATGGAGACAGACGGATCCGAGCCAAGAAGCACGCAGATCCTGGGGTCCACGGAACAAAACCACACGCCTCGTTCCAAGGGTGGGATATCTGAGCCAAGATGACCATCCTGAAGGTCCAAGACCTTAGGAACCTGTTCAGGTCGTGCCAGGTAGAATGGGGCGCCAGCCCCCCATCCCTTTTGGGACCAGGAAAAACCTGGACACAAACCCCAGGTCTGGTGGAGGATCCGCCACCTTCCTGATCACCTCTTTCTCGAGGAGCAGGGCAATATCAGCTCGGCAGGCCGACAGCGAAGCTTCGAACCCCGTGGCCCCCCCGGGGGGTGACGGCTCGAAAGCGAGGGGTCTGCTCGAATCCAGAGCCAGGTCCTTTCCTACCACCCCCAACACCCAATGGTCTTAGTGATAGTGGACCAGGCAAGAAAAGTAGTGGAATACATCCCCATGCTAAGAGACGGGAAGGAGCAGCGAGGTTGGGGCGATACTCCAACCCGTCACTGGGCAGGCTTGGAGGCGACAGGCCGAGGACCTCCTGGGCCTTCACCTCCCTTTGCTCCCCTATTGGAGGAGGCCGCGGGCTTGGGTTTGGGATGCCAAGCGTGAAGCCTGCAGGCCCCTTGTGCTGGAAAGTGCAATGGGGTCGCAAGCTGCAGGAGCTGAAGGACAGCAAAGGACTTTACGCTTGTTGTTGCCGGGCGCCTTTTTGTCCTCTGGGCGGAGGTGACAGAGTCCAGAGTGATGTTGGATTTTCGATCCAGCTGAGGTGTCTCCACTCCAGGATCTCGAAGAGGTCAGTCCTCAAGAGGGACGATTGCCAGCTTCTGCTGGGTATCCGCCGTGAAGGTGGATATCCTCAGCCACGCCTGCAGCGCATGGCCACCGTGACGCTACTGACCTGGCTGAGGAATCACCTATGTCCAGAGCAGTCTGGTGCTGCTGCTTAGCCACCGCCTTACCTGGTCCCGCACTGCCAGACCATGCGTCGTGCAGGTCGGCTGGGAGAATGAGGGATCACCTCATGCAGGAGCCCATGAGGGCGGGAGAAGTGTGCCATCAGCACGGCTGAGCTGGCCTGTCGGGGGTCGAGGGAGGACTCATGGCACGTACCTTGCGCCCAGCATAGTCCAACCTTTGGCTTTGTCGGGCTTAGCCACGCCCCGAGCTTCTGAACGCCGGAAGACGCCATCGGTGACTAAACCGCTTGGCAGAGGGTGCTCCAAGAAACCGAGTAAAGAGACGGGACCGTGATACTTCCTGGCTATCTCCATCAAGGCGCAGGGACAGGAAGCAGTCCACAAGCAAAGCTCCAAGACTGGGCCAACAATGGCCTCAGCCACAGGGAAGGCCTCTCCAAGGGAGAATCCTCGGTCTAGTATCTCTGTTGGGATGCTTGGCCCATTTGGGTACGTGTCCGAGCTGTATACCGGTAGAGCCCCGAGATGAGCCGAGCAGGACCCATGAGGACGATGGGCTATCGTCCAGAGACTGGCCCCCGGAGGACTCCAGGCCGACCCGCCTGGGGAACAGGGAGGAGTCGTCATCGGACTCCGAAGAGCTGCCTCGGGCCTGAACCACCCTCCACCTGCCGAGGACGGTCGGGAGTGCGGGTGACCGACTGCCTGTGGGGCAGGCCGTGACCCGACCGAGGTTCCACCACAATCGGTGGGGCAGCTATACTTGGCCGAACAACCAGCCCAGAAATGGGTATATATCGACTGCAGCTTAGCTATTGCTTTTGTACGACGGGCGCATGTAGCCACTTGATAGCCGAGGAACAATTGAGTCGACACTTCTCGGACAACAGTAACTGCTGCCACATAAGTTCTCGTAACGCCACCAGTCATGCTGAAGCCTCCTCATCCAAGGAGAAGGATGAGGAGGAGATGTGTCGCCATTACTGGTGCTTAGACACCGGTGGCGGAGCGGCTTGACAGAGATGAAGTCCGACACTGTGACCCCGGTGAAAACCGGGGAGGGCCTCCAGAAGGGGCGTGGGACACCCGCCTTCCTCGCTCGACACTTTAACCGACCGCCCAAGGCACGTGGGCAGTCTGGGTTCCGCTAGGAACTGGGTAAGAGGTTGTCGGCCTACTAGTCAACCACCCGGCCGATGGACGGTATCTGGCAGGCTGGCCTGACGGGATGCCGAAGCCAGCGTCTGACAACCGACCGTCGACGGTCGGCGTCCGGGAAGGAGAACTCCGCCTCCAACGCAGACGATGGATTCTACCTCTCACCCCTCTTGAGCCGAGCGGAAGTCCCGATGGCCCCTCCTTCGTGGAAAGGGCCTGCAAGCCCTTGACGTGTCAAATAAGAGGAACCGAGAGAACGGATAAAGGTCACATGGTGAGGGAGGAAGATGCGCCTGGGCCGCCTCCTCCTCGAGGGCTTATCATGTGCTGTTGCCACGAGCCAGCCACCCTGATACCCCTGCTGATTTCTTTTGATTTTATCAGCGGGTAACGCTTCGGGCCCGAGCTTCAATCAGCAGCGATCCTCCAGGACGCTGGTCGAAAGGAGCGGGTAACCGGAGACCTGGTGGTCGTGGTCTAAGTCGGTAGCAGATGCACGTGACTGTGGATCCGCCCTGGACATCTTCTGTTACCGCCAGGCACCTCCGAAGCCGAATCAATTTGACAACGCAGCCGCATAGCATGAAGACTAGTTAGAAAACTTCAAACTAGTTTCAGATTAACCAAGAGTTAGGATCCAGTCTCAAACGCAGAGCGCCAAGGAGGAACCTAAACTTCCGGTAAGGAAGATCTGCGCCAGGTGTGGAGCTATATTTTACGACCTGGTGGTGGAGGAACCAGCCAGACCTTCCGCAAGACTTAAAGCGCAAGGAACCTGCTGGACAGGTGGATGAACAATATATCCATGTCCCTAGAAGTTGATATTTCTACTGGAAAAGGAGCTGAAAAGGCCTAGGGGATGGAGGGCAGGGAAGGGAAGAGTTTATTGCAAGAGCCTCTCTCAAGATCTACTGTTTCGTAGTAAGTTCACTGAACTGTACTATCTTACTCGAGAGGGCTCTTGCAGTAGGTAATACATACAGGACTGAATCCCAAGCAGTCTGGAACAAAGAGAGGCACCGGGAGGAGGAAAACTACTCCAAAAAGCAGTTCTAGCTGTGCAAGCCTCAAGACAAGAGGTCTTGGAGAACAGCCAGCCTGAAGCCTGCCCTACGGCGAGAGGCAACATCCAAACTGCAGTGTTTAGTAAAGGTATGGACGGAAGTCCAGGTGGAGGCAGCACAGATGTCTGCCGCAGACACATTTTTGAAGCGGGCCACTGAGGCAGCTACTGCTCTGGTGGAGTGGCCTCTTAAGTGACCCTGTATGGTCTTGTTATATTTGTTATAACAGAAAGCGATGCAATGAGCCAACCACTTAGACAGGCATTGCTTGGAAACAGCATTGCCTTCCCTTTTATGAGCAAAAGAGATGAACAATTGGTCAGTCTTTCTGAGATCCATTGTCCTGTTGGTGTAGTATCTCAGAATCTGGTGGACATCCACAGTATGGAGTAAATACTCCTTGATTAGAAGAGTACTGCGAAAAAGGCAGGCAAATCCCCCTATGGACTGATTCAGAGTAGACTCAGCTACTACTTTAGGGAGAGAAACTTAGGATTGGTGGCAAGAGTGACTCATTCCTTTGTGAAAATCAAGTAGGGATTTTGCACATGAGGGCCTGGAGCTTGGAAATTCTCCAAGCTGAAGTAATGGCCACCAGGAAGAGAGTCTTCCACGAAAGGAACTTCAAATCCGCAGAAGCTGCAGGTTCGAAGGGAAAGAGAGTAAGTTTCTCGAGAACAAAGTTCAAATCCCAAGGGGAAGCAGGAGTGCGGATGGGGGGCCTCAGGTGGCGGACCCCTCGGAGAAAGATCTCAGAGACCTCCAATTCAGCGAAAGCTTTGTCAGCAAAGGGAACAAGATAGGCCACGAGATGGCTTCGGCTATGTGTACCTTCAGTAGAGAAGAACACTGGGACCCAGGTTAAACAGGTGACTTTAGGATACTCCAGCAGAAGCCCCGCTGAACAGGAGAGAGAAAGTTTCCACTGCTCTTGGAAGCAGCCCAGATAGTGAATCTTTTCCACTTCATGGCATGGGTGGATCTGGTGGAGGGTTTTCTGGCCTCCGTCAAAATCTCCACCACTTTGAGAGACACTCCAAAACGGGATTGGGCTAAGTCTGCAGGAGCCATGCATGCAGCTGAAGGGATTTGAGGCCTGGGTGGACCAGGGTCCCCTGATCTTGGGTCACTAAACCTCGAGAGAGAGAAAGAGGAGGATCCTCTGAGTATTGTTGTAGAAGAGAGAACCAAACTTGCCTGGGCCAGAAAGGAGCAATCAGAATCATTCGTGCTCCTTCTGAAGCTAGTTTCTGCAAGACTCGTGGGATAAGTGGAATTGGGGGAACGGCATAGACGAATCTGTCCTTCCAGTGTAGAGTCAGAGTGTCGCTCCAAAAAGCGCCTCTCTCTGGAACGAGCGAGCAGAAGACGGGAAGTTTTGCATTTAGAGGGAATGCGAACAGGTCGACCTGTGGTGTTCCCCAGAGTCGGAAGACATTGTCTAGGACCCCTTGGTCCAGTTCCCACTCGTGAGTCAGAGCAGAAGAGCGACTTAGCTTGTCTGCCAGGGTGTTGTCGACTCCCGGAACGTGAACTGCCGCGAGGTGAAGTTCCTGTTGTGTTGCCCAATCCCAAACACTCATTGCCTCCCTGCAAAGAGGGTAGGACCAAGTCCCTCCCTGCTTGTTGATGTACACCACGCACATGTTGTCCGTGTGGACAGCAAAGTGGCCGGGAAGGATGTATTGGTGAAGGGCTTGGAAGCGTGCACAACACTGCCGAGCTACCAGCACACTGATATGGAGAGCTTGGACCAGGAGCCCGGGTCCGGCGAGAGGCCTAGATGGGCTCCTCAACCTTCGCCTGAGGCATCTGTGGTTAAAGTCTGGGACTAAAGAAAGGAACTCCCCGAAACAGGTTCTCTCGAACCATACACCACTGTAAGTCCTCAAGCATCAGTGAGGAGATCTATAACCTGCGTCGAGATCGTCCACTAGCTGGATCCCATTGAGAACGTAGAGTCCACTGAGAAATTCTCATGTGGAGGCAAGCGCTAGGAAGCGTCCGCCGATAGCAGCCACCATGAGTCTCGAGTCGGCAAGGACCGAACTGGAGAGACCGTCCTGCGGTTGGACAGCAGACTTATTTGAGTCTGGAGGGTAGACGCCCGGTCCAGAGGCAGGAAGGCCTTGCCCGTGGTCATATCGAGAATCGCCCCAATAAATTGTAGTCTCTGGGATGGGACCAGATGAGACTTGGAATGGCTGATGGTAATACCCAGGCAGGCAAAAACCTGATGGGTAAGGGAGAGGCAGCAGAGGAGTTCTTCCCTGAACGAGGCCACCGGGAGCCAATCGTCCGGGTACGGGAAAACCTGCACTCCCCTGGTAAGCAGATGGGCCGCCACCACTGCCAGGCATTTGGTAAACATTCGGGGGAGCCAGGGATAGACCAAACGGGAGCGCCTTGAACTGGTAGTGGTCCCCCTGGAACGTAAAACGAAGGTATCTGCAAAGAGAAGGGTGAATGGGAATGTGCAGGTAAGCATCCTGCATATCCAGAGCACAAAGTCATTGACCCGGCCGGAGGAGGGGCAGAAGGCTCTGCAGAGAGAGCATCCTTAACATTTTGTATTCTACGAAAAGATTCAGGGAACTGAGATCCAAAATTGGTCTGAGATCTCCAGTCTTCTTTGGGACCAGGAAGAAATGGGAATAGTAACCCGTCCCTCGCAGATGAAGGGGGACGGGCTCTATAGCTTACTTCAGTAGGAGAGCCAAAATTTCCTCCTGGACCAAAAGAAGATGTTCCTGTGAATACGACGACTTCAGCGGGGGGTGGCGGGGTGGTTTCTGAAGAAACTCTATCAAGTGCCCCTCTGCTATGAGCTGAAGCACCCAAGAATCTGTGGTTAGCCTCTCCCTTCCTGGAAGGTGGAGGGAAAACCTCCCTCCTACCGGTTGCTCCGGGGAGTCCGAAGGCCGTGGGAGAGGAAAGGAGTCAGGTGGTTGAAGCACCCGCTGCTTTTTTGGGAGCGGGGGGGGCTTAGCAGCTGTGGGGGTCCAGCGTTTTGTGGCCCGCCTTCCCTGTGGTTTCGCCTTTGGCAGATTACGTCTGCGAAAGAGACAGCGTTGCTGCTGATGGGGACGGTACATGGAATCAACTGACTTCAATGCCGTCCCCTTCTCTTGCAAATCGGTGATGATGTCCTTGACATCACCCCCAAAAAGCACCCACCGGACTGGAATGGTGCTGCCTGGACAGCAGACTGCACCTCCGGACTAACCCTGACACACGGAGCCAAGCATGACGCCCAGAGGGCTCATGGCGCAAGCTGGAGCCCGGCCCAGCAGTGTCCATTGCATCGTATGTCGCATCGGGCATGTGGCGACTGGCCAAACAAGCAGAGCTGACAAGATCCCCAACTCCTCTTGACTTGAAGTTTGGCTTCCACCCGAGTCAGAATGGCCTTCTGGTAGTCCCCCAAATGGCAGACATAGTTCAGGGCCCTGACCCACAGCGTGGAAGAAGCATAAATCTTTCTCCCATACTGGTCCAGAAGGCGTGATTCATTATCAGGTGGTGACGAGCTAAGATGTTTGGGGTTTGCCGACCGGCCGTGAGTGGCACTAATCACAACCGAGTCGGCACGAGGGTGAGAATCCAGAAAATCAACACCCTCTGGAGCCTGATATAGCCTGTTTGACTTCCTAGGAAGTGGGGCTAGAGCCAACGGCTGTTTCCATATTGTGATAACGAGGTCGGCGTGAGGCTCTATCCAGGGTGGCATGTCCAGATGTTCAGCAAGTTTCAGACACTGAGGATCTGGTTCCAGGGAGTGCCACTGATGAACCTCCTGGATTTTCCTAAGCAACTCCGTAAAAGAAGGATCCTCCGGAGGAGTCCTTGGCCTGGGCTTTGACAGAGAGCATGGCTCATCGTCTCTCTCGGAGCAACCGTCGGAAGAATCCGAGGAGTTCTAGGGTGAAAAGGAGGATGAAGAGGAAAAAGACTCCCTTTCCTGACCCGGGGGAGGAACGGACCCCCTGGGAAGTCCCCGGGGAAGCGTGCCCTGCCCTTCTCTTGGATCCAGACGGAAGAACCCTGGAATCCAGAGGTGGTGAGGGAGTGTGCCGCCTCAGACGTGCAGGAACCTGGGATAGCACAGTCGCCGGAAGGCAGCTCTTGACCTCTTTGGTGAGCTGAGCCTTGGCCTCAGCCCACCAGGAAGCCAGAGTCTCTGCAGGTCCACGGCGGCGCGAGGGCAGTGGAGGAGGAGGAGGCGGGGATAAGGATACGGGTTGCCAACCATATGGGCGTGTCAGAAACACGGTTGCAGAGTGACAGCCCGACATCGGGTATTGTGGCGTTTGGTACTGCGGGCTTCGGGAAGCTCTGGCGTTGGAGTACTGGCGCGCTGGATACTGTGGTCCTCGGGTATGCCGGGCGCCGGATAGGGACAGAGGGTCCCAGGAGCCGGGGCTGCCAGGAGCAGACAGCCCGGCCGGTGGCCCACGGGCGGGTCTACACAGTGTGGAGGGGCTCCCTCCGGGCCACCGGGAGCGGATATCTCCCCGGAGTCGGTAAGGTGCCGCATCAGGGCCACGCCGGAGGCCCTGGGCGCCTGAGGTACCAACGCCTTAGGGGCCGCGCCCAGCCAGCGTCCGGGGAGTTAATAAGTCAGGTCTGGCGAGACTCAGGTGGCTGGAGGACTGACGGAGGAGGAAGATCCCCAACTTTACCCGGGATGGAGGGAAAAACCTCGGGTCGAGTTCAGGGGAGACTCTGGTTCCCCAGATGGCAGCGAAGGCTCGAGAACTGGGTGCAGATGGGCGTGGGAGGTCCGTCGTCGGTTCCTTCACCAGCCGGATGTCGGGCGAGCCGGCGTGTTGGCTTATGCGGTCCGGCGGGCTCGCGGAGGAGCGGCGTCCTGACTTATGAGAATAATCAATAGAGGCAGGCTTTAGTAGAGGGATTGGCTTGGTCCAGTGGAGTGGAGGCCGTGCACCGCCTCTCCGGGCGGGTAGCCGGAGGAGCCGACGTCCGCACCGGGTCACCCAGTGGTAGGCCGCAAGCCTGCAGCCGACCGGGCAGAGGCCTCCAACTGCCTGAGGCGCCTGCAGAAGGCCCGCGAGCGAGCCAGATGGGCAGGATGACGACCGGGAAACCCTCCCGAGGCAGCTGCCGGTGAGCAGTCTCTTGGAGTGGAAGTTACCTGTATCCCAGCGACTCCCGAGGGAGAAGCGGTGGAGGAGCCCTTGTCCCGTGCCTCTCTTGTCCTTCTTCCGATGGCCTTCGGGGAAGTGGACGCTGTTCAGTTTTGAGCTCCTTCTCCATTGAACTCTATTTTCTTTCAGAATATGGGTCCAGAGATTCTGCGCCCCTTTTCTGGGTAGCAGCGTTGAAACTATGCAGTACTGGCACTTCTCGACCGGGTGATCGGGGCTTAGGCAGAACAGGAACCGGGAGTGGCCGTCCATGTGCGGTAGTTGGGCACCGCACGTATCACACTTATTCTTGTGCTCGGAGGGTGTAGGGGACGACATACACCGACGACTGTACCTGACGTTAGTCAAAAAGCAATTATTTTTTCGTAAAAAACAACGATGATAGGGCTGATAAAGCACGCACTTTCCGCTGCGAGGAGCCTGCAACACCCAGCTAACGGCGCGGAAAGAATTGAAAGACGGGCGCCAGGGACCACCCTTACCCGGTCACCTGACATGGGGTCCTGCCGCCTGCCGGCATCTGTCCTATATGTAATTACCTACTGCAAGAGCTCTCGCGAAGTAAGATCAGTAGTTCTAGGAGTGGTATACGCTGTTCATCCACACTGTTTGGCATGTCCCTTTAAGATCAGCCGGAAGTCTTCAAGCTGGCTCCTCCCACCCACCTGGGTGGTATATACCTCGGCTCCGCCCCATTACGCCAGATCTTAGCACGCTGGAAACTAGGTTGCAAAGGCCCGCAGCTGGGGAGGTAGGGAAATGAGGATGAATAACATATACCACTCCTAGAACAACTGTTACAGGTGAGTAACCTGTTTTCTAGGATCGTGGATATGCTGTTCATCCACACTGTTTGGCAGACTCCTAGCAGTTCTCCGGGAGGCAAGGCGCACACCCCCTACTTAGGGAACAGAGATTGGAGAACCGAGGCCCCAAAACCAGCATCCCGGCGTGACTCAAGGTCAATGTGGTAGTGGGTAATGAAGGTGTTTGCTGACTTCCAGGTAGCAGCCTGGCAGATTTCCTGAATAGGGATGTCCCTGGAAGCAGCCACTGATGCAGCAGTATGGCTCTTATCCCTCTGGGAGGCTCCTTGCCCACCATCTCTTAGCACAGACCTATGCATGATGTAATCCATCTTGCAATAGTCTGCTTCGCCGTAGGTCTGCCAGAAGTGGCTTCAGCATAGGTGACAAACAGCTGGCGAACCTCTTCGCGAATTTCCACCGTCCTTTCCTTATAATAGAAGGGAGTACATCCCAGTGTGCTAACGGAGCCTGTACTGGACTCAGAGGTGTAATTAGGGTAGTATACCAGCAGAGTCAACACCACCTGTTGAAGCGAAACTCTGACACCACCTTCGGAAGGAATTTCTAGGTGGGGCAGGACAACTTTGTCCCTGTGGAAGACCAGATAAGGGGAGTCCACCGAGAGTGCCTGGAGCTCCCCTGTCCTTCTGGCCGACATGATAGCCACCAGGAAAGCCATCTTCCACGACAAGTACGAGAGCGCACACTTGTGCATTGGTTCAAATGGCTTGCCCATGAGCTTTGCCAATACCAGCAGTAGATCCCACGGAGGTGGAGGTTCATGCACCGGAGGGAATATGTGATCCAGGCCTTTGGAAAAGCGCCCAACCACCATCTCCTGCATCGCCGGCTGACCAGCCTGCATCTGATAAGCAGAAATGACTGCCAGGTGCACCCTAAGGTTCGATGACTCAGACCCCTTTGAGAGACCAGGTAGTCGAGAATGTTAGCCACGGAGCAGGATAAGGGGTCCAGACCCTTACCCTGACACCAAATGGAAAACCTTTTCCATTTGAAGGCATAACATTTCCTGGTCGATTCCTTCTGAGATGCCTCCACCACGGTGTAGACATCTTCGGAAAGACCCAAAGCCTGGAACTCTAGCCGCTCAGGTACCAAGCTGTGAGGTGCAAGGATTGAAGGTCCATATACAAGACCTTCCCCTGGTTCAGAGATATCGGGTCCGGGCGTGTACAAAGCCGCTCCGGGGGCCTGCAGCTGAGGCTGAGGAGCTCTGGATACCAGAACTGGCGCAGCCAGTCTGGGACTACCAGAATCACCTTCACACTGTCCCTCCTCACCTTGAGTAAAACCTTGTGGATCAAGGGAAATGGAGGGAAGGTGTATAGGAAGCCTGGGGTCCACGGCCTCGAGAAGGCATCCCCCTGCAGTGAGCCCTGCTGAGGGGGCTGGCATGATACAGTCTCAGCTTGGTGTTTTCCCTGGAGGCAAACAGGTCCATCATCGGTTTGCCTCAATGGGAGAACAGGCTGTAAGCTACCTCTGGATGGAGAGACCAGTCATGGGTTGTCTTGACTATATAGCCGAGAGCATCCGCCAGCTGGTTCGAGGCTCCTGCCACATGGATGGCTAGGAGATCCACCTCCAACCGGCTTACGAGGGTCCAGATGCAGAGCGCCTCCTTACACAGCAGACGGGAGTGCGTGCCACCCTGTTTATTGAGGTAGTACATGGTCGTGGTATTGTCCATCTGGACTTGAACCACTTGACCCTGGAGCTAAGGAGCGAAAGCTGACAATGCCAGTCTGACTGCTCTGAGCTCCAACAGGTTGATGTGGCATCGGGACTCCTCAGGGGTTCAGAACCCATGGGCCCTGTTGTCCCCATATGGGCTCCCCAGCCCATGAGAGAGGCATCGGTCATAAGGACGACCATCGGCTCAGGACGAACAAATGGGATCCCTTCCTGCAACCGGTCTGGGACGGTCCACCACTGAAGAGCGTTCCACATCTTCTGGGTTACAGTGATCAGCTGGTCGAAATGACCGTGGTGCTGAGCCCACTGGGCAGCCAGCTCCCACTGGAGGGGACGCATGTGCAACTGGGCCCAACGGACCACTGAGGTGCACGTCACTATGTAACCCAAAGGCGCAGGAAAGTCCTGGGTGGTGCAGGTGCCCAACCAGAAATGATTGGGCAAAGGAGGAAAGAACCTCCACCCTGTCCGCCGGGAGCCGAGCTCTGGTTTGACAAGAGTCGAGTTCTGCCCCAATGAAGTCCATCACCTGAGAAGGCACGAGTTCTGACTTGGCCTTGTTGATCAGGAGGCCTAGTTGGGAGCAGGTTTGGAAGGCCAGATCCCAGGACCTCTCCACCTCCTGTTGGATGGAACCTGCTAGGAGTCAATCGTCGAGGTAGGGGTAAATTCTGCCCCTGCCCCCGATGCCAAAGATGGGCCGCCACCACTGCAATGCATTTGGTGAAGATCCATGGGGCAGATGACAGGTCAAACGGCATGGCTCGGAACCAGTTCAGGGTCCCTTCGACCCTGAAGTGGAGGAACCATTGATGGGACGGACGGATTGGGACGTGAAAGAACGCCTCCTGCAGATCCAGTGAACAAAACCACATGTTTCACTCCAAGGATGGCATGATCTGGGACAGAATGACCATCCGAAAGTTGTGTGACCTGAGAAACTGATTCAGGTCGAGGAGATCTAGAATGGGGCACCAGCCCCCCGTCTGCTTGGGCACCAGGAAGTACCTGGAGACAAAGCCTGGGTCTGCAGACGGATCCGCCATGATAGCTACTGCCTCCTTGAGGAGGAGCAGAGCAATGTCGTCTTGAAGAACCGACAGGGTGCATGCGGAAGTCCGTTCTTCCAGAGGGGCGCGGGCTCAGCTGGGAGGGTACTGCTCGAATTTCAGAGGCAGCCCCTGACCGACTACTTCGAGAACCCACCTGTCAGTAGTGATAGTGGGCCAGGTGGAAAGGAAGTGACAGAGAGGGCCCCCCACGGGAGGACCCAGAGCTGGCGTGATGGAGATGAGGTGGCAGCCCCCATCCCATCACTGAGCAGGCTTAGAGGAGGAGGAGGAGGAAGAGGAGGCTCCAGGACCTGAGCCTTGGCCCCCTTTGCGGGCCTGTTGGGGTCCAGGCTTGGGCCGAAGGTGGCAAGCTTCAGCCTGCTGCTGATGCTGCTGACCTCCTTCATAGGACTGCTGGACCGCAGGGGAAGAGTGCTGAAAAAGCTTCTTCTTTTTCTTCTGCTGGTTTTTGCATGAGGAACTCCTGGCAGAAGTGGTGTCCAAGGTGGCACTGGACTGTTCAATACGCTGTAGGTGACCAGCCACTCCTAGGCCGAACAAGTTGGTCCCGAAGAAAGGCACATCAGCTAACTAATGCAGAGTATCCGCTGGGAAGGAGGATAACCTCAGCCAAGCCCTGCAGCTATAGGCCACTGCAGCTGCCATCGAGCGGGCACAAGAATACCCAATGTCCAGGGCTGTCTGGAGGTGCTGTTTGGCAACAGCACAGCCCTGGTCCCAGACTTGCTTAACCATGGTCTCATGTCCGCTGGGAGATGTGGGAGGACTTCATCTAATGACCTGAGAAGGGCATGAGAGAAGTGTGCCATGATGACGGCTGAACTGGCCTGACGAAGACCCAAGGAGGAAGCCACATAGACTTTCTGCACTGAATGGTCCAAAAGCTTGGACTTCTTATCAGGGGGATGGTCAGTGTCGGCAGAACTGTCAGTACACCTGAACACAGAGGCGGTCACCAGGCTCTTGGCCGAAAGGTGCTCTGTGGACCCGGCAAGGGACACCATGGGCACCGCATACTTACGGGCCATGCGGGCAGATAGTGCTGGACATGAGGCAGGGCGCTGCCATAGTTCGAGTGCCGGGCCAACAATGGCCTCCGCCACAAGAAAATCCTCCATCTGGGTATCCCCTCTCTTCAGGATGTTCATGAGAGGGTACTCCACCTTCTTCTGGATGGGCTCCGGGGCATCTCTACAGGATCAGAAATGAGATGGAGGATCCCCTGGAAGGAGGAAGGGCCTTCCTCCATCCCTGTGCCAATGGACGACTCATCATCACCTGGATGTGAGTGGAGTCCAGCGATGTCAGAGTCCAAGGAGTCGAGTACAGCAGTTTACTGCCCAAATCGCCCTCGACCCATCGAGGAAGATCCAGGGCGACTGTGACCGACAGACATCGAGGAAGTCCGGTATATGTTCGCTCCTCTTTTGTAGGAGCCCCTCCCACAGGCTGCTTAGGTGGTGGCTCCACCACTATCGGTGGGGAGACCAGCAAAGGCGAACCTGAGGACGGCCGCCATTGCGCGAGGGAACCAAGGGCTTCGTGTTAGCGGGAGGTCGGCTTCGCCTAGGAGGCGCAGCTGGCAATGGCTGGGTATGGCAGGAGACGGCTTCTGCCCGGTCAGAATCAGCTTTTGCCACATAAGGTCTTTCGGATGAGACGTTAAACCGAGGTGCCATCTGCCTGGATTGGTGGTAGTTCAGGTGGATGTTAAAGATCCCATGGCACTTATCGAAAAGAGTAGGGGAATTTTTATTAAAATCATAACAAAATCATGACAGTATATACACAAATTCAGTATTATAATAGACATATCCATAAAAAGAAACAAAAACAAAACATAAGAGTAATATTTCATATAATAATCTTGAACATAAAAGAAAAATGGTATAACCCGCCCCTTCCCCCTCCCTACAATAAAAGTAGGGGTATGTTTATTGAAATCAAATCAAAAAAGGAAATCATAACAAATATAGAAAAATCATTAATACAGTGACCAAAAACCACCCCTCCCATATTCTAAGCATATGAGAATATCTGCATCAAAAAAAAATCATGTACAGATCATGAACATAGAAAAACCAATATCAATAATATATACAACAGTGGAACATCTCCCCTTCCTAAAAAATAAATATGGAAAATTCATCAAAATTATAACAGTCAAGGAATGGTGCTAACCAATATTAAACCATATATAATCAAATAAAATTTTTTTTATTTTTTTTCCCCTTCCTTCCTTCACCCTTTTCTCCCCCCTTTGCCGTACCATCCCCGGTCTTCTCATCCTTTCTCGACCAAAAATTAAACCATAATAAAGTCTATAAATCTAAGTAATGACCAAAATTTTATAAGAAAACAAAGCTGTTCCATTTCCTTTCCTGTTGTTGAGAAGAGGGATGGTTACATTCTTCACATTTTAATTTTTGCAATTCATTTATAATTATTTGTACCAAATTAGTTTCAGGAATATCCTGTTGTTGTAAGACTAAACGACATCTGCTAAGCCACAGCCAATATAAAAAATGAACATGAATAATTTGTAATGTGTCTATATAAATCCCTTCCTTTAAAGCTGGATAAATGCCATAATATAATGAATCTTGTGAAGGAGGGAGTAATAACCAACTCATGCTATGTAACCATCTATTTTTTAGCACATCCCAAAACCTAACCGCATATGGACATTGAAAATACAAATGATTCATAGTTTCCAGTTTACCTTGACAATCTGTTCTCGGACAAAAACGCTCTTTTAGTGCCTTGTGCTTCTGATTACTCTTTACATTCACCCTATTGTGAATCGCTAACCAGACGGTATCCCACATATGGTCCGGGATCCTATTATTAGTAATATAGTTAGAAATCTGCTGTTGTTGATCATCTAAAAATCCTATCCAAGGGGTATCCGAAAAAAACGTATCCATTATAGTTAGATAAAGGGCTTTTCGTGACATTTGTGATGCACTCATATAACTTATATCCCATATTTTTATTTTATCAAAAACTGATTCCCATAGATCTAATAATCTAGGTTGTTTATTTTTATGTAAAAAAAGATCACTTCTCCGTTCTCCTAACACATTTTTAATATTTATAAATCCAAATTGTATCCACCATTTCGGTTAATTTTTAATTATCGGGAACAAATTTATGGAAAAAAAAAATTGAGAAATAAAACACGATAGGGTTATTCATATTCAATACACCTTCTTTAAGTGGTTTATACAAAATATTCCTCTTAACTGGATTTAACCTACTACCCCAAATGCAGGTAAAAAAAAATCCTCAACACTGGAGTCTCCAATTGTTTTTTTTATAGGGAATATAGCACTTAAATACAAAAATAGTGGAATTAAAAATGTCTTTGTATAATAAACCCTTTTTTTTTCGTTGTTTTTCAACAATTCCATACCTCCACTTTCTTTTTTGCTAGCTCTAGAGCACGGTCCCGTCTTTCGGATGAGACGTTAAACCGAGGTCCCATCTGCCTAGATTTGGTGGTAGTTCAGGTGGATGTTAAAGATCCCATGGCACTTATCGAAAAGAGTAGGGGAATTTCCCCGGTGTCCTGGACAAATTTCCCTCATTCACTAAAAACATACCACCAACAGCTTAATCTGGTTCAAGGTCAGTTGGCATTCATCTGTATCCCCCTCCCCGGGTCGTGCCTGAAAATAGGCAGGATTTGTCTAGTGCACTTACCCGGTCAACAAAAGCTAAATAAATAATAAATAAATAAAAAAGGGCATATCTTCTCCACCCCAATAAATCCCCAAAATTTTACAAGGCTGTTGGGCCACCCGAAATCCTCCAAAAATTGGAGAAGTGACTATACGCTCATTTCATTTTAAAATTTTTGTTTTAGAGAGGTTTAAAGAAGCCCCTGTCAGTTTCCCTATTTCCTGAATAAGATTTCTTGCTAAACCAAAGGAATGTTCATTTTTTTAATAACAGACACACATCATCAGCATATGCTAACACTTTGCAATTAAAAGCTGTAAAACCATTTATTCCTTTTATCAATGGAGACCTGGTCAAAACACGCAAAAGAGGGTCCAAAACAAACACATATAATAACGGACTTAAAGGGCATCCTTGCCTTAAGCCCGTATATATAAAATGTGAATCTCCTGTCCAACCATTTTCGTACGGAACTACGTATGCCAGAGCATAGCAGAGCTTTATCCACCCAATAAATTCCATGGGTAGACCAAATGCTAATAAAACGTCCCACAAAAAAGAATGAGATACCGTATCAAAAGCCTTGGCTTGATCCAGGCTAATTAAATACCCTGGCATCTCACGTACATCTTTATCAGACCGTGAGGCATGTATAACTTCTCTTACCATTAGTAAAGCATCGGTAATGTTCCTACCGGGAACTGTGCAAAATTGCATGGGGCATATTAATGAAGGCATAATTTCCGCTAGTCTATTCCCTAACAATTTCGCAAATATCTTAAAATCCACATTCAACAAAGTCAGTGGTCTCCAATTACCTAGCTCCTTATTAACACTAGATTTATATAAAAAGATTAATAATCCCTCATACATCTGATTAGGCAAAATATTTTCATCCAAAAAAAAATTATAAATACAGAGAAAAACAACCGGAATCACCGACCATATTACTTTATATAATTCGCTTGACAAACCATCTGAACCAGGAGCTACATTATCATGCAAAGAGTGTATTACCCTGTCCATTTCTTGCAAAGTAAAAGGACTAATCAAAAGACAATTCTGAGAGCTAGTGGACTGAGGAAGTGATGCCATCTGTAAAAAAGTAGTGGCTGACGAAACAGTATCTTGTAAAGTTCCAAAAGTATTCTTAATATATTCCTCAATAACACCCATGATACCTTTATTGTCCCAATATTCTTTACCAGCAAAATCCACAAGACTTGAAAAAACCCGTCTATCTGTTCTAGTTTTGCAAGCCAAAAACGGATTAACTTGTTCTGATTTCCCGAGTACCAAACATTTGCTCCTTGCATAAGGACTGCATCCTAGAATATTGATAATCTTTCATTTGTTGCCTTATACTATCTATACGATCTTTTAAATCAGTTTCCCCCGAACTTTGTCGAGATAATAATGTACTCAATTCGTATCTAAAGTCTAATTATATATCCCTTTTTGTTTTCGCTCTATATGAACCCACTATTTTAAAAAACCTGATTAAACATGTTTTCAGATCTGACCACCAAAGTCCTATATTTTCGTACAAATCTAAAGTAGACACTTTATCACGTATCACCTCTTGTAATTCCTCCAAGATATTCTTATCCGATATCAAGGACACATTTAACCTCCATACACCTTTCCCAGCCACTCGTTTAGGGGGGCATTCAAACCGAAAACCCAATAGCCAATGATCTGTAATCTCAATAGGGATTAGTTTAGGAGAAAACACTTGAAAACTCTGATTTACAAAAAGAAAATCTATGCAAGAAGAGAGGGAACCCTTAAAAAAAGTGTTTTTTTTAGCCAAAGGGGTACCTACAAAAATATTTTTTAAAGCTGCCTGAAAAATCACCTGTTTTAAAAAATTCTTATCACAGTACTGTTTTCCTTCCTTCTTTTGTGCTTTTAAATTAATGTTGAAATCACCCCCGAAAATCAAATGATGGTTGGTGTATAGATAGGGCTGTATTTCCCTTAGCAAGTCATTCCGTAATGATTTCATTTGGGAATTGCATATATTTATCAAACGTAACAAAACACCATAAAAATTAACATCTAACAAGAAAGCCCTACCTGGCTCTATTTCTACTATCCTGATAATTTGAACATCATAGGTTCGGAAACAAAAGCCCACCCTACAGGGTTCAATCCCTGTGACCAGATTGAAAACCCCCATCCCCAATCAGTAGTGGACTGCTGTATTTCCACAGTATCTTGTAAACGCATGTCTTATAAAAATAAAATACCATAACCCAAAGAATGTAAAATGCTAAACATAATAAACCTGCGTTTCTTATTTTTAATACTATTAACATTTAAACTCGCTATAGAGAAATTCACTATTTATGGGTTTTTTTTTTTTCGTCTTCCCACTGGACCTCGTGATCCGTTTCACTGGAAAAGGTACACCTTTCCCTTCAACTGTCAAATCTGCCTTTTCCTCTATCTCCTGTTCCTGTGTGGGCACACTCACAACCCCCTCAATATCAATAGGTTGATCTAGTTCCATCTGATCACTCCAAGAGGGAAGGGAAGAGAATCTATTCAAAAGCGTTACCAGGGCCACATCAAATGTAGTATCTTTGATTTTCTTGGATCCTGATTTCTGGACTAACAAAAACTGCTCTTTGTCGCCTAAAGAATCTGAAGATCCTAAAGTCTCCACAAGATTTTCCACTGCTTGAGAAACCCCTTGTGAGCCATCCACAGACCCAGAGAATAAGGGTGTCCGGGGCCTGGTTGGAGAGCCTTGTGGGGTAACAAAAGGGGTATCTTACCTTATGCATAGGGTTTGATCAACATCTGAAATATTATGTTCTAAATTCTTAACACTTGTTTGAACATTAGAATGGAATGGGTGAGAAGCTCTATTCAACCCTCTCGCAGCCCCTCCCCGGCGTCTCTCAACTGACGGAATTCCGAAATTCGAAGTTGGTTTGAGGATTCTTGGCTTTATACAAAAAATGTGCATGATCAGAAGCCGCATCTAAATCAGTTGTATTCCAGGGACAATCCTCAAACCCATGTTCTGATTCCTCACATAAATTGCACACGGGGGGGGGGGCTTCACAGTCACTCGCCCCGTGCCCAAGGACCCCATAGGAAAAACATTTTACTGAGTCACAGTCTGTGTTTAAATGATCTAAAGAACCACATTTATAACAGCTTTTTGGTTGACCTGCATAAAAGATTATTCCCCTATCCCTTCCTAAAAAAAAAAAGGAACTAGGTAAATGCTGTATTCCAGAATCATCTTGGGATAATTGAACCCTAAAAGTCCAATTCACCATTCAAAACCCATTATCATCTATAATAGGTCTTGATTCTCCATTATTTTACAACGCCGTCTAACCAGTACATTATATTTGCTACATTGACACCTTCATTCCGAACAAACAGTCACAATTTTGATGGTAGGTTTGGTGACAGGGATTGCTAAGAAGTCTTTCCATATGTCCATGTCTTTTACCTCGTAATAACGTTTCCAAAATCTGTCTAATAAATGCATAGAACAGAAGCTTATATCGTATTGAGAATTACCAGGTGAATGTATAAAAGCATATACATCCGAGGGTACAAACCCTAAACTGTCAAGTAAAAGGGTTTTTCCCACCCAATAGTCTACCTGGGACAACTGGAGCTAGCCCCTTATAACGAAGTCGGACTAAAAATCTTCGCCTTGCCTCTTGAGCAGGACACCGAAACAAACCTGCCAAGATTTTTTTCTTCCCCATTTCTTTATCTGCATTATCTTGGCGTTGAGAATCACCATCCTCACTAACAGAAACAGTAGCATCCGAAATTATAGGATTAGTACTTGCTATTTCAGGCAGCCTGGTATTCCTGTAACTGCTGTCTGCCACAGCGTCTGACGCAGTCTTGTTCATGACAGCCTCTTCTTCAGCTGACAGTTGCGTACTCTTGCCGGTATGGGACTCTGAAGCTTCGGTCTGTAATTTGAAATCCACTGGCCCGGAAACATCTTGTATAGAATCCTGCTGGAACTCAGAAGATGAAAAGGCAGGGTCAGGGACCCAAATACCCTTTTGCCACAGCCAACCTGCCTTAATAAGAACATCATTTTTAGATCTTATCCCATTGTCATCAGCAAATGAGGGTAGCGTTCCATCCACCAAAACATCGCTGCACGCACTTGTGTCCGCAAAAACAAACTGTTCTTCAGAAGATGTAATAGCAGGTAACCTTTTATTACCAATTGCTAAAGGACTAGCAAGTGAGCGCTTTCTTTTCTTTTCTTCTTCCAGTCGTTCTTGACATAAACCATAATCCCTTTCTGCCACCTGTATTAAATTCAGCAACTGCTTTTTTTTTTTCTTCCATTTCTTCATACAATACAGACTCTTGTTCATCACCAGAAACCGATGTATCTGACAACTTGTCCCGTTCTTCCGTTAGCAAAAGTCCCTTTTGTGATTCAAGGCACTCTGATTCCTTCACACTAGCAGTAAAAGCATACGAAGGCTGCAGGGCTCCAGAGATAGATCCGTCCTCCTCCACCACTACCTCCTTTCGACTGAGGTCTTCCATCTCCGCGGACAGCGCCACCCTCCTACAGAGTAGGGGAATTTCCCCGGTGTCCTGGCCAAATTTCCCTCATTCACTAAAAATACCACCAACAGCTTAATCGGTTCAAGTTCAGTTGGCATTCATCTGTATCCCCCTCCCCCGGGTCATGCCTGAAAATAGGCAGGATTTGCCTAGTGCACTTACCCGGTCAACAAAAACTAAATAAAAAAAAAAAAAAAAAAGGTCCTCGTAGTGCTGACGGAGTTTCCGTCAGAGCCTCTCCTCCTCCGAGGAGGATGAGGACGACCTGTGGCGTCGCCTTTTCTTGGAGTGCTTATGGCTCCTCCTTGGCCTTTCGACCGAGGGGTTTTGGATCTCGACCGAGATCGGGCAGGCCAACCTCCGCCGACAGAAACCTGGGTCGGAACTGAATCTCGATTGACACCACAGCGGCTCCTGCCGTCTCCCTCATTAGAACACAAGACCAGAGTCCTCTCCAAGAAGTCGACGGCCATGGCCAGCAACAGAGGGTCGGCTGGGTTGAGAATGATCTCGACCTCATCAGTCACCTCCTCAGTCGTCTGGCCAGATGGAAGGTCCGAGAAGCCTGCTACCGAGGAAGTGATCGCGACAGAGGTCGAGACCGCATGCTCCTGGGACCGAGACCTTTCTCAGTACCAAGATCGCCTTCACTGAAATGAAGGCGGGCCAGATTCTTGTTCCCTCTTCCGAGAGCGGGAGGAGTGCAAGCCCACAGGTGCCTCACCCAGGGTAAGGGAAGAGACTGGCACAACTCTTTAAAAGAACCTTTAAAGGTGGAGCCCAGGTTGAGAGGAATGAAAAAGCTTCGATTAGCCGAAACGCTGGCAGCTGCTTCTTCGAACGCCTTCATGCATTCCAGCTGCTCGGCAGAGCCCGTGGCGACAGAAACCGCCCAACTAGCCTCCTCAGACTTCACCAGAGGGTTCCTTATCTCCCCAGCTTCAAACGTACCAATCAGTTTTCCAGGACGTTGGGATGGAAGGCGAGGCAAAAGCTGCAAGAAGAGGTGTCACGGTCAACACCTAGGTGGTAGATGCACGTAATATGAGGATCGGTGCACATCGTCTGGCCTCAGGGACACTGGCGAGATCCTGGAGAAAATTTCTCTTCCAAGACTGAGGACGCAAAAGCGCGATCGCTAATTAGGAGAGTGCAAAAGAGGCAATCATTGTACATGCCTACAAACTACACAGGGAAACAGAATAAAAGGCTGAGGGGACTTTATGACTCTGCATAGCAAATGAGGCAGGGTCTTACCCAATTCTGTCACACCATCCTAAAAGTTTTACTTCCACGGTGTTCTAGTGCCTCTAGCCCCCCAACCAAAGAGTGTCTCTCGATGGAGAAAAAAATACTTTAAGAAGCTCTGTAGTTACCATACGGTTCATGTGTATGTTCTGTCGTGGACTGAAGCAGAACACACACAGTGGTGTGGTGCCGAGTTTCTCTTTTTAACTAAATTAAAGAATTTTAACAAGTTTTATAATGGTGATAAAGCAAACTGAGGATAGTCTACACTTTGGTTATCGTAGCCCCCACTACAAAACCATTTGCTGCATGGGGGAGGTGTTAACTACCTGATGGCAACCATCCTCATCTCATGCCTTTCTGCTTAAGGAGGATATGTGCCTCCTAATCAAAAATCCAATATGTAGTTCTACCCTACCCACACTCCTCAAACACACTACAAGGATAGCCAAGCCTGATTTTTTTTTTTTATGCAAGTCCTATACTTAAGTTAAGCAACACCATTTGCGGTCAGTCTGGTGCCTTTTAAGATGCCAGAGCCTCACTAGGACACTATTCCCACAACTGTTGAAACTGGAGCAAGTGAGGCACTGACATGATACAAAGTAGCCAAACTTACAGAAAATGGTATGGAGTGTTCCTATTTTACAATTAAAAAAATAAAAACTTAGCCGTCGACAGAGTAATTAACATGTTTATGCAGGGTGGAATTCTAGGAAGAATTTCAAATTTGAAAATACAAGTTCCCTTCGAATACTTTGAGAAATGTAACAAGAAAAAATTATTCACCTTAGTAATTGTGTTTCTTCTAATGGAGTCTTGCTGTATTCCGATAAATGCAGTTGGCCCCAGCACTTGAACTGCCCCGGAGAGGAAAGGGTTAACTCCATGCACAGGCATAGAATGTTGAGCTTGAGCTAAGTTTTCAAACCTCTGTCTGTGGTGCTTCAGTGTGTAACCGTCAGATTCCTACTAGCAGCTAACTAACTACACTTCCAGTGAGGAAATTGTAAAAAAAAAAAATATATATATATACTAACAGGCAACTACTTGGGTCCCAAAAGACTCAAGTCGAGAACACAAGATAAAAAAACAGGTAGTGAACAAGTTATATTATATACAAATCTTAAACATAACAACCACCCCACCCTGAAGAGGAGGGGTGCAAGGTACACCCCTGAGGTGCAACACTGTACCTGTCTGCCCACTTCCCAAAAACTAGGTTCTGCAAGGGGAGGCAAGTCAGAATACAGCAAGACTCCATTAGAAGAAACACAATTACTAAGGCGAATAATTTTTTCTTCAAACAACATGAAGTCTTGCTGTATTCTGACATATGCAGACTACCAGGCAGTACCTCCATGGAGGAGGGTACCAAACCTATTTTGAGAATAGGCTCTGCAGAACTGCTGTACCAAACCTAGTATCACTCCTAGCCTGGATATCCAGAGAGCAATGCTTATTGAATGTATGGACTGTTTTCCAGGTGGCTGCTTTGTAGCTCTCTAGTAAAGGTATATATCTGGCAGCAGCCAGAGAAGCAGCTGTACCCCTAGTCGAGTGGGCCCTCAGGCCTAAGGGAGGCATTTTACCTAGCTTGGTATAGCAGAACTGTACACAAGCTACAATCCACCTGGCAATAATTATTTTAGTAGCAGGCCTACCTTCTCCCACTTCACCATAAGTGAGAAACAATTGAAGATGGTCATTCCTATGTGCCTTAGTATGCTCTATGTAATAGCTAAGTGCTCTTTTAACATCCAGACTGTGTAATCTTCTTTCTCCTAAAGAAGAATGATCAGTGAAAAACACAGGAAGAGACATGGACTGGTTCAGATGAAAGTCTAAGACCACCTTGGGTAAGAACCTTTTATTAGTTCTGAGGACCACCATATCTCTGTGGAATGAGATAAAATCAGGTTCACCTGACAGGGCCTGTAATTCACTAAATCGCCTGGCAGAAGTGAAAGCTACCAGAAAACAGTTTTCCAGGTCAAGTACTTAAGTTCAGCTGAAGCCAGATGTTCAAAGGGTGGCTGTAAAAACTGAGCAATGCAGACACTGAGATCCCAAGCCGGAGTAGGCTCTCTAAAAGGAGAGTTGATATGAGCCAGAACTATAAAGAACTTGCCAAAGACAGGGTGAGATGCCAGAGAAGAGCCCTTCCCTGCTGACAGAAATGCAGAGACAGCTGCTAGATGAACTTTTAAAGTGGTTGGTCTAAGGCCTAAGCCATTATGGTGAACCAGGTAATCTAAAACTGTGGCAATACCAGCAGCATCTGGCAGAATATCCCTGTGCAAACATCAAACACCAAATGCGGAATCTTTTCCATTTGGAGTTATAAGTTTTTCTGGTAGAAGACGTCCGAGAAACTTTAAGGATGCCCAAAACTCCCTGAGAAAGATGCAGGCCTGCGTATTATAACTCTTCAAGAACCAGGCCTTGAGATTGAGCGACTGGAGACTGGGGTACCAGATCCTCCCCTGAGAAGAGGTTAAGAGACTGTGTCTCTTGGGAAGAGAAAGGGGGAGTGAGACTGCTAAGGATAACAACAGAGGATACCAAGGTTGCCTGGCCCAGTCTGAAGCCACTAGAATCACAGTGCAGGGTTGTGACCTGATCTTGACTTGAACCCTGAACAACAGGGGAAAGGGAGGAAAGGCATAAAGGAACTTGCCTTCCCAATCCAATATCACAGCATCCAGGGGAACAGTCCCCAGGACTGGAGGTCTGCAACAGAACTGTGGAAGTTGATGATTGTCTGGGGTTGCGAAGAGATCTATCTCTGGAGTGCCCTACCTGGTGAAGATTACTTTCAGGATGAGAGGATCCAAGGTCCATTCGTGACAACCCTGGGAGATTCTGCTCAGAGCATCTGCTAGCGCATTGTCCTTCCCTGGGAGGTGGACTGCTATTAGGGAAGTTTGTAGGGCCATAGACCGAGTGCCGCCTTGCTTGTTTTATGTACCACATGGTGGTGGTGTTGTCTGTCCTGACCTGAACCACCTTGTTCCTCACTGAGTCCGAGAAAACTTGAAGGGCAAGAATACTGCCCTGAGTTCCAGAAGATTGATATGAAGGAGAGACTCTTGTGGAGACCAAACCCCCTGTGCTGTGAGGGCACCCAGGTGGGCTCCACAGCCCAGGAGAGAAACATCTGTGGTAAGGACCACTGAAGGAGTTTGCTTGAGAAATGGGACACCTTGCCTGAGATTGTCCTGGTCAGGCCACTACTGGAGAGGTTGGACCAGAGTCTGAATCACTGGAATCAGCTTGGTAAGGGGATCTATCTTCTGAGACCAAAAGGACCTTAGGTGGAATTGAATGTCCCTCATCTCGAACCTGGCTCCTTGCACCACTGCAGTGGAAGCTGCCATGTGGCCTAAGAGCTGAAGAAAATGTCTTGCTGGACAAGAAACCAGAGGATGAAAAGAGGAAGCAAGATCTGTAAGGTCTTGAACTCTTTCTAGTGGGAGGAAGGCCTTTGCTTGAACAGTATCCAACTCTATCCCTATGAAGGTGAGGAGCTGTACTGGTTCAAGAACTGACTTTGGCAGGTTGAGAAGGAATCCCAGGAAACTGAGCAGATCTTGAGTGACCTGTAGAGCTGACTTGACCTGGTCGGAAGACTGTCCTACAATGAGCCAGTCGAACAGGTATGGGAATAGAGAAATCTCCTGCCTTCTGAGGAAGGCCACTACTACTGCAAGGAACTTTGTAAACACCCTAGGAGCCGATGTTAGGCCAAAGGGCATGGCTCTGAACGGATAATGGCCTGAATGAAACTCGAACCTGAAGTACTTTCTGTGGGAGTACCTGACAGGAATATGGAAATAGGCATCCTTGAGTTCCAGGGAAGCTAACCAGTCCCTTGGCCTCAGAGAGGGAAGAATTACTCCAAGAGTCACCATTTTGAACTTTGGTTTGAAGATGTGTCTGTTCAAATACCTTAAGTCTAGGATGGGTTGCCACTCCCCCTGTCTTTTTTGGGGTAAGGAAATATCTGGAGTACAGAACCTTGTCCCTGTGTAGAGTAGGAACTCTCTACAGCTCTGAGAGCCAGCAGAGAGGAAACCTCTGCTTCTAGAGCAATGGTTTCGGAGATGTTTGCAGGTGGACAACACCTGACCCTCATTTTTGGAAACTTTCTGAAACTGAGGGCCAGTCCCTGCCTTACTACCTCCAGGACCCACTTGTCTGAGGTAACAGACTTCCAGGCCTGAAAGTAGTAAGCCAGCCTTCCTCCTACTGGAATTGGGGAGTCGACCCGGGCTGACACATCAGGGTGGCTGCTTGGAAGGATCCTTGGGCTGGGAAGAGGATGCAGCCCTGCTCATCCCCCTCCTGCCTCTCCCTCGGAAGACCCCCTCTGTGGGAAGGGAGAGGAGGCCTGGGCTTGGTAGAAAGGCCTGTGAAAAGGCCTGCCCCTGCCCCTAGACTGCTGCTTTTGAGGAGTGGCTTGCCTTTCCTTGGCCTGTGCACTCCTGTAGGTGGCCCTGTATGCATCCATTTTCTTTGTGTAAGCCTATGTCTGCTCCCCAAACAGAGAGTTACCCACCACAGGGAAATCTATGGCCTTAGTCTGGGTGTCCTGAGAAAGGCTAGTGCATCTGAGCCAAGCAAATCTGAGAGACACAGATGTAGCCATGACTCTCAATGCCACATCACTAGAGTCCACAGCAGCATGAAACTGCACTTTCAATGCCTCAATCCCATCAGCAGCCACCTCCTCCAGCTCTTTGGCTAGCTGGGGGAGAAGCCTGTTTAGCCAGTTCCAGAACCGTGTCCCATCTGGACTTCTGTTATCTGACTGTGTAGGCCATATAATTCGCCTGCCTGAGTCCCAAGGAGGATGCCAAATACTGTTTTTTGGCCATGGCATCCACCTTCCTGGAGTCTTTATCTGGGGGTTTATGAAGCCAAAGGTACGTTAGCCCTGTCACGGGCTGCAGCCTGCACTACCCCAACATGGCTGCAATGATTGAACAAAACCTCCGTACCTGAGCCTGATAGCATATACCTCTGTCCATTCTCTTTGGTGTTTGTAAAATCTTTTGTGTCTGTTTACGCAGAGATTTATGGAGGAGAATAGACAACCTCTTGGACTCTGGGGATGTCCATCATTTCCACAAAATCAGGCTCTTCTTCCTAAACAGCTTCAACCACAGGGAGCTGGAGGGTTTCAGCCACGTTTTTGTAGTGAGATGGGGACTCAGAAAGCCTTGAAGGGGAGACATTGGAGGGTCTATCTGGGGAGATGTCCAGTTCAATGGGCTCATCCAGACCTTCATAATCAGTGCCATCATCATCCGGTAAAACTTCATCTCCCTCCCACTCCCAATTCATAATAAGCATCCGGATCATAAACCAATGGAGTCGGATCCAACCGAACCGAGCGCCTAACCGACGGTGCCGGTTCGGATGGAACCGAGCTAAGCAATTGTACAATACTGATCACTCTGACTATTTCTTCAGCAGTTGGAATAAGGGATGCTGGATCCGAACCAGACAATTTCTTGCGCCTTTTTGACAGAACCGACCCCTCAGGGTCGGCTCTCCTTTTGCCCGAGGACATTGTCACCCAGGTCAGTGGTCACCTCCTCAGGTTTGGTTGGAACCAAACCAGGCTGGCCATCCGGGTCAGCGGACTTCTCGACCTTTTCCTTTAGCCTACTCAATCTTTTTTTCCAGAGTGGCCCTGAGAAAATATCTGCAGATTTAGCAGTCTGTTTTGAGGTGGTCAAACTCTAGACAATACACATAGACGAGGTGGGGGTCAGCCTTAGCAAAGGCCTCCCCACACTCCATACATTGTTGAAACTCAGTGGGACCGGTTTTCTTCTTGGGTTTCTCAGACAAGGCCAGACTAAACAAATTATGCTTTATAGCTTTTAGCCAGATAATATACTCCAATTGGTTACCTACTGTGTTACGGGTTGTGAAAAGAAACTGAGAAATTTTGGGGGTTTTTTTATACCTATCGGAACCGGCACATCACTACTAAATCCCAGAAATTAAATACATACACACAAAAGTTGGTTCCCAACCGGATCCACCGAGAAGGAACAGAGATTTACAATTTCCACAAAGAAAATATTAAAACACAGTTCACTACCTATCTACACCACTTACTGTACTGCAGACAGAGGCCCAAAACTGAAAATAAAGGAATTGGTTGAAAAAAATTATGCATTTTTAAACTTTACCGAAGCGAAGGAGCAATCTCTGGAAGCGACTTCACAGTTAGGCGGAGTAAAGAATGACAGCTACACTCTTGAAGCACCAGAGGTTTGAAAACCGAGCTCGAGCTCAAGATTCTATGCCTGTGCACAGAGTTAACCCTTTCCTCTCCGGGGCAGTTCAAGTGCTGGGGCTAACTGCATATATCAGAATACAGCAAGACTTCATGTTGTTTAAAACAATACTTTTGTTCACACACACCATTCAGAAACTCAACATGCTACTAGATACCAGGAAACTGCAAACTGTGATGCCACTGCATGACAAAGGGAATCTCTGTTCTATTAATGGAATATTACCACGAGTCAGTCCGTTACCACAGCTGTAAAGCAACTGCTCACAACAAAGAATGTCCAAAGGAGCATGGGCCACCCCAATGACCCCACAGTGGGGAGCAAACCATGGCTGCAGGCTGGGAGAAGGTAAACCCTGGGGTATAGCAAGGTGACAGAGCTGGGTGGTGTTAGAGGCGGGGGGCTGATGGACCAGACCAGGAGTATAAAGGGCTAGGAGCATAAAACACAGTTGGCCTTGGGAGTACGTCTGGACCAGCAACTAGTAAATCAGAGCTTTAGAAAAAGTTCCTTGATGCATTGGGGAAAACTGAATCCCTGAGGCTATAACCCATGGCTGCAGTCAGTCATAGGGGATTTTGGAATGCTACCATAATGGAAGGCAGCACAAAAATGTCATAGCAGGGAGACAACATGATCAACAAGACAAATTTAAAAATTTCACAAGCCACTCAAAGTGCCCAATAAATTTTTTTCTTAGTGTGCTAATCAAAGGCAGCCTCAAGCTCAGGTGTACAAAACAAAAATTGCCCACAACACCCAGGGCAGGTGAAATAAACAGGTTACTCGCCTGTAACAGTAGTTCTGGAAGTGGTACATTATATGGTGTACATCCACACTTCTGACATTGTCCTTTTCCCTTTAAGGCTAGCTGGAAAGTCTTCAAGATGGTTCCTCCCACCCTTCCGGGAGGTAACTCCCTCGGCACTGCCATGTGACATCAAATCTTGCCCGCTGGAAGCAATACCAAAGTGCCAGTTGCCAGCGTAGGTCGGGTGGGTCAGTGTGGATGTGCACCATATACCACTCCTAGAAAGTACAGTTACGTAAGAACTTAACGTAACAGTAGATCTTCGAGAGGCTCTTGCAGTAGGTAATTACATGTAGGTCTGAAGCCAGCAGGCGTCAGGACCCCACAGAAAAATTTCTAGCTAGCAGTCTCTGGCGGAGGACCGCCCCCATGTCAGGTGACCGGCATCAGGTGACGTCACTATAAAGGGGCGGTTCCCCACACCCGCCTTCCAGTTTTTTCCCACCAAAGGCCCAAAAAAGGCAAGACGAGAGAGAAGCGGATATTTCCCTTCCTGGAAAAGGAGCTGAAAAAGCTAAGGGGGATGAAGGGTGGGAAGGCATTAACTACTGCAAGAATCTCTCTCGAAGATCTACTATTACGGTAAGTTCTTACGTAACTGTACTATCTTACTTCAAGAGAGCTCTTGCAGTAGGTAATTTCATATAGGACTGAGTCCCAAGCAGTCTGGAACAAGAAGACACACATGGGAGGAGGAAAACTACACAACCACAGAACCTCCAGCTGTAAGGGTCTCAAAAAAGGAGACCTTGCAGAACAGCTAGCCCAAAGCCTGCTCTATGGTGAGAGGCAATGTCCAAACTGTAGTGTTTCATAAAGGTATGGACAGAAGTACAAGTGGCGGCTGCACAAATGTCAGCCGCTGACACATTCTTGAAACACGCAGCAGAGGCAGCGACCCCCTAGTGGAGTGGCCCCTGACTTGATCCGGCAGGGTCTTGCGATACTTGTTGTAACAGAAAGTGATACAATGTGCCAGCCATTTGGATAGGCATTGCTTGGTAACATCACTGCCTTCTCTTTTGTCAGCAAAAGAGACAAAAAGCTGATCAGATTTCCTGAGAGTCTTCATCCTAGTGGTGTAGTATCTCAGTATTCTATGAACATCCAAAGTATGCAAGAGGTACTCCCCTTGATCGGAGTGTTGCATAAAGAAAGCAGGTAGCTCAATGGATTGATTCAGCGTAGATCCCGCTATCACCTTAGGGAGAAACTAAGGGCTGGGTATGCAGAGCCACACATTCCTTGTGAAAAATCAAATATGGGATTTTGCACAGCAAGGCCCGAAGCTCAGAAATACGTCGAGCTGAAGTAATGGCTACTAGGAAGAGAGTCTTCCGGGATAGGAACTTTAAGTCTGCAGAGGCTGCCGGTTCAAAAGGAGGCAGGGTAAGCTTCTCAAGACTAAAATTCAGATCCCAAGGAGTGGCAGGAACGCGAATAGGGGGTCTCAAATGGAGAACCCCTCTAAGAAAAGTTTTAGAGACTTCCAGCTGCATGAAAGTTCTGTCTCCAAAAGGAACATGGTAAGCGGAAATAGCCACCATGTGAACTTTCAAAGAGGAATGACTGAGACCCAGGTCAAAGAGATGACACATATAGTCCAGAATTCTCCCAACAGGGCATGAGAATGGTTTGAAATCCTTGGAGGAGGTCCAAATCAAGAACCGTTTCCACTTCATGGTGTAGGTAGATCTAGTGGAAGGCTTTCTAGCCTCCACCAGAATCTCAGCCACAAATGAGGAGACCCTGAATCGGGCTTCAGCTACATCTGCAGGAGCCACGTATGCAACTGAAGAGACTTGAGACCTGGATGAATCAGGGTCCCCTAATCCTGGGTCAGCAAAAGTTGCAACAGACGAAGAGGAAGTGGGGGTTCTTCTGAATACTGTTGCAGAAGAGAGAACCAAACTTGTCTGGGCCAGAAAGGAGCGATTAGGATCGTGCGAGCTCCCTCTAAGCTGAGTCTGTGCAAGACCCTCGGAATCAGGGAGGGGGGGAGAGGCATAGACAAATCTGTCCTTCCAGTCTAGAGACAGAGTGTCCCTCCAAAAAATACCTCGCCCTGGAGCGAGTGAGCTGAATGCGGGAAGTTTTGCATTGTGAGGAGATGCGAACAGGTCTTCCTGAGGTGTTCCCCAGTACAGGAAGAGACAGTCTACTACCCACTGATCCAGTTCCCATTCGTGAGCCTTTGCTGATGACAGATAGGTAGTCTGCCAGCGTATTTTTGACCCCTGGAACATGCACCGCTGTCAAGTGAAGACTGTGTTGCATGGCCCAATCCCAAACTCTCACTGCTTCCCTGCATAGAAGGTAGGAACGCTTTCCTCCCTGCTTGTTGTTGTACCAGACAACGCACATGTCCGTCTGGACAACCAGATGACCGGGAAGCACATGCAAGTTCAGAGCTTGGAGAGCATACAGAGCAGCCCTGAGCTCAAGCATGTTTATATGAAGAGTCTGCTCAAGCCTGGACCAGGAGCGTTGAGTCCTGTGAGACCCCAGATGGGCTCCCCAACCCTCTCCCGAGGCGTCTGCTGTCAAAGTTTGGGAGGGAGGTTTGAGGCAGAAGGGAACTCCCTGGAAAGGGTTCACTTGTACCATCCACCATTGCAAGTCCCAAGCCATGGGGTTGGAAACCAGGACTTCTTGGTCTAGGTCGTCCAACATCTGGTCCCACCGAGACCGAAGCGTCCAATGAGAGATCCTCATATGGAGCCGAGCGCAAGGGACTGTCAGAATAGCAGCTGCCATGAGCCCGAGGAAGGAAAGGACTGACCTGGTGCTGACCCACCTGCGACTGGACAGCAGACTTGCATGAGCCTGGAGGGTGTCCACCCTGTCCGGAGGCAGAAAGGTCATGCCGATGGTCGTGTCCAGGATCACCCCGATGAACTGGAGCCTCTGAGAGGGGACCAGATGGGACTTGTCCTGGTTGATTTCTTGGGAACAGCCGGGATGGAAGCTGGACGCCTCCAGGTAGTCCAAATTAGGTCCTGGAAAGTGTCCACTACAGGAGGGGCCACCAATGGTTTCAGCTCCTTTTGTCTCAGGTATTTTGTCAATCTTCGGCGTTCCAGATCCAGGTCCTCCGTTTCCCACTCATTGGAGGCCTGGATGTGCCTCATGACGTCCATAAAGGTTGGATCGTTGGGAGGAGAGCGAGGCTGGTCCTTCTCTCTTGGGGACCGCTCTAAGCCAAGAGAGGAAGAAGATGAGGATGAAGAAGAGGGAGATCGACTACAAGATCTGGAATAGTCTAATCTCTCCTTATGACCAGAACCCCTCTGTTGTTGGTAACTGGGGGACCAATGTCGGTCCGAAGACCGGCTCCGGGGCGAAGACCGACATCTGTCAGCGCTCTCGTCTAGGAGAATGAGAAGAGCTGCGCATACGAGACCTGGACCGGTGACGGTCTCCAGAGTCCTTAGAGCGTCGGCGGTGGTCTTCGGATCGGGCGCGGGAACGAGCCCTGGAAGGAGGTGTAGGCGGTCGCTCCGAGGACTTCCTCAGGGAAGGCTCACCTCCCGGCTGTGGTTTGCCTGCTGGGTCCGGTACCGGTATCTGGGCCGGCGACGGAGGGGTTCTGCTTCTGCACCAGTCCCCACCAAAGGAGAACAACTCCTGCAGCTCGTCCTTCGAGAAAAGTTCAGCAGCTCGGCCCGGCGGGGACTTGAGAGATGGGGATGTCGACTCTTCCATGGCGCTCCCTCACCATTCGCCCCTTCAACGGTGTCGGGGTGGGTCTGAAGCAGGGGTTCTGCAGGGGGTGCGAAGAGTCATGGGCTCCAGAGGCCCGCCTTTAACAAGCAGTGCGGTGCCTTGAGAGGTGGGCGCAGCTTTCACCTCAAGGAAGCAGTAGTACCCTGCGGGTTACTTTGGCTCGGCCGGCTTCTCCCCGATGGGTCAGCCTTGGCTTGGGACAACTTTGGGAGCTCTCCTGAGCCCGGGAAAATAACGGGCCTTCTTGGGAGAGGGCCGTGAACGAAAATGGGACCACGACCGGCACCGACTACGGTCTTTCCCGTGGCACTTGGTTTTCTCCTTGCGCTTTCCCTCCTCGGAGTGCAGATCCATCTTCTTTTCCAACAGAATGCCTTCCGGGCCTTAAAACGTCGGATCCGGGTCCAACTGGTGAACGCCTGGCAGGCTGAGCAGGTTGCGGTATCGTGGTCCGGCCCGACACAAAAGAGACAGCTCTTATGCCAGTCTTTGGCAGGGATCTGCCTCCCATAGTCGCACTTGTTTTGGTGTGACTCTGGAGAGACCGACGACGGCGAAGATATCCATCGACCAGACTAAAAAAAAAAAAGGCAGAAACGGACCATCGATGACACTAGAAAAAAAACTGTTGAAAACGGTACAAAAAATGGGTTGATGACAGAATTTTGCAGTTCCTGGCAAGCTGGAATTGAAGTCCTTCTTCTCACGTGCGGGACGCGGCGGGAAAAGAACTGAGGTGGAGCTGGGTCCACCCCCTTTTGTACCAAGGCTGACATCAGGGCGGGCTGACGTCGGGGGTGGTCCCTGCTGTAAATTGCTGGCTGAAAAGGTTTCCAGAGGGCCCTAGTGCCTGCAGCATAGTCCTAATTGTTATAGCCTGCTGCAAGAGCTCCCACTCGAAGTAAGATCTTAGGGTTGGTCCTTAAGGACACCCTGTCCTTATGGAAAATCAAGTAAAGCTCTTTACGCATGAGCGCCTGAAGCTCAGAGATCCTCCATGCTGAAGTAATGCCAACTAAAAATAATGCCTTCCAGGAGAAAAGGCGAAGCCCACAATCCACAGCTGGGTCAAAGGGAGGCAGTGTAAGCTGCTCTACCACAAAAAGAAGGTCCTATGGAGGAACTGGATCCTTAATTGGGGGTATGAGATGCAAGACGCCACGCAGAAAAGCATGGGAAGCCTCTATTTGGGCTAATGAATGCTGACCAACCAGTGTGTGGTACGCCGATATGGCACAGAGGTATACCTTCAGAGAGGAATATGCCAGTCCCAACTAGAAAAGGGATAGGAGGTAGTCTAAAACAGACTTCTCAGGGCATCGAAGAGGATTGGGATTGCGGGCCTGAGCACATAGGCAAAATCTCTGCCATTTCAGAACATACGTGGCGCGAGTCGAAGTTTTCCTAGCTGCCACCAGGATATCGGCAATGGCTTGCAAGACTCCGTACCTAAAAATGGCTATGTCTTTAGGAGCCAGGCATGCAGATTCTGGGATTTGAGGTTCGGATGGACAAGGAAGCCGGCCTCCTGGGAGAGAAAATGAGAGCTGACTGGTAAGGGTAAGGGAGGCTCCTCAGCCAGCAGGTGAAGCAGTGGAAATCAGATCTGTCTGGGCCAAAAGGGCACAATCAAGATCATTGACGCCCATTCCAGTCGGAGCTTGAGAGGAAACCCCCTGGATCAAAAGGAAGGGTGTGAAAGCATAAAGGAACCTGCCTGTCCAGGAGAAAGACAACGCATCTCACCAGAAAATACCAGGCCCTGGATCTAGTGAGCAGAAATTGGGCAGTTTTGCATTGTATGGGGACATGAATAAGTCAACATCCCCCACTGTTGGAACAGATCCTCGGTGGCCTCTTGTATCAGTTCCCATTCATGAGCCCTGGCCTTCAACCGGCTCAGGAGATCTGCGACTGTTGTCCACTCTGGGAACGTGCACTGCGGTGAGTGTGGTGTCGTGTTGTAATGCCCATTCCCACACCTGCTTTGCAAAGGGGGTAGGAGTGAGTGCCTCCTTGTTTGTTGATATAATACATCACCGAGGTGTTGACCGTTTGGACCAATACATCACCCGATGGAATCTCTGACTACAAGGCTTGTAAGGCGTAAAGGACTGCTCTCATCTCCAGGACACTGATATGGAGGTGAGTCTCCAAGGGCGACCAGGTTCCCTGGGTTCTGGTGCCTCTCAGATGAGCTCCCCAGCCGGACCCTGAAGCGTCGGTGGTTAGGACCAGAGATGGCACTAACACCACAAAAGGGACTCCCACGGAAAGATGTTCGGGGACCAGCCACCACTCTAAGTCTTGAATGACCGGCTGTGTGAGTCTGATCGGCTGGTCTAAGTGATCCTGCCTCTGGTCCCACTGGGTTCACAGCATCCACTGAGTAACTTTCATGTGGAGGTGAGCATGGGGGACCGTGGCAAAGACCACTGCCAAATGTCCGAGCAGGCAAAGTATGGTCCGAGCGGAGACCAGATTTTGTGCCGTGATGGTCCTTATCAGTGACCTGATGCAACCGCGCAAATGAACTGTAGTCTCTGTGAGGGAGATAGGACTTCTCTTGGTTGATGGTGATCCCTAGAGACTGAAATAGGGAGCAGGTGTCATGAATGGCCTTCTCCAATGCCTCTGGTAAGGAGGCCATCAGGAGCCAGTCGTCCAAATAGGGGAAGGCATAATGGTCTCGTCTCCAGAGGGCTGCTGCTATGACTGCCACGTACTTGGTAAAGACACGTGGTGCCGAGGACAAGCCGAACAGAAGTTCTCGGAACTGATAATGGTATCCCAAAAAGTCGAAGCACAGGACTGGATGAGCTGGGCATGATATCCCGAATAATGGCAATGCAGAGGAGGTCTTAACAGTGGGCAGTTGAGGAACTCTATAGAGTGACCTCGACTGATTAGCTGAAGAACCCACTGGTCGGAGGTGATCGTCTGCCACCCTGACAGGTGGTAGCGACTCGACCCCGACCCTCTCTTCTCTTCCGGTGGGGGGTGGAGGGTGGAAAGAGTCATTCTGTGGTGGCGGTGGCTCCGGCAGGTTGGGTAGATCAGGGCCCGAGTTTCAGCGATTCCGCGGGTCTGACAAACCAGCGGAAATATCTGTGGTGCCATCACCTTGAGATCGCGGCCGCCCAGCGGAACAAGCGTCCGCTTCATTTGCGGCAGGGGTGCCCAATCCCCACGTCGGCTTCTATCCCAAATGCTTGCAGCATGCCGCGCTGAGGAGCCCACCCCAGCGTGGCAAAAAGCATCGCTTGCTGACGGGGTGCTCAATCCCCGTCGGCTTCCTCTCCCCAAATGCTTACATGCCGCGCTGAGCCACCCCAGGCGGCAAAACGTCCTTTGCGGCCGGGGTGCCCAATCCCCATCGGCTTCACCGTCCCTCCTTGTGTGTAAATAAAAACTGCAATAAAAAAAAACCTTCCATCGTTGCTTCTTTGCCCCTCCACCAACCCACCCACCCTCTGCGTACCCAGCCTCCCCACACCCCCCTCACCCCATACTTACCTCCGGACTCCGGCGCGACGATCTTCGGTGGACCGGGAACACGTCTGCACTCTTCAAAGCCGACCGCGAACTGAGGAAATGCCGGTAAGCTGTATAATGGGCTAGATAGGAGGGGTTCAACTTTTTGCATATCTCAGGCATTTTTGGGAATTTTTGCACCAAATTTTCAACATGGGGTTTTTGGGACCCCTTCTCATGAATGATGTCACTGTCATGGCGTTATTCGGGCTCGAAGGGTGATTTCGCGCAGTGACTGCGAAATCACCCTCCGGACCGAATACCGCCATGACAGTGACATCATTCATGAGAAGAGACCAAAACTCATGTTGAAAATTTGGTGCCAAAATTCAAAAATGACTGTTTAACAGCGCGCGTTGCGCAGTTCCCTACACAGGCTCGTAAGTTCGCGAAATTTCAATATTTTCACTCCAGAGTTTCAACATTGCCATTTCACCACACTGTCTTATAGGTAGTACAGCTGTCATTTACACATCTCACCCAAAATGTGTTTCCACCCTTGTAGCGCAGAATGGCGCAGTCGGTGTGCGAAATCAATGTACGGGACAAATTAAGAAAATCACAGTGACACTGTTCATGAGCAGAGGTCTTGAAATGGCTATGTTGAAAATTTGGTGAAAAAATTCCTAAAAATGACTGTTTTACGAGCGTGCGTTGCGCAGTTCCCACGCACGCTCATAGGTTTGCCAATTTTCAATATTTCCACTCCAGATTTTCAACATTGCCATTTTTCCACACCTTCTTATGAGTAGTACAGCTGTCATTTTCACATCTCACCCAAAATGTGTTTTCGCACATGTAGCGCACAATAGCGCGGTCGGTGTGCGAAATCAATGTTCCGGACAGATTAATAAAATCACAGTGATACTGTTCATGAGCAGAGGTCTTAAACTGGCTATGTTGAAAATTTGGTGACAAGCACCCATAAAATGACTGTGTTACGAGCGTGCATTGTGTCAGATATGGCAAAAAAAAAACAAAAAAAGGAAAAAAATTAAGGGTAAAAATGTGACGCAGAATTGCCGCAGAAATTGGTGTTGAGTACCGCAGAAGTTCTACGGCAAATGAGAACCCTGCCGCAGAACTTTGCTCCGATGTGCAGCAGAAAAATCGGGGCCCTGGGGTAGATTTAGTGTTTCTCTGGCCCTGACCTCCAGGAGAATCTCTGTTGGTTCTTGCAGCCAAAATTGCCCCTATATTGCTGCTGGCCCGACCGAGGTTGTTGTCTGCTCTGTCAGCCACGAAAGTGGTTCTGTGGTCTGCGAAAGGAACCAGGCTTGGATTTATACATTGCCTGACCCATTCAAACAGTCTTCCTGGCGTCTTGAAGTCTGACGATGACCCTCTCAGTGTCTTCACCGAACAAGATGGCTCCATTGTAGGGGACGTCCATGATTCCTTTCTGGATGTCTGGAGTAAATCCAGAGACCCTCAACCAGGAGTCCCTCCGGAGGCAAACGCCTGCTAAGGCACCTCTCACTGCAGAGTCTGCAGAGTCATACGCGGCCCAGAGGACTTGGGTCCCAACGTCAAAGCCTGTGCGAAGGAGGTTTGGGAGCTCCTCCTTCTCACCCTCTAGGAAGTCCTTCAGTAGGCCCTGTCCCTGGTCCCACGATGCATTCTGAAATTGCACCATGTGCGTCAAATAGTTGACAGACCTGAGGGTGCACGTAGCAGAGGCATACATGCGACGACCCAGTGAGTCCAATTGTTTGGATTCCTGGTCTGGGGGCTGTGTAATGAGGTGTTGGGGCCGTAGGGAGCAGTCGTGCAAAGCCGTGATGACTAACGAGTCAGCCACGGGTTATTGAGATAGACAGAGAGCCTCCCATGGGGCCCTATAAAGCCTGTCAGCCATCTTGGGGACCGCTGGAACTGAATGAGGACGCTTCCATGCAGTCGTGATAGTGTCTTGGAAAGTGTCCACCAGGGGTGGACCCACCAGAGGCTTGGGGTCTTTTTGCCTTAAATAATGTGCCAGGCGTTGTCGTTCTGGGTCTAAATCCTCCGTCTCCCATCCCATGTTCTCCTGAATATGACGCATAATGTCGGAGAATGATGGGTCATCTGGTGTTGACCTGGGAAGGTCATGGGGATCTGGAGATGGAGGCTCAAAAGGAGAGAGTGACCGAGGAGCACCGAAAGAATCGGGGCGTGAGTCTTTGTCTGACGAAGAGAGGGATCTTCATTGGGGCCTTTCTCTTCTGTAGTCACTAAGGGATTTCGAAGGGGTCCGGGAGTGCGAAGGTCTCTTCGGACTCAGAGACCTACAGTGTCTGGCCTAGGACCTGCCCCTAGGCTGTGGAGAAATGTCTCGAGGTTCAGGTGTCGGTGCCTTAGGAGGTGCCGCGGGGATGATGCCTCATCAGGGGGTTTTGTGGGTACAGCATCTTTCTTAATGGTGTCCCACCAAAAGCTGAACAGTTCTTTGAATTTCTGTATGTTCAGACAGGAGGAAGGGTCTGGCGCTGGTGTCTGTCCTGTGTTAGGATCAGGCATCGGTGGCTGAGGGGTCGTAGGGTCTGGCGTCGGGTCTTGTGGTAGGCCAGAGTCGGATAGACAGACGTCTTCGGCCTCCCACAATGTCTGGTCGTTGGTTCCATGAGCGCCGGCATCCTCCTCTGACGTTCCCCTGAGCCTGGTGTCGGAGGTGGCGTCAGGTTTTTGGGGAGTTGTGCGGGCGATGGCTCTGGTGCCCGCTTCGCCTACGTCATCCATTTTAGCGGCATAAGCTCTGAAGTCTTCTGCTGAGGGACGTCTGAGCCCCTGGGCAGCTGGGAGACCCAGCGATCGGTGTCCCGGCGTCGGTGCTAGACGTAGTCGCCAACTTGGACTGAGGCCTGTGCGGTCGGAAGCCTCCGACCTGACGGCCGATCCTGAGGGACAGCTATCCTTGGATTTGGTCTTCAGTGGCTGTAAAGACACTGAACCAGAGCCTCATGAAGCCCTGACTTTGACCGGGGGGGGGCTGAGACCTGGCCCCGGATGGAGAGCGGTCCAACTGGGCGGAGTTGGAGCTGGCCCAGAAGTCTGAGGCCCAATTCGGGGATTGGGTCCTGTCCTTGTCCTGGTGTCTGTCTTTGCGTTTCCCCTATTTATGCAAAGGTTCCCCTCAAGAAGATGGATCGTTCTCCATGGCCTTAAGTTTTTCTTCCAGGAGAAAACTCTGAAGTGCTTACTAGCGGTGGATCCTGGTTCTACTGTTGAACTGTTAGCAAATGGAGCAGGCCTGGATATCGTGATTCGGGCCTAGGCACCGCATGCAGGCCGAGTGCCTATCTTTGAAGGGGATCTGTTTGCCTCAAACGCACTTCGACAGGTGTCCTTCTAGAGAAGGAGTCGGGGAAGACGACGTACTTGTCAGAAAAGAGATGAAATCTCAAGGAAATTGTCAAATTCTTTCTGGTGTCATTCGTCAGCTTGAAGGCATCTGTGGAGCCAATGCACGCGAGTCGACAGCGGGAAAATAACTGGGGTATGCTGGAGGACCGCCCCTTTTATTATGTGTCGGGGCAAGGTCGACGTTGGGGGCATCCCCACTTGGTATAGCTAGCTAGAGTTTTCTGTCGGGTCCTGCTGCCTGCCGGCTTCACTCCTTATGGTGCAACCTGTTGCAAGAGGTGCACCTCAAAGTAAGATCTACTTCTATGGCCCCATTGATCAGAAGGCCTTGTACCTCGGAAGCAAGAAGGTTTGACTGTGCCACGCACAGCCTGGGCTGTCACTTGGGAGGATGATCCGGAGGGGATTCCGACAGACAGAGAGTACCCCTTGCAGATTATCCTGAGGACCCATTTGTCTGATGTTATAGATTTCCACTGGTCAGTGAACTGAGTCAGACGTCCTCCCACTGTCGAGGAAGAGTCCCCCTCGGGCAGCTGAGGTAGGACCTGGGCCAGAAACTCAGAAGGTGGCTTTGGGCGCTTCTGGGCCTTGTGCTTTCTGTTGCATTTTCTTTTGCGGCTAAGGGGTTTGGTTTCTGTTAAAGCCTTCTCTGCTTTGCCACGAAAGGACTTGTGAAATTGATGCTTGTTCCCACCTCTTCGGAAGGGAGCGGGCAGAGGTCTAGCTGTCTTAATGGCAGTCCTAGTCTTCCATGTGGCCTCTAGTGCTTGTTCCATCTGAGGCACAGATGCATACCATCAAATGGTAAGGCCATGACTTTTAGTTGGGCGTCATTCATAAAGCCCGAAGTTTGCAGCCAGGAATGGCGACAGGTGCAAATGCCAGCTGCCGACGCCCAGGAAACAGTATCGAAAGCATCCATTTCAGCTTTAATTTGTTGATTACTGGACTCGATACCTCTAGTTATGGTCTGTAATAGGTCTGAGTTAACCTCCGACTCGGGCAGAGCTTCTACCATTGATTTGAGTGAATGCCAAATAACATACTCATACTGAGAAAAATAGCCCTGATAGCTGGTAACACGCATGCCCAGGGTTGAGGCAGCAAAGACTTGCTTACCCAAGGTGTCGATCTTGTGAGATTCTTTGTTTATAGGACGAGCTGTAGATTCCTGAGGGGAGGATAGCCTTATCATTTTCTGCCAGGACCACTATGGCATCAGCAAAGGCTTGTGAGGCCAAGATGGGGTGATCCTTGGGTGGGTCATATTTCCTATCTATGGACTTGACCACAGAAAGAATAAGAGACGGATTCTTCCACGCCATCTGGGAAACAGTCTCAAAAGAGGGTTGTACCGGAGGGATTAAATCCATAGGGATTTCCAAAACATGTAGATATTGGAGATGCAGAAACTTCCCTGGATCGATTTCTGTGGTCTGGAGAGAAAGTAGAGTAGAATTTAAATTCTTAAGCAGAGACTTAAAGGAAAGGTCTTCAACAACAGGCTCTGCAGGAGGATTGATCCCTGCCCCCAGAGCAGAATCGGCATCAACATCACCCAGCCGAAGATCGGATTGGGCTCAAAATCATCTCCTGACAGTCCAGGGGGTACTGTATAGACAGGAAAGGAATGAAAACCAGGAGGAAGAAGAGGAGGAAAAAGAATCTGAGTCAAAAACCTCTGAAAACTAGGTGGCGCCGTACACATCCTCAGTGCCATCAAGAACGGCGTTGAATACAGAGACAGCGCCGACACAGAAAGCGGCACCGTGCAAGGCATTGACAGGGAGTATGTCACCGCACCTGGCATCAATGACACCCCATGCGCTGAGTATGGCGCCGACAGGTAATGCAGCACCGCATATGGCGCCGACACCAACCCTGGTTTTGACTGCGCCGACAGAGCAAGCGCACTCAACGGCGGAAGAAAAGGAACTGAGGCGGTTTGAGGGTCGACGCCGCGATAGCCTACATAGGCGCAAGCTAGTTTCGCGGTGCCTCGCATGCATGGTCCTGTCTCAGCGCCGACCCTTCAGAAAATGTTTGACTCCTATTTGATCCTAGCACCTCTGCTGCTATCCCACTAGTGTGAATGAGTGGTGGAGACTTGGGTCCAGGAAGATCATCCCGGATAGTCATAGGAAGGAACAACTGAAGGGACCTAGCAGGGAGCGTGGCAAGAGTTCCAATCAGATCTGCATGGAGGAGTGAAATGTCCAGTCCGGGAGCAAGCCTCCAAGAAAGGTAAAGAGATCCCCGTGCGCCTCCAAGGCCTGTAAGAGGAGGCGGGGGGGGGTGCCCGAAAAGCAGGTCAAGGTGCAGAAACGGGTCCCGCCCCGCATGAGGAATGGGGACGTCACAGAGGGGCAGACTGAGCCGCCCCCTGGAGGCCCTACCATGGTCCAGAGAGGCACCCCGGTAGGGGGGTTGGGCAGGAGGTGGCCCGCCCACGGGGGCACAGGGGTGTGACCTGAGGGTGTGACAGAGGTCCTGAACAGACCAGAGAGTATGTCCAAAACCTGAAAGGAATCCAGGATGGACTGAACATCAGGTCCTAACAGCAGGTTCCCCGAAAAAGGGGGCATCGACGACCGACAGCTGGATGCCAGGTGGCAAGCCTGAAACCCGCAGCCAGACGAAGCACCGAAGGGCAACGCCAGAGGCCAAGAGGCAGGCCAATGCATCAACCGCATCGAAGCATGCATGAAGCAGGTGACAGGAAAGGGAGGGCATGGCAGACAGCTGCTGAGCTGATCAGGGCCACGGGGGACAGGCTGAGTGGAAGTAGGACTCAACCAAATATGAGAGCGTGCTTGAAAATACGCAGGAATCAAATGCGGGAAAACCACGGCAGGCTCCTCGGGAATGTCAAGGTAGGCAGCCATGTCCTGATGAAAGGACCTGATCCGCAGCAGGGAAGTCAAAAGCATGCCAGAACTGCAGCAAGAGCTCTGTGAAAGAGGGATCCGGGAGTGAGGAGGGAGCAGGGGTTCAGGCTGGGCAGCTCTCCAGCAGCGACGACGGGATCGGGACCAAGGTCCCTGGTCCCCGCCAGGAACATCATCCTCCATGAAAGGTTCCCCCATCCTGGAATCTCCATAAAGGGAGTCCACATAAATGGGGGGGGACCAAGTGGGAAGCGCCGGATCCGGGCTCAGGTGCCCGGGCAGAGTGGAGGGGGAACGGGACGAAGCCAGACCCTGGCCCATGGAACCTCCAGCACAAAGCAGGCAATGCCCAGCACTTGTGATGGGGGGAGGTCCAGAAATAGAAAGCGCCCAAAGGCAGTGCTAGGAGGAGGGCGCACCATCCCGGGAACTGCTGACCCAGGATAATGGGGGAAGAGACTCCGACCCTTGTGGTCTGGGACTGGCAAAGGCGTAAAGGACTGAGGGCCCGGGAGAAGTCGCATCCAAAGGGCGCAAAACGGGCAATGGGGGGGGGGGGGGAACCCCGAGGACGCCACAACAAAGTGCTGGGATGAGCAGGGGGGCACGGCAGCAAAGTCCCAAGTAGGGGGTGTCCCGGGGTGGGAGGCCCATATCGCCAAGGGAAGCATCCATGTCGAGGGGGGTAGAAGAGGCTCCTCCATCGATTGTGGAATCAGCCCCGTCAACGAGAGACCAGAAACAAGCCTCTCTGTCAACGATGGAAGCTGTCCCATCGATGAGGCATGCAAAACAGACCATTCCATCGACGGGAGAGTTTTCCCGCCAACGAGGAGTTCCCCCGACGATGGAGAATAGGCCTCTGTCGACGAGAGAACAGCAGAATCATGTCCCGTCGACAGGCGAAGACCTCCCATTGATGAGGGAGAGCAAAGAACATGTGTCATCGACGGGGGAAGCATCCCTGTTGACTAAGAACGTTCCGTTGATGGGGCAACGCAGCCCACTGACAGGAGACCGTCAAACAATCTCCATCGACGGGGCGAGGCCCATCAAAGATAAAACAAAAATTATGATTGTAAAATCATGACGAAGGTATTAGCCATGAGGTTAGAAAAGTTATTACCACCAATAGTAAATCCGGACCAGACAGGGTTCGTACAGGGCAGAACGTCCTACCATAACATGAGGAGGTCATTAAATGTAGTGTGATTGGGATATAAAAACCTGGGGGAAGCATGTGTCCTTTCAATGGATGCAGAAAAAGCATTTGATTGGATAGAATGGGAATACATGTTTAAGATTCTGGGGAAATTTGGACTGGGGAGAAATATATCCAACTGGTAGAGGCCTTTTACAGAACCCCAACGGTGGGGATCCTAATTAATGAAGTGCCATCGGAGGAGTTCCGGCTTGGGAGGGGCACACAGCAGGGCTGTCCCCTCTCCCTCCTCCTGTTTGCAACTGCCACAGAACCCCTGGCAGTTACAATCCGTGAGGACCCACAAATCCAAGGAACACAAGGAAAGAGGCAAACCATCACGTTCTATGCAGACGATGTCCTCCTCTTCCTTACAAAACCGGATCATTCAATATCTGCACTACTGCGGGTGGTGGAATCCTTTGCAGCTTTCTCAGGCTATAAATTAAATATTTTAACAGAAATCATGTATTTGGCTGGAGGCACCACAAAGACCTGTGGACTTAAAGGTCCAAAAGCAATAACATACCTAGATTTGAAAGCAGGCCAAGATTTAAGGGGTATGTATAATTTCAACTACAGTATACACCTTTGGTAGACACAATTCTGAAAGACTTGTAGAGATGGAAGGCCCTCCCCTAATCGTGGATGGGCAGAATAAATATCCTAAAGATGAATGTCCTCCCCAGAGTTTTATATGTCCTTCAGATTATGGCAATGGAGTTAAGAACAAAGAAAAAAATTAGAAAAGGGATTTGGACAATTTATCTGGCAGGGTAAGAAACCAAGGATTAGCCTGAGAAAACTGAAGGCCACTAACGAAATGGGGAGGGGGGGGGGCTGAATTTTCCAGACATAAAAGGGTATTACTGAGCAACCCAATATAGATACGTACATAACTGTATTAATAGAGAGGAGGCAGCAAATTGGCTGGATCTAGAGGAAGAGGGATGCCATGGGCGCCTGTCAGTATATCTAGGAGAGAAAGGGTTACAAGCATATAAACGGTTATGGCACCCTAATCCTATGGTTATAAGTAGCCTAGAGGCATGGAAAAATAATAAAGAAAGGAGGGGGTTAAAAAAAAAAGAGAGCACCATCCTGGTACCAATAGCAGGCAACCCAGAGTTCTTTCCGTGCCTGGAGGACGAGGGATTTATATTATGTCAGGAGACAGGCATCAGATGTGTGGGAGACTTAATGAGAATGGAATGTACACATTCTAGGACATTCGGAGGGGGAATGAACCTCCCAACATCACATTACTATAGGTATCTCCAAGTATGAAATTATTGGAGGAGCTTAAATAGGGGAGGGAAAAGCCTTTCAAACACAGCCCAGGTAGAAAAGGAGATATTGGGGGCGAAAGACCAAGACAGAGGCCTAATAGGGAGGGCAGCAAGGCTGGATAGGGCTCACTTCCAGGGGGAAAACCAGAAAGTTAAAATGTGGTGGGAACAGGACCTCGGTATTGCAACAGCAGACTCCAATTGAGATTTAATACTGAGATCCCACATGGGCCTGCTAATTTGTAATAAATTTAAAGAAATGCAGTTTAAGTTCTTACACAGACTATATTATCCACCTAGTACGGTTAGTAAATTCCACCCCGGGGTTTCACCCACATGCACGAAATGTGGTGGTGCTAGGGGAACACTGATGCATTACCATTGGCACTGCCCGAGGATATACAGTAGAAGTACTGGAAGGAAGTCGCAGCTGAAATAACTAAAATGGAAGGTCACCCAATAGAATTTTCACCGAGCTCACTTTTATTTGGGGTAATGACCCCGGAGGACGGAGAATGGAACCTCCATCACAGGAGAATCAGGGTCCTTCTGGTAGTATCTCGCCAGGGCATACAAAACTTGTGGATTGCTAACACCACTCCCACAGGGAAGCAATGGAAAACTCTTGCACTGAGAAAGCCAGCAGTGGACAGATTGACGTATGTACTTAAAGGACAGGTGGATAAATTCCTGATTGCATGGGAGACCTTCCTAGGTACATCATCAGTGGGGGAGGCAGCAATTTTGAGGGAGGGTTGGCTAACATAGGGAATGCAGACTAAGAGAATCAACAGAAGATCAGGAGGGGGTCTGAGGGATCCAAAGGTTAGGAATACAAGTGTAAGGACACCACACCTATGTACCTTTTTTCCTTCTTTCTCCTTCTTTTCAGTGCAAATTAATCTAAAGAATAAGTTAATTAACTAAATGAAAAACACAGACAAGGCAATTTTTATTCTATTCCACATTATTTTTTATTCACTTGTTTCTTACTTACTGTATCTTGAGAGGGTACTGTATCAATTATTTAATACAGGTTGTAAGGTACCTAATTAATAACTTTCCTTGAGCAGAACAATACAGTAAATCTACTCACATATAATGTAGCTTGGGTTGTAAAAATCTGAAATGGATGTCATGTATGTAAGCATTAATCACCAACAGAGGAGGGCTCTACCGGTGGATTAATGCTCGCTGGGGGGGCGTTGCTGCACGAGGGCGAAGCCCGAGGGTTTCAACCCCCCAGCGGGCATTAATCACCAGTAGAGCCAGACGCTGGAGGTGATTAATGCATGCTTCTGAACAAGTGCGCGACCAGTAGCCATTACAGTTGAAAACTTAACTCTTCCAATGGCCTCTTCTGGTCCTGTGTCTCCGTTTCTGCCTGCAAGTCCTGCCGTCATGCTAGGTCCCTAGTGGAAGGCAGTCAGCTGGTAGGAGAGGAACACGGCATTATGAGACGATAATGCCGTGTTGGAAGCTCGTGAGCAACAGCAACACAGCATTCGAGATAATGCCATCCGGGCTTATGTGCGCTTCCTCATTACAGCAACACGGCATTATGTCCTCACAATGTCAGAAGTTGCTCCTGCACCACGTGACGCCGTCCCGCCAATCACGTGGTGCCCTGGCACGGCTTTCCATAATGCCGTGTTAGAAAGGGATGTAAGTTTGTTATAGATGAGGTTTTAATGACTCGTTTGTTCATGAAATCATTAGTAAACAGTAGTAAATGTTGTGGCACTGTCATCATTGTTACATTCTTATGACACTAGTGAAAGTCATGGAGATCCTGAATAAAGATCAAATGTCATGGAATCAATGACATGTATGACTGCCCTGACAAACTTACATCCCTAGTGATGTACACCAATGTTGAATGATCAATTTTATTTATTATAGCCATTACAAGATCTGAATGTACTGTATTTGGAAAATCTCAATAAAAATATATCAAAAAAAAAAAAGATAAAACAAGCCCAGCAGGCCCAGTCGACGGGGAACGCTCCATCGATGATGGAGGAGCCACTGTCGATGTAGTAAGGTGGAGGGAATGTTAGGAGTGCGAATCCCGCTCCCTCCTATGCCTGGAACAAGTGCCCTTGACTGGGGAGCCTTTAAGGCGGCCCCCGAGGTCTGTTCTGGCCTGGCTGGATGATCAGCCATGAGCAAGTCCCAGGGCCCAGCAAGAGAGCCGGGGACACTGTGAGGAACACAGGCCCGGCCTAGTGGAAGTAGAAGAGCCAGAGCCTGGGAGTAGTACACATACCCAGGACCAGAGGCAGGAGCCGGGGGTGCGAGTGGTGCACAGGCCCGGGTCCTGGAAGTAGAAAAGCCAGGGCCTGGGAGTGTTTCACAGGCCCGGCAGAGAGAAACAAAATCGGGCTGGGCTGTTAATAGCAGCCCTAGTGAATCCCTAGACCCAACAAGAGCGCCTGGGCCAGGGAGCTGAAGGTGTACCGGGAGCTCTAATGGAACACCAGGCCTGCTGTAGAAGAAAAAAATTGGGCAAGGCCCTAAAGAAGCCCCAGACCCAGCAAGAGAGCCCATGTCTGGGAGCAGTAGGGGTACTGCCAGTGGGTCACAGGCCTGCTATGGAAGTCCAGGGATGCTGAGAGCAAGTCCCAGGTCCTGGACCCAAAGGCAGAAATCGGTTCAAGTTCGAGTCGAAGACTGCAACCCAGAAGGTCAGGAGAGCTGTGTGTGCAAGCTGAAGCCGGCAGGAAAATGAACAGAGGGTACTGGGGGGCCGCTCACCCTTATACACATCCACAGGAAGCGATGTTGTGTGGGCGGCCCCCATGGAAGACTGCTGGAAGAAGCTGCCGTGTGACAGCGCCACCTGGTGGATACTCCATAAGTAATGACTTATTGCAAGAGACCACTCCGTAGAAGATCTATGGTTACAGGTGAGTAACCTGTGTTTCCAGGTATGTGGATATGTTGTTCTATCCACACTTTCAGGCAGACTCTTAGCAGTTCTCCGGGAGGAGGGAGGCAAGGTGCACACCCCCTACTTAGGAAATAAGGATTGTAAAACTGAGGCCCCAAAACCAGCATCCCGGCGTGACTCTAAGTCAATGTGGTAAAGGGAAATGAAGGTGCGTGCTGACTTCCAGGTAGCAGCCCTGCAGATTTCCTGCATAGGGACGTTCCTAGAAGCAGCCTCTGATGCAGCGGTATAGCAGGTGGAATAAGCCCTACAGGAGGCTCACTACCCTCCAACCTATAGCAGAGATCAATGCAGGAAGTGATCCACCAGCCAATCGTCCGCTTGGCTGCAGGTCTGCCAGGTGCAGCTTCAGTGCAGGTAACAAGCTGGCGAACATCTCCTCAAACTCCAGCCATGTGCTCTCTGCAGTAAGCAAGCGCTTTGCCTCAGGTCCAAAGTATGGAGCCTGTGTTCAGCCTCTGAGGTGTGACTTGGGAAGAACACTGGAAGTGTCATCACCTGGTTCTGGTGAAACTCCGACACAACCTTCGGGAGGAACTTCGGCTCGGGGCGCAGGACAACCTTTTCCCTGTGGAAGACCAGGTAAGGAGACTCCACCAAGAGCACCTGGATCTCACTGATCCTTCTGTGCTGACGTGATAGCCACCAGGAAGGCGGTCTTCCATGACAAGTGTGACATCTCAAACCTGTGCATCGGTTTGAATGGCTTGCCCATGAGCTTTTACAAAACCAGCAACAGATCCCATGATGGTGGTGGTAGTTCACGCACCGGAGAGGAAATGTGATCTAAGCCTTTGAAAAAGCACCAAACCACTGTCTCCTGCACCACTGACCAGCCCACGCCCGGTAAGCAGAGATGGCTGCCAGGTGCACCTTAAGGGTCATCAACCGAAGTCCCCCTTAGGAGAGAGAGACGAGTTAGTCCAAAATACTAGCCACTGGACAGGTCGAAGGGTCCAACCCCTTGCCCCAACACCAAATGGAGAATATCTCTACCATTTGAAGGCATAGCATTTTCTGCTCAATTCCTTTCTAGATACCTCCATGACAATGAGGACATCTTTGGAGAGACCCAAAGCCTGTAACTCTAGCCACTCAGGAACCAGGCTGTCAGGTGCAATGATTGAAAGCGCAGGTGGAGTACCTTCCCCTGACTGATGGAGAGCAGGTCTGGGCGTATGGGAAGATGCCTCGGGAGCCTGTCGCTGAGGCTGAGGAAATAGGGGTGCCAGAACTGGTGCGGCCAGTCCGGAGCCACCAGGATCACCTGTGCCTTGTCCCTCCTGACCTTAAGAAGCACACTGTGGATCAAGGAAAGTGGAGGGAAGGCACAGAAGAGGCCTGGGGTCCACAGCCCCAGCTTTGCGTTCTCCCTGGAAGTGAAAAGGTCCATCTGAGTGGGTGCCCCACTGGGAGAACAGACTGTGGACTACCTCTGGATGGAGAGACCACCCATGAGACACCTGGACCACTCGGCGGATGCCAGCTGATTGGAGGCTCCTGCCACATGGATGGCTAGGAGATCCGCCTCCAGACTGCGCACGAGGGTCCATATACAAAGAGTTTCCTTGCACAAAGGCAGGAAGTGCATCCCACCCTGCTTGTTGAGGCAGTACGTGGTCATGGTGTTGTCCGTCTGGACTTGAACCACTTGATCCCAAACAAATGGAACAAATGCAGTCAGCGCCAGCTGAACTGCTCGGAGCTCCAGCAGGCTGATGTGGCATCGGGACCCCTTGGGGTCCAGAGCTCATGGACCCTGTGTTCCCCCAAATGGGCACCCCAGCCTGTGAGAGAGGCATCAGTCGTCAGGATGACCATTGGCTCAGGGCGGAAAAAAGGGATCCCTTCCTGCAGATGCTCTGGGACAAGCCATCACTGGATGGCGTCCCACATCCGCTGGGTCACAGTGACCAGCTGGTCAAAGTGACCTTTGTGCTGAGACCACTGGTTGGCCAGCTCCCACTGCAAGGAGTGCATATGCCAACGGGCCCATCGGACCACGTTGGTGCAGGCTGCCATGTAACCCAGAAGGTGCAGGAAGTCCTGGGCAAGGCGCCAAGTGCCCAACCCGAAATGATCGGGCAGAAGAGGAGAGAACCTCTGACTTGTCTGCCGGGAGCCGGGAGTCTGGCTCGGCAAGAGTCGAGCTCTGCCCCGATGAAGCTGATCACCTACGAGGGCACAAGTTCCGACTTGGCCTCGTTGACTAGGAGACCAAGTTGAATGCAGGTCTGGAAGGTCAGATCCCTGGACCGCTCCACCTCCCGCCTGGAGGGACCTGCTATCAGCCAGTCATCCAGGTAGGGGTACACCCAGACCCCTCAGCACCTCAGATAAGCTGCCACCACTATGCATCTGGTGAAGACCTTGGAGAGGCTGAATGGCATGGCCTGGAACTTATAGAGGGTTTCCTCAGCTCGGAAGCAGAGGAACCTTTGGAAGAACGTGTCTTGTAAAACCAGGGAGCAACACCACATGTCCTGCTTGAGAAATGGTATAATCTGGGACAGAGTTACCATCCTCAAGGTGCGAGACCTGAGGAATTTGTTTAGGTCGTGCAGATCTAAGATGTGGCGCCAGCCCCCCCCCCCGTCCACTTTGGCACCAGGAAGTACCTGGAGACAAACCCTGGGTGTTCCAGAGGATCCGCTACCATAACCTCCTTGCAGAGGAGCTGGGCTATGTTGTCTCGAAGAGCTGACCAAGTGTCTGTGGATACCAAGTCCTCCGATGGGGCAATTGGTTGGCTTGGAGGGTACTGCTCGAACTCCAGAGGCAGACTCTGGCCGACCACTTCCAAAACCCACCTGTTCATGGTAACAGCGGACCAGGCGGAAAGGTAGTGGAGGAGCTGTCCCACCACAGGAGGACCCAGGGGAGGCGTGACGGGAATCGGGGTGGCAGCCCCCATCCCGTCACTGGGCAGGCTTGAAGAAGGAGGACCTGGCTGAGAAGCCACCAGGTACCTTCCATCCTGGCTTCTGGAACACAGAAGCCACTGACTTGAGACTATGGTGCCAAGGCTGAGCCTACTGGCCTGGCTAGTGCTGGGTTGGTTTTGCCACATAAGTGGGGTACTGAAAGGGCTTGTGTTTCTTCTGCTTGGAGCCCCTGGGATCCTTCTGGGCAGATGTAGTCGAGTCCAAGGTGGCAATGGACTTCAGTACACTGGACGTGACCCTCCACACCAGGCCTGAGCAGGTTGGTGCCTAGGAAGGGAACATCCGCCAGCTTGTGCTGAGTGTCTGCTGTGTGGTAGAGATCCTCAGCCAAGCCCTACGGCACATGGCGACAGCAGCCGCCAGCCAGCGGGCACAGGAATCCCCAATGTCCAGAACCATCTCGAGTTGCTGCTTGGCCACAGCCCGGCCCTGGTCTCTGCCCTGTTTGACCATAGTCTGGAGGTCCACAGGGAGATGAGGAATTACCTCATCCAGGGAGCCCAAGAGGGCATGGGAGAAGTGTGCCATCAGGACGGCTGAGCTCACCTGGTGGAGGCCGAGGGAGAAGGCAGCACAGACCTTTTTGGCTGAGTGGTCCAGTTTCTTGTCTCCTTGTCCGGCAGCCTGTCAAAATAACCTGTGTTTCAGCCGGCCTGGTGGCGCAGAGGGTTGAGGTCCTGGTGCCTTGCCTCGCACTATGCCAGCGACCTGGGTTTGGGAACAACCGTGGGTCGACGGGGATCCGGCTTTGGGGGGGGGTGGACAGGAGCAGGATTAAGCTTGCTCTCCTCTCCAAGGGGTGGCTACCCGCTTGTCCGTAGTCCCGCTCACACTGGGTGGAGGTCCGGTGGGCGCATAGGCAGTACAGAGTGGCGATGCAAGTCAGAGGAAAGGTGGAAGGTGCCACCAGATCCTGGCGTGTGCGTGCCTCGTACCGCAGCGCACACATGTCTACACTGTGGCCTGGGGGAGTGGGTGGATAGGGAGAAAAGTGAAAAGCAATGAAGTGTAAATGGCAAAAAAAAAAAAAAAAAAATCCTGTGTTGCCTGAGCACCGAAACACGGTATTGGCCACCAACCCTTTGGCTGAGGGGTGTTCCATGAACCCTGAGAGGGAACCATTGGGCACCACATATTTGCGGGCCATCCGGGCTGAGGGTGCCAGGCAGGAGGCAATTTGCTGCCAAAGCTCGAAGGCTGGGTCAACAATGGCCTCTGCCACCGGGAACGCCTCCGTCAGAGAGTCCCCTTTATCCAAAATCCCTGTGAGGGGATAGCAATCCCGCTTCTGAACGGGCTCCAGATGTATTCCCATGGGTTCGGAAAAGTGATGGAGGATGCCCATTAAGGATGTGGGTCCTTCCTCCATTGAGAGACCCCCACTGACTCCATGTCGACCAGACGGGAGTGCAGTGAGGAGTCCTCAAACTCAGAAGAGTCCGCATAAAGCGTCTGACTATCCAAGTCGCTCTCGACCCACTGTGGACAGTCGGGCATGAGAGTGATCAACAGCCAATGGGGAAGACCCTTAGCCCATCATGACTCCTTGGTCAGAGCCCCCGTCGGAGGCTGCTGGGGTGGCGGCTTCACCACAATCAGTAAAGAGGCCAACTCTGGCCGAATCTAGCTGGCCTGAACTGGCTCTGCAGACAGAGAAACGGTGTCAGCCGGCCCTTGTGGGGGGGTATCGGCCTGTCGAGTGACAGCCATGTGATGGCCGGTGTGGGAGCCAAAGTCTGCTTCATATGCACAACACTAACTGTTGCCACATGAAGTCTTCATAGTGTTCATGCAACTTGCGCCGAAGCCTCTCCACAGCTGAGGAGGACGAAGACGAATAGCAGTGACATCACTTCCCATATCGAGAGCAGGACTGCTGATGTCAACGGGATCTGCTCAACCCACTGCATGAGGAAACCCTAAACCTCAACCTCGACCGCCAGTGGTGCCAACGGGGGATCTCGGAATGGAGTCGGGGAGTGCCATGGCTCCTCCTGGTCTAGGATGGTGACCGGAGAGTCTAGTTCAGCAGACTGAGCAGACTCTTCGGTGGTCATCGTCGGGACCAGAGTCCTGAATAGAGAATTGTCAGCCTCATCTAGTGACATTGGGGCAACAGGATCAAGAAAAATCTCAGCCGCATTGCTGGCCCGCGTCTCGGCCGGCTAACCTGACGAGGGCACCGTGAAAGCCAGCCCGGCGAGCCACGCTTTTCGATTGTGGTTGAGCAGGGATTTCTGAGACTGAGATCGCCTCCGCTCTTGATCCTAAGAACATCGACAGTGATTCTTCTTCTTGTGTCAAGACTCTTTTCTTGCAGCAGCGCGAGCTGTGTGAAGTCAAAGGGCTCTATCCCTTGGTCGGGAGAGAATGGCACAGCTCCTTGAAGGAACCCGAAAAAGTGGAACCCAGTCTGAGTGGAACAAATGCCGCAGCCGAAGAGGATTGCGCGGCGGCCCGAGCCGCCTCCTCCTCGAAGGCCTTGAGTTGCTCCAACTGCTCTGCAGACCCAACAGACGTCCTTAGATTTGACCGGCGGATTCAGTTTCTCCAGGCAGCCCAACTTCAGGTGGGCAAGGTGGTCCTGAAGGACCGACGGCCGAAACGATCGGCAAATGTCGCAGGCCTGAGGATCATGCTCGTGGCTAAGGCAGTAAACACATGTAGCATGTGGGTCAGTGCGCAACATCTTCTGCCCGCATGGGCACTGATGAAATCCAGGCGAGGAATTTTCCTCCATCGCAGTCGCGATCGAAGATTGTGCCGAAGACAAAACTCTAACAAGTTTAAGTTTTAGAAGTAAATCCGAACATTTGAGCGCCAAGGCCTACTCAATGTGGGAGCGGTAAGGAAGGAACCTGCTTCTTCCAGCAGAAAGGAAGGAAGATCTGGCGTCATGGGGTGTGGCCAAGGGTTACACCACCCGGGTGGGTGGGAGGAGCCAGCTTAAAGAGTTTCCATCAAGACTTGAAGGGAAAGGACACTGCTAGAAAGTGTGGATAGAACATATTCACGTCCCTAGAAGCCTCGAGTTCCCAGAGGCAGACCTTGACCGACCACCTCGAGGATCCACCTGTCTGCACTAACAGCAGACCAGGCGGAAAGAAAGTGGCAGAGCCGGACCCCCATGGGAGGACTGAGGGGAGTCAGGACGGGTATGAGAGAGGCACCTCTTATCCAGTCACTGGGCAGGCTAGGAGGCATAAGACAGACAAGCTGAAGAATCAGCGGGGCCTCAACCTCCTGGTTTCCGGACAACCGATGCAACAACCTTTGGCCAAGGATGCCAAGCAGGCTATTGCCCAGCCTGGGCTGGGGCCGGCTTAGCCACAGGGGCAGAGAGAGCTTTTTTTTTTTTAGCCTTAGAGCTCTTGGAATCCCTCTGGGAGGAGGTCACCAAGTCCAAGGTGGCACTGAACTTCTCACAATATGAGCGAGCTGCCCTTTGACCCCAGGCATGAACAAGTTGCTGCTCTAGAAGGGGACAACCGTCAACTTATGCTGGGTATCCGCCATAAAGGTTGAGATCCTCAGCCAAGCCCTGCGGCGCATGGCAACCACAGCCACCGTGCAGGCTAAAATAAAAGCCAATGTCTATGGCTGTCTGGAGCTACTGCTTAGCCACAGTTCGGCCCTGATCCCAGCCCTGCTTGACCATAGCCTGTAAGTTGTCCAGGAGCTGGGGAAGCACCTCATCAAGCGTGCCTAAGAGGGCATGAACGAAGTGGGCCATTAAAAGGGTCAAACTCGCCTGCCTATGGCCAAGAGAGGAGGCACCACAGACCTTTCTGGCCATGTGATCCAATTTCTTGGATTCCTTATCGGGAGGATTATCCATGTCCACGACACTGCCAGTATGCCAGAAAACAAAGTCGGCCAACAGACCCCCGGCCGAGAGGTGTTCAGTCAATCCCAAAAGGGAACCGGTAGGGACCGCATGCTTGTGGGCCATCCAGGTTGAAGGTACAAGACAAGAGGCATGATGCTGCAAAAGCTGCAGAGTGAGGTCAAGAATGGCCTCAGCAACCAGGAAGGCTTTCCCAGGGCAGTCACCCCAGTCAAGAATCTCAGTAAGCGGGTACTTAGCATGTTTCTGGATGGGCTCCATCAGAAGACCAGTCGAATCAAAGATGAGTCAGAGAAGGTCCGAGAAAGAGGTGGGAGCATGCTCTGCCAATAAATCCTCGGTCGACTCAGCATCTAACAGGTGGGAGTGCAAGGAGGAGCCCTTCAACTCTGAAGATTCACTGAAACGTGGTGAACTGCCACTCCCCGCTGACCCTACAGGGTCTATCAGGAGTCCTGGTGACCAACAGCCACCCTGGAAGCCTGGCAGCAGTAAGGGTGTCCTTAGGGGGCGGATCCATGGGCAAGTGTTTCGGCGGCGACACCACCTGAATCAGTGGAGAGGCTGAAATATGCCAAGGTGGATCTGGCTGGGCCAGAGTAGGCTGAAGCCTGGGTGACGGTAGCCATGTAATAGCCAGGGTGGGATCTGGTAGCTGCTTAACCCCAGAGAACATGAGCTGGTACCACATGTGCTCCTCGTAGCACCGACACATTTTGCCCCGGAGCTTCTCCTCATCTGAGGAGAATGAAAAGGAGGAGAAGCAGTGGCGATGCTGCTAGTCCAAATGTAGAGAGCGGGAATGCTGATGTCGATGTGAGCTGCTCAACTCGGGGGGGTGGGGGTGGAATTGGGACTGCGATGATCTTGACCGTCGGTCCCCAATGGTGGGTTTCAGAGGGAGCCGGCAAAAGCTAAGAATCCACTGGTTTCACCGGATCCTGAGGTGGAGGGAGCGGATCAGCATTCTGGTCCAACCCTCCCTGGGAGGTAACAGGCAGGACCACAGTCCTAGAGAGGGAAGTATCAGCCTCATCTGGCGACAACCGATCAGCCAGTTTGAGAAAAATCTCAACAGGCTGGTCGACAGACGTCTCAACCAACTATCCCGTCGGGGAGACCATGGAGCCAGCAGCCTGGGCCGAAGGATCGACCATAGTCGTAATCTCCATAGAAGCAGGGGAATCCGTGGCTCAAGAGTGCTCGCGATCCCATGATCAATGCAAGACTTCTTTTTAGTCTCTTTTTTAGACTTAGATGTTGTGCATGAAGAAGGGCCCTGCTCAAAGTTGGGAAAGGCTTGGCACAAACCTCTAAACGCCACCGAAAAGGTGGTGTCTAAAGGGAGTGGCAGAAAGGCTGAAGCCGAAGAAGCATGCACGGTCTGAGACACAGGTTCTTTAAACGCCTTAAGTTGTTTAGCAGACCACGCAGCTGCAGAGACCACTTAACAGGCATCTAGATTTAACGGGAGGATCCTGTTCATCAGAGGGCCCCAGAAGAGATCAAGCATGCCGGTATTCTAATGTAGTAGGATGCAAGGTGCAATAGAGGGATCGTATTTGTGGCCTAGGCAGTACACGCACATGGTGTGCTGGTCCGTCTGGGACATCATCTGCCCACATGCACATTTTCTGAATCCCGGTGCCGACTTCGAATCGTCCATCACAGATGAGGTGAAGGAATTGTCTAAATACTAAATATTTGCAATGTGAGAGGATTTTTTGAAGCAAAGGGCCTACTCGGTGCGAGAGTGGTAAGGAGAGAACCTTCTTCTTCCAGCGGAAAGGAAGATCTGACATCACGTGGCGGTGCCGAGAGAATTAACATCTGGGTGAGTGGGAGAAGCCAGCTTGAAGACTTTCTGGCTAGCCTTAAAAGAAAAAGGACAGGTAAGTACACAATATCCATGTCCCTAGAAATTCAAGTTTTATTTAAACTGCAAACAGAGGCACCATCAAGAGAAGTAGAAGCTAATGATATGTCACTTGCACTTGGTGCCTGCATTGATTTTGTTTTGTTTGCATAACTGGGATTGGCAGCAAACTTAGGGGTAGTGGTGTGGGCCATCTTCAGTTCTGCCTTGTCATCTATAGAAAGCTTATACTTATGAACATTCACACTTTAAGAAAATGGGGACAGGAATTTAATAAAATTTATTTACCACCCCCGAACAACCCAAACAGACATGAACATACCAACTTTAAGAAAAATTGCAAATACAAAAATTACACAGAAAAATACAGCACAAAGCACATGTGATTCAATCAAGTTCCACAGCACTAGATATTCTGAAAAAAATTCTTAAAAGTTTATGACACAGAGCTGTTCCAATATCGATTTGTTCAAGTTGACTCTTGATACTCAGTATTCTGGAGCCTCAGAGAGTACCTGTAATCATTTTGAGGGATAATCAAAAGGTGACACTTATGGGTTTTTTTTTCTGCACCTCTTCAAAAGACTTAAGTCCAAGACAGCAATATTCTTTCCAAGAAAAATCTAAAAGGTACCCTAGATTTTTTGGGAGAGTCTCTCTTTAAATCTGACCCATTGTTTTATGTTTGCATGCTCATGTGCACAGCAAACATTTTGTTACAAAGAACTGCATTTCAGAGGTGTGTCACTGACTGCTCCAATACAGCTCAGGCTGCAGTGGGCCTGGCAGTGACAGCCCAATGGTCAGCAAGGCTGATCGTGGCGCGTTTTTCTTCTCGGGGGTGGGCAGAAACTTCTTGTAGTTGAAAAAAGCCAACCGCTCTATTCACAGAGTGGCTGTCACCCATCATCTGCATAAACCCTCCCATACTTTTTTTTTAAATAATCTGCAGTTAGAAGTCATTTGCCCCATGTTGTCCTGGAACACAAAATCAACTCCCTCCCACTGCCGCATATCCCTCCCACCTCCCCACTGCTTCCCATATCTGCTCCATGAAATGAACTCCCTTCTACTACCGAGTACCCCTTCCACCTTCCCATCGCTTACCATGCTCAGTCTGTGAAATGAACTCACTCCCACCTCTTCTCGTGTACTGAATATCCCTGCCACCTTCAACTGCTTCCTATGCTCCTTCTGAATTTTCTAACACAGGGATGCCCAATCTCTGGTGCCAGTTAGTACCCCCTACCCCAACCATTTTCACTGTGTCACATCAGGAAGCCCATCACCGCTGCCTCCAAATGGGAAAACTGGGGTATCCAATCCCGAGTGTCGGTACCTGATATAAGGGAAACTGTTCCACAGTCTTTTTTAAATCCCTGGAAAAAAAAAAAGAAAGCAGTCCATTTATCTCTGATGCCGCTGCCTTCCCCTCCACTTTGCCCCCCCACCACCACCCACCACCCCATAAATGAAAATTAAGTACTCACCGTAATTCTTGATCTTCTTAGATATCTTCACCATTCATTACTGCTTGGGTTGTAAGCTGAAGGCATCAGCCCCATGCAAGCTATAACTAAGCTTTTTTTTATAGAGGAGGGCTGACACCGGAGATGGTGCTGCCTCGAGGCCGGCATCGACACGTGGGGCTCGTGGGTTGGCCAATAACAGACGCTGGCCCTCTAACCTCCTCAGTTCTGCTCACTGTAGTAGCAGAAGAAAGGCAAAGAGAAAAAAAGGAGGGAGGGTGGAGCAAGAGAGCCCAAGGAATAGAAAAAAGGAAAGGCTATAAAATGAAAGAATAAAGTTGACCACAGGAGAAAAAGGTAAGGGCTCTAGGGGGTTTCTGGGCAGGGAGACCCCAACCACTGGGCAGGCCACGAGGCAGAGGAAGAGAGAGAGAGCAAGAGGGATGAAGGAAAGAAAAGGAAGAAAGAGAAAGGAGGGGGGGGGAAGAGACTCTAACTTGGACCCCAGAATGGAACAACCCTAGAAGGATGGAAAAGCTTCTCCTGTGGACAGAGAGAGAGAGAGAGAGACAAACAACCCAGTCCAAGAGCAGATGGACCCAGGTCCAGCTGAGTAAAGGTAGGAACTTAAGGAGTGGCAAGTGAATCCCTGTAGTCTCTAAGTAAGAGATCTACTGGAGTTGGGCAACATATATATGTGCCAAGCAGAGGAGCAGAAGATCCCCTGCCCCCTCCACTTCACAGGTTGCCACCTTTTTTTTTTTTTTTAGGTCCATACAGGAAAAGAAATGGTCCCCAAGAGTAAGGGTGGGGGGAAAAAAAAAAACAGGGTAAGATCCCCACAGACAGGGAGGATCACCTGGCTAGGCGAACCTAGGTACCTTCAACTAGGAGGCCTCCTTCGGCCTACCACCACCAGCAGAGTGGTGGGAGGTGGAAAGAAAATTTATTCCCCTCAGAGAAGAGAGCATGGGATCCTCAGATACAGGGAGGTCTGTGGGGACCTTGCCCTGTGGGTAACCTAAAGCTGGGTTACTGACAAGAAAAAGAAGGGAGTGGGCCAAAGAGCTCCACTAGAGGACAGGATAAGGAAGGAGGATCCCAGGGCTCCACAAACCAAGAAGAGGGAAGGACTCAAGTATATCGAGGCAACCCCAGAAAGCTCAAAGGAACACAAGGTAATTTTGCATGGGGATGGACGATGGACACCCATCCAGAGATGGGGAAAAAAACTCTCAGCTCATGCCGCTGCCCCAGGAGGTAGAGTCCCAGGGAGCCCACGGCAGAAAGGAAAGCCTCCCTGCTTGCCTTCCTTTTCCGGAGATGCCCTTAAAGCAGTGCTCCGGGTGCCAGAAGAGGTCTCCCAGAGGGAGAAGGCTAACAGGGAGGTGGCACCACCCAGCAGTTTGGCCATGAGGGGATGGTGGGAGGGAGGAAAAATTACTTACTATAGTGATTGTGTTTCTTCCCAGTGATGCTAAGATATTCATAACTTTATGCTGTAGCCTTCTAGGTAGAACTGCCCCGAGAGATGGAACATATGCAAATGATGGAATCTTTTGCATGAGCCACTTTTCAAATGCTGCATTCTACTAACTGCCTTTGCTCTAAACCCTCAGATTGCCTAGAAGCTTGGAAAGACAGGCCCACAAAGACTAAATGTGACAATGATGATACTATAGAACATAATAATAATATTAAAAATAATAATAATTATAGTAGGAACTCCTTTAACACCCAGAAAAAGGGCCTCCAACAGGAGGGCATAGCATGTGAAAGAATACCCGAGTGGCAGAATCACCTGGCAAGGAGAATAACAATAGTGAACACAATCACAACATACAGTATGTGCCACACATGGCATTTATAACCCTGAGAGCACAGTATACAGGAGTGCAGAGGCTGAAGTTCTGGAAGGGGAGGTAGGGAGGGAAGTTATTAATATCTGAGCATCACTGGGAAGAAACACAATTACTATGGTAAGTAATTTTTTCTTCTAACCCCAGTAATGCTCAGTATATTTATAACTTTATGCAGATTACCCAGCAGTACCCCTGGAGGTGGGTACAGAACTCTAATTTGGAAACAGACTTTGCAGGACTGCTCTGCCAAACCTAGCATCACTCCTGGATAAAATACCCAGATTGTAATGCTTTGTTACAGGTGTGTACTGTTTTCCAGGTAGCTGCTTTACAAATGTCCAGTAATGGAACATCCCTGGCAGCTGCTAAAGTTGCAGATGTCCCTCTTGTGGAATGAGCCCTCCAACCTGATGGGGGCTCCTTACCAGCCTTTGTGTAGCAGAACTGGATACACTGGACTATCCATCGAGAAATTAACCTTTTGATGCTGGATTACCCTTTCCCACATTTCATAGGTCAGGAGCAGGTGTTTCCTATCCTGCCTACGGACTGCAGTGGTTGTCAAATAGTAGCTAAAAGCTCGTTGACATCCAACAATGACGACTCCTTTCACTTGAACCAAAGTGATCAGTGAAAAGACAAGTAAAGTAATGGTTTGGTTTAAATGGAAATTAAAACCCATTTTAGGAAGAAACTTCCCGTTTATTTTCAGGACCACTTTGTCTCTGCGGAATGAAATGTAGCCATGTTCAATGCAGTGAGACTGGGGCTCACTGATTTATCTGACAGAAATTACCATATGGAAAAAAATATTTTTATGTGGCATATCTCCTATAAACCGAAATCATACACTCAAAAGGGAACCCATGAGCATAACCATACACACATTTAGGTACCGTGCTGACACCAGTTCCTTGTGAGGAGAGAAACAGAGGAACATTCTGTCCACTGAAATATAAGTATATGCTTTTAAGGTACTGAACTGTAAATCCAGTAAATGCAATAGGTAAGACTGTCCAGCACAGCTGGGACACCAGCCTGTACTGTTATGTGTGAAGCCCTTAGAGAGCCCTTTTGGAGATAGGATCTGGAACGACTTGAAACACTTTGTCTAGCTGATATGCAGGCTGATGCTACCGCTAGCTGGACCTTAAGGGTGCTGGATTGCAAGTCCAATGAATGTAAATAAGAAAATAATCAGACACAGCTGGGACCCCAGCATGTGCTGGTACCAGTTCCTAGTTGAATACCAATAGAAAAAACCTTTGCCATTTGAAGCTCAGAAAATGGGTAAACCTATTTCAGCCTTCTGATTGGCTGAGGGGCTTCTCTAGCTGGGCATCTATCAGACAATAGATGCCTGGCTATTAAAAGTACCAGCCCAGCCAACCCCATTACCAGAATCTTGTTGCCCAGCCTGGCCTCTAATTGGATAAAGCCCCCTCATTTGTTTTCAAATGTCCACCATGTTTTTTTGTCTTGCTAAGCGAGATTCATGTCAGCACCCCAGCATTGTACCCACACTCATAAATTCAGAAGAAAACCTCACAAAAATTCATCATTTCTACTGTCCCTCATACCTTATGCTACTAGGTAGCTCTACTGCACAAGTAAGTCACTGCAGTCCAGTCGCACTGCTCCAAGGTGAACTTTCTTCTCGCAGCTCTGAGGTCTGGTAGACGCTGAAAGTCCAGCTGTTTAAATTCCCCTCGGCGTGGTGTTGAAGTCCCCCTCGTCACTGCTGCTGCTAATCCCCGCTCGCATACAGCACCCACCACCTGCAAACAAATTAATTACAAAAGGCAAACCTTGCCTATATTTAGGGAAATAAAACAATTCTGTGGTATCACTTTTTGATGTACTTCCGGTTTTACGCACGCCCGACGTAATGGCTGATCTCCCCAAGGTAACAACTCACAGCTAAAGTAAAGAAGACAAAAAGCAAAAGAAACAGGCTGCAAACACTAAAAAAAAAAAAAAGGACAAAAATAAATACTTTCAAACAGAAACCCTGTATGTGAAGGGGGGGGTATCTGACGCCCATGGTAACGGCTCATCTCCCCAAGTCAACTATTTAACTAAACAACAAGTAAAGAAAAAGCAGGCTGCAAACAGAAATAAAAATTTGGACAAAAAAAGTTGTTTTTTTTTTTTTCTGTGTCAGGAAGTAGTCATGACACCCAACAACTTAGTTCAAACAATTTTAAAAAAAAGCAGGCGGAAGATATTCAAATTACGTACTTACCGTAATTATGATCTTTCTATGTATCTTCACCATTCATCACAGATGGGTACTGGCTGGAGATCAGGACCCCGTGGGAGCCTTTTTTTTTTTTTTTTTTTTAAAAAGGATGGCGGAGCCGACGCAGCATCAGGCCGCCCTCGAGGCCGCATCACGTGGCGCCGAGGATTAGCCGTTAGGTTGGTCGACCACCTGCCTACCAGTTCTGAGTCGCCGGAGAGGTAAGAGGAAGGGATGGAGGGTGGGACAAGAGAGTCCAAGGGACAGAAAAGGAAGAAAACTGAACTAAAAGGAGAAATAACGACTGAGAGGACAGCATAGAAGAAGAAAGACTAAGGGGATTGGGTAGGGGCCCCAATCTCTGGAAACGGAAGAAGGGAGGGAAGGGAGGAGAGAGAATTTAGGAGAGAGTGAGAGGTAACAAGGATCCAGGACCCTTGTCCGTCACCAGATTGTATAGGAACTGCAAGGAGTTAGCAAAGCTCTTTGCCAGAATTCAAGGCACAGAATAACTGGCAATACCCCAAAAGCAGAGTCGGCTATTCTGGAGAAGGACAGGGTGCAGGGACTCAGTACTCTCTCTTTAAGGAAAAAATCTGGTGAAAAAAAAGGGAAATTTTTTTTTTTTTTAATAAGATGGATAACAGAAGGAGGGCAACTACCAGCTCCCACCCTGTAGGGGTGAAGATATGTAGAAGAGAAGGGGTGCCATCGAACTGTACCCCTTAGGAAGACTGTCCCCCGTGTGTCCCAACTAATCTCACTCAAGCAAGGGTGCGGAAGATGGCAAAAGCTGAGGGGCTGAGAATGAGAGGCACTTTTCCTATACTGGTTTTACCATACAGAAATAGAAAGTGGGGGCTACCGCCCTTTACTTCAGTGTTCCGGCACCTATGCAGTGAAAGGGAAGGCACAGAGGGAGGAGGATTCCAGAGACTGGAGCCCCAATGGGGGATGGTGGGAGGGGTTGTGATGAATGGTGAAGATACACAGAAAGATCATAATTAAGATAAGTACGTAATTTGAATATCTTATCTGTGTTAATCTTCACCATTCATCACAGATGGGTGAGTACCAAGCCCCCCGAAGGGGGCTGACTGACTGCACCCTAAGGGACAGTGTCCCTTAGCCCTCAGTGGGTGACACACTAAGGGGGGGAACCTTCTGGGCCTGAGGAGGCCCTAGAGAGGGGAGAGCGAGACGGGGTTCCCCCGGAGGGGGAAGGAATTTGCCCCGACAAACGCCGTCTCGCCCTACGGGAAAAGAGGTAGGTTCCCTGGTGAGCGGAGCAAATCACCCTACGCCGGGCCAAGGGTGACAACCGGGAAAGGCGAAGCCATGCCGATCTTCTGGTGCAGATCGCTGTCCCTACGACCCTGGTAGCTACCTCATTGGCGTCGTAAGATGCCCTTGCTTGGTGCCTTGCTAGCTCCAGGCCACGTGCAGAGAGAGCAATGGCTTGCCTGGTTTGCTCCGAGTCAGGCAGAGCGGCTAGGAACTGACCTAGCGCTGACCACAAGTACCTGTTATAGGCAGCGTAGTGGGCCTGATGCGCAGAGATGGAGAGAAGCAGCCGTGCCGAGTAGAAAGTCCTCCTCCCCCAGAAATCAAAATCCGAGGAGTCCTGATCTGGGGGCCGGTCACGGTGGAGGGCGCGAAGCCCATCAGGAGTGTCCAGGTGCGTCAATCCAGACTGCGGATGAGGCAAGGAACCTGGAGACTCCGGGGGAGCGCAATACCTCTGGCAGAGGTCCCTAGGGGCAGGAACTCCGGAGAAGGCCTCTGCCAGAAACGCATGGACGCCTCCAGGGGAACAGGGCCAAGGCGGCACCACGAGGTGGCTGTCCCAAAATCGCCTAGGAAGGCATCGCCGCATGCTCCGGATTGCTCACAGAAGAAGGAGAAAGGTGAAGGTCCTCCATCATCCTCACGAGAGCGCTGACACTCAGAGATACAGCAGCAGGAGATGTGGACAGAAGGTTCCTCTCCCCAGAAGGGGGATGAGGAGCTGGAGGTCACCATAGGCTCGGAGGGTGGCTGCTCGGGGAGGTTGAAAACCTGGCTGTCCAAAGCCCTAAGTAAGCAGAGACCGAGCAGCCACCGCTCTGAACTGTTCCCAGGTGAGAGGCCCGCTAGGACCAAAAATACCTGGGAACGCAGGAGAAGGCGGCAGAGGGGAGTGGACAGAGCCGAGAGAAGAAGTCGGCTGACCTCTGCCAGGGCTAAGGAGCGGACCACGGACTCCCGCGGGGGGAGTCCTGGAAGACTCCGCAGTCGACAGCTGCACAACCGCTTCGGTACTGCCTAGACTGCGCCCAAAAGAATCCCCCAAGTGAGGCGACCGGGGCCGTGAAGGTCCAGAAGGACGGTCCCCTGCCTCGAAAGAATGGGACCCTCTCAAGGAACCCGAAGGGGAAGGGCGGAAGTCCGCACTCCGGCTCTGTCCAGGACCCGGGTAGGTCCCAGAGAAGGGCCAGCGCGACGAACCTATACCTCTCGACCCTTCTGAGTCCGAAAGGGTCCTAGCCCTCAAAGTGGCCAGTCTAGGCAGCTCAGTACCCAGGGCCGCCCCCGAAGGGGCAATCCCGGGAGGAGCACCTTCCCCTCCCGTGGCCCTCTCGATAGGCCCCAAAGTTGGGGGACCGAGAGATGCCACAGTAGGGGGTACCACCGCAGAGGGGTCAAGGAACCCCCCAAGGCTAGGCTGCAAGGCGATGGTGGCACACACCACAGCCCGCTGGTCAGCACCACTGACCCTAGCCCTAGAGGAGACCCAACTCACCTCGGATGGGGACTGGCACCGACCCGAAGAGGAAATCACCAGCTCGTCCTCCCTTGCAGACAACCCCGCAGGGTGTGACTGCCCATTCGACTCCGAGCTGGACTCCGACTCCGAAGAGGAAGAGTCCAAGGCCCTAAGCCAAACAGTAGGGGTCGAGAAGGACACCTTCCGAGGGCCCAGGAAAAGGCAATCCCGCCCGGTCCACAGCACATGGCAGCGGTGCCAGCAGAAGGTGGCAGGGCAGCTTGGGCCAGAAGTCCTAGGCCAGGGCCAGCTGCGGCACCATCAGGTCCACCGGTACCAGGAGGCACCGGGATGGAGATGGCGCCGACAGCAACCCCAGTCTCGGAGCAGCGCCACCGCCGGGCGCTCGGCGCGCGGCGTGCGCGGAGACCAAGTGGCGTTGGCGACCCCCAAGGACTCGGCTCCGACCACGGCGCCGACACCGGTGCCGTGAGACCGCTGGCGCCCGCGGCGGCGTCGAAAATCTATGGCGCCTACGTCGCCGAAGAGACGACACCGAAGGCCCCGCGGCGCCGTGCTCGCGGCAAGCGCGGTGGCGTTATAGCGGAAGGACAACGTCGAAGGCGGTTTCCGCGGCACCGTGAGCAGTGTCGGCGCGGCAAGCCCACAGCGCCAACAGAGGGTCGGCGCCGACGGGACCCTCGGCACGCGAATGGCACGAACCCGACAGCACGGAGGGCAGCACGGGCGGGCCTAGCCGGGCAGGGCGGCAGAGCCTTCACCCGAAGGAGTGATTGCGGGCGGCGCCTCCGTCGCTCGAAGGCGGGGCGGGCCTCCTGCGCCCGCGGAAGGAGCCTCGGCCACAGCTAGGCTAGAAGAGGCGAGGCTCCCTCCTCCTTGATCACGTGTCGACGGGAGGACCCGGAGGAGGGTCGAGAGGCAGTGGCTTGGCCCGGCCAGTCTGGCAGCCTACCCCAGTCGGTGGAGCTCGTCCAACCTTAGCGCGCTGTTCCAAAACTCGCGGTCCATCGAGAAGCAGGCGTCCGCAGAATCCATGTCGTGTAGCGGGCCAAGGCACGAAAAGGCGCCCGGTCATGTTGGTGATGTGAGTACTTGGCGGCCGCACGGGCACCGACACATAGGGGGCCGCCCCGTCTTCTGCAATTTTTTGCCCTCCGACCGCGGCATGACCTACGGAGAAAAAAAACACCAAAAAAACAGACTCTACGTCGCTTTAAATGTAATAAAAAGGAAAGATCTTACCGGCGACGCCAGTGGAGGCAAACACAGAACTAGTAGACTGACGACTAAAGACGCAGGCTTCAAGGCCTAAAATTTTTGAATAAGGCTTCTTCAGGCTTCCCAAGGCGACCTCGGCCGGTAGAGGCGAAGAACTGGTAGAGCAGGCGGTCGGCCATACGGCTATTCCTCGGCGCCACGTGATACGTCGGCCTCGAGGGCGGCCGATGCTGCGCGGGTCCGCCTATCCTTTTAAAAAAAAAAAAAAAAAGGGCTCGCGTCCTCATCTCCCGCCAGTACCCATCTGTGATGAATGGTGAAGATTGACACAGATAAGATCTATTTTTTTAACAATACAAATAAAATACTTATGATAGTAAAAGTGTTACCATGCAGACTTGTTTATTTCAGCATCTAAAATACAGTATCCATTTTCTAAGCGCAATAATATCCTCCAGGGTGGGTGGTATGGGCAGTACCGCCCACCCTGTCGGGTATTACTTGCACAGATTTTCTTAAAAGAAGGATTCCTGTAACCACTTAAAATGTCCAAGACATTTTCAGAAAAATATAATTCCACATATTGTAGGCCCCCAAGAGCCATGCCTCGAGCCTAAGTTTTAGGTACAGGAGCCTCCCTTGGTTGGAGGTTAGCAGAGTGTGCCTCCGAGGAAGGTGTATTGGTTCAAATCCAGACATGGAGAGTAGCAGAGAGTACCATGGCTGCCTGGCCCAGTCTGGTGCTATCAAGAGCACTGATGCTGACTGGCACCTGAGCTTAAGAAATACTCTGTACCCCAGAGGGGAAAGGGGAAAAGCATGTAGATGCTTCTCTTACTAATCCAGAGCCAGAGCATACAGAGGGATTGTTCCCGCATCTGGCAGTCTGTCATAGTACAATGGCAGGTGGTGGTTCTGGTGGGACACAAACAAGTCTACCTCTGGGGTGCCCCAACGTCTAAAGTTTCTTGCACTACCTGTCCAAATCCCATCTATGATTGGACTAGCTGATTTGAGTCAAGGTATCTGCCCAGGTATTGTCCTTGCCTGGCAGATGAATAGCACCCATGGAGCATCCTATACTGACTCCCTATTATCATAAGTCTTCTGCAGGCAGGGCGTGACTTTATCCATCCCTGCTTGTTTGTGTAACACTTTGCAGTGATACTGTTTCTTCTGACTCATACCACCTTCCCTGTACTAGTTGTGTGGAAACCCTTAGTGCCAGTAACACTAATCTTGGCTCCAGTAGGTTTGTGTGCAGGAGTGACTCTGTGTTGGGATGGTGTGAATCCCCAGATGGGAGGCCCACACTAGCAGAGATGCATCTGTTGATTGAACAACTGATGGGGACTCTTGCTGAAAAAAAGGGGACCCCTTTCCTCAGGTTGGTTTCTTCTTTCCACCCCTGGGTGACCTGTAACAATGTTTGCTATCAGAATTAGTTTTAAAGGAGGGACCTTTCTCCCAGTGAAGCCAGAGGTGAAAGTGAATGTCCCTCATCCATAAGCTGGATTCCAGAACTATGCCAGTGGCAGGTATCATGAGGCCAGCAGCTGAAGAAACTGTCTTTTGGATTTTAGTTTGTTCAGGCTGAATGAGCCCACTATCAGTGAGCTATATCTTGCCCTGCTGAGAGGCAGGTAGGTAAGGTATCTAGCTCTGCTCCTACGAACCGTAGTGCCTAAGCAGGCCGGAGGACAGAACTTCTTTAGATTATCAGGGACCTTAGCGACTCCAGGAGCCCCTAGGCCACTTGCTGGGTTGATTTTACAACCCCAAGCTAGTCATCTAGGTATGGGAAAACTGTGACACCTTGTCTTCGAAGGTGTGTCAGAAACCCTGCCAAGCACTTCGTGCAGACTCTTGGAGAGTGACCTGATGGGAGTATGCACCTGAGGTACTTTCTGTGAAATTCCCTTATGAAGTTGAGGAAATAAGTACCCTTTAAGACCAGTGATGCCAACCCTTCCCTTGTCTGGAGTGTTGGCAGAATCAATGACAAAGTTATCATTTTGAACTTTGGCCTTGTTAAAAAATGCCTGTTTAGTACCGTGAAGTCGAAGACAGGCCAGCACACTTCATTCTCTTTGTGGTACCTTTTGCTATACTAAGACAGGCTCCACTTTATGACAGTAACATGTTTTGAATATTTTTTAACTGTTGGCAGGGATTTGAACTCTGAGCCAATCCCTAACCCACTGTGGTGCCTGAAGTACTCCTGCTGTGGGTACTGCTGATACCGAGGCACAACTCTAGCCTGATAAAAGAAAGGCCTAATGTGAAATGATCTGTCTCTGCCTCCCCTTCCATATGTTTTAGTGGAGGGGAAGCTATCTTTTGCAGAACTACAACTATAGGTGTTTTTTGTATGCATCCACCTTTCTCATGTAAGCCTTTATCTTTCTTCCAAGAGGGGATGACCATCAACTGGAAAATACACAGCCTTGGTTTGGGTATCCTGAATGAGGTTTGTGACTCTCAGCCAGGCAAACCCCCTTTGAGCTACTTAATCCGCCATTTATCTGCAGTAGTGCCCAAAAAAACAGCAGTCATATGACTGGTATTTGGATGCTCCCAAACCCAACTTAACTGTTTCTGCTAGATCACTAGATCATCTGACAGGGAGGTCTGAGCCTTGACTGCCATAGCAAGGACAGACTGCCATAGTGACTTCTGGTATTGAGCATCAAAGGCTTGAAAGCCGTGCCGTCAGTTTTCCTGAAATCCTTGTTAGGAGGAATGCCAGGGTATCTTTGCCTTGTTACAGGCTGTCACTTGCACTACTCCTTGGCGAACAGGGTGGGAGAATAAAAATTCAGCTCCCCTCCTGTTCACCTGATATTTCTTGTCCAGCCTCTTTTCAAGAGGGGAAGCAGCCATTTTTGTAGACATCTTTAAAGTATCTTTCCTGAAGAATGTATTCACAGGAAGGAGAAGCTTTTTAGTGGGTGTCAGCCCAATCATTTCTCATAGTATGAAAAGTGAGGAATAATCCTCAAATGCTCTGTGGGAATAGCCCAACTCCTGTTCAGGGAAAACCTCAGTTTAATAGGTTCCCCTTTCTTCTATTTAATCATAAACATTTATTCTTCCTCTTAATGATAGAAGACTGATCAGAGGAGAAAGACCACTTTGCAATGGTCTGCTGTTGAGAAACAGACAGCCCTTGCAACCCTAAAAGTTTTGTGTGTTTTTTTTTGTAAACCATTCAAGGCATTTTTCCACACTTTCACCTAGAAAGCTTCACAATTTCTGCAGGAGCTGTTAGGCTTTAAAGGAGACACAGAAGTCCCCAAATGCTGTCTAGCAGGAGGTTATGTATCTGATTTATTTGAGAGAACCAGGGAGTCAGCCGGTTCAATAAGTCTAGCAGGCAGAGAAGTCCCCATACGCTGTCTAGCATGGGGTTCAGTGTGCTTAGTTTATTTTATTTCTTAGAGGGACCCAGGTCGTCAGCCAGTTCAGCAAGCCTCTCAAGAACTGCTTGTATACCCATCTCAGGGGTAGCAGTCACAATAATTGTTGTGGTTTCAGCCACAGAAATTTAGGGTGTCTGCTGGTCAGACCTAGAGTGACCCTCAGGTGGTGGTAACATTTTTTTTTTCCTTTTAGCCTTATCCAGGCATGTTTAAATAGTTTTCTCAGGACATGTAATGCAGATTTCACTCTGCTTGGAAATGCACATGCCCAGAGAAGCAAACAAATACTGTTTGCCTTAACAAATATCACCACTCTCAACACGATTCAAAACCGGGATCACCAGTTTTCCTTCTCGGTTTTTCTGACATTTTCCAATAAAACCAATAAAAGTTGTAACCGCTAAAAGAAATGTATTTATTTAAACTTTATTTAACATTCGCGGTCGGTTCCCGAACCAATGAGGAACCGATCGGGACCAGAAACCCAAGTAAAATGAACCGAAACTATCTGTTCAAAACCCAGTATTAGCGGTTCTTAAAACAAGCTAAATTAAATTAAATTAATATAGTTTTTTAGTCAGAAAACTCCAATAAATGTAAAATACACTTTGGTTCTCCCCCAGTTATACAGAACCAGAAGAAACCGATAAACTTACAATTTAAACACTAAAACTATGGGTTTACTTAAAATTATAAAAGTAAATAAAATGTAAAGAATACTTATATAAATCTTATAAGTTTTCTCACGTCAGAACAAGATGATGAGGAGAGGATCTCCGAGCATCTAGTCTTGACAGGCGGAGATAAAAATCTGAGGGTTTAGAGCAAAGGCAGTTAGTAGAATGCAGCATTTGAAAAGTGGCTCATGCAAAAGATTCCATCATTTGCATATGTTCCATCTCTCCGGGCAGTTCTACCTAAAAGGCTACTGCATAAAGTTATGAATATACTGAGCATTACTGGGGTTAGAAGCAGTAATGAATGAAGACATCTAGGAAGATAAAGAATTACAGCGAGTACATAATTTTCATATCTTCATATCTTCCCTAGCTCAATCTTCACCATTCATTATTGTTGGGTGAGTACCAAGCAGCACAACTATGGCACTAGCACCTCCCTGAGGGCTGAAGCTTCCCTCAGCCTCCTGTGGGGGAGAACACAGAAAGGAGGGGGCCCATCATGAACTTGGCAAGGGAAGAGACTGGTCATGATGAGGCGGAGACTTCAGATGCCTGGGAGATGGAAGACGCCCCACTAACTCCCACCTCACCCTGCGAAAGAAGAAATGGGTCCCCTGGAAGGGAGAGGCAATCACCCCACACTAGGCCAGGGGTGATAACCTGGAAAGACAAAGTCACGCCATCCGCCTAATGCAGACTGTAGTTCCTGCCAATCAGGAAGCTACCTCACTGGCATAAGACACTCTTGCTTGGTGCCTCACTCAGGGCTACAGACAAGGGGAGTACCAACCTATTTTACTCACCTCATTTTAGGAAATACTCTTCAGAAATTTTTTTTAATAAGTACCAGTACTTATCCAACATTTGTAAATATTCCACACACCAAAGAATAGTACTTTATAACACACCTGTTGATTCAAAAGGAGCATTATTTTCCAGATTTACAGCACTCGTACCCATCCTAATTTTGTTTTGCTCACTATATTTGAAAATTGATAAGTAAATTACTCCTACCTGCCAACATTATCTGGAGTATTGCTGGCACCTGATCAATTCTTATCTAGGAAAAAACCTACATTGTTTTCAAAAATGTACTCCTTACACCACTCCGTACAAACATTTGTACGTATCTGAATTTGGTTTTACTCACCTCACTTTCAAAATGAGGAGTACAGTATTCATCCCCAAAATCTTATCTGGAGCCCTGGCCTCGCTAGCCACAGACCACATGTAGAAAGGCAAATGGCCTGCCTGAATGCCTCTGAGTTAGGCAAGGATGCCAGGAGTCGACCCAGCATTGTCCACAGGTGCCTCGCATAGGCAGCCTGGTGTGCCAAGGCACACAGAAAAAGGCATGAAAAGATCCTTCTACCCCAGCGGTCAAACTCAGTTGAGTCAGACTCCGGAGGGCAGTCGTGCTGTGGGTGATGATGCCAAGAGGGGGTATCCAGGAGCTCCACTCCCAAACAGGGAGTGAAGCATGGCACCTGGAGACCCCAGAGGTGCACAATACCTGTGCTGACAGTCCCCCAGGGCTGGAGAAGGGGCAAGGGGATGATGCCAGACCCTATGCGATGCTTCTGTGAAAGTTCAAGGCCATGGAGGGATGACAAGAGTGTCGGCACTAAACTCCCCATGGAAAGCGTCGTATGGGCAGGATTGCCAGGGCTCTAAGGTAGCGAAGGAAAGCAGTCACCGATACCCTGAACTGTTCCTAGGTCATGGACCCTGAAGGTCCGCTAAGGTCGGGGAGAAGAGGAGGAGGAGGAGAAGAATTCTGGCGAGCCACAGTAGGACCTCTGCTAGGGCTGCGAGACCATGAAGGGGACTCTTCCCAGGGAAGGGGCAGCGTGACTTGCCTATCGCAGGACACCAAACCAGACAGGGGCAGCCAGGGTGGTGTCCCTAGGAGAGGACCCCCAGATGGGGTGATTGGAGCCAGTTTGGCACTTGTGAGCAGCCCCTGAGCCCACCAATTGCAGACACTATTGGTTACGGAGTTGAGAGGAAGGAAGGGTCAGCACTTCGGCTCCTCCCAGAGCCACCGGCTGCCCTAGAAAAGAGCCTGCATGCCGACCTCGACCTCCTCACTTCACCAGATGGGGACCTGCTTCTCAGAGTACTGGAATTCAGGAGTTCTGAGACAGCCCCAGCACCAGAAATGGTGCCAGAACCCACCCCGGGGCTGTAGTCTAATCCAGCATCGCAAAGGTGCCAGAATAAGACCTGGAACAGAAGCCATCGCCAGACCCCGACCCGGCGCCACCCTTGCAGCCAATCCCCTTCCCAGATACCCAGGAAGGACGGTGGAAGACTCCTAAGCACCAGAGACCCTAAGGCTGGGCATAGGAGAGCTCAGGGGCTATGTGGAGCCAGGCAGCCAATTGGGATCATCCCGATCCTCCACCTCTGAAGAGGAAGAGATCAAGGAGACTGCCAGAGAAGCCACCCCCGAAACTCTCCCTCTCCTGGCACCCCAAATGGTACTGAAAGGGGACCCAGTGCTGACTCCGGCACCGTCTCCTTCCCTGACACCAACAACAGTGTCAGGAGCCGAAACAGTGCCAACAGGCAAAGGCTCCATTGATTCGGGCTCAGCATGTAGCTGCAACCGCAAAACTGAGGGCGTCCGTGCCACCAAGATGGCAACTGACTGCGAGGGGTGCTCAGTCGACTCCCCCCCAGAGGAGGCCAACTGTCCACCCGACCCCTCGTGCAGACCTCTCGTACCAGCAAGACTAGAACAGGCTTGCTCCCCCTTGGTACATATAGTATTGGAGGGAGACCCAAGAGAAGAGCCCAACAACCTGGCCTTTGCATCCTGGGACTGACGCTGCCCTCGAAAGGAGGGAGGTTTTTATGGCTCACTTTCAATGCGCACACTTCGAGGACCCAGCGGTCCATGGAGAAGTAGGAGTCACAGTTGCCCGTGTTGTGTGATGGACCCAGGCTGGTTAAACAGAGGTCATGGTGGTCTGTTACGGTGATCGCTTGTTGCAGGGGCACTGATGCATTGGGGTATGCCCCACCTTAGACTGCAATGTGGACCACCAACCGGACATGACCATGCACAGATAAAATAAAAAAAAAAAAAACACAGCAGAGAACTCTACGCCGCTGTAAATCGACAGAAAAGAAGAAAACAAAACAAGTATGTTTTTACCAGTTTTCCAGCGATGTACAGCGTTGATGGAGGCCTGCGGTGTCAAGTGAAAATGGCAGCGGCAGAACGGATGTAGCTGTAAATGGAAATAGGCTTCGGCTCTCACCGCGATCCAAACTAGACAGCAGGAAAATAAGAACTGAGGAGGTTGGGGGGGAGCCAGTGTCGGTTACTGGTCAACCCGCAACAGCCACGTAATACGTCGGCCTCGAGGGTGGTGCCATCTCAGACGCCGGCCCTTCTCCAGAGAAAAGCTTACAGCCCTAAAGCTATAAGCTCCTGCATGGTCTGACGCCTCTGGCTTACAAGCCAAGCAGTAATGAATGGTGAAGACTGATCTAGGGAAGATACCCGCTTACTTACTTACCGCCATAATACTCTCTGAACTGGAGTCGTGTCATCACTCTTCAGTGCTGGATCAGGAAATGAAAAAAAATCAGGCACATGGTCAATGTATTTTAATGCATTTTGACTTGTACTCATAACTTGGTAATTTTTTTTTTATCATTTCCCCCAAACTTTCAACACAGCCTTTTTGGTACCCAGCCTTATAAACAAGGGAGGTGAAAGTTTTCAAATCTGGGCCAAAAGGTGATTTTGCAGTCGCTCCACGAAAATACCTTTCAGGCACGATTTGAAAATTTTCATGTACCAGGTTCATGAGGTAAGGTCATATGAAGGCTATGCTGAAAATCTGGGGTAAAAAAATTAAAAACAAAATAACAAAGTTAAGAATGTACCTTGAAATTTTTCAATGCTCACTCATAACTTAATCAATTTTCAATATTGTGACCATTAACTGTTAACAAAACCTTTTTTTCACACTTCCTCATCAAAAATGACGGCTGGCATTTTTCAAATCCTGGCGAACATGCATTTTCGCACCTGTGACGCGAAATGACAATTCAGCCAGGATTTGAACATTTTCACCTACTAGGTTCATGAAATCGGGTCATAATACCATGTTGAAAATTTAGGGTCATATCAAAAAAAAAAAAAAAAAGTCATGAAGGTACGTTGACATTTTTTCAGTGCTCCCTCATATCTTTGTTATTTTTCTATATTTTGACTCCAAATTTTCAACATAGCCATTTTTTTTCACACCTCCTCATGAACCAGACAGCTATCATTTTTCGAGTTCTGGTCAAAATGCGATTTCACACTAGTGGCGTGAAATGACGTTTTGTCCAGTATTCTATAAATTACACCTGTCACATTCAGAAGGAGGCAGTGTGGCAGGGTTGAATAAGACCCTGCCCCATTTGTTATGCAGAAAGAGTTAAAATGCAAGGGTCTGTTCTAGCCTCCTTTTCAGTCTGTTCTCTGTCTGGTTGTGCAACCAAATTTTCTTGCGAGACCTAAGAACTGATCACTCCGACAGTTTCGCAATTCTCTGCCTCTCTGCCTTCCCTTGCTATGTCTGTCTTTTCTTCCCCCTTGCATATCTGAAATATATGTGAATCTCTGTGTAAAACTGTATGCCAGTAGGCCGCGAACCTGTGGCCGAACTGGGGGCAGAGGCCTCCAATTGGCCGGAGGCGCCCGAAAGGCCCCAGCGCGAGCCAGATGGGCGGGTCGATGCCCCTCGGGAACCTCCGAGGTGGCCATCGAGGAGCAGTCCCCCGAAGGGGACATTACCTGAGACCCGGCGGCTCCCGAGGGAGACGCGGTAGAGGAGCCCTTGTTCCAGTGCCTCTCCTTATCCTTCTTCTTCCAATGGCCTTTGGGGGAAGTGGACGCCTGCCTCAGTTTTTTGAGCTCCTTCTCCATCGAACTCATCTTTTCCTTCAAAATGTGGGCTTCCAGGGATTGCTGCCGCCTTTTCCGGGTAGCCGTGTTGAAGCTGAGGCAGTGCTGGCACTTCTCGACCGGGTGATCAGGGCCTAGGCAGAACAGGCACAGGGAATGGCCGTCCTTGTGCGGGAGTTGGGCGCCGCACAAGTCGCACTTATTTTTGTGCTCTGAGGGTGTACGGGACGACATACACCGACGATGACCTGACGTTGATCGAAAAAATCAAAATACTTGATAAAAACCGATGGAGGGTAGACTAATGAAACAACAAAATTTTCATGAGGCTAGCGAGCTAACGATGAGGAAAAGAACTGGAAGGCGGGCGTCAGGGGCCTTTATACTGATCGCCTTCTGACGCCCGGTCACCTGACTTGGGGTGGTCCTCTCGCCAGGGACCAAGTAGCTAGAAATTTTTCCATGGGGTCCTGCTGCCTGCCGATGTCAGTCCTATATGTAATTACCTACTGCAAGAGCCCTCTTAAAGTAAGATATGGGATTCCTTTGTTTGAAAATGTATATAGTTAGACTGTTGAAATGATTGTAAAAGGCTATTTGGAACTCAAGGGGTTAATCTGAGATGCTGGTTTGCAAATGCGCTGGAGAGTTGTCAACAAGAGGCCAGTTCTGAGTCATTATGTAATTTTTTTCTGCACCTGCAAGGAAGGAAACTGACAAGAACATTCTGTGAAAAACAATGTTTCCTTAACTAGTTCCCTGCAAAGACTTACAAAAAGAGCAGCAACTTCTGCTAGTGACAGACTAAGATTTGAAATGGAGAAGAAACACTCAGAGGAAGGACTCCGTTCTCTGTGTTTGTACAGCCTTTGTAAACAGTTATATGGAGATTTTTCATTTTGCTGTTAGAAGGCAGTCAGGATCCACCATGAATTACTCATTTCATTATGAATGCCTGCCACACACACCATACACCCAAACATTCAGTACTGACAAATGCTTGTTTCCTATGGATATTCTGGCAATAGAAAACAGCAATACCACCCTTGGTGCTTTCCCAGACTTTTGATACCAATCTACTTTCTAAAATACTATGGGCTAGATATTCAAAAGTGTGACTGGCAATGGCACAAGTGGTTGCTCCGTGCAACTAAGTTGCACTGGAACAACAATGGGATATATTCAAAACAGATGTGCCATGGGGCATCTCGTCTGAATATATCAAAAAATGGCAGCGCCGCAAATATAGTGCGCCGATGCAACCCCCAGACAGGTCTAAATTCCAGGAATGGGAACTGTGCCAGTGCATCAGAGATACGCCGTGCGCAAATTCCTGATATTCAGACACAAATATGCAAATGGGGCCATCTGCATGTCAACATGGCTCCATTTGCATGAGCTTCTACAGGGCTGGCAGGCCGAAAGAACCTGGCACCCTGCATAGCTTATGTGGTGTCGGTGTGGAGGTCCAGTGTCCCCCACATGTAACCCCGGATCGCCATAATACAGTATTTTTAAAATCCCTGGTGATCCAGTGGCGCCCCCCTTCCAGCCCGCAAACCCCGATCGTCCGAAAGAATGAGTTCTGTACTTCCCTTGTGGTCCAGTGGTACCCCCTCACCACCCGAACCCGATCGACCAAAATAAATACATCTGTACTTCCCTGGTGGTCCAGTGGCCCCCCCCCCAGTCCATATCACCGATCACAGAAGAATATTAGTATCACAGTCACAGGTGGTCCAGTGGTTCTCTCCTCCAAACACCATTTGATTTAATTCCCTGTTAGTCCAGTGGTATCCCCAAAACACAAAACCCACAGCCCACCCAGCCCCAGTCATGACAGGTAGCAAACCCACCCTTATACCTCCACCGAATGACAGCTTACAGTATCTGCTGCAAGCACAATGATCCACTGTGAATCAATGGAGCTTGCAGTGTGTACTGTAATATGAATGCCTATTACAGCAGCATTAATGCAGTGCAAGTCCCCCTGTTGAATATAGCCACGGGGCACATTTCTGGGGTCGCGTCAGGCGCAACTCCTTTGAATATCTAGCCCTATATACTTAAAATATAAACGTTTACAGTGAACTTACCTGATCTTTGGCACAGAGGTCTGCTGTTCAGTTGTCTGTTTCTGTTAATCACAACGTTTTAAAGAAAAAAATAGGTTATTACAGTAAAACAAATTGAATAATCGCAGGCATCTCACAGCATACATGTTGCAGCAGAAGACATCAGGTCATAGAAACAGTGCATCAAAATACTTGCTCATACATTTATTTTAAAGCTGCCATTTTCAAGTTCTGTTTCTACTCATGTCTGCTATCACAGTATTTGTAAAATAAAAAAATGACAGCATTGTGTGTTGAGTGTGGAAGTAGAACTTTTGTTAACTGGCACAGAGATGGGGCGGCCAAGTTTCTCAAGGCAAAAAGTACAACCTTTTCTCGCCTCCATACAATACAAAAATTCTACAAATAGGACAGTTTAAAGAGCTACTGACTCCTCAAAGAAAACTTTAAAAAGTACAATTATGTAGGTACAATTCTGCCTGCATTCTATTTATATTTTAAATATTTCTCCTTCCCATTATTTAGTATTACAGAAATTTGCATGACTATATTATCTTTATTCCTTAGAGTTTCTTTAGAGTCCATCTGCTTCTATAGCTTACTCCCTACTACAAGTCATATTCCCCTGTTGTGACATCACAGTCTGTTGCCATGGGAGTAACTGGGATATCACAAGCAGTGCTCTGTGACTTCAGGTAGGAAGAAAGCAGCAGGAATAGACAAACTCTTCAGGAGCAAAGATCCTGTTTTCATACAGATAACCTTAGTAATAAAAAATTGGGAGGAGGAATACAGCACTAATGGGAAATACAAGCTGGACTGTGTCTAAATATGTTTTGTTAAAGTTCTCCTGAACGGGTCACCAGCTCTTTAAGTCCTCATAAGGCAGGCTACAAGGTACAGCTTTGTGGTCAGTGAGCATGACAAGTGCTCTTTGTGAGTACAAAACAAAAGAGTTAAACCAATTTGTCAAAGGGAATCTGGAAGTAGTTTTATCTCGTGTTAGGACGCAGTATAGCGCAGTGGTTTAAGGCTCTAAGCTGCAAACCTGGAGACCTGGGTTTGAATCTCACTGCCCCTACCTGCATACTGTGTGACCCTGAGCAAGTCACTTAACTTCCTTGAGCTCCCAGGTCACACCTGGAAACAAGCTTTAGCTTAGTGTGCCTTTCCTGGTTAAACAATTTCCCCTTTCCTTTCCTTCCATGGGATTTAATTAGCAGTGCTAAACACTCTTACCTGGAAGGGAGAATACTCTTCCCCAGTGATCTTAATTCTTTTACCTTTTGTTCTCCACCTGCAGTACTTTTCACCCAAAAGCTGAATAAGCAGAATTCTTGAGCATATGCCCTGTAAAGGTTAGTAAACCTATAGAGAAGACAAAGTGCCTGCTCTGTACAATACAGATACTGAAGCTTCTGCTCTTTCTGCCCGTGACACTGCAAGTGCCCAGGTGAAACATTTCTTAACCAAGCCTGAGCCCCTTAAATTTAGATGCCACACAAGGTTTTGTTATGCATGATCCAATCCCCCTAGCTAAGGGGACCCCTGAAGTTCACTGACCCTTCTTTGATGGGCCACATGGAAAGAATACTTACCATAACAGCAGACCTTCGAGAGAATCTCCTCCATTGAGCCACATCACAGAACTGTAAACAGTCAGCATCAAGACCACCCGAAACTTTTGCTAGCTGGGAATGCCCATGCAAATGTGCATCGTTGACACCTATATACTGTGAGCAGCTCTATCGAGCCTCAGTTCCCCAACGAAGACAAGCTCAGAGGATCATCAGACCAGCATGAACCAAAGCAACCAGGACCAAACCAGACACACAAAAGAGGATATGGAAACCTGAGCAATATGCTGAAATTGGTATATTATGGGGAACGGCGTGTGAGAGCAGGCAGGATAACCAGCCACCACTCAAAATAGGGGGAAACAGGGAGAGAGTGCTGTGGCTCAATGGTGTAGATTCTGTTAAAGACCTATTGTTTTTAGTCAATCCTTTTGGAGAATCTCTCTCTCCACTGAGTCACATCATGGAATGATTCCCAAGCAGTACCAAAGCATCAAAGGAGGAAGGATGGATCTAAATACCGAGTAACACCCCCCGAGACTGAGCCAATTTTTTGAGGCAGCCTTCCACTCCTCTAAAATTCTCCCTCTTAAAATCCAGGACATCATACTCGTGCACCTTGCCTTTGCTCCTGTCCTTATGCTGAACCATACTGTACAGGGATCACTGGAACCTAGGGATATGCCAACTGTGATGTCTGCAATGCTCTCCCTATTTGTACGCACCAGGTCCAACTTGCCCTGACACTAGCAGGTTCTTTGACTAGTTGCCTGAGAAAAGCCCCTTGCAGAGGGTCAAGGATGACCCTGATCCTTGCTGAAGCTGCAGCAGGTTCCACACCACATCTGGCACTCTGAAGTGTCTAACTAGCAACACCTCCCCCCTACCATCCTGATGATGGTTTCCCCTAATGCCCTATCCATCTCCTCCCTTTGAGATGGGGATCTGTACACTACCCCAGTATGGACAGCGGTCCCAGAACCTGTCCCCATGATGACCCACAGCACTTCTAGTCCTTTCTCCTCATGGTGCCTAAATTCCCTCCTTCATATATATTAGCTCACCTCCCCCGCCTTTCCTGAATAGAAAGTACACTGGGTACAGCCATGTTCCAGTCATGGTACTCTGTGCACCATGATTCTGTTATGGCCACTAAATCCAGGTTAGCCTCTGCTACAAAAGTCTCCCAGTCTGGAATTTTGTTTCCAAAGTTCCTTGCATTACCACTCATGGTGCTCCACACCTTCTCAACCCCACTGCCTGATGCCATGTGTGTCCCTCACTTTCGTGTCTATGTTGTTACCTGAAGCTACCTCTGACTTACCACTTCCTGTTTGTTTTTTCTCCACCCCTGGTCTCCTTCAATCTACTATCCCCCCTACTGTTTTATTCCCCCTTTTCTTTTGTCTTGTCATATTCACTGCCTTCCTGTGCTTCTCCCATAGTGGTGTTTTCAACCCTAGAACCCTCTCTCCCAATACTTTGCCTCCTTGGAATCTTTGCTTCCCATGGCTAGCTAATATGCTCATCATAGTATTTAAACCTTCCATCAAGGACTGCAGTTCCTTCCTAGAAGGATGCAGGCCATCTCTCTTATACAGCCCAGTATCTTTCCAAATTGGTTCCAAGTCCCCAAGGTAGCCAAAGCCCTCCTACATGCACCTTGCCTTCAACATGTAATAAAAGATCCTGGTGTGGAATACCCTTGCCTCTCCCCAACCCTTTATAGTGCATAAGAAAATTTCCCCCAACTGCCCAGAGTACAGAAACTTGTATTCAAAGCACACTGAGAGACAGCTTCATATCCACGCTCAGCTGCAAAAGATACTCGATGTCCATCATCCACCACTGAAGGTTTTCTAGCTCAGATGACCAATCAACTGGTCTACCCTTTAAGGTTACCCAAACTTTCAAGGGAATCTCTGTCATCGGGTCACACTTATGAAACTTAGGCCCCCCAACCCCATTTCACAGTAGAAGCCAGTTTCTATTTCTTGGGGTGGAACCAGTATTACTGCTTGTATGCTTATCCGATAATCCTAAATCTGATCCGCTTCCTGGGATATTTTGAGGCTGGAAACAACATTCATTTGAGTGCAGTATAAAGAATACATGTCCTTGAGGAATGCTCTCCAGTACCCAGGAATCTGACACGGTCTAGGCCTGTTGCAGATCACTGGATTCTGACCCCCCCACCCCAAGGCCTGAAAAAACAAGTTACTTACCTGTAACAGTAGTTCTAGGAGTGGTATATATTGTTCATCCACACTTACTGGCATGTCTCTATCCCTTTAAGGATCACCGGAAGTCTTCAAACTGGCTCCTCCCACCCACACGGGTGGCATAACACTCGGCTCCGCCTCGTGACACCAGATCTTAGCCACTGGAAGCCAGGTTTGTGCATCCGCAGCCAGGGAGGTCGGGTGGGTCCGGGTGGATGAACAACATATACCACTCCTAGAACTAGTGTTACAGGCAAGTAACCTGTTTTTCTAGGATCGTGGATATGTTCTTCATCCACACTTATTGGCAGACTCCTACCAGTTCTCCAGGAGGAGGGAAGCAAGACGCACATACCCACAAAATACTCACTTGGGAAATAGAGATTGGAGAACTGAGGCCCCAAAACCAGCATCCCGACGTGACTCAAGGTCGATGAGGTAATGGCTAATGAAGGTGATTGCTGACTTCCAGGAAGCAGCCTGACAAATTTCCTGGATAGGGATGTCCTTGGAAGCAGCCACCGTATGGTAGAATGAGCTCTTATCCCTCTGGGAGGCCCCATGCTCACCAACTCATAGCACAGAAATATGCAAGATGTAATCCACCTTGCAACAGTCCATTTTGCTACAGGTCTGCCAGAAGCGGCTTCAGCGCAGGAGACAAACAGCTGGCCAACCTCTCCCCGAATTTCTGCCATCCTCTCCTTATAATAGGAGAGGGCTCGCCTCAGGTCCAGGGTATGGAGCCTGTATTCGGCCTCCGAGGAGTAATTAGGGTAGTATACTGGCAGATTTAACACCTGGTTAAGGTGAAACTCTGACACCACCTTTGGAAGGAATTTCGGGTTGGGGCACAGGACAACCTTGTCCTTGTGGAAGACCAGATAAGGGGAGTCCACCGAAAGCCCCTGGAGCTCCCTTGTCCTTCTGACAGACGTGATAGTCACCAGGAAGACAGTCTTCCACGACAAGTGTGACAATGCACATTTGTGCATTGGTTCAAATGGCTTGCCCATGAGCTTTGCCAGTACCAGCAGTAGATCCCATGGGAGGTGGAGGTTCACGCACCAGAGGGGATATGTGATCCAAGCCTTTGGAAAAGCGCCCGACTACTGTCTCCTGCGCTGTCAGCTGACTGGCCCGAGCCCGGTAAGCAGAGATGGCTGCCAGGTGCACCCTAAGGGTCGATGACCGAAGACCCCCTTTGGACAGAGACCAAAGGTAGTCGAGAATGTTAGTCACTGGAGAGGACAGAGGGTCCAGGCCCTTGCCCTTACACCAAATAGAAAACATTTTCCATTTGAAGGCATAACATTTCCTGGTCGATTCCTTTCTGGATGCCTCCACCACGGTGAGGATATCCTCGGAAAGACTCAAAGCCTGGAACTCTAGCCGCTCAGGTACCAGGCTGTGAGGTGCAGGGATTCAAGGTTCCGGATGATATACCTTCCCCTGATTGAGAGAGATCAGGTCCGGGCGTGCTGGAAGACACTCTGGGGGCCTGCAGCTGAGGCTGAGGAGATCTGGATACTAGAACTGATGCGGCCAGTCTGGGGCTACCAGAATCATCTTTGCCTTGTCGCTCCTCACCTTGAGGAGCACCATGTGGATCAAGGGAAATGGAGGAAAGGCGTAGAACAGGCCTGGGGTCCACGGCCTTGAGAAGGCATCCCCCTGCAGCGAGCCCTGCTGAGGGGGCAGGTATGAAGCTGCCTCAGCTTGGTGTTTTCCCTGGAGGTAAACAGGTCCACCATTGGATTGCCCCAGTGGGAGAACGGGCTGTAAGCTACCTCCGGATGGAGAGACCACTCGTGGGATGGCTCGCATAAATGGCTGAGAGCATCCGCCAGATGGTTTGAGGCTCCTGCCACAGGAATGACTAGGAGATTCGCCTCCAGACAGCTGATGAGGGTAAAGATGCGGAGCGCCTCCCTGCAAAGCAGACGAGAGTGAATGCCGCCCTGTTTGTTGAGGTAGTACATGGTCATGGTATTGTACGTCTGGACTTGAATCACTTGACCCCGGAGCTGAGGAGCGAAACCCGACAGTGCCAGTCTAACTGCTCTGAGCTCCAACAGGTTGACGTGGTATCAGGACTCCTCGGGGGTCCAGAACCTATGGGCCCTTTTGTCCCCCATGTGGGCTCCCCAGCCTACCAGAGAGGCATCAGTCGTGAGGACGGCCGTCAGCATGGGGTGGACAAATGGGATCCTTTCCTGCAACCGGTCTGGGGCGGTCCACCATTGGAGAGCGTCCCACATCTTCTGGGTCACAGTGATCAGCTGGTCGAAATGACCATGGCACTGAGTTCACCGGGCAACCAGCTCCCATTAGAGGTGATGCGTGTGCCACCGGGCCCAATGAACCAAGGAGGTGCACGCCACCATGTAACCCAGAAGGTGCAGAAAGTCCCGGGCAGGGTGCAATTGCCAATCCCCTTCCTACCCCCCATCTCTAAAGCCCTGGAGAAAGTGGTGGCCATTCAAATCACTGATTATCTGGCTAAGCATAACATCTTATGCCCAGAGCAAGATGGCTTCCGTGCTGGTCACAGTACCAGCACTGCCCTAATTGAATTCTCCAACTTCCTACACTCCTCCTTGGATACCAGCTCCCTAGCTGGTGCAGTGTTCATCGACCTCTCAAAGGCTTTCGACACCGTCTCCCATCCACTTCTGCTGAATGCTCTCTGCCACACTGGTCTCTCGGCTGGCCCCCTAGCATGGTGCACAAGCTATCTTGCCGCTCGATCACAGTGTGTAAAAATCAATGGGATACTCTCTGATACCCGTCCTATTCACTCTGGGGTCCCCCAAGGCTCCATCCTGGGCCCCCTTCTCTTCTCGCTCTGTCTGAACACCCTGCCCAGTGCATGCCCTGGCAAAATTCTCCTGTATGCAGATGACGCTGTCCTTTTTGCCACCCACCACAATCCCGTCTCCCTCCAGGACACCCTACAGCAGTCTTTCAATAGTGCCGAAGCTTGGTTTAAGGAGCGCAGACTCGTCATCAATCTTAAAAAGACCAAAACTAAGCTCTTTTCCCACCCCAAAAACAAAGCTAGCAACCACCCACTCTATATCCTTCCTAGTACCAATCAGCCACTGGAACAAGTCTGCTCCTACAAATACCTTGGGGTTACCTTCGACACAGCCCTCACATTTCACAACCACTCGATGCCCTAACATCTGCCACTAACACACGGCTTGGCATCCTCTTCCACCATAGAACCTGCCTTCCCCCAAATGCACTCCGGCTCGCTGTTACGTCGTCCGTTTTGTCCCTTGTAGACTATGGTCTACCAGTCTATGGTGCTGCCGACACCACTGCACTCAAAAAAATTCACTTAACCCTGAATAAAGCCTGCAGATTGATTACTGGTGCCCCCAGGCTCACACACACACCTATCAGCTGTATATCGAGGCTAAACTTCTTACCCTGGATGAACGGCTCCGATATCAAACCTGTCTCCTCACAAAAAAAACCCTACTCGGGCTCTCCCCCCCCTGGGGTAACGGCATCCATCCACCAGAGCCCTCCCACTATTGCAACACGGTCATCCAACAAGACCACTCTAATGGTCCCCAGATCAAGAACCAGCCGTGGCCAGAGGTCCTTCTGCTATAGAGCCCCATCCTGGTTTAACTCTCTCCCTGCCCCCATCACCAATGCCACCACCATCTCCAAGTTCAAAACCACCCTTCGAAACCAACTCTTCAACACTCGTAGCTGCTCCTGTCTCTGAAAGTAGCCTCCACCTCGACTTCTCATGACAACGCCCTCCGGGTGGCTCTCCACCTAGCCATCCCCACCACCGCTTCCTGGTACACCGTGCCTATGTCTAACCTGGCCAGTGCCAGCTGTTTCAGTGTACACCTATTAGATTGCTCAATTTTGATACCAACTTGTGTAACACCTGTTCTTAATTACTTGTACCCTGTAACCTAAATGTATTTGTCTGACCTCAGTGTGACGTGGCGCCTCTGTTGAACGCCTATTGTTTTGCAAACCTATGCTATGTAACCAAAAACACTATGTATGTCTTTAATGTGATGAGGTACCTTTGGAAATGAGCCTCTGGCTCAAAGGTTGTAAACTGATTTTACAAATAAATAAATAAATAAAACCAGAAATGATTCGGCAAAGGAGGAGAGAACCTCCACCCTGTCCACTGGGAGCCGAGCTCTGGCTTAACGAGTGTCAAGCTCTGCCCCAATGAAGCACATTACCTGAGAAGGCACGAGCTCCGACTTGGCCTCGTTGCTCAAGAGGCCAAGCTGGGAGAAGGTTTGGAGGGCCAGGTCCCTGGACCTCTCCACCTCCTGCTAGGTGGAACCTGCTAAGCGCCAATCGTCGAAGTAGGGGTTAATTCGGACACCCCCCCCCCTCCGACACCTGAGATGAGCTGCCACCATTGCGATGCATTTGATGAAGACCTGTGGGGCCGATGACAGGCCAAATGGCATGGCTCGGAACTTGTACAGGGTCCCTTCGGCTCTGAAGTGGAGGAACCGCCAACGACACAGACGGATTGGGATATGAAGGAACGCGTCCTGCAGATCCACATGTTCCGCTCCAAGGATGGCATGATCTGGGACAGAGTGACCATCCGAAAGGTGCGTGACCTGAGATACTGATTCAGGTCGTGCAGATCTAGAATAGGGTGCCAGCCCTCCGTCCGCTTGGGCACCAGGAAGTATCTGGAGACAAAGCCTGGGTCTACTGGAGAATCCGCCACTGGAGCTACTGCCTCCTTGAGGAGGAGCTGAGAGATGTTGTCTCGGAGAGCCGACCGAGTATGGATGAATACTCTTTTCTCCTGAGGGGCGCAGGCTCGGCTTGGAGGGTACTGCTGGAATTCCAGAGGCAGTCCCTGACCGACCACCTCCAAAAACCCACCTGTCCGTGGTGATAGCGGACCAGGCGGAAAGGAAGTGGCAGAGCCGGCCCCCAAGGGAGGACCCAGAGCTGGTGTGATGGGAGAGAGGGAGGCAGCCCCCACCCCATCACTGAGCAGGCTTGGAGGAGGAGGAGGAGGATCCAGGACCTGAACGACGGCCTCCTTTACTGGCCTGGGAGGGCCCGGGCTTGGGTCCAGGGCACCAAGCTTGAGCTTGCTGCTGCTCCTTGAAAGAAGGGTTGCTGGGCCACAGGAGAAGAGATCCGAAAAGGCTTCTTCTGCTGCTGCTTCTTACTCGAACAACCTTTATCAGAAGCAGTGTCCAAGGTAGCATTGGACTTCTCAATATGCTGAAGGTGACCAGCCACACCTGGGCAGAAAACGTCAGTGCCCAGGAAAGGCACATCAGCTAGTTTGTGCTGAGTATCTGCCGGGAAAGAGGAGAGTCTCAGCCAAGCCCTGCAGTGAGAGGCAACTGCGGCTGCCAACGAGCGGGCACAAGAATCTCCTATGTCCAGGGCTGTCTGAAGCTGTTTGGCAACAGCCCAGCCCTGATCTTGGACTTGCTTGACCGTGGTCTGCATGTCCACGGGGAGGACTTCATCCAAAGACCCCATGAGGGCATGGGAGAAGTGTGCCATTATGACGGCTGAACTTGCCTGACTGAGGCCTAAAGATGAGGTCACATAAACCTTTCGGGCCGAATGATCCAACTTTTGGATTCCTTCTTGGGAGGTTGATCAGTGTCGGCAGAACTGCCAGTACGCCTGAACACAGAGGCAGTCACCAGGCTCCCGGACGAAGGGTGCTCTGTGAACCCCGCAGGACCCCATGGGCACCGCATAGTTGCGGGCCATGCAGGCAGATGGAGCTGGACAACAGGCAGGGCATTGCAAAAGTTCTAGAGCCGGGCCAACTATGGCCTCAGCCACCGGAAAGGACTCTGTTGGGGTATCCTTTCTCTTGAAGATGTCCATGAGAGGGTACTCCTCCTTTTTCTGTATAGGTTCCAGGGGCATCCCTGTAGACACAAAGATGAAGCGAAGAAAGCCCTGAAAAGATGAAGGACCTTTTTCCGTCTCTATCCCACCAGCCGAACTGTCATCCCCAGGATGAGAATGTAGGCCGGTCTCATCCGAATCTGAGGAATCCGGATACAACGGTCGACCACCCAGGTCACCTTCAACCTACCATGGGCGGTCCGGGGCGACAGTGACCGAAAAACACCGGGGAAGCCAGGTGTCTGATCTAGCTCCCTTAGAAGGAGCCCCTCCCACAGGCTGCTTGGGCGGCGGTTCCACCACAATCTGTGGAGAGACTGGTATAGGCCGAACGAACAGGTTGCTCACCTGTAACAGTAGTTCTAGGAGTGGTATATGTTGTTCATCCACACTGTTTGACATGTCCCTTTCCCCTTTAAATCTTGCCAGAAGTCTTCAACTGGCTCCTCCCACCCACCCAGGTGGTATAATCCTCAGGTCCGCCCCATGACGCCAGATCTTAGCTCGTTGGAAGCCAGGTTGTGTGCCTAAAGCCAGGGAGGTCGGGTGGGTGCGTGTGGATGAACAACATATACCACTCCTAGAACTACTGTTACAGGTGAGAATCCTGCTCTTCTAGGAGTGTGGATATGTTGTTCATCCACACTGCTTGGCAGACTCCAAGCAGTTCTCTGGTAGGAGAGAGGCAAAATGCACACCCCCTACTTGGGGAACAGAGATTGGAGAACCGAGGCCCCAAAACCAGCATCCCAGCGTGACTCAGGGTCGATGTGGTAGTGGGTAATGAAGGTGTTTGCTGACTTCCAGGTAGAAGCCTGACAGATTTCCTGGATAGGGATGTCCCCGGAAGCAGACACCAATGCAGCAGTATGGCTGGTAGAATGAGGTCCTATCCCTCTGGGAGGCTCCTTGCCTGCCAACTCATAGCATAGAGCTATGCATGATGTAATCCATCTAGCAATGGTCCGTTTGGCTGCAGGCCTACCAGAAGCAGCTTCGACGTAGGTGACAAACAACTGGCAAACCTCTCCATGAATTTCCGCCGTTCGCTCCTTATAATGTGAGAGTGCACGTCTCAGGTCCAAAGTATGGAGTCTGTACTCGGCGTCCAAGGTGTAGTTAGGGTAGTATACCGGCAGAGTCAGGACCTGGTTAAGGTGAAACTCTGATACCACCTTCGGAAAGAATTTCGGGTGGGGGCGCAGGACAACTCTGTCCCTGTGAAAGACCAGATAAGGGGAGTCCAGCGACAGTGCCTCGAGCTCCCCTGTCCTTCTGGCTGACGTGATAGCCACCAGGAAGGCCGTCCTCCATGACAAGTGTGAGAGTGCACACTTGTGCATAGGTTCGAATGGCTTGCCCATGAGCTTCACCAAAACCAGCAACAGATCCCACGGAGGTGGAGGTTCACGAGCTGGAGGGGATACGTGGTCCAGGCCTTTGAAGAAGCGCCCGACCACTGTCTCCTGCTCAATTGTTGGCTGACCGGCCCACGCCCAGTAAGCAGAAATGGCTGCCAGGTGCACCCTAAGGGTCGATGACCGGCAGACCCCCTTTGGAGAGAGACAAAAGGTAGTCGAGAATGTTAGGCACAGAGTAGGATAAGGGGTCCAGACTCTTACCCTGACTCCAAAAGGAAAATTTCTTCCATTTCAAGGCATAACATTTACTGGTTGATTCCTTATGAGATGCCTCCACCACGGTGTAGACATCCTTGGAAAGACCCAGAGCCTGGAACTCTAGCCGCTCAGGTACCAGGCTGTGAGGTGCAGGGACTCAAGGTCTGGATGGAATACCTTCCCCATGTTCAGTGATATCTGGTCCAGGCGTGTACAAAGCCACTCTGGGGGCCTGCAGCTGAGACTGAGGAGATCTGGATACCAGAACTGGCGCAGCCAATCTGGGGCTACCAGGATCACCTTCGCCTTGTCCCTCCTCACCTTTAGTAGCACCTTGTGGATCAAGGCAAATGGAGGGAAGGTGTAGAGGAGGCCTGGGTTCCACGGCCTCGAGAAGGCATCTCCCTGCAGCCAGCCCTGCTAAGGGGGGCAAGCATGGTACAGTCTCACCTTGTTGTTTTCCCTGGAGGCAAACAGGTCCACCAACAGTCTGCCCCAGTGGGAGAACAGACTGTAAGCTACCTCTAGATGGAGAGACCACTCGAAGGATGTCTGGCCAATTCGGCTGAGAGCATCCGCCAGCTGGTCCGATACTCCTGCCATATAAGTGGCTAGGAGATCCACCTCCAGTAGACTTACGAGGGTCCAGATGAGGAGCACCTCCTTGCACAGTAGACGGAAGTGTGTGCCACCCTGTTTGTTGAGTTAGTACATGGTCGTGGTATTGTCCGTCTGGACTTGAACCACTTGACCCCAGAGCTGAGGAGCAAAAGCTGACAGTGCCAGTCTGACTGCTCTGAGCTCCAACAGGTTGATGTGGCATTGGGACTCCTTGGGGATCCAGAACCCATGGGCCCTGCTGTCCCTCATGTGGGCTCCCCAGCCCATGAGAGAGGCATCGGCCGTAAAGATGACCGTCGGTTCGGGGCGGACAAATGGGATCCCTTCCTGCAACCGTTCTGGGGTGGTCCACCATTGGAGCACATCCCACATCTTCTGGGTTACAGTGATCAGCTGGTCGAATTGACAGTGGCGCTGAATCCACTGGGCAGCCAGCTCCAATTGGAAGGGGTGCATGTGCCACCTGGCCCAACGGACCACTGAGGTGCACGCCACCATGTAACCCAGAAGGCGCAGAAAGCCCCGGGCTGGGCGCAAGTGCCCAACCAGAAATGACTGGGCAAAGGAGGAGAGAACCTCCGCCCTGACCGCCGGGAGCCAAGCTCTGGCTTGACAAGAGTCAAGCTCTGCCCCAATGAAGCCCATCACCTGAGCAGGCACAAGTTCCGACTTGGCCTCGACCAGGAGGCTGAGTTGGGAGCAGGTTTGGAGAGCCAGATCACTGGACCTCTCCACCTCATGAAGGGAGGATCCTGCCAAGAGCCAGTCATCAAGATAAGGGTAGATTCGTACTCCTCGACGCTGAAGAAGGGTATGCCACCACTGCAATGCACTTGGTGAAGACCTGAGGGGCCGATGACAGGCTAAACAGCATGGCTCAGAACTAGTACAGGGTCCCTTCGACCCTGAAGCGGAGGAACTGCTGATGGGATGGACGGATTGGGACGTGAAAGAACGTGTCCTGTAGATCCAGTGAACAGCACCACATGTTTCGCTCCAGGGATGGTATGATCTGGTTCAGAGTTACCATCCGGAAGGTGCGGGACCTGAGATATTGATTCAGGTAGTGGAGATCTAGGATGGGGCGCCAACCCCCCATCCGCTTGGGCACCAGGAAGTACCTGGACACGAAGCCTGTGTCTGTAGGAGGCTCCGGCACTGGTGCTACCGCCTCCTTGCGGAGGAGCTGAGCTATGTTGTCTCAAAGAGCCGACTGAGTGCAAGCTGGGATCCTTTCCTCCCGAGGGGCGTGGGCTCGGCTGGGAGGGTACTGCTCGAACTCTAAGAGGCAGTCCCTGACGGACCACTTCGAGAACCTACCTGTCCAAAGTGACATCGGACCAGGTGGAATGAATGTGGTGGAGCCAGCCCCCCACTGGAGGACCCAGAGCTGGCGTGATGGGTGTAGTGGTGGCAACCCCCAATCCATCACTGAGCAGGCTTAGAGGAGGAGGAGGCTCCTGGACCTGTGCCTCGGCCTCCTTTACGGGGCTGTTGAGGACAACCAGACTATCTTGGCAAGGACAGGGCCGATTTTATCCACACAACCTACTAAATGGTGTGTGGGGCCCAGGTCCAACCTACAGTTGGTTGGTCGCAATGACTGTACAATCATCGCTATGTCATTGATTGCAGGTAGGTCGAAGTCAAACCACACAAACTGGTTGTCCAACATCTCCTGCCAACCACCACAACTCCTATTTGAGAGAGTTAGGAGGAGGTCGGACCTGATTGTGGCAATCTTATCTGTGAAGAATCGAGCAAACTCTTCACACCATTCCTGTGAAAAAGTACTTTCCAGCTGAAGACAGATTGGATTGCACAATCTGTCCACAGTCCGAAAGAGCTGAGCTGGTTGATTCTGCGCAGCAGCAATTTCCCTGGATAGGAATTCTGCCTTCTTACGGGTAACTGCTGATTGATTGACCTGATAATGGTCCGTCAAACTAAGCCTGACACATCCAGACCAGACTTCTGCCAACACCTCTCAAGCCTTCTTCCCACCCTCCTCAACTCCCTCAAGATCTCATCAAACCAAGGAGACCTGGGGCGATGAGTGAGGGGACGACCTTGAACAGCAGTAGTGGAATCCAGGGCCCCAACTACTGTCTTATTATAGGCAAGAACCAGGTCCCCAGGATCCATGTATTCACTCGGTAGACTCGATATAGGTCCAGCACCGCCATCAGACCCTCCGTGGTAACACCCCTCAAAGGGCGGTACCGGACCATCTCCATAGGGGCCAGCCTACAAAGGGGGGCCAAGAAACTGAACCCAATGGTGTGATGGTCAGACCACCCGACTGGTTCCACCACCAAGTCCGATATCTCCATCCCCAGGAGGAATACCAAGTCCAAAGAATGACCGTCTATAGGGGTCAAGGAGGAAATGACCTGTGTGAAGCCCAGCGAATTCATCAGCTGGAGGAAGTCCTGACCAAATTACAAGAGTTCATGGTCGATCCAGGCATTGAAATCCCCCAGGATCAGCCATTTGGAGGATCCCAATGTCATGTCGACAATGAAGTCCGCAACTTCCCAAAGGAAAAAATTCCCATTACCTGGTGGACAGTAAATGAGAAGAATCCTGCACCTCACACCCTCACCCATAATACATTCAAAGGAGTTGGTAATTCCCACTGGTACCTCCATCAGGTTCAGTTCCGTTCTAAAACAGATCGCCACTCCCCCGCCCCAACGATCCAACCTCGGACAGTGCATCTCAGAGTACCCGGCTGGTATAGCTGAAGCCAAAACAGGACCAGCATTATCATCCAGCCAGGTCTCGGTGATGCACGCCAGATCCAATGACCCAACAAGGTCAGCTATTATAGCAATCTTGTTTTTAATGGCTCTGGCGTTGCAGAACACCATCCGAGTAGAATGCGTCATCAGTGAAGACTGAGCCACCTGCCTGCCACATGCAGAGCCCTTGGGTATGGGAATCAGGCAGAAAAGACCCCTCTCCTGAACCCATTTCACCCCAGGCATCTTCTTCTCCCCACTGTCTCAATCCGTCCATTCCTTTCCATTCCCCCTCCAGGCCCTACACCCGCCTTCCTCCTCCTCCTCACAATCCCCAGAGCCCAACACCATCTATACACCTCCGGAGATAGTGGGGGACACCTAAAAGGGCGGAGGTCTCTAAGCTGGGAGGGGGAATAATGCCTGACCATCCCAGCAACTCCCCAGCACATCTTCACACATTCAGAGTACCCAAATTAACTTCACAACAAATAAATAAAACTACTGTCTACCCCTAACAGCTACCCACCCTTAAGCAATAATTATACTAACTCACAATCTCCAATAACCTAACAATAACTTCTACCCACCCCTCCAACGATACAGAAAAATAAAACACTAAACAATAAAATGAAATAAGTAAAGTCTTATAGTATTAGTTCAGTATTTAAAGTTCAATGACAGAGTCACTAAAATCTCGAACAGTTCTTGTAGAGGTCCATCCGAGCTCTCCCCTCTTCAGGTAATGAAACCAATAGCTCAAAACCAAAGTTCAATTCTCACTTTAAACCTTGATAATAGCCCGCAAAAATTATTTGAAATTGTTTAAACAAAATTAATTTCAAAGGCACTCTCACTGCCTAAGAACATATAGACAACCAAGCCAAAAAAATTCTGACAGGTAGTGTTTGATGTCGAATCCTTCCAAAGTGCCCCACTAAGGGCTATTTATATCCTCTTCACAATTCTTGTATCTTTCCCTCTGGGATCACTGTACCCATGGCAAGACCTCAGCAGCAAGCTGGAATCCTGAATTAGAGAAACACAAAGGGTCCTTCAAAACCCGCACCCTGGAGACAGCCACCCCATCAACTGAACCCACAACTATGGCCACAACCCTTCGTCCACTCAACAGCAGACCCCCGCAGAAACCTAGAGGCCCCCAATAGCCAAGATCCACCCTCCAGCAGACCCAAGCTGGCACCTCCCGCTATGGGCCCAACGTACTGCAGCCGCCCTCGGATGAGTAGAACCCCCAAATGCTCACACCAACCTCCACAATTTGCCAGTCCGCCAATAATGGATCTCAGATCTCCCATCTTTTTGGGCACTAGGAAGAAATGGGAGTAATATCTCTTTCCTATCTGCCCTGGGGTAATCAGCTCTACAGCTGCCTTTTCTAATACAGCTTGTATTTCCTGTTGAATGAGGCCTTGGTGGCCTGACTGGAAGTGAGACCTTCCCAGCGGGTTGTCTGGGGGTCTGTCCAGGAACTCTATTGAATGCCCTCTTGCGACGAGCTGCAGTACCCAAGCGTATGCGGTTATCGTCTTCCACCCTTCCAGGTGGAGGGCGAACCTTCCCCCAACTGGTTCCTCTTGACAAACTGGAGGAGGAGGAGGGGTCTCCCCACCCCGGAGTCAGGACGTAGCGAGGAGGGCCACTTTGCCACCTCCGGCAGCCTTCTGGGCTTTTGCCTGGGGAGTCTGGGCACTGGTGGCACGGTGCTTGTCCTGTCATCTGCCCTGGTTCTGCCTATTCCACTTCTTCTGGGGGTGACGAAAAAGCTGCTTGGGTTTTTGACAAGAGCGGAACAAGAATCGGACGTCCTTAAGTGACCTTCCACTTTCCTGTAGCTCCATTATGATGTTCTTAGCATCAACTCCAAAAAGGACGGAACCCCTAAAGGGGGCATCCCAGAAGAGTGCTTTGGACATCTTGCGCCAGTCTCGCAAGCCGGTGCCACGCCAGACACCTCAAACAAATGCATGTAGCAGTGCACCAGGTCACCGAATCAACTGAATTGTAAGTGGCCCACAAGGCATGGCCGCATGAAGACTTGTTAAGTCTTACTTTTTCCAGAAGCTTATTTCTGAGGGTCTCGTCCGGAATAGTCTGAAGATCCTTTTCCTAGTCGGATAAAGCCAACCTTTGGCAGGACACCAAGTGAGCCACATAGTTTAGAGACCCAATGGCGTAGGAGGAGGAAGCGTATACCTTGCAGCCATACTGGTCCATCTGTTTAGACTCTTTATCCGGTGGGGAAAACAATCTCGCCATCAGGTTAGTAGATGAAACCAAGGAACACCTGACCAGCCTGGGAGAGCAGCTGTCATCCATTTCATCCAACATCTCCTTCTCTGAGATTCTGCCCATCTAGAAGAGGGGTGCAGACAGGCAGAGAGTCAGAGAAGGGAAAGTAAAGGAGCTAAACACTTGGCTCAAGGACTGGTGTCAGATAAAAGGGTACAAATTTGCAGGAGACTGGCATGATTTTTGGGAGCAAAAAATCTTCAAATTCGACGGCCTGCATCTGATCAATGAGGGAGTCGGTGCATTGGGGCAGAAGTTTGATGTTTTTGCACAAAATTTTAACTAAAGAAGAGGGAGAGGGGTGCATCACCCATTTTTTTCAATCATGGAAAAAAGCACCTCTCCCCCCTCAGCTAGCAATCAAAGGTTCAACATTTGTATGCATCGTTTGCACCAGCAAAGTGGGGAAAACGTCCAACTCCCCAACCAGTCAGGGAAAAAGACACCTTTCCTCCTCTCAGCTAGGAATCAATCAGAAGTTTAACATGCGTATGCATCAGTTACACCAGCAAAAGGGGATAACAGTCCAACTCCCCAAACACATATGGGCAATATCGGACCCCCCACGTAGCTACCAAATGGCCAACTGTACAGTGGAATGTCATGTACACAAATGCCCGCAGTCTGGGAAACAAGCTCCCGGACCTAGAGGCAACAATGACAGAGACCAAACTCGACATAGTAGCCATAAGCGAAATGTGGTTTACTAGCAACCACACATGGGACACCATGGTACCTGGCTATGTAAAGTTCAGAAGGGATCAAAGGGAAAGGAAGGGGGAAGGGGTGGCCTTGTATGTCAAAGATAATATAAAAGCAACTGAAATTCAAAATTCACAGGATGGGTCAGAGGAATTGTGGGTTACCTTGGAAACAGGAAATGGCACAGCCATACGAGATGGAGTGGTCTACAGACCTCCTGACCGGGGGAGGGAATGGACAAAGTCTTGATAGAGAATATACAAAAAATGACAACAAAGAGGTAGGTTCTGCTGATGGAAGACTTTAACATGCACGATGCGGACTGGACTATACCAACTGGTGCATCAGCAAGAACTAGCGACATAGTAGATTCCCTCTGGGGGAGGGCCTAAAACAGCCACTACAAAACCCCACCAGAGGCAGGGCTATCCTAGACCTCATACTGACTAATGGAGAAACGACTGCAGATCTCCATGTCGAAGGGCAACTGGGGGCAAGTGACCATCACATGGTATGGTTCAACTTGGTCATAGGTACACAATCAACCCAATCAAAGGCTAAAATCTTAAGACTTTAGAGAAATGGACTTTGGGAAGATGGACGAGAGCATTAAAATAGCCCTGAAAAGAAACAATACAGGAAGGGGAGTAGAGGCAAAATGGGCTAGGATTAAAAATGCAATAATTAAAGTAACAGCAAGAGGAGGAAGAAACCACTCTGGTTCTCAAAAACCATAGCTGAGAAAGTCAGAGTCAAAAGGTTGGCCTTCAGAAAATACAAGAAAACCCAAAATGACAAAAACAGAGAGGCATATCAGAACTTACTAAGGGAAGCAGGGAAAACTGTGAGGCAGGCAAAGGCCAAAACGGAGGAAACATTAGCACAAACAATGAAGGAGGGTGACGAGACTTTCTACAGATACATTAGCGATAAGAGAAGGTCTAGAGAGGGAACTGCTAAACTCAACAGGGGAATGTGTGGAGGATGACCAGGAAAAGGCATCCATCCTAAATGTATACTGCTGCTCAGTGTTCACAGAGAAGAAGGAAGGAAAAGGCCTATAGCTTGACACCACAGACACAGGAGGAAGGGAGGTGAATACAAGACCATTTACAAGAGAAAGGGTCCCACAAGATCTCAATAAGCTCAAGGTGGACAAGGCTATGGGACCGGATGGCATACATCCCAGGATAACAAAGGAGCTAAGAGAGGAACTAGCAGAGCCTCTGGCAGAACTGTTTATAGAGTCACTAGACACAGGGAAGGTCCCAGGGGACTGGAGGAGGGCCAATGTAATCCCACTCCACAAGAGTGGAAGCAAGGAAGAAGTAGGTAACTACAGACCAGTTAGTCTTACCTCAGATTACATTGGAAAGATCATGGAGACACTCCTCAAGGAAAGGATAGTGGAATACCTGGAATCCATAGGGGTACAAGACCCAAGACAACATGGATTCACAGCAGGAAGGTCCTGTCAGATGAATCTGATAGACTTCTTTGACTAGGTAACTCGGGAGGTGGATCAAGGGAGTGCAGTTGATGTAGCCTACCTTGACTTCAGCAAAGCTTTCAATACTGTTCCACATACAAGATTGATTAACAAGCCAAGTCAATTTGGGGCAGGTCAAAAATTGGTCAACTGGGTGGCAAACTGGCTAGCAGGCAGAATGCAGAGAGTAGTGGTCAACGGTATCCAGTCAGAAGAGATTCACGTCACAAGTGGGGTGCCTCAGGGATCAGTCCTGAGGCCAGTCTTCTTCAATGTCTTCATCAGTGATACTGCGGTCGGACTGGAAGGTTAGGTTTGCCTGTTTGCAGATGAAACCAAGATCTGCAACAGAGTGGACAATCCAGATAGGGTGGATAGGATGAGACGAGACCTGGAAAAGCTAGAAAAATGGTCCAAAGTGTGGCAACTAGGGTTTAATGCTAAGAAGTGTAAAATCATGCACACGGGGAGGAGAAACCCTAAAGCTAACTATAGGATGGGGGGGAGTGCTAACAACCACTAGAGAAGAAAGAAACTTGGGCATCACCAATGACCTAAAAGCTTCCGGGCAGACCACAAAGACAGTGGGGAGAGCTAGAGAGATGCTGGGATGTATCAGCAGGGGTATCACAAGCCGAAAGAGGGAAGTAGTGGTCCCTCTTTACAAGATGCTGGTTAGGCCCCAGCTAGAGTACTGTGTCCAGTTCTGGAGGCCACACCTGCAAAAAGTCATCAACAGGATTGAAATGGTCCAGAGAAGGGCGACCAAGATGGTGCATGGGCTACAAACGAAGCCATATGAGGACAGACTAAAGGACCTCGATATGTACACCCTGGAGCTAAGGAGGGAGAGGGGAGATATGATAGAAACTTTCAAATACCGTAAAGGCCTAAACAAGGTGAAAAAATCTAACATGCTTCAGTATAAGACAAACAGCAGGACAAGTGGGCATGATATGAGACTGGAGGGAGGCTCACTGTGGAGTATTGTGAGAAAATTATTTTTTACAGAGAGAATGGCGGATGCATGGAACAGCCTGACCAGGAAGGCAGTGGAGATGAGTACAGTGTAGGGCTTCAAAACAGCATGGGACAGGCACAAGGGAATAATACAGATGAGTAAGAATAAAACAGGACAGTGTTCAGAATACAGACATGTGGCAGCAACAACCAGGTAGAAAAAAAAATGGGTAGACTGGATGGGCCTGGCAGTCCTTATCTGCCATCAACTTCTATGTGGCACTCAGGTGCTTCGGCTGAGCCGACCTATCATGGGCCACATTAATAACTCTGGAGTCGGCCTTAGGTTGACCAGTTAAATGGTACGCCCCTGCCGGGGGGGGGGTGGTGAGAATTCCTGTTGGCTTTCTTGGAAACCACAGGAATGGATGACGGTTGCTGCCATATTGTCGACGTCATGTCCTCATGCGGCCCCGTCCATGGTGGGATGGGGAGGGGTCCGCATTAGTGAGGTCGAGGCTTGCTAGATGGACCTGAAGAGCTCCAAAAAGGATGGTTCCTCCGGCGGGAACTTGGGAGACCCCTCCAGTTGTGGCTCTATAGGGGGAATGAGGCTCCAAATGACCGGAGTCTGAGTCCGAATCAGAAGACTCTGGTCTGCTCGGTATGGGGGTAACATCTGGTACCGCCTCCGCAGCCTTAACTCCAATGAGAACCCCGGTTAAGCGTCTGCCTGGGTCCCCGTCCGACACCAGTGGTTGATTGGAGATGGGCTCCTTGTCACCGCCCTGTGGGTCAGGGTGGCAGTCGCAACCAGATGGGGTTGTCCCAGCTATTGCAGGAGTTGAGATTTTGCATCCTTCCACCAGGTCGGGATCGCCCCTTGGGGTTCCACCTGAGGAGGTGGAGGCTGGTAGCCTGGGTACCCCATGGTAGAGTAAGGGGGGCAGCCAGGATACCAATACCAGTAGGGGTAAGGATGGTACCCCTGGTACTGGGGGCCCGGCATCGTATACCCTGGCGTCGGTGCCTGTGGTGGGTAGCCTGGCAACGTCACTCCAGGCATCTGGTAGTACAGAACTGTGGCAGCGGTGCTGCCGAGGGACCACTGGGAGTGTGTGGAGCCGTCAGCCGGCCTGGGGTCTCCATATGGATCCCTGATGGGCCAGGAGGGGGCTCCAGAGTCTGAGTGTAAAGCCTCAAGTCCATCCCCAAATCTCTGGGGGTTTGGACCGGAGACTGGCCCGGCGTCGGGAGTGGAATTACACCAGACGTCTGATCTGAGAAGGGTGAGGGGGATAAGGGAATTGATACCCCCATAAACAGGTCTGTAGTGAGAGCAGGAATCTCGGTGTGAAGGCCTGGTGCAGGAGAGGTATCCTTGACAGCAGAACTCGAGTCCCAGAGGTCCGGGAAAAATGAGGGGTTGGGTTGGGTCAGCGAGGCCCCAGAGGGAGAACCCTCATGGGATGTAGGGAAGCATGGAAGCTGGCTCTGCGCAACGTCGGGAACCAATGAAGGATATGATGGGACAGCTTCAGCCGAGCGGTCAGACAAGCCAGCAATCAACTGATTGGCTCTGATAAGGCGGGCGTTGGAGGAGCCGATGTCCGAATTATCGGTCATGGTCGAGCGGACAACAGCCCAGGAGCCGGAATCTGGCTTATCAACCAAGGCCGTACACCCAGCGGTGAAGCCGAAGGGAGACTTATCGGCCGAGCTATCGACAGGTCCCACAATCAAGTCCTCCGGAGAGGAATCCCTTGCTGCCCACTGACCCAAGGCAGGAGACAGAGAAGGCATCCGATCTGCTGGGGTGGATGGAGACCTAGGAGGATGGAGTACTCACCGATATGGGGGCCCCAGCTGAAGAGGCATCGGCTGTCTGGCGACGCTGAGTAGAGGGAGACCGGCCCAGGCATAGGACACAGCAGGAGTGATTATCCTCGTGCGGGATTTGAGTGCCACACTGTGAGCACTTCTTTTTAATTTTGCGTGAAGACGTGCAACAAAATTTTGGAAAATAGAAGAAAAAACTCAAACATACTTATATTAAATAGCGGTTGACTGAAGCCGAGTTCACCGCGAGGTGCAGCGAATTCAGGTCGACGGCGGGAAAGAACTGTAGGGGGTGGGCGCAGGGACCACCCCCTATATATGGTCATGCCAACTTCTCGTTATGTGACGCCAGGGGCAGTCCCCTGCTATAGACTGCTAGCTAGAAGTTTGCCGTGCGGTCCTGACACTAGGAGATGCAGTCCTATATGTGAAAACCTTCTACAGGAACCCTCTTGAAGTAAGATCAAGGAAGTGCCCACAGATCTTCATGCTGTGAGTTGCTAGGGAGGAAAGAAATAACAAAAAATGTCACAGAAATACAGAGCTGGAAGGAGCCAAGAGCAAACGCAACCTCTCTCTTGGCTGACACAAGAACTGCTTTCTAACTGTCAGTGAAACACTGGCAGAGGAACAGTTCCATGATGATGTCACTACTTTGCTTGAATGTCAGCTCCCAAGTTGGATGACATAATTACAGAACAGTTACATAAGAACTTAACAGTAGATCTTCAAGGGAATCTCTGTCATCAGGTCAACCTACGGAACTTAGCTATCAGACATCAGGACCACATGGAAGTTTTTTCTGCAGCAGTCTATTAGGGGCCACCCATGCCAATGTTGGGCTCTGACATCATATGCTCTACACTGACCTTGCAGAGGCAGTATAGCACAGTGGTCTAAGGCTCTGAGCTGCAAATTTGGTGACATCCAGCAGACCTGACCTGGGTTTGAATCCCACAGCTTCCACTTGCATACTGTGTGACCCTGAGCAAGTCACTTAACCTCCTTGTGCTTCCAGGTTGCTCCTGTAAAAAAGCTTTCAGCTTAGTGTGCTATACCTGGTAAAACAACTAAATAAATAAATACATAAGCGCTGGCGGACCCGCTTCCTCCTCAGTTCTTTCCATAGCCGGAGACCATGGGAGATAGGAGTCCCACAGGGAATCAAGCAGAGAGAAAAGATGCCCAGGTATCAGAAAAGTTGGAGCAAACAGGACAGCCGAGCTGTAGAGAGAGAGAGAGAGAGAGAGAGAGAAAGTGGGATGGAGGGAGAGACAGCATGACCTTATGACAGAGATTCCCTTGAAGATCTACAGTTAAGGTAAGTTCTTGTGTAACTGTTCTTATTCTGGGATATCTCTGTCATCAGGTCACACCTATGAAATGAGTCTCAAGCAGTGCTAAGAGCAAGGACAGTCTGGGTGGCAGGAGGTCAGAGGCCTAAGAAAGAAAGCCATGAAGCACAGCTAGGTCAAAACATGTACTTCTTCTGGAGGCAATGTCCAGACTGTAGTGCTTGGTGAAAGTGTGAACAGTACTCCAAGTGGACGCAGTGCAAATCTCCACTGCAGACACACCCCTGGAACAGGCAACTGAAGTGGCCATACCCCTGATGGAATGGCCCTTAACAACCCCAGAAAGTTCCTTACCATATCTCCCTGTAACAAAAAACAAACAGAGTTGGCCAGCCATTTGGACAAGCACCGTTTCGAAACTGGAGTACCCTCTCTGCCGGGGCGAAAGAAACAAACAACTGAGAGGATTTCCTGCAGTCCTTCATATGGTGTGTATAAAAACGCAGAATTCTATGCACATCTAAAGTATGGAGCAATGCTTTCCCTGGATTGGCATGCTCTGGAAAATAAACCGGTAGGTGGATGGATTGATTTAGGGTAAATTCAGAAACCACCCTGGGAAGAAACAGAGTCAGTATGCAAACAGACCCTGTCTTTGTAGAAAATCAAAAAAGGTTGCTCACACATGAGAGCCTGTAGCTCTGAAATTCTTCGCGCAGAAGTAATGACAATTAAAAATAATGCTTTCCACAACAGAAAGCGTAGCTTGCAAGATGCGGCCAGGGACCAACAGCTGAGACGCAACAGTGGAGGCTGATGGAGTAAGGTGTGTCGTTCACACTGCAGGACCTGTGGATTAGGCTCTGAGAGCAGGGCTGTGTTAAGCACTTTTTTTTTTTTTTATTTATATAAGGTATGCTGTCGTTGCCTTACATTTTTATAATTATTGTTCGAGTATCTAACACAGCCTTTCTGGACTAACTTGTGGCACAAAATTTTCCCCAACTCCAACTGTAACTGTAACCGCTGCTTAATCGCAGAGGAAATTGGCAGCGAAAGGCGATAAAACCACCCCTTTGGGGGTTAAGGACAGTGGGGATGCAAAGGATTAAGTGACCTGAATTTTCTAATGACAGAGCAATAGCGGTAAACCCTGCAGAGGGTAAATACAGCCGGGTAAGATAGTTGGGAGGTAGATATATGAATATCAGCTAGGACTAAGACTGCAATAAGCTGAATGCGTTTTTAATTTTCCCGGATTCCCTACTTTAGCTCTACTTCACTGTACATTCTTGAACTCACCCTGGAAACTACTCCTGTTTTTATTCAGAGCTCTTGCACTGAATATTTACTTCTGCGCAACTTATTTCTGTCTTTTCCAAATTTTAATGTAACTTTAATGAAATGTTATAGCCGCTGCTGTGTGAGACATTATATACCATATATTGATATTGTTCTACTTTCTTGTATTTATGTGTTTTGTTATTGGGGGTTTTACTTGTAACATGATAACTGAAATAATAGGAAAAATAAGAATAGCAGGAAGAACACAAGAGCAACCAATAATTAAAAACTAAGTGTCTTTTAGCTGTTATCTACCCTTAGTCATACAAAACAGCATTGCTAATCTTAATTGGCTACAGAGAGCTGAAGTCTAATTTAACTAGTAAATCTGGATGACTGGTTAATTAGTATGATTTCTGAATTAATTAATTGAGCCAATGAAGTTCCTTGGTGTTGTGTATTGATGCCGTGCTTTCAAGCTTTGGTGATTAAATAATTAAACAATTAGTCAAGGATCTATTGGATCAAATAGATCCCCTGGACTATCTGGACTCATTAAGAGCAGATAGTCTAAATTATCTTATTTCATTAATAGCCGAGAATTAAGGTATAGGCATGAGGGCGCAAGAGTAGCTAGTGGAGGTGCTCATTTGAACTTGACCGCATTGTTAAAAGATTGCTGAGCCACTGAGTAACCAAGGCATCTAGGCATTCAGGTTTCAGTGTACGCTCCATTTGGGGCTATTTGCTCTACTCAATCCCACTTGCCTTAGACCACAGATTTGAATAAAATAAAACAAAACCGTAGCCGGCAAGACCTTATTCGTCAGTGTTTCGTATAAAGTAAAGCTCTTATCGTTTTGTTCTGCTCCGCTGCTCTGTTTTCAAACATTTTAGTAATAACTCATTGGCCACCTGGCTGAAACACAGAGGGAAGCTTGCCAAGTCGAAATATTGCAAACCTTTATAATGGTAAGCATTTTTTATGACTAATTTAATTCCTGATTGTTCTGAAAATAGAATAATATTAAGATTAATACTAAGTGATAGCTCTATACAAGCTACAAGCATTTTGTTTTGATATTTTTAGGAGTGTTTTTTAGCGAAGCAAGGCTTTACGAGATTGCTGGATACTTTGTGATATTTTCAAACGATTTTACAAGAATAATTTTCATTGAGACCTTAGGAACTTTCATTGGCTGTTGAGCTAACTAGCCAGTCAGTTACTCAGTTGTTACGCTGTGTTAGATTGCTCTCTTAGGAGGTGAAGAATTAGTAGTTACAACATACATGATACACGCAGGCTTGTTTATTTTAAAACATGTTTATGATTCTTGTAATTATATGTGAAAATGTATTTGCTTATTGTAGAAATTTCGATTTCTTTTAATTATAATTGGATCTGTAATACTATTGTATTTCATTATATTTTACGGGATATATTAACTGGAGTGGGCAGGGGGGGGCATCCTCTCCCTTAACCAATATTATTACCTTTTTCATTTTTTTGGCAGTAAGCAGCACTTATCAGAAAGACCACTTGAGGTCCGGCTATTAAAAGGAGAGTTTACTATTAACTGGGATTTTTTGAAAAGCGCAAACAAGGATAACTGGCCCTGAAATTGGTTGCACAGACTGAGAATAACAAATTAAGAACTCTAGAAGTCTGCACATGACACACTGAAAACATCTGTAAGTCAGTAACTTTTGGCTGTTTTATAAGATCCTCTTTAGATCCTTGTATTTTGTGATTGTTCCACTGATCGTGGCTTCTATGAACTGACTGTTCCACTGATAGTGGCTTCTATGAACTTTGGACCTACTGGTTAGATATTGCTCTGGGATCTGATCTGTTTGTTCTTTTTACAAAATATTAGTATAGTAAATATTTTGCCTTTTGTTTAGAATATTTGTACCCATTTCTCTATTGAGGCTCAATTATTATTTCCCATATCTTTCCTTCCTTTTGACTTTGATATGATTTTGACCAGAAGTAAAAAGAACAGCATTATGGGCCCTCTAATAGACCAGGCTGCTGAAACTGATGGGATATCAGAGGGACAGTAAATAAACAAAACTTTAAGAAGTTTATGAAAAGGAAGCTAAAAACAAAAACTAAATAAATCAGAGGCAATGGTTGAGACCTCACATGAAAATAAAGGTTCGGATCAGGGAGGAAATTATACCCAAAAACAAAAACAGAAACAGTTTAAAATTACAGACTATTTTGGAAATAAGGGTACTCCACCCCCGAGTCTGTCCACACCTAAAATATTGCAGTTACGTAAGAACTTACTGTAACAGCAGATCTTCGAGAGAGGTTCCTGCAGTAGGTCTTCACATACAGGACTGCTCCCCCCCGGCGTCAGGTTCCAACGGCAAACTTGCAGATAGCAATCATCAGCAGGGACCGCCCCCAAAGTCAAGCGACCTGACATCACCCTGGCTATAAAAGGGGCGGTCCTGCACCCGCTCTCCAGTTCTTTTCCAGAGACCAAAAAACTCCCAGGACCATGCTTCCTCTCTAGACCCAAGGGCTAGGCAGGATGAAAATGAAGGAAACATTCCAGGAGTAGGGGGAAGGTGGATGGGAAACTAGACCGACTGCAGGATCCTCTCTCGAAGATCTACAGTTATGGTAAGTTCTTACATAATTGCAATATCTTACTTCGAGATGGTTCCTGCACTAGGTCTTCACATATAGGACTGAATACCAAGCAGTCCCAAAAGAAATACTACAGAGGTACATCCGGGAGAAGTCACCAACAGAAAATTACGACAGGAGGCCTTGTAAAACTGCAAAACCAAGGCCAGTTCTGCACCTAGAGGCAATGTCCAGACTGTAATGCTTAGTGAAGGTGTGAACAGATGACCACATGGCCACTGCACAGATTTCTGCAGTAGATACATTCCTGAAAAAGGCAGCAGAAGCTGCAACACTCCTAGTGGAGCGACCCTTAACTGCCCCTGGAAGGGACTTCCCATGTTTTTTGTAAGTGAAGTGGATGCAGTTAGACAACCATCTAGAAATGGTTTGTTTGGAAATAGCCTTGCCCTGGCACTGGAGAGCAAAGGCTACAAAGAGCTGACTGGATTTATGAACCTCTTTAGTCCGGTTTGTGTAGTATCTCAGAATCCTGTGCGCATCCAGAGTGTGCAACAGGTATTCCTCCCTGTTAGAATGCTAGGGATAGTAGACAGGCAGTTCTACACTCTGATTAAGAGTGGTTTCTGAAACTAGCTTGGGGAGAAAAGAAGGGTTAGTCTAAAGGACTACTCTGTCCCTATGAAAAATTAAATAGGGTTCCTTACAGACGAACGCCTGAAGTTCGGAAACCCTTCTGGCGGAAGTGACTGCGATCAGAAACTAAGTCTTCCAGGAAAGGAAGCGCATGTCGCAGCTAGAAGCTGGTTCAGAAGGAGGCAAGGTCAGCTTTTCCAGCATAAAATTCAAGTCCGGGGGGGGGGGGCAGGGATTCCGGATCAGAGGTTTTAGGTGGAGGAAGCCTTTCAGAAAAGTTTTGGCAACCTCCAGTTTAGGCAAGATTTTGCCCTACACCGGGAGGCGGCAGGCCGACACAGCATAGAGATGAACCTTAATGGAAGAGTAACTAAGGCCAGTCTCTGATAAATATGCCAGGTACTTAACACCTGGGCCGCCGAGCATGAAAAGGGATCCCAGAGTCTTGCTAGGGCCCAGATCGAAAATCTTTTCCACTTCATGGTGTAAGTGGATCTGGTAGAAGACTTTCTGGCTTCAACTAAGTGCAACCTGTGAAGATACACCATAGCGGGAAACTGCTAGGTGCCACGCATGAAGGTGGGGAGACTGAAGGCTAGGGTGTACTAAGGTGCCCTGCTCCTGAGTCAGAAGGGCATGGGATAACGGCAATGGAACTGGAGGTTCCAGTGCCAGATGTTTCAAAAGAGGATACTAAATCTGGCATGGCCAGAGAGGAGCAATTAGAATCAAATGTGCTCCTGCCTCCTGAAGTTTCACCAGAACCTTCTAAATGAGAGGAAATGGAGGAAATGTGTAAAGAAACCTCCCTGTCCAAGAGAAAGAGGCAGTGCATCTTGCCAAAAATCACCATGCCCGGGAATGAGCGAGCAAAAGCTGGGTAGTTTTGCATTGAATGGGGAGGCAAACAGATCTATCTCTGGTCGATCCCATAGAAGAAAGAGGTCTTCAACGACCTCTAGCTTTAGCTCCCACTCGTGAGCCCTGGCTACTGATCAGCTAAGACTGTCTGCCCGAACGTTGCTTATGCTTGGAACATGGACTGCTGTCAAGAAAAGGCTGTGATGAATTGCCCAGTACCAGACCCTCATTGCTTCTCTGCAGAGAGTGTACGAGCAAGTTCTTCCCTGTTTATTGATGTACCAGACAGCGGACATGTTGTCCATCTGGACAAGAAGTGATCCCCGTACCAGAAGAGACTGGAACGCCTGGAGGGTGTACAGAACCGCCCTGGTCTCCAGAATGTTGATGTGGAGCAGAAGCTCCAGGTCGGACCAAGACCCCTGTGTCTTGTGCATCCCCAGATGGGCTCCTCAGCCCAAGTCTCAGGCATCCATGGTTAGGATTTGGGTTGGGACAGGGGAATGGAAGGGAGCACCCCTTGAAAGGTTGGAGAGATCTTGCCACCAGTGAAGATCCCTCTGTAGGCTGTTGGAGATCATAACTTTCTGGTGCATGTCGTCCATCCTCGGATCCCATTGGACTCAGAGAGACCACTGGGTGACGCTCAAGTGAAGTCTGGCCAGGGGCACTGTGGAAATGGCCGCTGCCATCAGGCCCAAGAGACAAAGCATGGCATGTGCTGGGATCCACCGAGCCTGGGGCACGAGAGTGGCTTGAGCTACTAGAGTCTTGGCTTGATCCAATGGCAGAAAAGCCTTGCTCTGAACTGTATCTAGTACTGCTCCAATAAATTGGAGCCATTGAGATGGTACTAACTGGGATTTAGGTAGACTGACCATGACACCCAGAAGAGTAAACAAGCTCAGAGTGAAAGAGAGAGACCATTTCAGGCTGAACGGAGAGGATGCTGAGAGGAGCCAGTCGTCCAGGTACAGGAAAACGTAAATGCCCTGGCAGCAAAGAAAAGCCGCAACCACCGCTAAACACTTCGTGAACACCTGAGGGGCTGAAGAAAGGCCAAATGGGAGTGCTTGGAACTGAAAATGGTTCTCCAGAACAGTAAAACGGAGAAAGCGGCGGTGGGCCGGGAGGATAGGGATGTGCAGGTAGGCATCCTGCATATCCAGGGAGCATAGCCAAGAATTTGTCTGGAGCAGGGGAAGAAGCCCCTGAAGGGTCAAGATGCAAAACCTCTTGTACTCGACAAAGAGGTTGAGCATGTTGAGGTCCAGGATCGGTCTCAGATTGCCCGTCTTCTTTGGAACTAGGAAGAAGTGGGAGTAAAATCCCCTTCCTAGCTGGTTTTGAGGGACGGATTCTATGGCCTCTTTTAACATAAGGGCCTGGATTTCCTGGGAGACGAGTGTGATCAGATCCCTCGGGTAAAACGACCGGCCCGGAGGATGAGGGGCGTGAATTTCGCAAAACTCTATCAAGTGACCTCACTGGATGAGTTGTAACACCCAAGATTCTGTGGTGACAAACCTCAACCCCTCCAGGTGGAGGCCGAACCTCCCTCCCACCGGTTCCTCCTTGGCTAGTGGAAATAGCGGAAGGAGAGGAAAGGAGTCAGGACGCCGACGGACGGGAGGGGAGCTTTTGCCCCGGAGGCCGGCCTGGGGAACTTGGCCTGGGGGGTTTGGACTCCTTAACTACGGGCTCGTCATTTGCCCTAACATTTACCCTGGTTTTTATTCCAGTTCCTTTGGTGATGAAAAGGCTGCTTTTTTTTGTCCAGTCCGGTACACTGAGTGTACATCCTGAAGGGAGCATCCGCTCTCCTGCAGCCCGGTAATAATATCTTTGGCATCGCCACCAAAGAGGACAGAACCCCTGGAAGGGGCGTCCAAAAGTGAGGACTGGACGTCTTGTGCCAAAGCTGCCATCCTGAGCCAAGAAAGGCAACGGAGGCAGATCCCCGTGGCGGCTGCTCTAGCCACTGAGTCATACGTTGCACGCAAAGCATGAAGGCAAGAGTACTTACTCATTCTGACCTTGTTTAGTAACTTTTTCTGGACAGACTCATCCTGGACCTCCTGAAGGTCCCTTTCCAGCTTGGGGAGAGAGGCCTTCTGGAATGCAACCATATGTGAGACATAGTTGAGGGACCATATGGCACAAGAGGAAGAGGAATAAATATTCCGGCCAAAATTGTCAAACTGCCGAGAGTGCCTGTCAGGAGGCAAGGAGCTCAGATGTTTTGGCTGGGCTGACCAGTCATGAGCGGCAGTAATAACCATCGAGTCAGCCTTAGGATGAGTCTTGAGGTGTTGAATCCCTTCCGGGGGATAGCAGGTACAATCCGCCTTTCTGGAGACTGCAGGGATAGATGATGGCTGCTGCCATACCGTGGCCACCAGATCCTCGTCACGGCCCATCCAAAGGGGAATGGGGAGGGGTAGTGGTGGCTAGATCAAGGTGTTCCGCCAGTCTCTTACGCTGGGGAGCCACCTCTTTAGAAGGCCAGCCTTCTGCTGCCTGAATGGTACGCAAGAGGTCCCCAAAAGAAGAATACTCAGGAGGAGATTTTGGGGATTCTTTGGGAAGTACCTCAACAGGGGACAGAGGGTCTGAAGGCTCAGAATCAGAGTCCATGTCGGAGGGCTCAGAACCACTGGGGATGGAAGGATCTACCCCAGATGATTCTACATTTAGAGCACCCAATGCCCATCCGGAGGGAGGCGATGGAGGGGGGCCCTAGGCAGGGGAATGTCCCCCACAGACTACCTAACCTCTGTGAGGAGTTGGGACCTAGCATCCTGCCACCAGGAAAGAGCCGACTCACGGTCTGGTATCGGAGGTGGAGTAGGAGGAGGAGGAGGCTGGAAACCCAGGTAGCTAGGGTACTGCAGGTATTGCCATGGAGGGTACTGATAACCTGGTAATCCAGGAGAATAATATGAGTACCCAGGATATCCTGGCGTCAGAGGCACATGACCTGGCAATGGGTACGGAGGAGCCAACGGCGGGCCACCTGGTGGCGGAACATGGGGGTCTGGCCCCGGGAAACCGCCTGAAGGTTCTGGACCTATCGGGGGAGATGCCAACAGGGCACTAGGTGGCGTAGGATCCGGAAGGACCCCCGAAGGTCCCGAGGGAGGAGGCTCCAAGGAAAGATCCCCAGCCGGCAATGGACTCCAGTCTGGAGGCGGCAAAAGACCTGGTGAAGGGGGTAGTTCCAGGAGGGACCCGAACAAAAGGTCAAAAAATGATCCTGATGGAAGGGAGGAAACAGGATCGGGTGGCAAATCCCTGGGGTGAAGAACCCGGTGGGATGACGAATCACTCAGCAGCTCACTCTGCCCGAAGTCGGGGGCCAAACTGGAGCCCGATGGGAGAGTGGAGGGGTTCGGGCGGGTGACGGAGGGTCAGCCGTCCGACTGATCAGACCTAACCGGGCTAAAGGAGGTCAGGAGACCGCCACTAGGCTTATCGGTAGGGGCTGTGCACCCGTCGACAGAGTCGAGGGGTGACTTATCGACCAAGCTGAGATAAGACTGAACAGAGACCTCGAGAGAGAGGCGACCCCCGGCTGCCCGCTCACCGCGGTAGTTAGAGGAAGAAGGTGCCTGGCCCAAAGAGTCGGACAGGGTACCAGAAGTAGTACTCAGTTGCTGGAGACCTCCCGTGTGGCGACGGACTCCTGTGTCCCGGCACTTCTCCTTACTCTTGTTTTTCCTCAGGCTGGCGACGAAAACCTTTCCCTCAACTCCTGGAGCTCCTTTTTCCACTGACGCCAGTCGTCAGGCAAGGAGGTGGGCCTCGAGGGTCCACCTACGCCTGGTCCGAGTTACCTGGCTGAAGGCCTGGCAAACAGTGCACTCCTCGGAGTTGCGCTTGCAGCCTAGGCACAAGAGGCAGCGGGAATGGTCGTCCCCGTGCGGGATTTGAGCTCTGCACTTAGAGCACTTCTTCTTCTTTGGTCTAGATGACATCAAACGTCAAAAATAATTGTGAAAATGATTATAGAGGTGAAGAAAAACTTCGACTGATGCGTGGGCGCTAGATCGCTGTTCTAACTCGTGGCTGAACGAACTGAGGCGACGGCGGGAAAGAGCTGGAGAGCGAGCGCAGAACCGCCCCTTTTATAACCAGGCTGATGTCACGTCACCTGTCATCGGGGGCAGTTCCCGCTGATGATTGCTAGCTACAACTTTGCTGTTAGAACCTGAAGCCAGGGGACGCAGTCCTATATGTGAAGACCTACTGCAGAAACCCTCTCGAAGATGGATCAATATTTTTAAGGAACAGAAACCAGTCATTATCCTGGATACACAAAATTCATACTGTTTAACAACACTTAGCAATGCATCTATTGCATGCAGTAATAATGAGAGTATACAGATTGTTGGTGAGGGTGATTTATCTATAATAGCTGGAGACTGGGACACTCTAGTCAGTCACTCTGGCAATATGGATTATGTCAGTACTGAAGGGATGTCGGGATTATCCAGATGCAGATTTCTCTGCTGATCAGTATGCTGTTATTAACCCAGTTCAGCAGCCAGGAACATTCAGTATACAACTTTTTTGTCCCCTACTGTACTAACAAATAGAGACTCTAAAAAATGTATAACAGAACATCTGAAGGGCTTAAATACACTAGGAGACTTGATGCTGGTGATGCAGGAGCTAAACTGGACAACAGAAGGGCAAAAGAGAATAGATCTTACCCTTGCGGATCGTCCTGGATATTCAGGACTACAGATGTCTGGGCAAACTAATAGGGTAGTCACCCCTCAAGAGCAGGCCCTTAGGGATAATCATGATAAGGAACATTTCACAGACAAGGGTAATTTTATCTCCTGCACTAACCTCTCTAAGCAAATGCTAGAGCTGGCTAAGAACCCTTATTATGCAAATATAATCTTAGAGAGCACTGCAGCACTTAAAGAAGAACTATCTACTCTAAGAACTGACATTTTTAGGAATAAAATAACATTAGATCAAGTGCTTAACAAGATTGATCAGGAAAAATTAGAAGTGAGATCGCAAGCTATTTTAATAGAGGACATTCCTTTTGAAAATAAATTTGTATAAGTGAATTTGCCAACTCCATTTTTGAAAGAAAATTGCACAGATATTATTTATTTATTTACCAGATTTACCAGGAAGGCATACTGAGCAACATGCTCGATTCCAGATGCGACCTGGGGGCTTGGGCCCAGTGCATGTCAAAAATTACAGTGATTGACAATACATAGCATGAGACTTTGTACAATATAAAACAGATTATGAGCAGAAGAACAATAGGGAATAGGTATGACGTAAAACTCCATGAGAAGCAATACAGGAGTATAGAGTTAGGTATACACTTAACACAAAAAATGTTATTAAGAGGAATAAAGGGCAGGTGAAAATAAGGAAAGGAGCAAGAAATACAAATGAAAATAAATGCACAGAGAAATTGAGTAAAAAATAAGAAATTAAATGCACTAGGAAAAATTGAGGATGGAAATAATAGGAAAGAGACTATACAGGAGGAGTAAATTCAAGTTAAACAAAATGTACATGATATGACTAATGTTGATGTCGCTGATCTAACTCCAAGTGATTTGCCTCTGGTCGAGAGGGAGGTCACTGTCCCAGGATTTGAACCTGGTTACATTCCATCTCAAACTGGAGAAGGTTTACCTATAAGGGGTCTGTTTTCATTTAATAATTTATTTAATGAAATTGGGGAAGGAAATTAGTACTTTTTTGAGACTTACGGTATAAAATAATGGATGAAACTGAGGACATACTCACAAGTCACATAAAATTTCTTGTGGGTGTCAAACAGGATTAAAGGAATTTACAAGTCTTACACCTCTTTAATCCAGTATCCCAGACTGTGTTATGATCTATATAAAACCACCTGTACTTGTAGAAATATGATCTAGAGAAAACTTAATATAGTCAAAGGGGATTTTGCTAAGTGAACCACAGATACTTCCATCTCTATAGAATGCAGAAATAAGTGGACTAAGTGTAGATCCAATCAAAAAATGGGAGCCAGCCTTAGAAACACTTCTAAAAGTAATCAATAATTGTGAAAATAACCAATATATGGAACAAAATGATAAGATACTCAATTTTTGGCTGGAATACAAGGGGTGAGAGAAATTCAAGTACAGTTGGAAGGGAAATTATTTCCTTTTTGGCCCATTCACTTGATTTAGAACTGGCTCCACAAACCCTCTCAAGTATTATGGAGGGATGAAATTGAAACTTCCCAAACAGATTTGGTCTTTGCATCTGCTAGACCTGTGCAGGCCATTCTGGAAAAGGCCATAGTATTGGATAACCTGGGCATTCTGGTGACTATGCCTGGGGAATTCTTTAGAGAACGTATATCACTACTTTTGGAAATAACAGACTGCAGAAAGAAATCCCCAGAACTGAGCAAGCTTGACAGTTGATGCAACAATCTCAAGTAAGGCAAAAGCTTAACATATTATCTTAGAACATAGAAGGGCTTTCATTAAAGCTCGCAGACAGTGATGCATGTTCCTTCCTAGTGACCTTTGACATATTGTGCTTCCAAGAAACATGGAGTCTAGCACCAGAAAATAATATGATGCCAGGCTTTGTCTCAGTTGGGATACCGGCTCAAAAAAACAAAAAGTTAGGTAGACCAAAAGCAGGTCTTACTACCTTTGTCAAAACTTCCCTAGACTTTGTAATAACAGAATGTAAATCTGAGGGAAATTCAATTTTGACAGTGAAACTTTGTAAACATCCTTTTACATTAATAATTTGCAACATCTATATTCCTCCAGAGATCCAAAACAAGGATGATGGTATCAATTTAAAGGGGACAAGGATATTATACTGGAGCAAAATTATCACTTTCCAGTATATATTCTGAGTGATTTTAAACACCCGGATTGGGAAAAATGAATCAGATGAAGATTTTCATACTGATTTTATAAGGAACACAGTGGAACTTAATCCAGTACTTTTGGCACAGAAAAAATTTGAGGACAAAAAATTAAACACTAGAGGTAGACATGCAGACAATTATTTTAGAAAGCAGAATTTTATTCTTGCCAATGGCAGAAAAGACAAACTTCAGGAACCTATACATTTATGGGTCCAAAAGGCCATTCAACAATAGATTTAATATACACTAACACAGAGGGGGGCCAAGATAATATTGGAGATGGGGATCTTGGATCATCCAGAATTGGCACATCTTCCTGTTTATACAATTTTAAACACTGAAATTCCTAGCTGGAATTCATGTGAGATTCCATCATTTATGGAAATTATAAATCTTAAGAGAATTAAATGGCATACTCATTCCATATACACTTTTCAAGAATTGTTTTCCTATGGTTTCCCAGCGGAACAACGGCAAGCATTATTTTCAAATAGTAACTTTGACAACATATCAGAAATCTGGGACAAGTTAATAAACCATATTAAACCTTCCTGTAAAACAGCTATAACTAAGGCAACCAATCCATGTTCATGGTTTAATAATAATTGTAAAAAAGCTAAATCTACTCAATCAGAAAATAAGAGAAGTAAGGAAGAATAAAACTGAACAAAAAAATTAAGGCACTAAATCACGCCAGGAAAGAATATAATACATTTTTGGACTACGAAAGAAACAAATACTACAAGCTGCAGTGGGATAAGTTGCGTAGTGCAATATTGAAAAGGGAAATCAAGCCTTTTGGAGGCTGGTGAGCAGTGGGTATGGTCAATACTCTAATATAATCCAGGTACACATTACACCAACAATATGGGAGAGGTATTTCAAAATCTTATACTTCTCAGAAAAAGAAATGATAGGGACAAATAGCTCAATTATAGAAACATTTGAACTGTTCCCTGTACCTCTATGTTTAAATGATAATGAGATTTGTTTGGCAATATTATCACTTAAAAAAGGCCCCAGGACCAGACAGTGTAATTGGGGAAATTTATAAAACATTTATACAGTGGTGGGTCCCAGTTTTAAGAATATTCTATAATGTGATAATACAAGGTCAAGATATTCCTTATAGTTGGCTGGGAAGCATCGTCAATCAAATCTTGAAGAAAGAAGAGCCTTCAAAATCCAAAGATGTACAGACCAATTAGTCTGATAGACGTTTCACAGAAAATATTGTGTAAAATGTTGCTTTGCAAACTTCAAGACTGGATAGTTGGAAATGGAATTCTTAGCATCAAAATGGTTTTCGAGCAGCAAGATCCACGGTACAGCACTGCTATGTTTTAAGACATCTAATATGGAAGTACATAATGGTAAAGCATGGTAAACTATATTGCTGTGGATCTGACCTCAGCCGTTGATTAAATCAGTAGAAATTTGTTATGGGAAAAATTAAAACAACTGGACATGGACAGTTCTTTGTTAAATGTAATAATTAGACTTCGTACAAATATTTGGATGCAGGTCCAATATAATCAATGGGGAACACTGACATCCACTATCAAGACAAATCTGGGTGTTAGACAGGGGTGCACAATGGCTCCAACCCTGTTTAACTTATACTTAAATTCAATTCTACAAGATCTGGAAGATAACAGATTTTCATTCTCCAAAAATTGGGAAAACTAGGGTGTCTTCTAGTTTATGCTGATGACATTGTCTTAATTTCCACTTCTTTGTTGGTACTTCAGAGAAAATTTAAATCTGTTGTTTTGTGTGACAAAAATGGTCTATTAATTAATAGGGATAAAACCAATGTAGTAATTTTCAGGAATCAGTCCAAGAATCTACCTAGGGTATTCATAGGAAAAGCTAAAATAAACACGGTTAAAACATATGACTATCTTGGGGTACGTTTTTCCCAAAGTACAACTTGGAAAGAACACTGTACTCTTATTATGTCAAAAACTAAAACTGCATTAAATGCCTTTAGGTTATTTAATTCAAAAACGGGGAAGGCCTTTATATTGGACATATTGAAAGTAATAACGCAAAAATCAAAGCAAAATTTATGTATCTGAAATTTGGGGAAACTCTTAAGTTGGAAGATACCGAACGTGTAATCAACAAACTTTATTGTAATATCTTAATGGTCCCTCAATCTGTACCAAAGAAGTCCTACGTTTTGAATTAGGACAATTTTCTTTGGAGTCATTAGTCTTGGAGAAACGTCTCCTATTTTTGTTAAAGACATTTTTGCTACCTGACCAGAGAATCCCTAGATGGTATTTAGAGGAAGAAATATACTATGCCTCCTTGAATTTTATAGCACCTAGCATACAACTTATACAGAAAGAGCTTTATCCTAGGGAGCTAGGATATATGCTAACAGATATATACTGTAAACCACTGGAAGAAATAATATCCCTGGTCAAGCTTAAGAGTCAGAGGTACAGCTGGAGTGAGGGATATGGAAAGACTAGCTACTCTAAAAAAAACTACAGATGGTATAAAATAATGAAGCAGAATCATGGCTTGGATCCTTATCTTATTAGATTAACCAACCCCCAATCCAGGCGTTTGCTTACCAGATACAGAATGGAGCTATATAAGGTGAACTATATCTACTTTAGCGGCTAAGGTAGAGGGAATATAGATACCCCACTTTGCCTATGTGGGAACCAACTGGAAGATGACTTGAAACATGTTTTTTTATGTCCTCTTTATAATTCAAATAGGAAAAAGTGGCTGAGGGAAATCTTAGCTGGCACTGATCGCCCTCCCAACCAGTTAGTACCTTTTTTCTTTAATAATGCAAACATGTTTACAGTGGAGAAATTAGCGAGTTACTTACTCACTCTTCATCTGTGATGATTTACACATATAAGATATACATGTATGTCCAAATATTTAATAACATATTGTAATAGAGATTGTATGTACAGATGACATTGATATTTATGACTGTTTTTAGATTTTGTAAAAGCTTTTGCTGATCAATAAATTCTTGATGATGAAGATGCGGCCAGTTCAAAAAAAAGGCAGAGTCTGCTTCTTTAGGGTATGCGGTTAAAATAGCACAACCCAAATAGCACGAGTAATAATAGCACTTACACAACAGCACAAGTTAAAACAGTGCATATACAAAATGGTTCTCGTACAGATTAGTGTTTGTCTGCCACCTAGTGGACGAACTGCTAGACACACTTAGAGCAGCCATCAATCATTAAATTACTGAATAAATATTTATACCAGCTGATCCCTGAAGCATCACTGAGGCTGCTGACCTTCAACAATGTCTGTGCAATTTGTGAGAAGCCAGAAGGGCGGAGAGCTCGCACTTCTAGATGGGTTTCTCTACCGTCATGAACGTGCTACAGCCTCTAAAGCATACAAGTGCCTTGAGTACGACAAGGGGCATTACACTGCTAGACTACATCTAAATGGGGAGACCGTGTTATAGAAGTCTGTGGAACACAATCATGTTCCTGATCCGGCAGTCGTTGCAATTAAAGAAGCTGTATCTGGAATTAAAGAATGGGCAGCAATAAGTTGTGAGTGTACTCGCCAGATAGTTGCTAGCGCCGTTGCTGAACTGTGCCCCTCTGTTGCATCCCAGCTTCCAGCAATGTCACTTATTAAACGCACTGTGCAGCAAAACTCGTAAGGCAGCGGCTGCTTGCCCCCCCCCCCGAGCCATCTGATGCTGCATCACTAGTGCTAACTGAAGATTTGTGCCTAACAATGAAAAATTACAAATTTCTGCTGTATGATTCAGGCCCAAAGCATGATCGTATACTAATTTTCTCCACAACTCAGGACTTGGAACACTTGAAGAACAGTAACCACTGGTTTGCAGACAGCACATTTACATGTTGCCCAACCATATTCAGTCAGCTATACACCATCCATGCCACACACAATGACACTGTTGTCCCCATGGTTTATATACTAATGGCAAAGAGAACTGGTTCATCATATGCTAAAGTATTCACTGAACTGCTCAACCTTTGCACTGCTCTGAGGCCTGAAACAATAATGCTTGATTACGAACAGACAGCTACAAAAGCATTCAAAAACGCCTTTCCATCAGCTCAAATACGTGGCTGCTTTTTTCATGTGTGGCAGTCATTTTGAAGAAAAATACAAGAGCAGCCAGATGTGTACTCTAAGTACATATCAGATCCCAGCTTTGCATTACACTTGCGCTTCTTGCCAGCCCTTGCTTATGAGCCAGTTCATGATGTTATCAATTCATTTGAGGAGCTAATGAATACAAAATTTTACCAAACAGTGACATACTATCCCCCACTACTGACTATTTTGAAGACACTTGGCAGGGTCAGCCATTGGCAAGAAGGGGTCGTAGGAGACCAATGTTTGGAATCCAACTTTGGAACTGCTTTGATGCAGTGCAACATAACACACCTCGTACCACAAATTCTGTTGAGGCTTGGCACCATAAACTGAATATCATCGTTGGAGCCCACCATCCATCCATAAGGAAATTCCTACAGTGCCTGAAAGAGGAGCAACATTACAGCACTGTACTGATGGAGCAGTGGATTGCTGGTACAGGGGTTATCAGAGACAAAAAAAGAAAAAAAATACAAGGACACGGCAGAGCGCATTACCGCAATCATATCCTATTATGAAGTGCACCCAAAGATGCCGTTTCTTTAAAGAACTGCTTAGAATTTCCAACTTCAGGCATAAGAATAGATAAATGCCTGAAGACTGAATCCATAAACATTTTATGTTGTGCTTTTATAAAGATTAAATGTTTTCTTTTTGCTGTTAATCAAATATAGTTTACCTTGCATTGCAGAGCTCATCGCACGTCCATTACTTCCATGGAATTGAGATGGGGAACTAATGGCATGATTAGCAGTTTGGTGGGGAAGCATTACCAATAGAACGGTATTGTGCACAGGAATAGATGTCCCAACAAAACAGCAACACATAACTGGCATGACACATGCATGGATCAAAATCACATCAGAGTATTGAGTAAGTACAATCAGTACAATATTTTTTTTTAAACTTAGACACGCTATTGTAAACAGCGTTATGGTGTTCCAGCGTGAATGTTACCGCACGTAAATGTGTAGGCACTATTATGGCGCTTGCTATTACAGATGTGTGATTTTGACATTGTTCCCTTCTCTAACATGAAACTGAGGTCCCAAGACAGGACTGGATTTGGCTTCAAGCGGAGAATGCCTCTTAGGAAATGTATGGGTCACATCCAACAGGGCCACTGTACGGCCATCAACAGGCACATGAAAGGCTGAAATGGCCAAAACAAGCACCTTGATGGAGGAATATTTGAGTGCTGCATCCGATAAGGAGAGGAGGTATGCTAGAACTTGCATAATTGGACAACTAAAAAAGAGTCCAGGTGATGGGAAGCAGCCCATATAGCAAAGTGCTTCCACTTCATCGAATAAGTCGCCCTGGTGGAAGGCTTCTTTGCAGCGACCAAGACATTAGTCACCTTTTGAGACACCCTCAACCGGGCGGCCCGGTGGCGCTGAGGGTTGAGGAGCTGGACGTCACACCGGCGACCCGGGTTCGAGAACGGTCTTGGGTCGCTGGGGGTCGGTAGGGGGAGGGAGGATTGAGCGTCCCAACGGATGCTCTCCTCCCTCAGGGGTGGGAACCTATGGAACACGGAAATACTTCCGTGGTCTACATCGCTCTCGCAGCCGGTGGAAGCACCGACCAAGAGAGGATGAAGGCCGACTCCTTGTCGGAGTTCAGGAGGGGAGACGCTGGCGCTGCGAGGCTAGCGTGCCACGCTGCCACTCGACGCACGCCCCAAGCGCCGGACGCCTCAGGGGCGGGACATAAAGGGAGAAAACCAGGAAATACCCTCCGGCAAGCCCTAGATGAAGGCCGCCTTAGCCCGCCCGGACCACCAATGGACAGACCCCAATGTGCAGGGAGAAGGAGGTAGGGCACTCTAGGGGCAGATCCCGAGGATGACCCGGGGCAGGACACGAGCGGACGGAAGGAGGGGGCACCGGAGGCAGTAAGGAGGGATAAAGACGAAAAAAAAAAAAAGAGACACCCTGAACCAAGCAATAGCTATGTCCTCAGGAGCCATGCATGCAGATGAAGGGACTTGAGGTCTGGATGGACCAGGGTCCCCTCAGCTTGTGCCAACAGGGGAAGGGGCAAAGGGGCAGAGGAAAGTACAGTTATGTAATAACTTACCATAACAGCAAATCTTCGAGAGGAGCTCTTGCAGCAGGCCATTACAATTAGGACTATGCCGCAGGCACTAGGACCCAATGGAAAACATTTAGCTAGCAGTTACCAGCGGGGACCTCTCCCGTCGGCTCCGCTCCCATGTCACCTAATGGTATATCAAGAGGTGGTCCCCAGCCCCACCTCAGTTTGCCCGCCGGAGACCTGTGAATAAGGCCCAGCAGGCGGACCAAGCGGAAGCTTGCCATAAATAAAGATGCAAACAGCTCACCAAGGGGAAGGAAGGAGGGAAGGAAAGCAGCACCTGCTGCAAGAGCTCCTCTCGAAGAGCTACTGTTACGGTAAGTTCTTGCATAACTGTACTATCTTACTTTGAGTGGGAGCTCTTGCAGCAGGCTATTACAACAACTGAATCCCAAGCAGTCCAGCAAAAAGGAACATGAACTAGGAGGCAGCTGTAAGCACCAGTGCTAGAACAGGGCACCTTTAAGAAAGAAGACCCTGAAGGACTGCTAGGCCAAAGCCTGCCCTTTACCTAGAAGCAATGTCCAGACTGTAGTGCTTAATGAAAGTATGCACAGAGCACCAGGTAGCCGCTGCACAGATGTCTCCGATGGAGACATTTGGCAAGGATGTGAATAAAGTAGCCACTCTCCTGGTAGAATGACCCCTAAACGAGCCCGGTAGGGCTTTGTTGTACTTGTAACAGCAAACAGTGCAACTGACCAGCCATTTTGATAGGGTTTGCTTCGACACTGGAGCACCTTGGAATCGAGGTGCAAAGGCCATGAACAACCACTCCATCTTACGGTGTGAAGCAGTGTGTTTCAGATTACACCTCAGAGCCCTGTGGATGTCCAAAGTATGCAGGAGCACTTCCCCTCTATTCGAGTGATCCAGATAATATACTGGAAGATTGACATCCGGATTCAACGTAAGTTCGGACACCACTTTGGGCAAAAACTTAGGGTTGATCATTAAGGACACCCTATCCCTATGAAAAATTAAATACGGCTCCTTACACATCAAGGCCTGAAGTTCAGAAACTCTCAGAGCAAAAGTAACTGCAACCAAAAATAACACTTTCCATGAAAGAAAGCGAAGCTCGCAATCCGTGGCAGGCTCGAAAGGGGAAAGGGCAAGCTTCTCCAGCATAAAGAGGAGATCCCAGGGAGGTACTGATCTCAGATGGGAGGCTTAATATGTGAAATGACCCTCAAAAAGATATGGGACATGTCCAGTTGGGCAAGTGTTTTCCCTTCCAGTGGTACGTGGCAAGCAGAGATTGCTGACGAATGTACCTTTATGGAGGAGTAGCTCAAGCCTTGATTCAATAAGGAGAGAACTCTAATATCGAGTTCGCTGGACTTGTGAGACGGTCCAAGTGACGAGGTGAAGCCCACAGACAAAATCGCTTCCACTTCATGGAATAAGTGGATCTAGTTGAGGGAGCTTTCTTGCTGCTATGAGAACGTCCACCACCTCCTGGGAGATCCCAAACCTGGATTTGACGAAGTTTGCAGGAGCCAGGCATTAAGATGCAGGGATTTGAGGTCCGGGTGAGTTAGTGTTCCCTGATCCTGGGACAGTAAGTGCAAGCTCAACGGCAGCTGAATAGGAGGTTCCACTGCCAGCTGCTGAAGTAGTGGGAACCAAATCTGCCGAAGCCAGAACGAGGCGATGATGACCATATCTGCTCCTTCGGCCTGAAGCTTTAGAAGAACCCTCTGAATAATGGAGAAGGGAGGGAAGGCATACATAAACCTCCCTGTCCAACACAGAGACAACGTGTCTGGCCAAAAAAATACCAGGTGCGGGCTCTCGCGAGCAGAAACTGGGCAGTTTGGTGTTGAGTGGAGACGCAAAGAGGTCCAACTCTGGATGGCCCCACCTGTCAAACAGTTGATCTGCCACCGACTGGAGGAGCTCCCACTCGTGAGCCATGGACCTAGACCGGCATAGGCTGTCGGCCAAGACGTTTTGGATGCCTGGAACATGAACAGCAGTGAGATCTCTCTATCAAACTCATTGCCTCCCGGCATAGGGGATAGGAATGCGTGCCCCCTTGCTTGTTAATGTAGAACACTATTAACGTGTTATTCATCTGGATGAGAAGAAGGCCTGGCAAAAGGTCCATCTGAAACACACGCAAGGCATTCAGGACTGCTCGCATCTCAAAAATGCAGATATGGAGCTGTTGCTCGTCTGGAGACCATGTCCTCTGGGGTTTGTCTGTCTCCCAGATGAGCGTACCAACCGAGACAGGAGGAGTCTGTCATTAGGATCAGTCTCAGGGACTCCTACCAAAAAGGGACCCCTCGTTCCAGGTTGGAGGGGTTAAACCACAAAGAAAGAGTCATCCTTAACGGGTCGGAGAGCCTGACCAGCTGGTCTAGATCATTTGACCTCTGGTCCCACTGCACCCCGAGCATCCATTGTGGGACTCTCATGTGGAGGCAAGCCAAGAGAACTGTGGGAATGGCTGTCATCCTGTGCCCCAGAAGTCTGAGGAAGGTCCTGGCTGTGACCTGTAGAGCCATGGATACTGTCCACGCTACGCCCCTTAGACGATCCCCACTGTCCTGCAGAAGGAAGACCATGCCCTGAACTGTGTCAAGGACCGCTCCAATGAACAGGAGTCACTGACTGGGCTCTGGGGAAGTCTTTGGAAGGTTCAGGGTGATCCCCAGCTCTCGCAAGAGAGTAAAGATGCCTCTGAAAGTGCAAAGTAGCTGAGCCCTGGAAGGTGCACCGCTGCCTCCTCTCCAGATAGCTTTGCGAGGTCAGTGTCTTTAGACAGGTATTATAGTGTCTGTTAGCATACTACGACATAGTCCCATTTTTTCCCCTACAGTGAACCATATATTCCTTCCTGTGATGTAAATGTACTTACATGTATAATACTCGTCATCATGTTATAAATCCGTATGATGAACTGGGAATGACTCTCCCAGGCCAGGTTTGTAAATATTATTGTTTTGTAAATACTCTCCATTGTAACTGTTGCAACTGTTCGGCCCTACCAGGTCCACCTTGTAAATAAGCCCTGCTCAATGGTGATTGCCTGGATAAATAAAGATTTTGACTGAGGTGCTGCCAGGAGTCAGTCATCTAGGTAGGGGGAGATGTAATGGCCCTGATGTTTGAGAGCCGCAGCCACCACTGCTAAGCATTTGGTAAAGACTGGTGAAGAGGCTGAACGGTAAGGCTCGGAACTGAAAATGCCTCCCCTGGAAACAGAATCTCAGAAACTTCTGATGGGGAGGGAAGACCCTTATGTGCATGCAGGCATCCTGCATATCCAGGGGAGCAGAGCCAGTACCCTTGGTGCCAGAGGGGAATGAGGCCTGGCAGAGTGACCATCCTGAGCCATTTGTACTCAATGAAGAGATTTAGGGAACTGAGATCCAGGATGGACCAAAGGTCCCCAGTCCTTTTTTTTTGGAACCAGGAAAAAATGAGGATAGTAGCCTTGCCCCTGTTGTCCCTGGGGGGGCCAGCTCTATCGCCCGTTTTAGCAAAAGGGCCTGGATCTCTCCTATCAGAGGAATGTGCAAAGGAGTATAATGGGAGGACCCCAGTGGTTTTTCTGGAGGGATCTGGGTGAACTTGAGAGTATGTCCTCTCCTTATCAGATCTATAACCCAGAGGTCTGTTGTGACACTACTCCATCCCTCTAGACAGAGGCAGAAGCGACCCCCTACTGCCTCGCCCATCACCTCTGCTGGAGGAGGGAGGGCCAGTAGCGAGACACTGGATAGATCCGGGAACTGGCAGAGAGGGCTGGGAGGACTTGGGAGCTCTAGAGCTAGAGTTCCCAGAAGCTTGGGTTGTAGCTTTTCTCTTAAAGTCACCTCTCTCTGAGAATTGGCCGCAGGTGTTCTGCCCTGAGGACTTACGAAATGGCCATTAGCAGAAAGGTTTCTGGTCCACCCTATATAGCTTTCAGACAGACCAGATAGACCTCCCGGAATCTTGGAGGCGAGAGATAAGCTTCTCTGTCTCCTCTGCAAAAAAGGACAGAATCCTGGAATGGAAGATTCAGGATTCCGGACTGTAGATCCTGGGAGAATCCTAAGACTCTAAGCCAGGCATGGCACCTAAGACAAACATCAGAAGTTGCTGCCCTCAAGGCTGTATCTGCAGTGTCGTATGAGACTCTCAAAAATGAGTGATTACATCCAAACCAGACTTCAGAATGTCTAGAAATTCGGTCTTTTGTGCAGAGTCTGGTAAGGCTTGAGCCACTTCCAAGCCCTTCTCCCACATAACATTCTGGTACTGGACCATATGCATGAGGAAGTTCAAAGATCGGATGGAGCAGGTGGAGGCAGAAGTAAAAATTACTCACCTTAGTAATTGTGTTTCTTCTATTGGAATCTAGCTTTATTCTGACAAGTGCAGTTAGCCCCAGCCTTTAAACTGCCCCGGAGAACAAAAGGTTAACATTTCTATGCAGAGCACAGAATGCTGAGCTCGAGCTCGGTTGATGTCTTGGTCTGTTTCCCTTTGAACGCTAACCGTCAGACTCTTACAAGCAACTCTCTAATAGTATTCTATGTGGAAATTGTAAAACAACATTTTTAATAGCCAACTGGCAAGAAAAAGTTTTGGACTACCAAAAGAACACTCAAGTCAGGAAACCCAAAACTCAAAACCCAAACCAAACAGGAATATAACAAAATAAACACCCATACAAGAAGAGGGTGTAAAAAAAAGCACTCTTGAGGTGCAACACTGCACCTGCCCACCCACTTCCCAAAAACAGGTTCTGAGAGGGGAGGCAGGGAGGGAGGTCAGAATACAGCAAGACTCCAATAGAAGAAACATAATTACTGAGGTGAGAAATTTTTTCTTCAAACAATCTGAAGTCTTGCTGTAATCTGACAAGTGCAGACTACCAAGCAGTACCTCCATGGAGGAGGGACAGAACCTACTTTGGGAACAGGCTTTGAAGTACTGCTGTGCCAAACCGAGCATCACTCCTAGCCTGGATATCCAGAGAGTAATGCTTGGCAAAGGTATGGACTACTGCTTTCCAGGTGGCTGCTTGACAAATTTCTAAGAAAGGGATACCCCTGGCAGCAGCCAGGGAAGCAGCTGTACCTCTTATGGAATGAGCCCTCAGGCCTGAGGGTGGAGTTTTTCCCAGCTTTTCATAGTAGAATTGTATACAAGACACAATCCACCTGGCAACAGATCTCTTGGTGGCAGGTTTGCCCTTTCCCACTTCTCCATAAGTGAGGAACAACTGGAGGGAGTCGACTGGAGAAAGTTGGAGGGAGGACAATTCAGAGGAAACATGAGAAAGAATTTCTTTACAGAACGGGTGGTGGACAAGTGGAACACCCTGCCAGAGGAAGTGGTGGGGGCTGAAACAATCACTGGATTTAAGAATGCATGGGATAGACATAAAGGAATTCTGGAGGTCAGGGGTTAGGTGCAACAGACTTCTAGGAAAACAAACTGAACTTACAAGCTCAAATGGGCAGACTGGGTGGGCCATAGGCCCTTATCTGCCGACACTGTCCATGTATCTATGTATGTATCTATGTAAACCTGTGACACTTGGTACGCTCTATGTAGTAACTAAGGGTTCTTTAAACATCTCAATTGTCTAGCTTCCTCTCTCCTGAGGAAGAATGATCAGTGAAGAAAACAGGAAGAGACACAGACTGGTTTAAATGGAAGTCTGAAACCACTTTGGGCAAGAACCTTCTATTGGTTCTAAGGACCACTTTATCCCTGTGAAAGAAGATAAAAACAGGTTCCACTGACAGGGCTTGCAATTCACTGGATAACGCCTGGCAGAGGTAATGGCTACCAAGAACACAGTTTTCCAAGTCAAGTATTTAAGCTCTGCTGAAGACATAGGCTCAAAAGGGGGTTGCATAAGTTGAGCAATGCAAACATTCAAATCCCAGGCAGGGGCAGGGTCTCTAAAAGGAGGATTGGTGTGAAGCAATCCTTTATAAAAATTTACAGAACACAGGATGAGAAGATAGTGAGGAAGACTTCCCCACAGACAAAAATGCAGAAACAGCTGACAAGTGTACCTTGAGAGTAGCTGGTCTGAGGCCTAGGCCATTCAGATGGACCATATAATCCAAAACCATAGGCAATCCAGCAGTATCTGGGGAAATATGCTTCTTAGAACACCAAATGCTGAATCTCTTCCATTTGGAGTTATAAGTCTTTCTGAGGGAGGGCTTTCGAGAAGCTTTGAGAATATCCAGAATCCCTTGGGAAAGATGCAGATCTGCAAACTCGAACTATTCAAGAGCCATGCCTTAAGATTCAGAGACTGAAGATTGGGGTACCAAATCCTTCCTTGAGAGGATGTTAACAGGTTGTAATTCCTGGGAAGAGACAGAGGAAGATGGACTGCTAGGGACAGCAACAGAGAGTACTAGGGCTGTTTGACCCAATCGGCAGCAATCAGAATCACTTTGCAATGTTGAGACCTTATTTTGACTAAAACTTTGAAAAGGAGTGGGAAGGGAGGGAAGGCATATAGAAACTTCCCTTCCTAATTCAGAATCAGGGCATCCAGGGGGACTGAGCCCAAGACTGGAGGTCTACAACAAAAGAGAGGGAGTTGGTGATTGTCTGGGGCTGCAGAGAGATCTATCTCTGGAGTGCCCCACCTTGAAAAAATCACTTTCAACACCTGAGGGTCCAGGGACCATTCGTGATGGCCCCGAGAGATCCTGCTCAGTGCATCTGCTAGCACATTGTCCTTCCCTGGAAGGTGAACTGCTACCAGAGAGGTTTGCAGGGAATAAGCCAGTGACCACAACTTCATGGCTTCTGTGCACAAGGCCATGGACCAAGTGCCTCCCCCTGCTTGTTGAGGTACCACATGGTGGTGGTGGTGTCTGTCCTGACCTGAACCACCCTGTTCTGTACTGACTGAGAGAAAGCTTTCAGGGCCAGAAAACTTCCCTGAGCTCTAGGAGATTGATATGGAGAAGGGATTCTTGGGGGGACCACAGCCCCTGGGCAGTGAGGGACCCCAGATCGGCTCCCCAGCCCAGAAGAGAAGCACCCGTGGTCAGGACCACTGAACAAGGCTGAGTAGCAAAAGGAACACCTTGTCTTAAATTGGTTTGATCCTGCCACCATTGGAGGGCTTGGATCAAGGTCAGAGTCACTGGGATCAGTTTGGTAAGGGAGTCCTTTCTCTGAGACCAGTAAGCTCTCAGGTGTAACTGAATATCTCTCATCTGGAATCTTGCCCCTTGGACAACTGCTGTTGAAGCTGCCATGTGGCCCAAGAGCTGGAGGAAATGCCTTGCTGGTCAAGATACCTAAAGGCTGAAGGAAGAAGCTAGTTCCATAAGAGCCCTTGCCCTTTCCAGAGGAAGAAAGGCTCTTGCTCTGAGTGTGTCCAGTTCTGCCCCTATAAAGGTAAGGAGCTGGACTAGTTCGAGAACTGACTTGGGAAGGTTGAGAAGAAATCCTAGGGAAGCGAGCACTTGCTGGGTCACTTGCAGGTGAGACCTGACTTGGTCTGGAGACTGACCCACTAATAGCTAATCGTCCAGATAAGGAAATATGGAAATCTTTTGCCTTCTTAGAAAAGGCAACTACTACTGCCAAGCACTTTGTGAAAACCCTTGGAGCTGAGATTAGGCCAAAGGGCATTGCTCTGAGCCGATAGCCTGAGGGCAACTCGAACGTGAAGTACTTTCTGTGGAAGCACCTGATGGGAATGTGAAAATAAGCATCTTTGAGATCCAGGGAGGCTAGTTAGTCCCCTGGCCTTAGAGAGGGAAGGATTATTCCCAGAGTTATCATCTTGAACTTTGGTTTTAAAAGATGTTTGTTCAGATATCTGAGGTCTAGGATGGGTCGCCACTCCTCTGTCTTTTTGGGGGGTCAGGAAGTATCTGGAGTACAGTCCTTTGCCCCAGTGTAGGGTAGGTACTCTCTCTTATAGCTCTTAAAGCTAGGAGAGAAGAAACCTCTGCCTCTAGGGCAAGGGTTTCCGAAAGATTTGCAGGTAGAAAAGATCTGGCTCTCATCTTTGGAAATTTTTTGAAGCTCAGAACCAGTCCCTGGCTTACTACTTGCAAGACCCACTTGTCTGATGTAATAGACATCCAGTCCTGGACAAAGTAAGCCAGCCTGACCCCTACTGGAATAGGAGAGTTGCACCGGGCAGGCCCATCAGGGTGTCTGCTTGGCAGGGGCTTTAGGCTGAGGGGTGGATGCAGGCCTGCTCATCCCCCTTCTGCCTCTCCCTCTGAAGAACCCCCTCTGCGAAAAGGAAGAGGAGGCCTGTGCTTGGTAAAATGGCCTTTGAAAAGGTCTGCACCTAGATTGCTGCCTTTGAGGAGTTGCCTGCCTTTCCATGGCCTGAGCACTCCTGTAAGTGGTCCTGTACTTGTCCATTTTCTTCATGTAATTCTCTGTCTGCTCCCCAAACAGAGAATTACCCATTACAGGAAAATCCATAGCCTTAGCCTGGGTGTCCTGCAAGAGGCTAGTACATGTGAGCCAAGCCATCCTCCGAAGAGCCACAGATGTAGCCATGACTCTTGAGACAAGAGAGTCCACAGCAGCAGCATGAAAATACAGGTTACTCACCTGTAACAGGAGTTCTAGGAATGGTATATGTTGTTCATCCACACTGTCTGGCAGGTTTCTTGCCGCTTTAAATCTTGACGGAAGGTCTTAAAGCTGGCTCCCTCCCACCCACCCGTGTGGTAAAACTCTCGGCTCCACCCCATGGCCAGATCTACCCTGGGGAAGCAGGTTGTGTTAGGCGAGCCGGGAGGTCGGGTAGTCGTGTGGATGAACAATATATACCATTCCTAGAACCCTGTTACAGTGAGTAACCTGTATTTCTAGGGACATGGATATGTTGTTCATCCACACTGTCTGGCAGACTCCTAGCAGTTCTCTCGGAGGAGGGAGGCAAGCGACACCCTACTTGGGAAATAAAGACTGGAGAGCCGAGGGCCCCAAAACCAGCATCCGGCGTGACTCCAAGGTCGATGTGCAGTGGTGATGAAGGTGTGTGCTGACTTCAGGTAGCAGCCCTGCAGATTTCCTGGATAGGGACATCCTGGAACCAGCCACTGATGCAGCGGGTATGGTGGGTAGAATGAGCTCTTATCCCTCTGGGAGGCTCCATGCCCACCAACCTATAGCAAAGATCTATGCAGGAGGTGACCCATCTGCCTATCGTCCGCTTGGCTGCAGGTCTGCCAGGTGCGGCTTCAGCGTAGGTGACAAACAGCTGGCGAACCTCTCCCCGAACTTCAGTCGCTCCCTTGTAATAAGGGAGCGCTCTTCTAGGGTCCAAAGTATGGAGCCTATATTCGACCTCCGAGGTGTGACTGGGTAGAACACCGGCAGAATCAACACCTGGTTAAGGTGAAACTCCGACACCACCTTCGGAAGGAATTTCGGGTGGGGGCGCAGGACAACCTTGTCCCTGTGGAAGACCAGATAAGGAGACTCGATGGAAAACGCCTGGAGCTCTCCCACCCTTCTGGCTGACGTGATAGCCACCAAGAAGACGGTCTTCCACAACAGGTGAAAGATGTCATACCTGTGCATCGGTTCGAATGGCTTGCCTATGAGCTTAGCCAATACCAGCAGTAGATCCCACAGAGGTGGAGGTTTTCGCACTGGAGGGGATATGTGATCAAGGCCTTTGAAAAAGCACCTGACCACCTCCTGCGCCACCGACTGCTTCCTGGCCCGCGCCCGGTAAGCAGAGATGGCTGCCAGGTGCACCTTAAGGGTTGTCGACCGAAGCCCTTGCTGAGAAAGGGACCACAGATAGTCCAGAATGCTTGCCAAGTAACAGGAGAAAGGGTCCAGGCCCTTGCCCTGACACCAAATGGAGAATCTCTTCCATTTGAAGGCGTAGCATTTTCTGGTCGACTCCTTACAGGACGCCTCAACGACATTGAAGACCTCGTCGGAAAGACCCAAGGCCTGGAACTCTAGCCACGCAGGAACCAGGCCGACAGGTGCAGGGATTGAAGGTCTGGATGGAATACCTTCCCCTGACTGACTGAGATCAGGTCCGGGCAGGCTGGAAGCCGCTTTGGGTGCCTGGAGCTGAGACTTAGGAGATCTGGATACCAGAACTGGCGGGGCCAGTCTGGGGCTACCAGAATCACCTGCGCCTTGTCCCTCCCCGCCTTGAGAAGCACCTTGTGGATCAAGAGCAATGGGGGAAAGGCCTAGAAGAGGCCCAGGGTCCACGGCCTCGAGAAGGCATCCCCTTGCAGCGAGCCCTGCTGAGGGGGGCGGGCATGAAACAGTCTCAGCTTCGCATTCTCCCTGGAGGCAAACAGGTCCACCTGAGGCGTGCCCCATTGGGAGAACAGATCTTGTACTACCTCCGGCAGGAGAGACCACTTGTGGGACGCAGCCCCTATCCAGCTTAGGGCATTGGCCAGAGTGTTGGAGGCTTCTGCCACAGGGATGGCAAGGAGATCCGCCTCCAAGCTGCGCATGAGTGACCAAATGCGGAGAGCTTCCCTGCACAGAGGCATGGAGCACGTCCTGCCCTGGCGGTTTAGGTAGTACATGGTCGTGGTACTGCCCGTCTGGACCTAAACCACTTGACCCCATAGAAACAGAGCGAAGGTGGTGAGAGCTAGACGAACCGCTCGAAGCTCCAGCAGGTTGATGTGGCATCACGACCCCCGAGGGGACCAGAGGCTGTGCGCTCTCTGCTCCCCCAGATGGGCACCCCAACCCATCAGAGAGGCATCGGTCGACAGAGAGACCGTCAGCTCGGGGCGGACAAACGGGATGCCCTCCTGCAGATGTGCTGGAACGGTCCACCACTGGAGAATGTTCCACATCCCCTGGGTCACTGTCACTAGCTGATCCAGCAGATCGAAGTGCTGTGACCATTGGCTGGCCAGCGCCCATTGAAGGGGACGCATGTACCAGCGGGCCCAATGGACCACGCTGGTGCAGGCCGCCATGAGGCCCAGGAGGCGCAGGAAGTCCCGGGCAGGGTGCAATTGCCCAATCTGAAATGAATGGGCAAAGGAGGAAAGAACCTCAGCCCTGTCCGGCGGGTGCCATGCTCTGTCTCGTAGACAGTCTAGCTCTGCCCCGATGAATTGGATCACCTGCTTTGGCACGAGTTCCGACTTGGCCTCGTTGATGAGGAGGCAAACCTGAGAGCAAACCTGGAGGGCCAGATCTCTGGACCGCTCCGCCTCCGTTCTGGAGGGCCTGCAATCAGCCAGTCGTCCAGGTAGGGGTACACCTGGACCCTTCGGCATCGCAGGAATGCTGTCGCCACTGCCATGCATTTGGTGAAGACCCTGAGAGCTAGGGAAAGGCCGAAGGGCATGGCCCGGAACTCGTAGGGGGATCCCTCTGCCCTGAAGTGGAGGAATCTCTGGTGGGACGGATGACTGGGATGTGAAAGAACGCGCCCTGGAGGTCAAGAGAATAGAACCACACGCCTCGTTCCAAGGATGGGATTATCTGAGCCAGAGTGACCATCCTGAAGGTCCAAGACCTTAGGAACCTGTTCAGGTCGTGCAGGTTGAGAATGGGGCGCCAGCCCCCCGTCCGTTTTGGGACCAGGAAGTACCTGGACACAAACCCCGGGTCTGGAGGAGGATCCGCCACCTTCCTGATCACTTCTTTTTCCAGGAGCAGGGTGATATCGGCTCGGCGAACCGACAGAGAGGCTGCAGACCCCGTAGCCCCCCCAAGGGGAGATGGCTCGGAAGGGCGGGGCCTGCTCTAACTCCAGGGGCAGGCCCTTTCCTACCACCTCCAACACCCAGCGGTCCGTGGTGATAGCGGATCAGGCGGAAAGGAAGTGGCGGAGCCGTCCCCACATATGGGGAACCCGGGGGGGAGTAGCGAGGCTGGGGGCGACACCCCTCAACCCGTCACTGGGCAGGCTTAGAGGAGGGACCGGCCGAGGGACCTCCGGGGCCTTTTCCTCCCTGCTTCCTATTAGAGGAAGTCGCAGGCTTGGCTTTGGGGTGCCAAGCGCGAGCCTGCTGGCCCTGGTGTTGGTGCTGTTGGGCCGGACGTGCCACAGGCGCAGAAGGGGGAAAGGACTTATGTTGCTGTTGTTGACAGCCCTTGTCCTTCTGGGCGGAGGTGACAGAGTCCAGAGTGGCACTGGACTTTTTAATCCGCTGGAAGTGGCCTTCCACTCCAGGGTCGAAGAGGTCGGTCCCCAGGAAGGGGACATCCGCCAGTTTATGCTGGGTATCCGCCGTGAAGGTGGATATCCTCAGCCATGCTCTGTGGCGCATGGCCACTGCGGCCGCAACTGATCTGTCACAGGAGTCTCCAATGTCCAGAGCCGTTTGGAGCTGCTGTTTTGCCACTGCCCTTCCCTGGTCCCGTACCTGCTTGACCGTGGTCTGCAGGTCAGCCGGGAGATGAGGGATCGCCTCATCCAGGGAGCCCATGACAGCGTGGGAGAAGTGTGCCATCAGCACGGCCGAGCTGGCCTGGCAGAGGCCAAGGGAGGACGCAGCGTACACTTTGCACCCTGCATAGTCCAGCTTTTTGGACTCCTTGTCGGGGGGGGGGGGCTATCCACATCCCTAGCATTCCCGAACACCGAAAACGCTATTGGTGACCAACCCTCGCGGAAGGGTGTTCCAAAAACCAGACAAAGAGCCAGTAGGGACCGCATACTTCCTGGCCATCCTGGCCGAAGGTGCAGGACAGGAAGCAGGCCGCTGCCAGAGCTCCAAGGCTGGGCCAACAATGGCTTCAGCCACCGGAAAGGCCTCCGTGGATGAATCCCCTCGGTCCAGTATCTCCATTAGGGGATACTTGGCCCGCTTGGATACGGGCTCAAGCTGCATCCCGGTAGACTCCGAGATGAGCCGAAGCAGACCCATGAAGGATGATGGGCTTTCATCCATCGACTGGCCCCTGGAGGACACCAGGTCAATGGACCTGGAGAACAGAAAGGCGTCGCTGGACACCAAGGAGTCCGCGAAGAGCTGCCTGAGGCCTGAGCCACCCTCCACCTGCCGAGGACGGTCGGGAGTGAGGGTGACCGACAACCTGTGGGGCAGGCCCTGACCCGACTGAGAGTCCTTGGTCGGTGCCCCTGATTTCGGTTGTGGAGGCGGAGGTTCCACCACAATCGGTGGGGCAGCTGATTTCGGCCGAACAACTGGCCCAGGCTTGGGCACCTCGACTACAGCGAGGGTTGTTTGGCGGCTGGAACGACAACCACTTGATGGCCGGGGAAGGCGACGGTGTCGGCTTGTTCCTGGACAGAAGTAACTGCTGCCAAATCAGGTCCTCATAGCATCGACGCAATTTGCACCGAAGCCTCTTCTCTTCCGAGGAGGAAGACGAGGACAAGTGGCGGCACCACTTACTTCAGTGCCGAAACCGAGACCGCTGATGTCGGCGGGATCGGCTGGACTGAGACGATGTCTGAGACCGAGATCCTCTGTGTTTCCGAGGACGGGTCTGGGAAGGGGCAGGGGACACCCACTCTTCCCTCAGCTCGGAAGCCTTGACCGGGGACTCCGGCACCGGAGGTGCAGGCAAGTCCTCGGTCTCTACCGGGGGATCCGGTGAAGAAGGGTTGTCGGCTTCACCAGTCGACAGCTCGTCCGATGGGTCAAGAAAAATCTCGACCGTCGAGGTGTCTCGCCGCTGACCTGCCGGGGACACCATGAAGCCAGCGGCTTCAGCCAACAACCTCGACCAGTAGAGTGTCAACTGTCCAGGGAATGGGACCTCTCCCGCTCCCACGAACGCTGACGGTGGGACTTACCTTTTGAGTCCTTCCTTTTGGACCGAGAAGAATGTCCCAATGGCCCCTCTCCCTTCGTGGAAAGGGATTGGCAAAGCTCCTTAAAAGAAGCTGAATATGAGGTACCCAAACAGAGCAGGATAAATGCCGCGACCGAGGAAAAGGATGATGCAGCCTGTGCCGCCTCCTTCTCCTCGAATGGCGATCATCTGCTCGAGTTGCTCAGCCGAGCCAGCAGCTGCGGTAACCGCCCAACGGGCCTCCTTCAACTTCACCGGCGGGTAGCCCTTCTCAGGGCGCACAAGCTGTAACCGGGCAGTGCGGTCTTTCAGGACGTTGGCCGGAAACGAACTCCATAACTTGAAGGCCTGCGGGTCATAGTCTAGGCCGAGGCAGTAGATGCACGTGGAGTGCGGATCCGTCCTGGACATTTTCTGCCCACATGGGCACCGCCGAAATCCGGGAGTCGATTTACCCGTTGCAGCCATGAGGAAGTAATTTGACCGAAGTCTTGAAAATTTGAGAATATGTTTCAGGCGAACTGAAGAATTAGGATCCAGTCTACATGCAGAGCGTTAAGGAGGGAACCTGAGCTTCCAAGCGGTAAGGAAGATCTGGCGTCATGGGGTGGAGCCGAGAGTTTTACTACCTGGGTGGGTGTGAGAAGCCAGCTTGAAGACCTTCCGGCAAGATTTAAAGCGGCAAGAAACCTGCCAGACAGTGTGGATGAACAACATATCCATGTCCCTAGAACTGAACCTTAGATGCCTCAATCCCATCTGCAACCACCGCCTCCAGCTCCTTGGCTAGCAGGGGGGGGAGGCCCGTTTAGCTAGTGCCAGTACAGTGTCCCACCTGGACTTCTGGTACCTGGCTGTATAGGCCATGTAATTCGCCTGCCTGAGTCCCAAAGAAGATGCCATGTACTGCTTCTTTGCAAGGCATCAATCTTCCTGGAGTCCTTGTTAGTGGGGTGTGAAGCCAAGAAAATATTTGCTTTGTCACAGGAAGCAGTCTGCACTACCCCAACATGGCTGCATTGCTGATAAAAGAACTCCGTGTCTGAGCCAGAGAGTGTATACCTCTTCTCCATTCTTTTATCCACAGGAGATATAGTGTTAGAAGACTAAGATTTTTTGTGTCTGTTTCCCAAAACATTTATGGAGGGGAACAGACAGTCTCCTGGACTCTGGGATATCCAGCATCTCTACGTAATCAGGCTCTTCTTGATCTTCCACAGCCTCCTCCATAGGAAGCTGGAGGGTTTCAGCCACTTTCCTGTAAAACATAAAATGGGAACGGGACTCAGAAAGCCTAGGAGGGGAAACACCTGATCGTCTGTCTGGGGAGATGTCCAGTTCCACACGCATATCCAGACCTTTATTTACATCTTAATCCTCAAATTCCCCTTCCTCTTCAAACTCCGGTTCATAAAATTCTTCAAGGGTATACTCTTGAACCAGGGGAACTAACTGAACCGAACTCCTGCCAGAAGGAGCCGGATCAGTCGGAACCGGACGGAGCGATTCCACAATTTGAATCACCCTGGCCATCTCTTCGGCGGTAGGAACACGAACCTCTGGTTCCGAACCAGTAGATTTATCTTTGCACTTTCTTTTTGTCGGAACCGATACCTCAGAATCGGCTCTCCTTCTGCCCAAAGAAGTATCGCCCTGGTCAGAGGGCACTCCTTCTGGTTCAGTCGAAACCGAACCAGGCTGGCCATCCGGGTCAGCGGACTTCTCGGCCTCCTTTTCCTTCAGTCTACCTAATCTCTTCTCGAGGGTAGAGTTGGGAAAATGTTTACATATTTGGCAGTCTGAATCGAGGTGGTCAAACCCCAGACAATAAACACAGGTGGTGTGGGGATCGGCCTTGGCAAAGACCTCCCCACACTCACTGCAGTGTTGAAACCCAGTGGGCCTGGTTTTTTTCTTGGGTTTCTCAGACATGGCCAACCTAACCAAACTTACCTTTTTTTCGGCAACCGCCAGGCAAGACTCCCTTATCAGTTCCTAACCGTGTCATGGGTATTGGAAAAAAGCGGTTAAAACACGTTTTTTGTGGGGTGTTTTTAGAACCGGTAACCACACACTAAATATAGCAAAATTCACAATCAAATGGTCGGTTCACCCGAACCGACCGCACTTTTACAAGTTCCACACAGAAAATATAAAACAATTCCTATCTAGTACTCATGGCACCACAGACAGAGACTGAACCGACTACGCGGATACTTTTTTTCGGTTTAAACCGATGAAAAACTGAAAACTTTAACCGACTTCAAACTTGAGCTGAAGGAGAAATCTCCGGAGCGACCGTTCAGTGAGGCGGAGTAAAGCATCTGACGGTTTGAGTTCCAAACACTCTAGACAGAGACTTCAACCGAGCTCGAGCTCAGCGTTCCATGCCCTGCATGGAAAGTTAACCCTTAGTTCTCCGGGGCAGTTCAAAGGTTGAGAATCACTGCTATTGTCAGAATACAGCAAGACTTCATGTTGTTTGAAAGCACCTTACTCTGATGTCAGACACTGGCAACAGGTAATTCTTGAAGGAGTAATAAACCATATCAGTGTGTCCCACACACATTTGTATCCCAGCACATAAGTGGAGCAGAACAGAAGCAGTACCGGTGTCTTAGGCGTCGGCAAGCGTCAGCAGGCAACATCAGGCAAGCAGGGAGCTCTGCCGGTCCAGTAAGGTAAGGAAGACCACCTGTGAACTGGCTGCTGCCTGATTAAAAGGGTGTACGGTCAGCGGGATAGGAGGAAACAACGGTGTAAGGTAGGGAGGGCCAGACCTTCAAATATCAAGCTTAGGGCAACACAAACACACAGAAGGGTGGGAATAGAGGCAACAACCCATCTAGGGTAGGAGGAGAAGGTGAGTATAGGAAGCCAATTATCCTAAATCACCAAGGAACCATAAAAGGGAACTTAAAAAAAACCTCTCTAGGGTCGAACATAGACTCAGAAGAGGGAAGGTAGGTTAGTGATAAGGGAAGCCAGAAAGGCAGGGAAGCAAAAAGAGAATAACCAAATCCTCTTGCATGGGAGTGGTGCAGTATAATGGGTGTGTGACCACAATCTTCAGAGATGCATTCTGGAGACTGAGGTGTTTCCCATATGCAGGCACCTCTAGGGGCTGACAGCAGAGATCTTTGGACTCCAAACCAATTGGCATGAGTACAGGGCACCATCTACCTTACCCAGGGGCTGCATAGTTTGCCCCTACTCCCGCAATGTACGCCAACAAGGAGGCAGAGCGGCTGCACCATAATGGGCTCCAGGAGGGTGGGGGAGGAAGGAGAGAGAGCAGCCCTCAGACCTTACCCCTGTGCAATTCCTTCACCATTCTGGCGGGACTGGGAAGCCAAAAGGAGACACCATAGCCAGGGGTAAGAGAGGAAGGGGGGGTCCTCAAGGGAACATGTCCCAAGAAGGATGGGAGAAGCCCCCAGCCAAGAAGGGGGCAGCTGCTGGCTGGGGACTCCACAGTCAGGCTGACTGAGCTGGGGAGAGGGGAAGGAAGGGGCAGGGTAGTACAATGAATTCCTATCACTATGGTAGGGTGGACCCAGGAGTTGACAAATTTTAAAATTACATGCTAGTCCAAGGACAAGTGGCCAAGCCAAAAATGGTAGTCGCGAGTGGTAGTCCATGTTTGGAAGGCTATAATTTAAGGAAAACTTGGAAAAAAGTATGTAGCAACAAAATACATGTGTAGGGGATTATATTATGAATACTATGTAGCTGTAGATACTGGAAAACAGGAAAAAATGATACATTTTCTGTTAAATTAATATAGGTGGATGTGGAAGTGTGAGACAGGTGCCAAACTTAGAACAAAGCTCAACAAACTAACATGCATACTAGTATGTCAGGATAATAATTTAGAACTATGTATGTATTTACTGTTTTGTGATGCTAATAAAATCTATTCTGCAAAATCACTGTGTGGTGTGTTTATTTTGTGGTGGTATGGGTAGTCTTGAATGGAAGGGAAAGGGAACAGACAGTAATGAAAAATTGTCTAAGTAACAGGCTGCTAAACTAAGCAAGACAGGAAGCAATCAGAGTGGAATGGGACTGGGATAAAGATATAGCAACTAGACTTAGTTATGTTGGTAACAGTTGAAGTTGTTAACCTTGTTCTGCAGTTTAGTTCACTCTTCAAATCCCAACCCTGTCTCTTCCCTCCCCTTTCTTAAATATTTATCTCCTTAGAGCAGCCTGTTACTACTTTTTTTTTTTTGCCAAATGCCGAGCTGTGACGGTAACATAGTGCCCCTTACTTTTCTTAGAGTAACACAACAAAACCCAGTCCTTTCTTTCCCTATGTGAATCTCCCCTTCAATTCCCAGTCTTTTTGTTTTTTTTTTGGGGAGATGTGTTTCTTTTAGTTAGTTATATTTGTTGAAGTTGTTGCCTTTTTCTGCACTTTAGCTTACTTAGTTTGCGAATCCCAACCCTCTCTCTTCCCTCCCTTTTTTTAATATTTATCCCCTTAGAGCTGCCTGTTATTTTTTTTTTTTTTAATTTGCTCAGTTCTGAAACTTCTGGCTTTAACCTGGCTCTGTTTTCCTTCTCTCTCCTCCTTTACTGCTGCTCGGTGTCCTCCTCTATATCTGTCCTGACGGTCCCAACCCTTGCCCAATCTAACACCAACAAACTTTCTTCCTTTTTTGGTTAGTCCTTTAGTTATTTATTTATTACATTTTTTTTTTGAGGGGGCAGATTTATTTAAGGTAAAAAACTTAATGGCAGTCTAAGTCTGCACAGTGTGCTCTGCACTAGGCTGACAGGTAGATTACCGAGCCCCGTGCGTCCAGCCCTTCCTTCCCCCGGCTCACTACCGTCACTCTGGGCACCCTCTGGCTCCCTGTCAATATTTCTTCCCATGCCACCCTGAAATGCTTTTTTCTCCTGTGTACAAACGTTCCCTTCCCTAGTAAAATGTGCAACAACAAATGAAGTGGTTTTTGTTTTGCTTTTCAGCTTTCCTCAGTACACACTGAATCACACGATCAGTTGCACGTCCTCTCCCTAGTAGTTAGAATGAAGTGAAAGCGCGCCTCTGACAACCCCTCCTCCCCCCCCAGTCACTGCTGCGGCCAACAGGTCTCACTTACCCTTGGCGGTATGACCTGCCATTCTCACTACTGTGCACCTTCCTGCTCCGTGCTTGGTGGTCCAATGACTCTGGCTCCTCCTCTGTTTGCCGGCAACTCACTCCCCATATTCCCTGCTTTCGCTGTCCTCATCTTGGCTGCGCGATCTTCCGGGCTCTCATCACGCGAATCAGTGCCCAGCGATCTGGTGGGTAACATGACCACCAGGACGACTGGACCTCGCAACCCACCAGCGCACCCTGCTGGAAAAGTTAAGCAACTGCTTTTTTTTTGTTTTTTAAAACCATACTTGTCCGTGGACAAGTAACTTTCATGAAAGTGCTTGTCCCAGAGTTAAAAATGATAGCCCGGGATGTCGGGCTATAGGATTTGTCAAGCCCTGGGTGGACCAGACAGCAGATCTTGAAAATCACCAGGGAAGTGGGCATGGGGGGGTGCTGGATTTTATTGTCCATCTGGAGACGAATGATCTGTCACGTGAAAACTGTAGGGGTAGTGCAAGACAGGTTTAGGGAGCTGGGGGTCCTGAAGCAGGTAGCTTACACAGTGGCCTTCACTGAAGTGCTACCTGTGCACAGTTGAGGAAAGGCTAGGGGACTCTACACCAGGTCCTTCCACAAGTTATTGAAGGCATGCTGCACAGAAGAAAGCTTTGGCTAAATCAGGGACTGGGGTCAGTCTGGGGGATGGAGGCCTATACAAGAGAGACAGCCTCCATCCATCCAGGAGGGGAACGGCAGTCATGCATGGAATGTTTAAATGCCACTCTGATCAGCATTTAAACTAGCTAAAGGAGAAGGAAGAAAGACTAAGGGAGGCAGAGATTACTCCCGACTAGTGCAACGGTGAAGGCTAACCCAGGGAGAAGAAATTCCACAGAGACAGATGAAAGCAAAGAGAAGGACAGGACAGGCAAGTCTGAAAGAGGAACATCAGTTGGAAGAAAGGGGAAGGAGAGAAGATAGGAAGACGACTTAACAGGGGAGAGCAGAACTGGGACAACAAAGGGGGCAAGAGGGAGGGAAAGCAGGAAGGAGAGGCAGGTTAGAGGGGGAGAGAGAGAGAGATGAAGAGAATGGAAAGCCATATGTGCCAATGCAAGGCGTCTGGGAAACAAAATTCCTGACCTTGAGGCAATCAGTGTGGAAGATGATCTGGATCTGGTGGCCATAATGGAATCATGGTGGATAAACCACTGCAGCAGAGAAATGGCCATCCCAGGTTACACCAAGTTTCAGGGTCTGAGGGCTGACTTCTCCAGCTCTCCCCAGCCCCTGCATCAATCACTGCCAAAAAAGCACACATCAGGTACGGGTCCCGGTCTTGGTGAAGCCGCAGTGCTCTGCTCACTGAGGAGCCCATTTGATTCTTGGCACCTTTTTCCTGAGCTGCTTCTTCAAAAAACTTTAGCTGCCTTTCCTGTGCTCCAGCTCTCCACTGCTTGTTTTTTTTTTTTTTTCCGGCCCATCCTCACTTCCTGTGTTTATTAAATACACCTTTGCCCCGCCCACTGGTATTACTGACTAATCCCTGCAGTTGGGGGTGGGATCAATCTCTGTGAAATTTGACCTCCACTGCTATTCTCAGTCCCCTGCCCTTCAGCAGTCCCTCCCTCCCTCCCTCTCTCTCGTCCCTTCCCATCTTACCTAATCTCTCAGTTCATCATGCAGCCTTCCCCCTATTTCCTAGCCCTCCTGACCCCTATCTGCCGTATTATCACACTGGACTGCTTTACCCCACAACTTATCGTTCCCCTTGGCCCTGTAACTAACCTGACAGACTTTTCATTCTCCAACTTGCTGCCTCTTCCACAGTGTCTCCCTGTCACCGCCCGGTATCCATACCCTAAACTGTGCTTCTACTTCTGCAGGTACCTTGTCCGATCTAAATGTACCATTCGAGCCAGGACCAGTTTTGCCTTCCTGGTTGTGGCTACATGGATTAGGACCCTCTCTATCACTTTCAGGTGATATTGAGACCAACCCAGGCCCAGTGGCATTTAGGCTCCAGCCCCTTCATGGTAGTTCTTCTGTGGGGCTCCAACCCAGCGGCCTCAAGATTGCCCAACTAAACATAAGAAGCCTTGTGACAAATCATGCCGACCTGGTGGCCTGGGCTGCCACCCATAAGCCTGACCTCCTAGGACTAACAGACTCCTGTCTTGGGCCTTCTCTCCCTGACTCTGTGTGTGCCCTCCCCAGCTACAATATGATTTGGGTTGATCGTGCCTCATCCAATACGGGTGATGGCCTGGCACTTTTTTCTATGTCCCACCTAAACCTGACCCTTCAATCTTGCCCCCACCCTTGTGTCCTGCGAGGTGCTTCATGCCTAGCTTCTATTAGGTAGTACCAAGAAGCTGTACATTGTATGTGCCTACATTCCTCCTGCATCCAGTATATGGGGATTTGAGGAATTTCTACCCCATGCCACCAAAAACAATGAAGTACTTTGCCTAGGTGACTTCAATCAGGATTAGCTTGGCCCAAGCTCCCCTATCCTCAACACCAACATGGCTAAAGCCAATCCAACTCAGCTTGCCTCTAATTCTACCAGGCACTTCAGCAGTGGCACTAGTCACACCCTGCTCGACTGGGTCCTCACCAATAGGCCAGACAGGATCACCTCAGTTACTGTGTTGCCTGACTCCATTAGTGACCACTGTCCTGTAACCTGTGTCTGGGATGCTTGCCCCCCTTCTTACCCGCCTAAAATTATGTCCATGGCCGACTTCTCTGCCTTTGAGCCCCTGACTTTTCTATCCGATCTCCAGCAGGTTGACTGGTCTCCCCCCTTTTCACCACAGACAACACTGACCTGGTGGTGAAGTATTTCTCCAACACATTGCTCTCACTGCAGTCCAAACACATTCCTTACATTAGGCGCAGGGTTAGGGGCTTTCCCACCAAATGGTTGACTAGCCTCCTCCTCCTCCGCTTGCTTAAATCTTGTGACAAGCTCTGGGCCAGGTGGAAAGCCTCCTCCTTTCTTTCCAACTTTGTTGCCTATCGCTCCCTTAGGAACTCATGTAAGAAAGCAATCCGCGCTGCCAAAAGCAATTACTATAGATGTCTTCTCCATGCCTCTGCCCATTACTCGAAAAGGTACTGAGCACATATCAACCACATTCTGGGTCGCAATGCTTCTCAAGCCCCTCATGACATGCTAATTGACAATGTCACTTGTAACAACCCCAACACCACAGCCAACGCCTTTAACTCACTCATTACCTCCCCTCCTTCCTCGACCTTCAACGCAGCCATTCCTTCCACCCCTTCTCCCCACCCTCCCTCTGTCCCATCCCCCCTTATTTTCAGCCCTGTCTCTAGAACTGATGTCCTACAGATCCTCAACACTATGTCTCCTCATGGTAGCGCTGGTCCTGACAGTCTGCAACCTAGAATTCTCAAACTTGGCGCCTCCATTCTTGCCACCCCTATCTTGCGCCTCTTCAGCCTCTCCATTAGCTCTGGCACTGTGTCCTGCTCCTGGAAACAAGCCAGGGTTATACCAGTCTTTAAAAAGGGTGACCCTAAAAATCCTACGAACTACCGCCCTATAACACTCCTGTCTACCCCTAGTAAACTTCTGGAGAAACTTATTCATCGTCAGGTGTCAGATTTTGTAGCCAACTATGACCTGCTATCTCCTGCTCAGCAAGGCTTCAGACCACGCCACAGCACCTCAGCTGTCCTAGCGCAATTCGCCAACGACACCTCAACCACCATGGACAGAGGCCAACTTATTGGGGCTGTTTTTATTGACTTGACGAAGGCTTTTGACTCTGTCAACCATTCATTGTTCTTGCATCAGCTAGGTTCATTGGGTGTCTCCCAGTCCACTACTGCCTGGTTCTCCAGCTACCTGCACAATCGCACCCAGTCTATCTCCTACCATAGAGTCCTCTCCTCCCCTGCCCCCTATCTACTGGTGTTCCACAAGGTTCCATCCTTGGGCCCCTGCTCTTTTCTATATTTATAAACAATCTACCTACCATTCCCGCCCACTGTCACAACTTACTCTACGCCGACGACTTGGTCCTCTATACCTCTAGCTCCATCTCTGACATTAATTCCCACCTCTCTTCTGACCTGCAATGAATCCAAACATGGCTCACATCAGACCACCTCGCATTAAATGTTGCCAAGACCCAAGCCATGCTCTTCGGGTCCTGCAGGAAGCTCAGTTCCCTAAACCCCTCATTTCTGGTCTCGTCTCGATGGCTCTCCGGTACAATTTACTGACTCCTTCAGATACTTAGGGGTCACTCTGGATCCATGTCTCAGTTCTTCTCTCCTTGTCAATGCAGTATGCAAGTTTGTCAATGCCAAAATTGGGTTGGGTGTCCACCACGCCCTGATTCCTCCCGCCAGGATCTCTGTCGCCCAAGGACTTCTGCTCCCTGGTCTTTGCTATGCACTGCCAGTCTTTGCTCAAGTGCAGGCAAACATCCTTCAAGCGTTGGATGTTGCCTATAACAGTGTTTGCAGATTTGCCTTGTCTGCCCATCGACTTAAAACACCGCTGCACACTTTACTCTGACCTCCGCTGGTTATCGACCTCCGCTGGTTATCCCCCTCCTCCCAGCACTGATATTCCATAGGCTGCCTGTCCGACAATATAATTAGTTCTTCTCTCCCCTTCTCCCTTGCAGCCATGTTCACCCCAGCTGAGTGCCCCCGACTCCTCCGGTCCTCGACTTCAGCTCTGGTCACTGTCCCAAACTGCTCCACCAAAATGTGTGAACTTTCCTTCTCCATCTATGCTCCCAAAACCTGGAACTCCCTTCCGTTTTCCCTTAGAAGCTCCAGTTCTCACCCTGCCTTCAGGCTTGCACTCTTTAATTACCTCACCTCCCTAGATGCACGTAAATGCATTTAGTTCATGTATTATTTTATTTATTTATTTATTTAGCTTTTGTTATACCTCTTTACTTGCTCTAGTTCACAGAACATACCTCTTTATTTGCTACTGCACTACTGTCCCCTTCCCTGTCCCATACCCTCGTCCCATGCCACCAGTACTGCTGTTATGCACTTATGTTACTGATCTCCACAAGCTGTTTTTATCTCTTTTGCACTATAATGCTTATGCTATGTATGCCATCACTTTCGTGATAAGTAATTCCACTGTTAGGTAAGGTTGTTGTTCTCTTTATGTACTGCATTGTTTCAGTTCCTCCCTGTACTACTGTTTGTAACTTGTTTGAACCGTAATCTCCTGGGTCGTGCTTGAAAATAGGCCATCCTGTCTAGTGCACTTACCCAGTTATTAAAAGCAAATAAATGTACTTTTTATTTTATTTAGTTTTTGTTGACTGGGTAAGTGCACTAGACAAATCCTGCCTATTTTCAGGCACGACCCGGGGGAAGGGGATACAGATGAATGCCCACTGACCTTGAACCAGATTAAGCTGTTGGTGGTAATTTCTTTTTAGTGAATGAGGGAAATTTGGCCAGGACACCGGGGAAATTCCCCTACTTCCTGCTTCCTGTGAGCAGGGGGGACCCATTTTCTGGTGGGACCAAGATGGCTACCGCTGTCTTTGCGATGGAGGAGGAAGGAGGTCTGGTTGGGGCTGAGGTAGCCCAGAGTATGTCAATAGTTACTGTACCTGCTTTTGAAGAACCAGTGGTGTCGGTGGCTGGGGTGCACCCGCGGGGTGGCCAGCAAAACGCCGATTCAAGTGGGCCTTTGCATTTTTCGGAAATGTCCTGTTTGAGTCTTGTGGAGAAACAACGTTGCCTCGAGGAGGAACTTTTGCGCGTTAGTGACTTGTTGCAGAGGGAACGCCGGACTGCGATTTCAGAGGAGGACCGGAAACGATCGGCTACTTCGCCGAGTGCTGCTGAGTCTGAGGGGCCAAGCAAGCTTCTTCCACCAGTGGAGAGACCTATCGGGGAATTGGACAAGCCTTCCAGGGACTGGGGAAACTTTGGTGGAGGAGTCCTGGTCGCCGGAGCGAGCGTTGCGAGGGGCTGGATGGATTCCAGTTTCTGGAGGCACATGGAGACCAGAGCAAGCTGTTCCTGCTCATGCAGTGGATGAACAGAGAAGTCCTTGTGATATATCTCACTCTATAGGGGCTGTCTTGAGTACTGAGGCTATTGTTTCCCCTACCCCCCTGTCTACAGATATTGCTGCTGATTTAACTATGGGATCCCGGGGAGAGGGAGGGGCTGGAAATGTGAATGCTTCCTCTAGCCTACCTGAGTCAGTTGTTCATCCTATCTCTAAACCTTCTTATGCTAGCCATTTCAGACAGCCGCTGGAATAGGCAAAGCGACGTAATGCTGTTAGATTATGTTATGTGGGTCCTAGGGATGCTCCCCCAGATAGGTTTTTTGTTGGGAAGACATTATTGAAACGCAGCATGGTTTTTTTTCCCCTCAGAGGTATATGCATTAATACATGTTCCGGGGGAATTCACCTTTGACGTCAGCTTTCGCACCCCTGCCTTGATGGAGTTGTTTTGAGTCGATATTTGAATTTGAAGACTAACCCACTATGGTCTGACTTTATTGTATTACCTTTGTCTCAGCAGGCCTATAGGATCATCACAATCATGTTTGAATGAAGGGGTGAATATTGTTGATATTGTTAAATGGCTGTCTAAATCTTGTGATATTCAGGGGAATCCAGTCCCTATTCTGGATGAAGAGGGTTTTGAATGGAGGTTGGAAATTTAGGGTAAAACTTCATTCCACAGATTCTGGCTTAATTCATCTGCCTAATTGCTTCTTTCTGGGGAGAGATAAGGGTTTTTTTTATCCTGGGCAGCCTAGGGTTTGCTTTAGTGTGGGTCTCGAACCCACATTAGTACCTCCTGCACCGCTCCTTAAATGTTCTTACTGTGGGAGATGGGTCATCCAAGTGCCCATTGTTTTCAAACCTCAAAATGCAATCTTTGCGATGAGGTGGGTCACACATTGAAACCTGTCCCTAACTCCAAAAATACTGCTGATGCTGATTATGGGGTACAAGATCATTACATCCGGGAGGCAGTTAGACCCGGTATTCCTACTAAGGGAGGGAGGGGCCCTGATATTGACGGGGTTGTTCCCCCCTTGGCTGACTCTAGTTTGTTAGAATCAGCTGATTCCCAGTTGACTACCATGGTTCTGCCTGATGTGGGAGCTGTAGTGGGCTTTAGGGTGGATCAGTGGGAAGGTGGGAGCATCGTCCCTGTGTTGCCAGATTTAGAGACTCCAGATGCTGGGTTTGTGTTGGTTAGCGAGAAAAAGGGGAACTCTGCCAAAGGGAGGGGGAAACTAGGGAAGAAACTGGCTGCACCTGCTCCTGTTGTTTCTATGGCTGACCCGAATATGTTTTCTGTTTTGGAAGAGTGTCCAGTGGATGATCCTAGCGGGTTTGGGCCTCCTCTACCTTTACCTGGGTTAGAATCTACTGAACCTGTGGCTGACCAGGTGGGCCCTAGACCACCTGATGGTAAGATTGGTAGGATCACACGGGCATCTAGTAAGATGAAGTGAATGTTCCCTTGCTGGGCTCCTTGTTCCTTCCACCTTCTCGGGTGGCATCCTTAAATGTGAACAGTATTAAGACTCCAGAAAAACGACGCAGAACTTATTCACATTTTCTGTCTGAAAATCTAGATTGCGTTTTTCTGCAGGATGTTCGCTTGCATTCCCTTGAAGAGGTGGAGGCTGCCTCTGCAGGTTGGATTTGGGGGGACTGTTTTTGGTCTTTGGGTGCTGACTTATGTAGTGGGGTTGGAATATGTTTTTTTCATTATCATGTCACTGTGCTACATCAGATAGAAGTTCTGGCTGGCAGGGCCTTGGTTCTCGATGTTAAATGGGGTTCCTTATACCTGAGGTTAATTTCTGTGTATGCTCCACAATCTAAGTTTGACCGGGTTGCTTTGTTTAATTCACTTTATCCCTTTTTATGCTCTCCTTATTACATTATTTGGGGGTTAACTGTTCCTTGCCTTTACAAGTGGCTTTAGGGACAATGAAAAAGGTGTATTGTGATGAGACTAGTTTGTTGAAACTCATCTCAGACACTGGTTTGGTAGATGCTTTTGGACCCTCTACTGGAGGGTCTGGGGACACTTATTTCTGTGGACCAAGGGCTTCCAGGATTGATTTATTTTTTCTCACTTCTGTGGTTACTGTTCAATCTAGATCTTTACAGGATGTTGCTTCCTCTGATCACAGATTACTGAGACTGACCTTGGCTGATGTTCCTGCAGCTCGGAGAGGGCCGGGTATCTGGAAATTGAATTCTGAATTGTTGCATATCCCTTGTGTAATGGGTGGGTTAAGCTCTCTTTTGCTGGCCAGGAAGTCGGTTTCCTTTTTGTATGATGATTTAAATGTTTGGTGGGAGGACACTAAATGGGAGTTCGGTTTATTTTAAGGCTGTGGGTCGATTAAATGGACAATTATCACATACTGAGTTACGGTATCTTAGGGAACGGTTTATTTTTTTATCCACTAATAGATGATTCTTGGCCTCAACTGTCAGCAACAGATTGCAAGTTTGAAACTGGAATTGGCTAAGGCTCAGTCTCAGGTTTTAATGGATATGGAAATGAAACACAAATTTAGACTTTGTGGCAGGAAAAAGATACTTTGCCTTTTGAGTACTTGACATCACTCAGACATTTAAGAAGTATGGTGATCTGAACACCCCAGGGGTGGGCAAGTTTCTACCAATGATGATATTTTGGAGGAAATTCATGCCTATGTTTCTACGTCATTTCAGAGCAGGATGCTTTCCAAAGCCGCTATCTGTGATTGGTTCGCTGGTAGATCGGTTCCGGCCTTGTCCTTAGCTGACCGGCTTGAATTGGTGCAACCTATCACAGTGGAGGAATTGAGGTCAGCAATTTGGTCTTTACGATTGGGAGTTACACCTGGGTATGATGGGTTGTCTCACGAGGTTTATAAACTCTTATGGGAGGTTTTGGGAGTTGATTTCTGTTCGGTCCTGAATACTGGGCTGCAGTCTGGGGTACTCCCTCATAGCATGATGCAAGGTGTGCTACTCCTTCTGTATAAAGAAAAGGGTGATCATGGGGATTTGGGTAATTGGAGACCTTTGTCATTACTGAACTCAGATTATAAGATTCTGATGAAGATTTTATGTCTGAGGTTAAGGAAGGTTATGGGTACCCTTTTGCATCCGACGCAGTTTAGTGGGGCTCCTCTCAGAAGGGTTCAGGATGCACTGATCTTACTTAGAGAACTGGTCTCTAAAGGTAAGGCTGGAGAATTATTTAGACATTTGGTTTGCCTGGATCAGTCCAAAGCTTTTGATCAGGTAGAATATATTTATCTCTGGGAATGTCTGTCAAGAGTCGGATTCCTACCCAATTCATAGGATGGCTACAAACGTGCTATAGGGGCATTACTTTGATCCCCTGTGTGAATGGCTGGGTGGGTAAGGAAATTGAGGTCCACAGGGAGGTTCGGCAGGGGTGTCCATTGAGTCCCTTGCTTTATGTGCTTTCTTTAGATCCCCTCTTACATGCCTTACACAGTACCGATGACATTGTTGGATTATCGATTGGCTGTAGTGATCCTGAGATAGTTACTTTAGCGTATGCTGATGATCTGATTTTAGTTTTAGCGGATAAGGCTTCTGCATGGCGCAAGGGAGTTGCGTGTCCTTTCTGGATTTGACTGGGTCCTCAATTAATTGGCTCAAAAGTGGGATTCTACCCTTGGGGTATGATGCGGCTGATGTGTCCTTGATTTGGGGTTTGCCTATTGTATCTGGCTATACGAAAATTCTGGGTATTTACTTTGGAGGTCTAGATGACCACAGGTATAATTGGGATCAACAATTGCTAGCAGCTCGTAGTAGGGTTCAGCTACGGAATAAGGGCTGTATGTCCAAAGCTAAGCGTATTTATTTGATTAAGTCTTTTTTGTTGCCATATTTTTTATTTATTGCCACGGTTTTTCCCCCTCCCATCTCTATGGAGGCTTCTCTTTATGGAGTTTTTTTTCTGTGTTTATGGGGTAGTAGGCTAAATCCCCTAAAAAGGGGTATTACATATTTACCTCTTAGTGAAGGAGGGTTAGGGATGGTTAATCCCGTAGTGTTTTTTCAGAGTATTTTTCTTTTTTACAACTTAGTGCCCTTCCTTAAAGGGCAGACTATGATTTGGTCTCCATGGGTGGCAGATGGTGTTGACTTTATCTTGTCACAGTGCGGAATGGACTCCTTTCTTGCTCGTCAGGTTAGGGTGGGTGCCTTGTCCAGTCATTTTTGCGTGATGTTTCAGAAACTGAAGACGTGGCATGTTGTTCACCGCTTGCTTCTTTCTCAGACGCGTTAACAATTTTATTTTCCTATTACATGATTTCTTTTCTCTGACCCCTGGTTTCATGTTAGGCCTCCTGCTGAACAACGTGCTAAACTACAGTTCTTAGTGAGTAAGAGGGTGCCTAGCAATAGGTGGGATTTTTTATGGCTCTGTTTACATAGGAAATTAGGAGTGAAAGGAAACAGGAAACAAAGAATTGACTGAACGATACTGCCCTAGGGAGGAGACCTGTTTGGGAGTTGTTGAAACGATGGAGCATTTTTTTGTAGCGTGTCCTTTTACTGTTTCATTTTGGTCTTCTTTTCACGATACATGGCCTTTGAATCCCTTTCGGGTTCTCTCACCTGGCGTGTGGGTGGACGGGGTTCTACCGAGCTCCTGGATTGTGTATGATGCAATTACATTGCGTCTTGTGATGGAGGCCATATCGGTTTTCAGTTATGGCAAGCTAGATGCTCTCTTGCTCTTGACAGAAGTTGCTTTCTGAATCTCAGATAGTTCACAACATACGCACAGCTGTGTTTACCTGGAGAGAGCAGGAGCAGGGAAAGGTGCATCCTGAATTGTTCAAATTATGGTGGAGGAAGATGACCTGGTTAGATACAGGGTGAGGACCTTGTGTCTGCCCAAGCCCTGTATTGGGTTATGATGGTTTCCCTTGTGCTGTGAGGAAGCCCTTCTCTGCAGAACCTGGTATGCCTTCACTGTTTTTCTGTATAAATATATGTCCTGTGATATCTCTACATAGACAGTCTTGGATTTTTTATTTTTGCTTCTGTATAGCTTGAGTGCTTCTTTGCCTTTTATTATGATTTGTATTTTGCTTTTTTGTGTGGTAATGCCATTTTTTCTTGTTGAAATGTGGTGTTGTAAAAATAAAAAATTCCCCAACTCTTTTAGTGGGGGGGGGGGTATGTTTATTCCTGTTTCCTTTCCCATTTCTAGGATGATGTAGGATTGTTATACTCTTTGAGTTTGCTTCCTTTATGATTTGTTTATTATTTTGTGTGACTTATCACTGTTTGTATTCCTTTTGATTTGTTGTTGTGAAAAAAATTCCTACTCTTTTACTGGGGTGGGGGGTCAGTGATGTTTGAGGGGATTGTATTGATGTAATACTTTTTTGATTTTTGTTGATTCTTTTCTTTTGTGTTTTGTGATGTATGCTATAATACCTTTTTGTTTTATGTGTATCAATAAAAAATTCCCCTACTCTTTTCGATAAGTGCCATGGGATCTTTATCATCCACCTGAACTACCACCAATCCAGGCAAATAGGACCTCGGTTTAACGTCTCATCCGAAAGACGGCACCTCAGAAGTGGAGCATCCCTCTCATGCTGCACTACAGTGTCAGTACTGGGATATTAACCCAAATGCCAGATGTGAGAACTGAACCAACAGCTCTCTGATCTCCCGGTCTCAGGGGCGAGTGTGCTACCTACTGAGCCACTGACACTGCTAATAAATGAGGAGGACAGGTCAGGGAGGGAGGAAAGACAGAATGGTTGTTTTACATGTGAAGGAGGGTATACGGGCCACTGAGATACAGGGAAGGAATGAAGGGCTGGAGGTACTATGGATCACCCAGAGACAGGGTTGTGGGGCCATTATTCCCACACGGTATGTACAGGCCTCACACATTTTTTTTTGGGGGGGGGGAATTCAGACAGAGCCCTGGAAAAAAAACATTAGCAAAACGGCCAGTAAGAGGAGCAATTTTGATTATGGGGACTTTAATCTGCCAGATGTAAACTGGGGCATTCTAGCCGCAGCTGCAGCAAAAGGCAGGGTCATTATCAACGCCATACAAGGGGCATTCCTCAGACAGCTTGTTTTCAAACAAACAAGGGATGGGGCAGTGCTGGACCTGGTACTTCAGGAGGCAGTATATCATAGTGGTTAAGGGCACTGAGCTACAACCCTGGAGACCTGGGTTTGAATCCCATCAACACCCCCCCTTGCATACTGTGTGACCCTGAGCAAGATACTGAACTTCCTTGTGCTCCCAGGTCGTACCTGGAAACAAACTCTGGCTTAGTGTGCCTTACCTGGTAAACATTTTCCCCTTTCCTTCTAAACAGGGAGAACATTGCTGATGTCACAGTGGATAGTCACCTGGGTACATGTGATCATCGTACTGTGTAATTTGGCATATGGATACAATTGGGGGCGGGGGGGGAGACACTAAGACGAGGATCCTAAGTTTCAGAAGGGCACATTTTCAAGAAACGGGAAACTGCCTCAGAGAATAAAGGGGGAGAAGGTAGAGGGGCAGTGGAGGCTCAATGGAGAAAAATCAAAGAGGGTGTAGCCCAGGCAATGGCATGCTGTTTGAAGGAAGTGAGCAATGGAAAGAGGAGGAAGAAGCCACTATGGTTCTCCAAGGTGGTGACAATGAAAAAGAAAAAACAGCATTTAGAAAGTACAAGGGGACCCAGAAGGATGAAGACAAGGAGGTATATCTGGCAAAACAAAGGGATGCAGGACAGAGGATGAGGGCAGCTATAGCACTAATAGAGGTGAGAACAGCTAAGGAGGTCAAAAAGGGGACAAGACCTTCTTCAGGTATGTGAGGGGAAAGAGGAAGACAGGGAGGGGATAGTGAGAATCACGAGGGCAGGTGGGGACTGTGCAGAGGAAGATCAAGAGGAAGTGGAAATACTAAACAATTACTTCTGCTCAGTCTTCACAGTAAAGGGTGGGGGCGAGGATGGACCAGCATGCTGCAATAAGCGCCAGAAAGAGGGAGAAGTGGACCCAAGTCCATTCTCGGTGGAGAGGGTCCAGAAGGGAGTGGAAGCCTTACAGAAGAATAAGATGATGAGGCCAGATCGGGATTCATCCAAGGGTCCTAAAGGAACTGAGCATGATGCTGGCTGCCCATCTGGCAGTGTTTTTTTTTAGCACCTCACTGGAAGGGGAGGGGGTCCAGAGGACTGGAGGACTGTTGATGTGGCCCCTCTGCACAAAAGCAGCAGTAGAGAGGATGCTAACAACTAAAAGTCAGTAAGTCTCAGATCAGTGGTGGGGAAGTTAATGGAAAAACTACTGAAGGACAGGCTCCTGGAGCACTTGGAGGCAAAAGAGCTGCAGGACCACCGGCAGCATGGTTTCATAGGGGGAGGTCATGTTAAACTAATCTCATAATTTGTTTTTTGACTGGGTAACAAGGAGGTGGGTCAAGGGAGAGCAGTGTATGTGGCCTATCCGGACTTCAGTAAAGCTTTGGACATTGTGCCGTACAGGAGGCTAGTTAAGAAACAAAGCAGCACGGGGTGGGGGAGAAAGTGACAAGCAGGGTATCAAACCGGTTAAGGGATAGGGAGCAAAGGGTGGTGGTAACGGTAGCCACTTATGTGACAGGAGAATGACTAGTGGGGTGCCACAGCGTTTGGTACTGGGACCAGTCCTCCTCAGTGCCTTCATAAATGACACTGCGGAGGAGCCTGAGGTGAAGGTGTCTCTGCAGATGATACAAAACTCTGTAAGAGGGTTCACACTCAGGAACGGGTGAAGAGAATGCAAAGGGATCTGAGGAAACTACAGAAATGGTCTAGAGAGCGGCAGCTTGGCTTCAATGTCAAAAAGTGCAAGGTTATGGCACTTAAGGCTGTGGAACCCCAAGGCTGTGTATAGATGGGGGAAGTGGAGCTTACAGTCACCAAGCAAGAAAGAGAGCTAGTGGTCATCATATCTGATGACCTCAAGGTGGCTGAGCTGTTGAACACGCAGTTGGAAAGGCTAGCAGGATGCTGGAGTGCATTAGGAGAGGGATTTCAAACAGGAGGTAGGGAGGTGGTGCTGCCATTGTGTCGCTCACCGGTAAGGGCCTGCCTGGAGTACTGTGTCCTGTTCGAGAGGCTGCTCCTCTGGTACACCGAAAGGTTGATGGCGGTACAGAGGATGGCAACCAAAATGGTGAGGGGGTTGCATGAGAAGCTGTAAGAGGAAAGGCCGCAGTAACTCAATATGTACTCCCTGAAAGAGAAAAGAGCAACAAGGAACATGACTGAAACCTGCAAGTACCTCACAGGAATGAACAAGGTACAAGTGAAGGGACTGTTTTAGAGAAAGGAAGGCATCAGAACAAGGAGGCATACAATGAGGCTAAAGGGACACTCAGATGTTACCCAGCATGGTTTTACACTGAGGTGGTCCTGCCAGACTAATTTGCAAAGTTTTTTAGAAATAGTGAGTAGGGCCCTAGAGGGTAGTCTACCTGTAGATGTGGTGTATCTGAACTTCTCCAAGGCTTTTGTGGGGTGCTAACTGGCAGGCTCAAGGATCTGGGTGTTGCTCCTCAAATCATCAAATGGACTAAGGCTTGGCTTAATAATAGAAGGCAGAGGGTAAGCATTAGAGGGTATTTATCTGACTGGAAAAGTGACCAGCAGAGTCCCTTAAGGATCAGTGCGGGCCCGGTGCTCTTTAATATTTTTGTGTCCTCCTTAAAAACGTCAAATAATGCATGGATGTCCAAATTCACAGATGACTGTAAGATGGGGCTATTGTAAGAACTGAGGTAGATACACAGAACCTACAAAAAGAGCTGGATACAATAAGTTCCTGGGCTGTAGCACATAAAATGAAGTTTAATATAGGAAAATGCAGTGTTATGCACTTCGGTCGCAACAATGTTCATTCAAGGTACAGCTTGTGTGGCCATACCCTAAAAACTGTGGAAAGTGAGAAGGATCTGGGTATTATGGTTACAAATAATCTCACATTTATTTTTTTTTTTTTTACTTTCCATTTGTTATTAAGTTTTCATAAATCATACGTAACAGAAAAGAAGACATAATACCATCAACACGCTTATCAACATTGCTAGAGATTAAGATACTGATGTCAAATTCAAGGTACAACTACCACCCCTTTCCCTTACAACCCCCCCAAACAAAAACATAATTTGAGAGCAAGTTATTCTGCAATGTATCCATAGCCAGCTGTCTAAAAGAATGGTCCATCTACATGCCCCCCAAAAATGTTTCTTGAAAATATTCAATAATACAGATAATTCTGTGCTTTAAACAAAAGCACATCAATACCACAGAGGATAATGTATGGGGTTTTGCCAGTAACAAAGCTGTAATCGCTTCGAGAGGTTAACATGACAGTCAACCTTAAGAGCGCAGCTTGAGAGGTTGGCACGGTTGTCGTGGTAACCTCCAGAAGAGATTTCAGCTTTGTTACTAGCAAAAGAAAAAACATACATTATCTTTTATAGCATATTTTTTTTTTAGAAATTTATTAGAGGTCAGCGCCAATTCCTCTTCAACCGCACACCCCCTCCCACCACCACTCTCCCAAACTGCAGAATGCACATCGTGTTTTTTGAAACAGAGGAAAATAGTACATACCAGGAATTCCATTTTTAAAGTGCTTTATTGGCGTACAGTACTTGCTAAGTGTTCTTAGGAGGCATCCTAAGGAGGCAGTATAGCACAGTGGTCTAAGGCTCTGAGCTGCAAATCTGGTGACATCCAGCAGAATAGACCTGGGTTTGAATTCCACAGCTTCCACTTGCATACTGTGTGACCCTGAGCAAATCATTTAACTTCCTTGTGCTCCCAGTTCACACCTGAAAAGAGGCTCCGGCTTAGTGTGCCTTTCCTGGTTAAACAATTTCCCCTTTCACTAAGTTGATGAGCAAAAAATAAATAAACCAATAAATAACTTAGAAGTCCACAGACAGGATAAAACTGACGTACTTTAACACATTAATCGGAAGAAATCCGGTTGGTAGCTGCATATCACGTGTGTGGTCATGTCAAAGGTTGAAGGAGACATCAACACAGGTCAAAAGCAACATCCGCACAATGTGGTAGTGAGGAGGCCTGCTGATTGAGACTGTTTGAGGTCTTACATGTCTGACTGTGTGGACGGAGCTGCTGCCATCGTGGTCACTAGCAAATACAAGCGGTTACTGAAACAATGGAATGATGAGTTCAAATGCTTGTTTGCTAGTGAGTCGCGTTCTGCCACAGAATTCTGCTGAAAGCTGTGTTCCTTCTTATAAACTCATCGCTGTGACGTACTAGAGCTAGGTTTATCAATAACGTCATAATGATAAGTTTATAAGAAAATTAACTGTTTGATTTCTATACATAACAAGCTCCTCCCATACCTTATATAATAATAATGATCGTAATCATATAACAGCCTCAATCAGCAGGCCTCCTCAAGGCCACATCATGCGGATGTCTCCTTTGACCCGTGCTGATGTCTCTTTCAACCTTTGACATGACAACGCATGTGACATGCAGCTACCAACCGGGTTTCTTCCAATTTATGTGTTAAAGTACAGCAGTTTTATCCTGTCTATGGACTTCTAAGTTATTGTTTTTATTTTTCACTTGTCAGCTTAGGATGTTTGCAAGTACTGTACATCAAAAAAGCGCTTTAAAAATGGAATTCCTGGTATGTATGTTTTTTTCTCTGTTTCAAAAAACATGTGCATTCTGCAGTTTGGGAGAGTGGTGGTTGGAGGGGGTGCAGATGAAGGGGAATCAGTGCTGACCTCTAATAAATTCATATAAAAAAAAAAAAACATACACTATAAAAGATAATGAATGGTTCTTTTTGCCAGTAACAAAGCTGAAATCGTTTCTCGACATTACCATGACAACTGTGACAACCTCTCAAGCTGCGCTCTCGAGGTTGACGGTTGTCATGTTAACCTCTCAAAGCGATTACAGCTTTGTTACTGGCAAAACCCCATACCTTATTCTCTATGTCTGTAATGCATGCATAGATAATTCATATAACTTCAAGATTTGAAAGAATGTGATCTCTTAGTTAGGTTACAAGGTACTTAGTATAGCTGATAATCTGTTCCAAGCCTTTTCATTCAAACTTGTCTTACCCTTAAAAATGTTACTTACCTTAACAAGTTGTAGATTTTGTTGTATTTTTCTCAGCCATTCCATATAGGGTGGATTAGTATCCAACCAGTGCTTCAGAATAGTTTGTTTAACCGAAGTACCAATTAGTGCCAGTATTTATTTATCCGATAATGAAAACAAATGATCTCACATTTAGACGACAGACTACTGCAGCAGTTAGTAATGCCAACAGAATGCTACACTGCATCCTGTATAATATCAGGAGCAGGGACAGAGCTGTGCTGCTGCCCTTGTACAGAACGCTGGTGACACTGCTCGTGGAGTACAATGTGCAGTTCTGGAACCCACACCATAAAACAGATATTAGGAACCTTGAGAGAGCACAGAGGAGAGCAGCCAAAAGGATCTAGGACCTTCAGTTCCTTCCATATTGGGATAGGCTGAGGGAGCTGGACTTGTATTCACTGGAGTACCGACGGCTCAAGGGGGACGTATGTTTGGTATACTCTGCTTTTCGTAATAGAGATCTCTGGGAATGTGTAGGACTACACAGGAAAGTTAGTAACAAAATTACCAGAACACATGATTTACCAAATGTAGGGAGAATTGAACAAATCCACTAAGAAGGGGCTTGGATTAATCAGAGAGTCGTGTCCCCATGGAATAGACTCCCTTCTGATGTTCTGATATAGTTAGCAATGACACAATGACTTCGTTTAAGAACAAAATGATGTCATCCATGGTGTTACAGGGTTACCATAGCTGTAATAGCGAACATTCCCTAAAACAATGGGACTCCTTGGAAAAAGTTATTGTCTCTAATCTGACTTGTGATACTTATGAAGGGGGGGTGGGGGTTAGGAGAGATCTACGTGAAAACTTCTTTACGTAAAGAGTGGTGGATGACTGGAGTAGCATGCCAGATGAGGTAGTGGGGGCAAAGACTTTGGGGAGCTTCAAGCATGTGTGGAATTGGCACAGGGGCACATTAGACAAGAGGAATGAGGTAGGGAGTGATATCTATGACCAACTGGGGTCAGTGGGGAAGGAACAGGCAGGGACAAGGGGCAGAATGGATGGGCGAAAAGTTCCTTTTCTGCCAACAAAAATCTGTGTTTCTCTGTTTCTATGATGTACAAGAAAAAAATAAACATATGTTGCAGGTGATACCATTTATTGAACTAACAAAATTATTTCTGAGACTAGCTTTCAAGGTAAAATACACTCTTCTTCAGGCCAGACTTATGTTTCTATGAGTAACTACCAGAGACAAATGAATTCCCTCGACAAAAATACAACAGCAAACAGCTTCCACTGGTCCATCATCCACTTCCTCAATAACAGGAGAAAAAGAGTTGACAAGGTTGAGGCCCATCCATGTTATATAGGCAACACTGTGTGCTGACAATGTGCACCTAGACATATCAATGCGGGCGGCCCTGGTGTGCAAAAGCTTCCTATGAGGTACTGATGCAGATGGTTTACAATCCCAAGAATTACTACAGGTCTCTGGAGATACCCTCAAAGAAGATACTACAGAAAATATATGAAATACAAGTTGAAGTGTGTCTAAATATTAAGGTTTTAAGTTTTTTTCCCCAAAGAGGAAAGCAGCTTTTTAAATCCTCATATATTAATGTGTTTTTGGCAAGATGATTTTCCCACTCAACCCAATACATACTAGAAAACACAACACTAACGAAGTATCTAGTAGTCCAGTTTAGCCACTTACTAATATAGCTACCCCCATATAAAAGGTCAAACCATCAAGCTATTCCAGATTTATAAATACGGTAACTCACCTCCGTGTTCTGACCTGGCTGCTCTCCCACTGCAGGAAGAAAAAGAAAACCATTAGCAACAGGTTAACAGTGCCACCTGGTGGTAAGCATGCAACACAGCATTCTCCAGGACAGCTCTAGCTCACCACTAAAAGCAACTTGGAGTATAAATTGTAATTTGTATTAAACAGATGGCAGGATGGCCCAGAGATAAAATATCTTATTTGCATTGTGGCCTTTTGGTACAGCAGGGCACCAAATGCCTTTATAGTTCAATATCTTATTTACATGAGGGTTTCTTGGCACAGCAGGATACCAAATGTGTTTATGCTGTAGTTCAGTACGCAAGTGCTAGTTCCAAAAGGATACGCAAATACAAGTTAATTAACGTTCAAGGCAATAATGGAGAACAAATTATCCATATAACAGGTGGAAGATGACAGGGCAATGCTGTTGAAGGTTTCCCCTTTAATACACACATGTACTACTTGGAATTCAAAGATGGGTGCTAGTACTCTATCTAAGTAAGTAAATGGACAAGGGGGTATAGGAGAAGGAGGGTCATTCCAGAGGATATCTACATGGATCCTTTGATCTGGGACAAGCACCAGCCTTCAAAATGTGGGAAGGTTAGTGGTTTGTTGCAGGGTGGGGTGGGGTGGTAGGCTGTTCCGCTCTTCCTGGCTTGAGAAGGAGAAAGCACTTCTGTTTAAGCCTTTTCTAAATTTGGGTTCTATCCAGCTAGCTGCCTTTATCTTAGAGAATAAGAAGTTGGGACAGGGTTGAAGAGGGATATAAAGTATGTGGAGGCTAGGAAGTGGATGCAACTATAGAGGATTGTGTAATTTGTGTACCAGTGGTCATCCCTGCAGGCAGCACAGCTCAGCCAGTCGAGCGGACCACACAACAGGCAGTAAGGGATTCCCCGACTCACCCTCAATAGAGAACATGAAGAGCCTGTTTTTCAGGACATCCAACTGTTATACAGTGTGACTTTTGAAGGAGATACAGATGCAAACCAAACGAAACTCAACCAGATTAAGCTGGTGGTGGTATTTTAGTGCACTGGGAAAAGACAGAGGAAATTCACCTACTCCTTACGAGAAATGCCATGGGATAGCAGTTATGCAAGAACTTACCATAACAGTAGATCTTAGAGAGGATCTCTTGCAGCAGGCAATCACCAGTAGGACTAAGTTGCCAGGTGATAGGACCACATAGAAACCTTCTAGCTAGCAACGTACCAGAGGGGGCCACCACCTCTGATGTCAGCCAATCCTATAAAGGCGGACAGCCCCTATATCCTCCTTGTGACAACCCACCTCTCCCTCTGTGCTGAAACAGCTTTTAGAGAGGTGTCTGTCCTTGGGTATTCACTGCCACCAGCTGGACTGTCTCCAGCGCCAACCTTCAAGCTTACAAACTTGAATAATTAAATGTGCAACTGCACATGTAACCCCTAGGTGGCGCTATCCCAAGGGCTACTACCCCTGCCTGCTTGGCTACTAACAGGTTGAGGGGCCTAGGTCCAATGGCTGGTGCCTCCACCCAGAGGTCAGGGTTTGTAGTGGTCAGACTAGCTTGGTCACAGCCCTCTGGGACACTGAGAACCCCTTTTAGTCCCTTGAGTGGCTCACACAGTACACAGGAATTACAGTCCCAATACCCCACATATACACACACTGTTCACTCATAAGGTACCACTTATCCTCGAGACTGATTCTGCAGCACGTCTCTGAGGACCCCCTGTAAAATAAGGTTAAACAACATACACAGCGAAATACAATACTGTTTCCATAAGTACCAACACCACAGACAGTATATAGTATAACAACAACAAATCTGATTTATTTAGGGAACAGTAACACGGGAGAGGGAAATCAGGTTAATTGGTGGCATTAAATCACAGTACTGTGCACACATACAGGGTCTGAAAAGTCACACTCTGGGTACCCAGGTTTGGGGGAGTGGTTCTAGCCAGGTCCAGATGGATAGGGCCCTGTAGAAGGAAATATATGCACAACACCCAACTGTAATCCGGAGCCCGGATGGCTCAGTCCATGAAGCAGTGAAACAACAAGAATTAGATGACAAACTTGTGATTGAAAACAGGCTGCAGGGGGAATACCCTGATTTGTACTCACAATACCCAAACTGAGAACCGGATGGTGGATGTTCTTCTGGATTGTCAGAAGCAACAGGGCATGGAGACAAGGTCCTTGTGACTGGACCCCACTGCAGTTTGTAGCAAACTGATTTAGTCCAAGACAAGCTGGGGTTTGCTTCCAGCTTCAACACACAGTACACAGCACAGGGGATCGGAAATAGCGATTCCCCTCAAGCACTACGCAGCGGGAGGAAGATTTGTGGCACTCCCCAGACTTAGACGAGGCCTTAGATGGAGTGGACGAAGCCGACGGCCTGGAAGTCTTGAGGGACTGCAGACAGGAGGAGCCGCTGCAGGATCTGACCAGAACCATGGAAGACCGAGATTCAGCCCTGGAAGGAGAGCGGTCTGACAGGGCTTGCAGTTCACTGATACGTCTGGCAGAACTAATGGCTATCAAAAACACAGTTTTCCAAGTCAAATATTTGAGCTCTGCTGAGGACACAGGTTCAAAAGGAGGCTGCATAAGTTGAGCAATGCAAACATTTAAGTCCCAGGCAGGGGCAGGATCCCTAAAGGGAGAATTGGTATGAAGCAATCCCTTGAAAAGTTTACAGAACACAGGATAAGATGATAGTGAGGAAGACTTCCCCACTGACAGAAAAGCAGAAACAGTTGACAAGTGTACCTTGACAGTAGCTGGTCTGAGGCCTAGGCCATTAAGATGGACCGTATAGTCCAGAACTGTAGGCAATTCAGTAGTGTCTGGAGAAATATGCTCCTTGGAACACCAAATGCTGAATCTTTTCCATTTGGAGTTATAAGTCTTTCTGGTGGAGGGCGTTCGAGAAGCTTTGAGAATATCCAGAACCCCCTGAGACAGAAGCAAATCTGCATACTCCAACTCTTCAAGAGCCATGCCTTGAGATAGAGAGACCGAAGATTGGAGTACCAAATCCTCCCCTGAGAGGAGGTTAACAGGTTGTAATTCCTGGGAAGAGGCAGGGGAAGATGGACTGCTAGAGACAGTAACAGGGGGTACCAAGGCTGTCTGGCCCAGTCTGCAGCAATCAGAATCACTTTGCAAGGTTGTGACCTTATCTTGACTAGAACTTTGAACAGTAGGGGAAAAGGAGGGAAGGCATACAGAAATTTCCCTTCCCAGTTCAAAATCAGAGCATCCAGAGGGACTGAGCCCAGGACTGGGGGTCTGCAACAAAACAGAGGAAGTTGATGATTGCCTGGGGCTGCAAAGAAATCTATCTCTGGAGTGCCCCACCTTGAGAAAATTACTTTCAACACTAGGGGGTCCAGGGACCATTCGTGATGGCCCTGTGAGATCCTGCTCAGTGCATCTGCTAGCACACTGTCCTTTCCTGGAAGGTGGACTGCTATCAGAGAGGCCGGCAGGGAATAAGCCAGAAATAAGCCAGAAACCACAATTTCATGGCCTCTGTGCACAAGGCCATAGACCGAGTGCCTCCCTGCTTGTTGATGTACCGCTTGGTGGTGGTAGTGTCTGTTCTGACCTGAGCTACCTTGTTCTGCATAGACAGACAAAGCTTGCAGGGCCAAAAAACTGCCCTGAGTTCCAGAAGACATATGTAGAAGGGACTCCTGAGGGGACCACTGTCCCTGAGCTGTGAGACCTCCCAGATGAGCCCCCCACCCCAAAAGGGAAGCATCCATGGTAAGGACCACTGAATGAGACAGAGTGACAAATGGGACCCCTTGCCTTAAATTGTAATGATCCTGCAACCACTGAAGAGCTTGGATCAGTGTCCGAGTCACTGGAATCATCTTGGTAAGAGGGTCCTTCTTTCGGGACCAAAAGGCCCTCAGATGGAACTGAATGTCCCTCAACTGGGATCCTGCCCCTTGGACCACTGCTGTAGAAGCTGCCATTTGGCTCAAGAGCTGAAAGAATTGCCTTGCTGCTCAGGACACCTTAAGGCTGAAGGAAGAAGCCAGTTCTATAAGAACTCTTGCCCTTTTCCAGGGGAAGAAAGGCTCTTGCTTTGACAGTATCTAACTCTGCCCCTATAGAGGTAAGAAGCTGTATTGGTTCGAGGACTGACTTGGAGAGGTTGAGAAGAAACCCCAGGGAAGAGTGCACTTGCTGGGTCACTTGCAGGTCTGACTTGACTTGGTCTAGATACTGACCCACTATGAGCCAGTCGTCCAGATATGGAAAAATGGAAATCCTCTGCCTTCTTAAAAAGGCCACTACTACTGCCAGGCACTTTGTAAAAACCCTTGGAGCTAATGTTAGGTCAAAGGGCATTGCTTTGAACTGGTAATGGCCTGAGGGCAAGTTGAACCTGAGGTACTTTCTGTGGAAGCACCTGATGGGAATGTGAAAGCAGCATCTCTGAGGTCCAGGGAGGCTAGCCAGTCCCCTGGCATTAGAGAGGGAAGAATTATTCCCAGAGTCACCATCTTGAACCTTGGTTTTAAAAGATGTTTGTTCAGGTATCTTAGATCCAGGATGGGTTGCCACTCCTGTCTTTTTGGGGGTAAGAAAGTACCTGGAGTACAGACCTTTGCCCCAGTGTAGGGTAGGAACTCTCTCTATGGCTCCTAAGACCAGAAGAGATGAAACCTCTGCCTCTAGGACAAGGGTTTCGGAGAGACTTGCAGGTGGAAAAGATCTGGCTCTCATCTTCGGAAATTTTTTGAAGCTGAGAACCAGTCCCTGGCTTACTGCTTCCAGGACCCCTTGTCTGAGTAACAGACACCCAGTCCTGGGCCAGTAAACCCTACCTGGGCTGAGGGTGGATGCAGGCCTGCTCATCCCCTTCTGCCTCTCCCTCTGAAGAACCTCTCTGTGAAAAGGAAGAGGCCTGTGCTTGGTAGAAAGGCCTATGAAAAGGCCTACCCCTGCCCATGAAAATGCTGCCTCTGAGGAGTTGCCTACCTCTCCTTGGCCTGTGCACTCCTATAAGTGGTCCTATATTCCTCCATCTTCTTCATGTAATTCTCTATCTGCTCCCCAAACAGAGAATTACCTTCCACAGGGAAATCCATGGCCCTAGCCTGGGTGTCCTGTGAGAGGCTAGTACATCTGAGCCAAGCCATTCTCCGAAGAGCCACAGATGTAGCCATGACTCTTGATGACACATCACTGGAGTCCACAGTAGCATGGAACTATACCTTAGATGCCTCAATCCCATCCACAACCACCTCCTCTAGCTCCATGGCCAGCTGGGGGGAGGCCTGTTTAGCCAGTGCCAGTAGAGTGTCCCACCTGGACTTCTGGTACCTGGCTGTATAGGCCATATAATTAGCCTGTCTGAGTCCCAAAGAGGATGCCATGTATTGCTTCTTTGCCAAGGCATCCATCCTCCTGGAGTCTGGGGGGTGTGAAGCCAAGGGGACATTAGCCCTGTCACAGGCTGCAGCCTGCACGACCCCAACATGGCTGCACTGTTTGTAGAAACACTCAGTGTCTGAGCCTGATAAAGTGTACCTCTTATCCATTCTTCTATCAACAGGAGGTACAGAATTAGGAAACTTTAAAATTTTTTGTGTCCGTTTCCCAAAAGATTTCTGCAAGGGAACAGACAGCCTCCTGGACTCTACAAAATCAGGCTCCTCTTGATCCTCTGTAGCTTCCTCCATAGGGAGCTGAAGAGTTTCAGCCACTTTCCTGTAAAATATATAGTGGGGAGGGGACTCGGAGAGCCTAGGAAGGGAAACACCAGAAGGTCTGTCTGGGGAGATGTCCTGTTCAATGGGCACATCCAGACTTTCTGTTCCATCATACTCATCATCTTGTTCATAATCCCCCTCCTCCTCAAATTCTGGTTCATAAAAATCTTCAGGGGAATATTCCTGAACCAGTGGAGCCGACCAAACCGAGCCGCATCGGTCAGAATCAGGCAAAGCGATTCAACAATCCGAATCGCTCGGCAAGCTCATCAGCAGCCGGAACATGAACCTCTGGATCCGAACCGGGAGATTTGTCTTTCCTTTTCCTTTCTGTAGGAACCGATCCCTCAAGATAGTCTCTCCTCTTGCCCGAAGAAGTATCGCTCTGGTCAGAGGGCACTCCTTCTGGCTCGGTCGGAACCGAACTGGGCTGGCCATCCGGGTCAGTGGACCTCTCGGCCTCCTTTTCTCTAGGTCTACCTAATCTCTTTTCCAGGGTAGACTTAGGAAAATTTTTACAAATTTGGCAGTCTGTATCGAGGTGTTCAAACCCCAGACAATAAACACAGTTGGTGTGGGGATCAGCCTTAGCAAAGACTTCCCCACACTCACTGCAGTGTTGAAACCCAGTGGGCCCGGGTTTTTTCTTGGGTTTCTCAGACCTGACCAACCTACCCAAACTTACCCTTTTTTCGGCAACCGCCAGGCAAGACTCCCTTATCGGTTCCTAACCGTGTCACGGGTATTGGAAAAAAAGTTTAAAATACTTTTTTTTTTTTTACAACCGATAAGGACCGATAACCACACACTAAAGTACAAGAAATCAATATAAAGGATCGCGGTTCAGCTGAACCGATCAAACAAACTTACAATTTCCACACAATAATCAGAAACAACTATCTAGTACTCACGGTACCGCAGCCAAAGCCCGAAACGACGATGCAGAATAAATTCGCAATAATTTCGGTTTAAAACCGACACTTTGACTTTTGAACCGAGCTGAAGGAAAAATCTCCGGAGCGACTGTTCAGTGAGGCGGAGTAAAGAATCTGACGGTTGGATTTCAAAGGGCTGCAGAGACCTCAACCGAGCTCGAGCTCAACATTCTATGCACTGCACAGAAAATTACCCTATACTCTCCGGGGCAGTTTAAAGGCTGGAGCTAACTGCAGATTGTCAGAATACAGCAATACTTCATGTTGTTTGAAACATGCAGTTTCAGTGACAGTGGGCAGTTTCTGTGGAAATTTGCTTCCAGGGATGGAGGGATGAAAAGCCAGTCAGGAGACAAAAGAAAAAAACACAGTAACAGCTAGGCAGAGAGGTACTATGACACACAGGAAGGCGTTCTGAAGCAGCAGCCCCATCTACAGATCAAAACAGGAAATCTGCACTATTTTCTTCTTACGTATACTTACCCATTAACAAAACTATTAAAAATCTACTTTTGAATTTTTGTTTATCTATTTTATGCTTTTCACACAAACGAGCCACTGCATAATAGGAATAATGCACTCCAGGGTGTGTGTTGTGCAGGGATAAAGTACACTTACGTAAGAACTCACCATAACAGTAGATCTTCGAGAGGAGCTCTTGCAGCAGGCTACACCATACAGACTATGCCACCAATCACTAGGACCCCACGGAAAACTTTCTAGCTAGCAGTACCCAGCAGGAATTGCCCCCTGACATTACACCACCTCCGATGTCCGCCAATGGTATAAAGGAGGAGGTCCCCAGCCACTCCCCAGTGAGACCCGGCTGACAAAATATAGAGAACCGAGACTAGAGGGAAAAATCCCGCCAAGAGTTAGTAAGAAAAGGAGAAAAACGACCAGGGGGAAGGAGGGTAGAAAATAACGCATGCTGCAAGAGCTCTGCTCGAAGATCTACTGTTACAGTAAGTTCTTACATAACTGTACTATCTTACGTCGAGTGGGAGCTCTTGCACCAGGCTACACCATAAGGACTGAGTACCAAGCAGTACCAAAATGATCCCGAATGGGTTGGGAGGTGGAAAACTGGAAAGCAGAAGGAGGCTTCAGGACAGTAGGCCTTGAAGCACCGCTATACCAAATCCAGCTCTCTGCCTGGAAAAAATGTCCAAACTGTTGTGCTCAAAAAGGTGTGCACTGATCTCCAAGCAGCTACTGCACAGATATCTGCTGCAAAGACATTACAGAATGCTGCAAAGGAGGATGAAATGCCCCTGGTGGAGTGACCTTTAATGGAGTCCGGTAAGGGTTTGTTGTTCTTGCTGTAACAGAAAGTGATGATCTGGACAAAGTCTGTTTTGCCACTGGTGATCCCAGGGTTCTCTGGGCAAAGGAAACTATCAACTGATCAGATTTCTTGAGTGTCCGAGTACGACTGATATAGTAGCTGAGCACTCTGTGAACGTCCAGAGTGTGAAGTATAGCCTCCCCTCGATTAGAATGCTCAAGGTAATAGACCGGAAGGTTGATGTCCTGATTAAGGGTAAACTGTGACACCACCATAGGCAGGAATTTAAGATTAGTCCGCGAGGACACCCTGTCCTTGTGGAAAATGAAATACTGCTCTTTTGCCATCAGAGTCTGAAGCTCGGAAATCTTCCACGCAGAAGTAATTGCAATTAAAAACAATGCGTTCCATGACAGAAAACGTAGCTCACAATCCACGGCTGGTTTGAAGGGATGCAATCTAAGTTTTTCTAACAAAAACAAAAGATCCCAAGGGGGGACAGGATCTCTAATGGGAGGTTTGAGATGAAGTATTCCCCTCAAAAATGTCCAGGCCAGATCAGTCTGGGCAACATATTTGCCATCCACTGGTACGGGATAGGCTGAAATTGCAGAGAGTTGTACCTTAATGGATAAATAATGAAGGTCCGAATCAGACAGGGAGGGGAGATATTCAAGGACAGCGTTAAGAGGGCACAGGAGGGGGTCCAGACCCCGACTGGAGGCCCATAAACATAAATGTTTCAACTCCATAGAGCAGCTGGCTCTAGTGGAAGGTTTTCTAGCCGCGACAAAGACCTCGGCCACTTGAGGAGATACCCCACAGTGTGCTGAGGCTACGTCTGCAGGTGCCGGGCATGCAGGTGCAGAGACTGGTGGTCTGGGTGAACCAGTCTGCCTTGCTCTTGCGACAGCAAGCGGGAAGACAAAGGCAGGGAGATCAGAGGTTCCACTGCTAACCGCTGCAGTAAAGGGAACCACATCTGACGAGGCCAAAGTGGAGCTACAAGGATCATCTCCACTCCTCCTGCTTGGAGTTTGAGCACAGCCCTCTGTAGAAGAGGAAAGGGAGGGAAGGTGTACAGAAACCTCCCTGTCCAGCAGAGGGGCAATGCGTCTCACCAGAAAACACCAGGCCTGTGATCTCGCGAGCAGAAACCGGGCAGTTTTGCGTTGCACGGGGACACAAAGAGGTCCAGCTCTGGATGGCCCCATCTTTGGAACAGGTCATCCACCACTGACTGCAGGAGTTCCCATTTATGCATCTTTGACCAAGATCGACTTAGGGAGTCGGCCAAGACGTTTTGGACCCCTGAAACATACACTGCGGTGAGCAAGAGGCCATGTTCCAGGGCCAAGAACCACACTATCATAGCCTCTTGACAAAGAGGGTAGGAGTGAGTACCCCCTTGTTTGCTGATGTAGTGGACGACTGACGTGTTGTCCATCTGCACCAACAGGGGACCTGGATGAAGATCCAGGAGAAATGCCTACAAGGCGTATAGAACTCCTCTCATCTCCAGAATATTGATATGCAGTGTCAATTCCAGAGAAGACCATGCCGCTCGAGTCTGATGGTTCAGACAATGAGCACCCCAACCCATGCCTGAGGCATCGGTTGTGAGAACCTGCAACGGGGGGGGGGTTCCTTTGAAAGGGAACTCCCGGTTCCAGATTCTGCGGTAAGAGCCATCAGGAGAGAGTCTGTACCACGACTCTGGAGATCAAGATTGGCTAGTCGATATTGTCCTCCCTTTGATCCCACTGCACCCTGAGGGTCCACTGAGGGACTCTCGTAAAGAGGCGTGCTGAGGGAATGGTCACTGTGGCCACGGCCATGTGGCCTAGGAGTTGAAGCATGGACTGAGTTGAGACCTGGCGAGCAGCTGATACTTTGTGGGCCAATGATCGAAGGCATAATGCCCTATCTGGTGAGAAGAAAGCCTTCCCTTGCTCCATGTCTAGGTTTGCCCCTATGTACTGAAGTCTGTGACATGGTGTCAGAAGCAACTTGGCTATGTTCATTCAGAGTGACTCCTAGGGAGCTGAACAGGTTGAAGGCGTCCTCTAGGGATTCAAGAAACTGATCCCTGGTTGAGGCAGTCAGAAGTCAATCGTCGAGGTAGGGGTACACAAAGTAACCCTGCCTCCTTAAGACTGCTGCTATTACCGCTAGGCACTTCAGGAACATGTGAGGTGCCAAGGAAAGGCCAAAGGACAAGGCCCGAAACTGGTAATGCCTTCCCTGAAAGGAAAACCTCAGGAACCTCCTGTGAGCTGGAAGCACCAGAATATGGAGGTAGGCATCCTGCATGTCTAGGTAACAGAACCAGTCTCCTTGATGCAGAATGGGAAGAATGCCCAGCAAGGTGACCTTCCAGAACCTCTTGTACTCTATGTAGTTGTTCAAGAGGCTCAGATCCAGGATCGGGTGAAGATCCCCCATTTTCCTGGGTACCAGAAAGAAACAGAAGTACAACTCTTCCCCCATTGCGGGGACGGAACTGGTTCTATTGTCTTTTTGTCTAATAGTAACTGTACTTCCTGATGATGAGTTTGGCATGGGAGAGGGAGTACGATGCTTGGACCGGGGGATTGCCCACAGGCATCGGATGAAATTCCAGCGCATGACCCCTCTCTATCAACTGGAGGACCCACATATCGTTGGTGATGAAAGTCCACCCGTCGAGGTAAAGCCAGAACCAACCCTCTACCTCCACTGCTCTGGACTCGGCAGGTGGTATGGGGCCGGGCGTCAGGCGTTGGTGCCCAGGGTGGGCAAGGAGACCTGGGACGGTTTGTTGTTCCTTGATCCCTGTGCTCCACCAGGGCAAGAGGGAGCTTTATGACAAAAGTTGCCTCTCTGTTGCTGTCCTTTAGGCTTTTGCCCTCCCTGGCGACAAAACTGACGCCATTTGCCAGGGGGTCTGTTCAGACTTGTACAACTGATGTACCGACTAAACAGCCTTACCCAAATCTTGGAGATCTGTGATCATCTGCTCTATGTCAGGACCAAAAAGTACGGACCCATGGAATGGAGCATCAATGATGGCATCCTGAAGGTCCTGCCTAAACCCAGAGACTCGGAGCCAAGAATATCTCCTCATACAAACCCCTGTGGCTGCTGCCATGGCTGCCGTATCAGCAGAGTCATATGAAGATCTACAGACTTGTTTCCCTACATCCAAGAGCTCCGTCTTGAGGTCAGAATCGTGCTGCATTCTGGCAAGCTTGTATTGCCTTGTTCCAGAGAGATTTCTGATACTACACTATGTGGGCTAAAAAATTTAGCAAACGAATGGTGCATGTAGCCGATGAATAAAACACCTTTCTGCCGAACTGATCCAGGTGTTTGGATTCTTCGTCCAGAGGCTAGGAGCTCATGTGCCAGGGCTTCTTGCTTCTGCAAGTAGTATGACCCCGAGGATGACCTGAAGCGAGAACGGGAGTGCCTTCTCCTGTAATGCCTGGAGGCAGACCAGGAGCGGTGCCTACTCCGGTCAGGTAACCTATCATCCAGTGGAACTGGCGATTTGTCTTTGGGCGGAGGTGGGGACTGCGGTGGCTGTGGGGTATCCACTGTAGCCGGTTGCAGTTGAGGAGCCTGTGGTACCTTAGGCAGAATGTTTTTCCTCACAGTATCCCACCAGGAACTGAAAAGGTCCTTTACCTCGGCCAAAGAGACCATAGCTGTTCCTGATGGGTCTGGCATACCGGTCCCGTCAGGTTCCCAGGGCGGCGGTTCTGACTGTTCATTAAGGGCTGGCGTACACACTGGTGACTTTGGCTTCTCTGGCATCAGGTCCTTAGATGGTGTCGGGTCTGACAGCAGGTTCACCGGTGCCTCATCATCCATCAGCGCTGGGTCAGGCATTGGGTCAGCCGGTGGTTGGTCTGACGGCTGCTTAGGAAGTGGCATAGAAAACCCTGACATCGAGGAAGACAACAGGGCCGTACATCTGGAGTCTGACGCCCGATGCTTTGGGAAGCTGGCATCAGGGTGAGACCCTGTTTCCAAGTGCCTCTTCCTGTCGTCGGGTCCAGCTGGACGAAGAGACGATAAAGAGGCCTTTGCCAGAGGATGGGCGGCAGACAGGGTGTCACCCGCCTCCTTAACAGCAGAATCCCTGGTCTTAGACCCAGAAGTATGGCTGTAGTGTCTGAGACTGAGGGAGAGGGCCAAAGGCCCTTGCCCCGAAGAAACACTGGCAGACATCCGCGCTGACATTGAGTGTTTTGAGGCCAACAACCCAGTAGGAGATTGGGCTGACGGAGGGACAGCGTCCGAGCTCAGACTGGAGTTGGCTGATTTCCAATGCGGAGACCTGGATTGGGAGTGAGAGCAGTCCTTTTCCTGGTGATGGTGCTTTTCCTCCTTCTTATGGGATCCTGACCCTGAAGAAGAGGAGAGGAGAGGAGGATCCTAGGCCTGACAGAGTCTTCTGCATGGTAGCCAGCTTTTGCTCCAGTAGGAAAGTCTTCAGGCGATGGATGTGCGTTCATCGATTGAAGCTCTTGCAGTGCGGCAAGATTCAGTATCGTAACCGGGCCTCAGGCAGAGAAGGCAGACTGAATGGCCGTCGCGGGCCAGAATCTGCTTCCCACACGCGCATTTCGACTTAGGGTGGAGAGTAGATGACGACGATGAAGACATGCACCGACGAAAACTATGCGAGAAATTCTTTTTAAAAATGTCAATCGACTGTTAGCATGCAGGCATCCATGGGGCCAATGTGAATGGGTCGACGGCGGGTAAAGAACTGGGGAGTGGCTTTATACCACTGGAGGACATTGGAGGCGGTCCGATGTCAGGGGGTGGTCCCCGCTGGGTACTGCTAGCTAGAAAGTTTTCCATGGGGTCCTAGTGTCTGGCGGCATAGTCCGTATGGTGTAGCCTGCTGCAAGAGCTCCCACTCGAAGTAAGATCAGCACTTCTCGGGTGTTGGACATACTCAGCCTGTGGCCTCGTTCCCAACCACCCGAGGGGTGACGTTCTCCCAGCACGACACACAGCCTGTTGTGCATTATTCCTTTATTAAAATAGTAGGTTAGCCAATTTGAAAGCTTAACAGGCACAGATTTTCTGAATTTCAACCTGTCACTAGATAGCGTAATTCTGTAGCAGGATTGTGCTCTCTAGTAAAACTAATAAAAACAATGATAGTTACCCAAAATTTTCAGGGAGCTCTGCAGTGTGCTACCACCACCTTTGAGTGGTACAGTAAGACTGAACAACTGACTCTCTCAGTATGCTCATCTGCCTGGGGTTCTGTGCCAACAGTCTAGTTTGAGACCGTACCACTATCCTCCAGTAGGGGGTGCACACTAACCCACGTATAAAATTCCTTCCCCAATGACAACATGGAGCGATAAAAAAAGTGCTGAAGCATAGGGAAAGGGCACAAGAAAAGAGATGATGAGCCATCTAAACTAGACTGAAAAAAGTGTTAAAAGTCAAACCTTTCATCATAACACGCACTGCTGCTTCAACCTTTGTATCCTGACTTCCATATTTAGGGCATCTGCTCCAAAAGTAAGCAGACTCATTTATTTCTCAATGCAGTAGGACAGAAGTAAGATTTAAAATGCATGTTTTTGCTTCGCACTTCAACACCACATCTGCATTTGAAAAAAATATTCTTCTGAAGGCACTGTTGAAATAAATGCATCAAGACGACAAACTGAGTTACATACCGTTTGCATTTTCTTCACATTTCTTGAGCCACATGCTAAAAGTAGTGTCAATTCCTAGAAAGGATTAAAGAAAGATCCTGTCAGTGCAGCAAAACTAAAATAAAATCACAGAACTACAAGTACAGCGATGTTACTGACACTGACACTGCCTCCCCCCCAAACTCAAACACACAATGAAACAAACTGCAGATTTCCCAGCAGTTGCAGTGCTCCTACACACTGTTTCTTTGTGGCTGTACTAACTGCATTTACAAAAAATAGGGAATTTGCTGTGTTCTTATTAGTTGAAGGGATTCTGTACTCAGGGCCCTACAAGATGTCAAACACTTTTGTGGGAACCCTTTCAGCAACCACGACACAGTGCACCCACATATATGTGCATCTCAACAATTTTTGGGAAAAAAGATTCTTTCATAGGTAGAAAATACAGGTTACTCACCTGTAACAGGAGTTCTAGGAATGGTATATGTTGTCCATCCACACTTATTGGCAGGTTCCTTGCCGCTTTAAATCTTGCCGGAAGGTGTTCAAGCTGGCTCCTCCCACCCACCTGGGTGGTAAAACTCTCGGCTCCGCCCCATGATGCCAGATCTGGCCCGCTGGAAGCTCAGGTTGTGCGTCGAAGCCGGGGAGGTAGGGAGGGTCGTGTGGATGAACAACATATACCATTCCTAGAACTCCTGTTACAGGTGAGTAACCTGTATTTCTAGGGACATGGATATGTTGTTCATCCACACTTATTGGCAGACTCCAAGCAGTTCTCCGGGAGGAGGGAGGCAAGGCGCACACCCCCTACTGAGCGAATAAAGACTGGAGAACCGAGGCCCCAAAACCAGCATCCCGAGGCGTGACTCAAGGTCGATGTGGTAATGGGTAATAAAGGTGTGTGCTGACTTCCAGGTAGCAGCCCTGCAGATTTCCTGGATAGGGACGCCCTGGAAGCAGCCACCGATGCAGCAGTATGACCGGGTAGAATGAGCTCTTATCCCTCTGGGAGGCTCCATGCCCGCCAACTTATGTGATCTATGCAGGAGGTGACCCACCTGCCTATCGTCCGCTTGGCTGCAGGTCTGCTAGGTGTGGCTTCAGCGTGGGTGACAAACAGCTGGCGAACCTCTCCCCGAATTTCAGCCGTGCGCTCCTTATAATAAGCAAGCGCCCTTCTAGGGTCCAGAGTATGGAGCCTATATTCAGCCTCCGAGGTGTGATTGGGGTAGAACACCGGCAGAGTCAGCACCTGGTTAAGGTGAAACTCCGACACCACCTTCGGAAGGAATTTCGGGTGGGGGCGCAGGACAACCTTGTGCCTGTGGAAGACCAGGTAAGGATACTCGATGCAAAGCGCCTGGAGCTCTCCCATCCTTCTGGCTGACATGATAGCCACCAAGAAGGCGGTCTTCCACGACAGGTGAGAGAGATCACACCTGTGCATTGGTTCGAATGGCTTGCCCATGTGCTTTGCCAGTACCAGCAGTAAATCTCACGGAGGTGGAGGTTCTCGCACCGGAGGGGAAATGTGATCAAGGCCTTTGAAAAAGCGCCAGACCACCTTTTGCTGCACCACCGACTGCTCCCCGGCCCGCGCCCAGTAAGCAGAGATGGCTGACAGGTGCACCTTCAGGGTCGTCGACCTAAGCCCTTGACTAGAAAGGGACCATAAATAGTCCAAAATGCTTGCCACAGAACAGGAGGAAGGGTCCAAGCCCTTGCCCTGACACCAAATGGAGAATCTCTTCCATTTGAAGGCGTAGCATTTTCTGGTCAACTCCTTACGGGACGCCTCAAAACATTGAGGACCTCGTGGGAAAGACCAAGGCCTGGAACTCTGGCCGCTCAGGAACCAGGCCATCAGGTGCAGGGATTGAAGGTCCGGATGGAACACCTTCCCCTGATTGACTGAGAGCAGGTCCGGGCGAGCTGGAAGCTGCCTCGGGAGCCTGGAGCTGAGGCTGAGGAGATCTGGGTACCAGTAACTGGCGGGCCAGTCTGGGCTATCAGAATCACCTGCGCCTGTCCTCCTTGCTCTGAGAAGCACCTTGTGAATCAAGGGAAATGGGGAAAGGCGCAAAAGAGGCCCGGGGTCCACAGCCTCGAGAAGGCATCCCCCTGCAGCGAGCCCTGCTGAGGGGGGCGGGCATAAAACAGCCTCAGCTCCGCGTTCTCCCTGGAGGCAAACAGGTCCACCTGAGGTGTGCCCCAGTGGGAGAACAGATCTTGTACTACCTCTGGCGGGAGAGACCACTCGTGAGATGCAGCCCCTATCCGGCTCAGGGCATCGGCCAGGGTGTTGGAGGCTCCTGCCACATGAATGGCTAGGAGATCCGCCTCCAGGCTGTGCACGAGTGACCAAATGCGGAGAGCTTCCTTGCATAGAAGCATGGAGCGCGTCCCGCCCTGGCGGTTCAGGTAGTACATGGTCGTGGTATTGTCCGTCTGGACTCGGACCACTTGACCCCGGAGAAACGGAGCAAAGGCGGTGAGAGCTAGGCAGACCGCTCTGAGCTCCAGCAGGTTGATGTGGCATCGGGACTCCCGCGGGGACCAGAGGCCGTGCACTCGGTGTTCCCCCAGATGGGCAGCCCAACCCATCAGAGAGGCATCGGTCGATAGAGAGACCGTTGGCTCGGGGCGGACAAACGGGATGCCCTCCTGCAGATGGAATGGAACGGTCCACAACTGGAGAGCGTTCCACATCTCCTGGGTCACTATCACTAGCTGGTCCAAAGGATCGGAGCGTTGTGACCACTGGCTGGCCAGTCCCCACTGAAGGGGGCGCATGTGCCAGCGCGCCCAACGGACCACGCTGGTACAGGCCGCCATGAGACCCAGAAGGCGCAGGAAGTCCCGGGCAGGGCGCGATTGCCCAAGCAGAAAAGACTGGGCAAAGGAGGTAAGAACCCCGGCCCTGTCCGCTGGGAGCCGCGGGCTCTGCCTCAAGAGAGTCGAGCCTGGCCTCAAGGAACAGGGATCACCTGCTCGGGCTCGAAGTCCGACTTGGCCTCGTTGATGAGAAGGCCAACTTGAGAGCAAACCTGGAGGGCCAGATCTCTGGACCGCTCCACCTCCCGTCTGGAGGAGGCTGCTATCAGCCAATCGTCCAGGTAAGGGTACACCCGGACCCCTCGGCGCCGCAGGAATGCTGTCACCACTGCCATGCATTTGGTGAAGACCCTGGGAGCTGGAGATAAGCCGAAGGGCATGGCTCGGAACTCGAAGAGGGATCCCTCCGCTCGAAAGCGGAGGAATCTCCGATGTGACGGACGGATAGGGACGTGAAAGAACGCGTCCTGTAGGTCCAGAGAGCAGAACCACACGCCGTGTTCCAGAGATGGTATTATCTGCGCCAGAGTGACCATCCTGAAGGTTCGAGACCTTAGGAACTTGTTCAGGTCGTGTAGGTCGAGAATGGGGCGCCAGACCCCCGTCCGTTTCGGAACCAGGAAATACCTGGACACGAACCCCGGGTCTGAAGGGGGTCCTCCACCTCCGTGATCACCTCCTTTTGGAGGAGGAGGCGATGTCGGCTCGCGAGCCGCCAGTGATCTGTGGACCGAGGCCCCCAAGGTGTGTGCGCTCTGAAGGGCGGGGCCTGCCTCGAATTCCAGAGGTAGGCCTTTTCCCACCACCTCAGTACCCACCTGTCCGTGGTAACAGCGGACCAGGCGGAAGTGTCTGAGCCGCCTCTCCACGGGGAACTGAGGAGGTGACAGGGATGGGGCAACACCCTCAGCCCGTCACTGGGCAGGTTGGAGGAGGGACCGCCGAGGGACCTCCCGGCCTTTACCTCCCGCTTCCTGTTGGAGGAAGCTGACGGGTTTGGGTTTGGGATACCAAGGTCGAGCCTGCTGGCCCTGACGTTGTTGGCCGGAAGGGCTGCTGGGCGCAGAAGAAAACGAAAGGGCTTAGGCTGTGGCTTGCGCCTTTGTCCTTCTGAGCGGAAGAGACAGAGTCCAAGGTAGCATTGACTCTCGATCCTCTGCAGGTGACTTCCACCCCAGGGTCAAGAGGTCAGTCCCAAAAGGGAACATCCGCCAACTTGTGCTGGGTATCTGAGGTAAAGGTGGATATCCTCAGCCAAGCCCAACGACGCATGGCCACTGCGGCCGCCACAGACCTGGCACATGAGTCCCGATGTCTCAACGCAGTCTGGAGCTGCTGTTTGGCCACCGCTGCTCCTGGTCCCGCACCTGCCTGACCGTAGTCTGCAGATTCATGGAAGATGAGGACAACCTTATCCAGGGAGCCCAACAGGGCGTGAGAAAAATGTGCCATGAGGACGGCCGAACTGGCCTGACGAAGGCTGAGAGAGGACGCAGCATAGACTTTTCGCCCGGCATAATCCAATTTCTTGGATTCCTTGTCGGGAGGTTTGTCCACATCCCTGGCGTTCCTGGCACGCCGGAAAACGCTGTCGGTAACCAACCCCTCGGCCGAGGGGTGTTCCGAAAAACCGGACAGGGAACCGGTAGGGACCGCATACTTCCTGGCCAACCTGGCCGAAGGCGCAGGGCAGGAAGCAGGACGCTGCCAAAGTTCCAAGGCCGGACCCACTATGGCTTCGGCCACCGGAAAGGCCTCCGTAGGAGAATCCCTTGGTCCAGAATCTCCGTGAGGGGATACTGGCCCGCTTAGAGCAGGTTCGAGCTTCATCCCGGTGGACTCGAGATGAGTCGAAGCAACCCTAAGAAGGACGAAGGGCTATCGTCCATTGACTGCCCTCCCGAGGACTCCAAGTCCATGCACTTGGAGAAGAGGGAGGAACCATCATTGGACTCAGAAGAGTCCTCAAAGAGCTGCCTCGGGCCTGAGCCACCTTCCACCTGCCGAGGTTTATCGGGAGTGAGGGTGACAGACAGCCTATGGGGCAAACCCAAGGCCGACTGAGAATTTTTGGTCGGAGCCCCAACTAATGACTGTGGAGGCGGAGGTTCCACCAGAATCGGTGGGACAGCTGGAATTGGCCGAACAACCGGCCTGAGAACAGGCTCCTCGACTACAGCGAGGGGTTGTTTCTGCTGCTCCGGTGACAGCCACTTAATGGCCGGGGAAGACGACTGGGTCGGCTTATTCCCGGTCAAAAGGAGCTGTTGCCACATGAGTTCCTCGTATCTCCGGCGCCAACTTGCGCGAAGCCTCCCTACGTCGAGGAGAGAGGGAAGAAGCGGCGCCCGCTTGCATGATGCCGAGACCGAGACCGCCTTATGGCGGTGGGATCGCTGACCGCAAGGATGTCCGAGACCCAGGAGTCCTCGACTCAGGCCGAGGAGGCGAGGAGTAGTGTCGGAAATCGGCACTCCCTCGGCTCGGACGATCCCACGAAGGCTCCGGAACGGAGGCACAGACGAGCAGCCAGGGATCCTCAGCTCCCACCGGGGAACCGGGGAGAGGGGATTCTCAGCTTCTCCAGCCGACAACCTGTCTAACGGTCGAGAAAAATCGACTGACCGCCGACGGGAGTCTCGCTCAACTGGCCTGATGGGGACAACGTGAAGCCAGTGGTCGAGCTGAGGGTCGACAAGCCGACTGTCGACAAGGGAGGGATCTTTCCCGCCCCAAGAGGCCGACGGAGAGACTTACTTTTGCTCTTTTTGGACCTGGAAAAAGGTCCCGAAGAAGTTGGACCCTCACCTTTGGTCGAGAGGGTCAGACAAAGCTCCTTAAAAGAAGCCGAGTACGAGGCACCAAGAGAGAGCGGGACAAATGCCGCAGCCGAGGTAGAAGCGGCCCGCGCCGCCTCCTCTTCGAGGGCGATCATCTGCTCGAGCTGATCCGCCGAGCCCCCGCCGCGGACACCGCCAATCGGGCCTCTTTAGATTTCACCGGTGGAATTCTTTTCTCGGGGCGCCCCAGTTGTAATCGGGCAGCACGGTCTTCAAGGACGTAGGCCGAAAAGTAAGAGCACAAGTCGCAGGCCTGCGGGTCATGCTCAAGGCCCAGGCAGTAGACGCACGTGGAGTGCAGATCCGTCTTAGACATCTTCTGCCCGCAAGCGCACCTCCGAAAACCGGGAGTCGATTTGTCCATCGCAGCCGCAAGGAGAAGAAGACCGAAGTCTTTTTAGCAAAAAACCTTTTGATTTCGAACTTTCAAAGAATTAGGAACCAGTCTTAAACGCAGCGCGTTAAGGAGGGAACCTGAGCTTCCAAGCGGTAAGGAAGATCTGGCGTCTTGGGGCGGAGCCGAGAGTTTTACCACCTGGGTGGGTGGGAGGAGCCAGCTTGAAGACCTTCCAGCAAGATTTAAAGCGGCAAGGAACCTGCCAATAAGTGTGGATGAACAACATATCCATGTCCCTAGAACATGGAATTTGTCATCAGAAAACTATCGCCAGGCCTATCCAGTCAACATGGAATTTGTCGTAAGAAAAGGACCTCTAGGCCTATCCAGTATGCATATATGTTCCCTGCTAATCTATCTCCAAAGACCCTATCTGGTCTCAGGCAACCCTCCCACCCCCTGCCTCTTTACTAATATACCCATATGTCTATTCAACAAATGCCTGAACCCCCCCCCACCACCACTGTTTTAGCCTCCACCACTTCCACTGGCAGTCTGTACCAGGCATCTACCACTCTTTCAGTAAAGAAATACTGCTTTATATCGAACCCCCACCAGCGTAAACTCATGCCCCCTAGTCCTGGTGCTCATCCTGATTTATACAAAGCTTTCCACTTCCATCCTGTTCACCCTTGTGACATACCTGGAGGTTTCTATCATGTAACCTCGCTCTCTCTCCACTTTCCTTCCAAGGTGTACTTGCTGAGATCCCTCAGTCTCTCCTTGTAACTATGTCCTTTCTGAGGTGCGGTCTCCTAAACTGAACACAGTTCTCCAGGTGAGGTCTCACCAGTGAGCAGTATAGTGGCAACACCATCTCCCTCTTCCAGCTAGAGATACCCCTCCCTATGTACCTCAGCATTTCACTAGCTCTACCAACTGTCTTGTCACACTGCCCTGCCACCTTTAGGTCCTCAGATGATAACCACAAGGTCCCTTTCCTGTCTAGTAATTGTTAGTATAACCCCCAAAAAAAGTCCTATACTAAGCTCCAGGTTCCTATGCTCTAGATGCATGATTTTGTACTTTCTGGCACTGAACCCCAACTGCCATATTTTTGCCCACTCCCTGAGTTTCAAAAGATCCTGTGTGTTCTCTCCAACCTCTCCTGAGTGTCCACCCTATTGCAGGTTTTGGTACCATGTGCAAAAAGGCACCCTCTCCTTCCAGTTCTTCTGCAATGCCACTGTGAAAACAATGAAGAAGACTAGCCCCAGTACCAAGACCTATGATACCCCACTGGTCACACTCCCATTATTAGCATGAGTGTTGTTACCAACCTTCATCTGTCTCCTATCCATTAGCCAGTCTCTAACCCAATTCACCACTTTGAATGCCACTTCTAGGCTGTTCCACATCTTGATCAGCTTCATGTGCAGCACAGTGCTTGAAGGATTTGCTAAAGTCCAGACAGGCCACATCCACTGCCCTCCCCTGATCACCCAGTCCCAAAAAAAAATAATCAGATTAACTTGCCATGACCCCCCCAACCCCAAACCATGAATCCGTGCTACCTACAGTCTAGTAGACCACTGGATTCAAGATGATCTACTAGTTTCTCCTTTAGTAGAATTTCCATTAATTTCCTCTCCACTGAAGTAAAGCAAACTAGCCCACGGTTGTTAGCCTACTCTCTGCTGCTACTCTTATGTAGAGGGACTACACATTAGCCCTTCTTCAGTCCTCTGGAACCATACCGTTTTCCAGTGAGCTGATGAACAAGGCTGTCAGTGGGGCAGCAAACATCTCCCCGAGTTCTTTTCCTATGCTGGGGTGTATCACATCCACTTCCATAATCTTGTCCACCTTTAGAACTGCAAGCGCCTTTGGGACTTTCCTCTGAAAATAGACTTGTGCCCACTCCCCCCAACCCGGCACCCCAAATCCTGCTTCTCCCTGGTGGTCTGCCCACCCCACCCCCACTGTGAAGACTGAGCAGAAGTGCTGGTTTAGTAAGATGGCTTTTTCTCGGTCCTCTTCTGCGCAGTCTCCCCCATCTACCCTTCTAATCCATACTATCCATCTCCTTGCTTTCCTCTTCTTAAGCATCTGAAGAAAGCCTTACCCCTCTGCTCCGCCCCATGATGTCAGATCTTGCATGCTGAAAGCAGGGATCCAAGAGCCACTTGCCAGGGGAGGTTGGGTAGGTGTGGTGTGCATGTGAACTATATACCACTCCTAGAACTACAGTTACAGGTGAGCAACCTATTTTTCTAGGGTCATGGATATGGTTCACATTCGCACACTGGCAGATTTCCCGCAATTCTCTGGGATGAGGGGATAAGGTGTGCACCCCTGCTTAGCAAACAGAGTCTGGAGAACTGAGGCCCCGAAAGCAGCAGCTCGGCGAGACTCAATGTCGATGCTGTAATGGGAGATGAAGGTGAGCGCTGACTTCAGGTGGCAGTGCTGCAGATCTCTTGAATAACACTGTCACTGAAAGCATCCACTGAGGCAGTGGTATGTCTGGTGATATGATCCCCGAGCCCTACAGGAGGCTCCCTACCAGCCAACCTATAACAGAGGGCAATGCAGGAAGTGATCCACCTGCCAACTGTCCACTTAGCTGCCTGTCTTCCAGGTACAGCTTCAGTACCGGTAACAAAGAGCTGGCAAGCCTCACCCCAAACTCCAGCTGTACACTCCACGTAGTAGGAGAGCACCTGCTGCAGATCCAGAGAATGGTGCCTGCGTTCAGACTCTGAAGATGGGATGGTAAAGTACACCAGAAGGTTCATCACCTGATTAAGGTGGAATTTCGAGACAACCTTCAGGAGGAACTTAGGGTTGGGGCGAAGGACTACCCTGTCCCTGTGAAAGGCCAGATAAGGAGGCTCCATCGAGGACACCTGGAGCTCACAAATCCTCCTAGCTGACATAATGGCCACCAAGAATGTCATCTTCCATGACAGGTGTGACATCTCACACCTGTGCACAGGCTCAAAAGGCTTGCTCATGAGCACTGATCGTGAGCAAGCTGATGAGGCCGAGTTTCAGGAGATACAAGGGGAGCCAAAGGGAGGACAAGGAGGTGTACCTTGAATGTCTAAGGAAAGCAGGGAAAGCTGTTAGGAGGGCGAAGGCGCAGACAGAAGAGGGCTTAGCACAGTCTATAAACAAAGGGGATAAGGCATTTTATATATACATCAGTGAAAGAAGAAACCCGGGGGGAGGATAGTGAGGCTCAAAGGAGAGAAGGGAGAGTGTAAGGAGAGGTGGATCTGGACAAGGCAGAAATACTGAACAAATACTTCTGCTTAGTATTCACTAAGGCGGGGAGGGTCAAGGACCACAGTTGGGTTGCAGAGGCAATGGTGGGGGGGGGGGGGTGGAGAGGTGAACACCAGTCCATTCACATTGGAGAGAGTTCTGGAAGAACTCACAAAGCTGAAGGTGGATAAGGCCACGGGGCCAGAAGGCATCCACCAGAGGATATTAAAGGAGTTGTGAAGGGAACTAGCAGCACCTCTGGCAGCCCTGTTCATAGATTCACTCAATACGGGTGTCGTTCCCGAGGACTGGAGGAGGGCACATGTAGTCCCACTGCACAAAAGCAGCAGCAGGGAGGAGGCGGGGAACTACAGGCCAGTCAGCCTCACCTCAGTGGTGGGAAAGATCCTGGAGACACTGCTGAAAGAAAGGATAGTCGCACTTATGGAATCCAGTGGTGCTCAGGATCTGAGGCAACATGGATTCACAGCAGGAAGAACATGTCAAACAAATTAATTTTTTTTTTGATTGGGTGACTAGGGAACTTAATTAGGGAGGGGCGGTTGATGTCGTCTACCTAGATTTTAGCAAAGCCTTCGACACGATCCCACATGGAAGGCTGATTAACAAGATGGGTAGTCTGGACATGGGAGACAAGGTAGTGAACTGTGTTAGGAACTGGTTAACAGACAGGAGACAGCTGGTGCTGGTAAATGGGGTACAATCTGGGGAGAGGTGGTTGACCAGTGGGGTACCACAGGGATCAGTACTAGGACCAGTCCTGTTCAATATCTTCATTAGTGACATTGCAGAGGGGCTGGAAGGAAAGGTCTGCTTGTTTGCAGATGACACCAAGATCTGCAACAGGGTGGATACTCCAGAAGGGGTGCAGAAAATGAAGAGGGACCTGGAGAAGCTTGAAAGATGGTCGGAGATGAGGCAACTGAGTTTCAATGCAAAGAAGGGCAAAATAATGCACCTGGGGAGAGGGAACCCTGGGGAGAGCTACAGGTTGGGGGGGAAGAGCTGACTGACACCAAAGAGAAAAGGGACATAGCAGTTACATAAGAACGTACTGTAACAGTAGATCTTGAGAGAGGTTCCTGCAGTAGGTCTTCACATAGGACTGCGCCCCTGGCATCAGGACCCATACGGCAAACTTAGCTAGCAATGGTCAGTGGAGACCGCCCCTGCCGACAAACTTGTAGCTAGCAATGCAGTCAGGCAGGGACCGCTAACCCCATCGTCAGGTGACGCGATGTTGACATGACTATAAAACTGAAGCTGTCCCTCTCGCCCACCCTCCAGTTCTTTCCACCAGAGACCTAGATAAAGGAAGCAAAAAACAGGAGTGACAAACTCCTGGTACCCTGTGCCCTGGCAGAGCCAGAGACCTGGACAGGGAATAAAGAAAAAACACAGGAGCTGGGGGAAAGGTGGGTGGGAAACTAAACCTACTGCATGAACCTCTCTTGAAGATCTAATCTTACTGTGACAGGGTTCCTGCAGTAGGTCTTCACATATAGGACTGAATGCCAAGTAGTCCAACACAAAAGGAGGAGTCAAAGATGAGGTTCCGGGTGGAGGAAAATGTCTGGCAACCAATGGTCTGTTCAAAACAGAAGACCTTGCAGGACTGCAAGGCCAAAGCCAGCCCTATGCCTAGAGGCAATGTCCAGACTGTAATGCTTAATGAAGCTATAGACGGAAGACCAAGTGGCTGCTGCACAGACGTCCGCAGTGGACACATTCCTGAAAAAGGCGGTAGAAGTGGCCACATTCCTGGAGGAGTAGCCCTTAACCATCCCCGAGAGGGGTTTCTCGTACTTCTGGTAAATGTAATGGATACAATTAGCCAGCCACCTAGACAGAGTTTTTTTTTGTAATAGCTTTGCCCTGGCACTGGGAGGCAAAGGCTACAAAGAGCTGGTTCAACTTTTGAACCTCCTTATTCCGAGAGGTACAATACCTCAAAATCCTGTGTACACTGAGGGTGTACAGGAGGTACCCCCCCTCCCCCCATTGGGAGTGCTCTGGGAAGATCACCAGCAGTTCAACACTCTGGTTAAGGGTCAATTCTGAAACCACTTTCCGCAGAAACGAAGGATTAGTCCGCAGAACTACGCAGTCTTTGTGGAAAATTAAGTAAGACTCTACAAACTACAGCATGAAGTTCTGAAATTCTTCAAGCTGAAGTGATAGCAACTAAACTGTCTTCCATGCTAAAAAGCACATGTCACAGCTTGTTGCCAGTTCAAAGGGGGGCTAAGTAAGCTCTTCCAACATAAAGTTGAGATTCCAGGGAGGAACAGGATTCTGGACCGGAGGTTCGATAAGAAGGATTCCCTTCAAGAAGGTCTTGGAAACCTCTAGCTGAGCTAGGATTTTACCCTCCACCGGAAGGTAGTAGGCCGAAACGCAGAGAGGTGGACCTTCAGGGAGGAACAGCTGAGGCCCAACTTTGACAGATTCAAGAGGTACTCTAAAACCAGGGAGGCTGAGCAAGAAAAAGGGTCTAGATTTTTCGCTGAGGCCCAGAGAGAAAATCTCTTCCACTTCATGGAATAAGTGAATCTAGTGGATAGTTTCCTGGCCTCTACTAAGACCTGAGCGACCCCTGAGGAGACCCCATAGTGAGAAACTGCTAAGTCTACTGGTGCCATGCATGAAGATGGAGAGACTTGAGGCTTGGATAAACCAGGGTGCCCTGCTCCTGGGACAAAAGGTCGTAGAGAGAGAGAAAGTGGTACTGGGGGTTCCAGTGCGAGCTGCTATAGCAAAGGGAACCATATCTGCCAAGGCCACAGAGGGGCAATGAGGATCATGTGAGCCCCCTCTGCTTGTAGCTTCAGCAGAAACTTCTGCAGAACAGGAAAGGGAGGGAAAGCATATAGAAATCTCCCTGTCCAAGCCAGAGACAGTACATCTCACCCAAAAAACACCATGCCCGGGAATGAGCGAGCAAAAGCTGGGTAGTTTTGCGTTGGATGGGGAGGCGAATAGATCTAGGTCTGGCCGACCCCACTGAAGAAACAGGTGTTCTACTACTGTCTGCTTTAGTTCCCACTCATGAGGCCTGGTAACTGATTGGCTGAAACTGTCCGCCAGAATGTTGTGAACACCTGGCACATGGACTGCTGTCAAGTACAGGCCATGCTATATCGCCCAGTACCACACCCGCATCGCCTCCCTGCATAGAGGGTACAACCAGGTGTCTCCCTGTTTGTTTAGATACCAGACGGTGACCATATTGTCTGTCTGGATGAGAAGTGTTCCCAGAGCTAGGAGCAACTGGAAGGCCTGAAGAGCATAGAGCACCGTTCTCATCTCCAGAATACTGATGTGAAGGTTCTCCTCCATGGGAGACCAGGAGCCTCGAGTTCTGTCGTCTCCCAGATGTGCTCCCCATCCCAAGTTTGAGGTATCCGAGGTGAGAATCTGAGAGGGAGACTGAGGATGGAAGAGAACCCTCACCATAAGGTTGGCTGGGTCCTGCCACCAAAGGAGATCCTTTTGGAGGCTGCTGGAGACAAGGACTCTCTGGTCCATGTCATCCAACCGTTGCTCCCATTGGACTAGAAGGGACCACTGGGTAACCCTCATATGCAGTCTGGCCAAAAGGGACTGTGGGTATGGCGGCCGCCATCAGACCCATTAGTCGTAAGACCGAACGCGCCGTGGTCCACCGAGATGAAGCCACCAGCATCACTTGGGAGATTAAGGTCTCTGCTTGGTCGGGTGGAAGAAAGGCCTTGCTCTGGACCATGTCCAGCACCACTCTGATAAACTGGAGGTGCTGGGAGGGTATGAGCTGGGACTTTGGAAGATTGACCAAAATACCCAGGCTAGAGAAAAGGTCCAGAGTGAAGGAAAGGGATTCCTTCAGACTGTCCGGTGAAGGGGCTACAAAGAGCCAGTCGTCCAAATAAGGCAACACATACATGCCCCTGCGGCACAGGAATGCCGCAACCACCGCCAAGCACCTAGTGAACACCCAAAGTGCCGAGGAGAGGACAAACGGTAGGGCTCTGAACTGGAAATGTTGGTCCAGGAAGGAGAACCTCAGGAAGCGGCGGTGGGCCAGAAGAAAGGGGATATGAAGGTAAGCATCCTGCATATCCAGGGAACATAGCCAAGTGTTGGGAAGGAGCAGGGGTAACAATCCCTAGACAGTCAACATGCGAAACCTCTTGTACTCTACAAACAGACTGAGCATGCTGAGATCTAAGATGGGTCTTAGATCCCCCCGTCGTCTTTGGAACCAGGAAGAAGTGGGAATGAAATCCCCTTCCTGTCATTTATGGAGGTATGCGCTCTATAGCTGCCTTTTGCAGCAGAGCTTGAGTTTCCTGTGAGACTAGCTGCTGTTGCCCTGATGGGTAAAACGACCTTCCCAGTGGGTTGGCAGGAGGTCTCTCCAGGAACTCTATTGAGTGACCTCTTTCTTTGAATTGAAGAACCCATGCATCTGCGGTAATGGCTTTCCACTCGTTCAGGTGGAGGCACTCCCCCCACCGGTTCCTCCGAAACAGTCAGAGGGAGCGCAAGGGGGGAGGGAGGGAGTCAGGACACGGAGGAGAGGGGCATCTTTCCCCCAGAGGCAGCTTTGGAGAGCTTGGCTTGGGGGGTTTGGGCACCAGAACCTGGAGCATGATGCTTGTTCTGTCGTTTGCCCTGATTCTGTTTGTTCCATTTCCACTGGCGACAAAATGGCTGCTGCCAATGTCTTTGACCGGACTGGTACATGAACCAGACATCCCTGAGGGATTTGCCGCTCTCCTGCAGCTCGGTAATGATATATTTGGCGTCACCACCAAACAGAACTGGACCCCTAAAAGGAGCATCCAAAAGAAAGCTCTGCAAATCCTGTGCCAATCCCGCCAGACGGAGCCAGGCTAGACGTCCAAGACAGATTCCCGTAGCTGCTCTTCGAGCCACAGAGTCTACAGAGTCATATGTGACCCGTAGGGCATGGTGGTAGCATGATTTATTCATCCTGACTTTCTCCAGGAGTTTATTCCATAGTTGTTCGTCAGGGATCTCCTGGAGGTCTTTCCAATTCCGGAAGAGAGGAATTTTTGAAAGCCATCATATAGGCTACATAATTCAGGGAATGGACATCGCAGGTGGAAGATGAGTAGATTTTCCTACCGTACTGGTCCATCTGCTTGGACTCCTTATCTGGTGGGGAGGCATGAAGGTATTTCGACTGGGCTGATCTATTGTGGGCAGCAGGGATGGCCACAGAATCAGCCTTAGGTTGGGCAGTTAGTGTGAGACTCTTCTGGGAGGGAGTACGCCCCATTGGCCTTTTTGATACAGCCGGTATGGATGAAGGTTGCTGCCAAATGGTGGATGTGAGGTCCTCAGGCAGACCCATCCAGGGTAGAATGGGTAGGGAGTCCACATTGACAAGGTCCAAGTGCTCTGCCAGCCTTTTGCGCTTGGGGTCCAATTCCTTGGAGGCCCATCCGCAGGATTTTTGAATGGTCCTGAGGAGCTCCGCAAAGGAGAGATCCTCAGGAGGAGACTTTGGTGATTCCTTCAGTTGAGGCTCAACCAGGGAATGAGGTTCAGACTGAAGGCCTAGATCCAAGCCTTCATCTGAGTCCGAGGATTCCGGTCTACTGGACAATGATGCCTCAAGAGCCCGGGTCCAGGTTCAATGATCTCCATGAGGCAAAGCACCCAAGTCTGCCTCAGAGGCTCAACTAGAAGGTGTCGGACTAGTTGGGGGCACTCCGATATGAGGGGTGGACCAGACTGTGTCCTGAGGCTGGCCCAATTCTAAAAGCAGTTGGGACCTAGCATTATTCCACCACGCAGGAATGACATCACATTCAGGCTGCGGTGGAGGCGGAGGAGGTGGGTAACCCGGGTAGCCTACATGAGGAGGGTAGCTGGGGAACTGGTACCAATAAGGGTGCTGGTAATACGCCTGTCCTGGCACCTGATAGCCCAGTGTTGGATAGCCTGGTGTCGGTGGGTTGTAACCCTGTGGTGAACCTGCTGGCATTGGATACAGTGGAAACGGAGGGTTCCCAGGAAAGTACGCAGATGGGCCCAAAGGAGGGGCAGAAGGCTCTGCCTGAGGAGGTGCCGAAGGACCGCTGAGAAGCAGGTCCAGCAACGGGCTAGATGGAGGAGCCAAAGGTCCCGAAGGAGGAGGTTCCATACCTTCCCCAAAAAGGTCTGGCAAGGGATCCGGTGAAAGGTGAGGATCCGTCGGCAGAAGAGAACACGGCGAAGGGGGGAGACCAGGTAATTCCCCCAAAGACAGGTCTGGAAGAGTATCTGATGGGAGGGTTGCCCCGGGGAGGTCGGATACCAGTTGTGAATCCCTGGAGGGAGAACCCTAAGGGGAAGAAGAGGTACCAGTCAGCTTTCTCTGCGCGACGTCAGGGACCACATGGGAGTCCGACGGGAGTGAGGATGCATCCATGCAGTCGACAAGCAACTTACTGTTCGCAGCCGGGCTGACAAAAGCTGGCCAGCTAGTGTCAGACTGATCGGCCTGGGCCAGGCGCCCAGCAGCAGAGCCGGAGGGAGACTTAGCGGCAGAGCTCAGAGCAGGAGACCCTGAAGGAACCTCCAAAGAAGCGACCCCCGACTGCCCGCTAACCTCAGCGGGGGGGGGGGGCCTCCAGTCTGCCGGAGTGGAGGAAGGCCCTGCAGGTGGGGTACTCACGGAAGTGGAGGGCCCACCCTGGTCAGCGTCGGCTGTCTGGCCAGACTTCCCTTGTGGAGAACTGCTCTGCTCCCGGCGTCTCTCCTTATCCTCCTCCTTTTTCTTTTCCGGGGTCGGCGATGATCTTTCCCTCAACTCCAGGAGCTCCTTCTCCATCTAAGCCAGTCTCTGGGTCAGAAAATGGGTGTCGAGGGTCCTCTTGCGATGGGTGTGCGTGACCTGGCAGATGGTACACTCAGAAGAGTTGTGCTTAGGCCCCAGGCAGACGACACACTGAGAATGATCGTCCCCATGCAGGATTTGCGCACCGCACTTGGAGCACTTTTTCTTGGGCCACCTAGACAACATATACCGTAACTGATCGACAGAATTGGAAAGAAAAAAAAAAAGAAATTCGCTATTAGAAAATGGCAGGTGACTAAAAGCTCTTCTACCACGTTTGTTGAACGATACCATGAGACGGCAGGAAAGAACTGAAGGGAGGGTGGCGGGGACCACCCTTTATAGTCACGCCGACGCCACATCACCTGGACCAGGGGTCGCTGAAACTTTCTAGCTACAAGTTTGCCGTACAGTCCTGATGCCAGGGGGTGCAGTCCTATATCTGAAAACCTACTGCAGGAACCCTCTCGAAGTAAGATCTAGGGGTTATCATCTCTGATGACCTCAAGGTATCAAAGCAGTGTACAAATGCGGCAGGGAGGGCCAGTGGCATGCTGGGGTGCATAGGCAGGGGTATCACTAGCGGGAGGTGGTGATGCCATTGTATAAAACATTGGTATGGCCTCACCTGGAGTACTGCGTGCAGTTCTGGAGACCACACCTGCGCAAGGACATAGATAAGGTGAAGACTATCCAGAGAAGGGCAACAAATATGGTACAGGGCTCACACCACAAAACATAGAAGGAGAGACTAAGGGGCCTCAATATGTACTCGCTGGAGGAGAGGAGAGGAGAGGAGACAGCAGGGGTACAAGACTGAAACTTTCAAGTACCTCAAGGGCATAAACAAGGTGCAGGCGAGGGACCTTTTCCAATGTAGAAAAAGTACTAGAAAAAGGGGGCATGATATGAAATTGGAAGGGGTAGATTAAGAGTTAATGTGAGAAAGTTCTTCTACACAGAAAGGGTAGTCAACACTTGGAATAGTCTGCCACAGGAGTTAGTGGGGGCAAGCACAGTGGAGGGGTTTAAGCATGCTTGGGACAGGCACAAGGGAAGCCTGAGAGGGCAGGGAGTGATGAAAAGCCATTGATCACATAGGGTCAGTGGCTACATACAATGTATAGGGCCTACGGGCAGACTGGATGGGCCTAGCAATCCTTATCTGCCGGCCATTTCTCTGTTTCTGTGTTTCACTGCCAGTACCAGCATTAAGTCCCAAGTTGGCAGTGGCTCATGCACCAGCAGGGACAAGTAGTCAAGGCCCTTAAAGGTGACAGGAAACATTTTTTTTACACCTCTAGATGAGCCCTCCAGTTCTTTTACTGGTTACCCAGTATTCTGATATGTTTTTGACCTTTTTTGTTAACGTAATAATCTAATTTTGTTGTCTTTGAAACTACCATGAATCCCTCTGTCTTCAGCAGTTGCTGCTCTCTCTTTTCATACTACCTGAACATTCTATGACATCAATAACACCATTCCAGGCCATACAGATGAATAGCATGGTATTAGGAGTTATTGATGTCATAGAGCATCTTAGAAATATGAAAATCAAGAGCAGTAGCTGGTGAGGAGGGTGGAACTCTATGTACATTTGAATGCATCCCAAAGCTAGATTATTTATCAAAAAATCAGCAAAGCATATCAGAATACATAACTGGCATGAAAAGAAAGATGGAAGAGAAATCTTTTACTATCTCCTTTAAAGAAGCGGCCGGCTATCTTCTCCTGCGTCACTGCAAGCATACCAGCTGGGCCCAGTATGTAGAAGTGGCTGCCAGGTACACCTTAAAGGTCATCAACAGCAGTCCCAGCTGGGAAAAGTGCCAGAAAAATTTAAAGATACTAGCCACAGGACAGGCCCAGGGATCAAGCTCCTGGGTCTGACACCAAATGGAAAACCACTTCCATTTAAAGACATAACAATGGCGAGTTGACTCTTTTTGAGAAGCCTCCACAACATGGAGAACATTCTCTGAAAGACCCAGAGCCTAGAACTCTAGTAGCTTAGGAATCAGGTTGTGAGGTACAAGGATTGAAGGTCCAGGTGCAGGACCTTCCCCTGTTGTCTGGTCAGCAGATCTGGGTGAAAAGGCAACCACCACAAAGGCCTCCTGATGGAGCTGATGAGACCTGGGTACCAGAACTGGTGAGGCCAGTCCGGAGCTATGAGGATCATCTGCACCTTGTTCCTCTGCACCTTGAACACCACCTTGTGGAACAGGGGAAAGGGAAGAAGGGCATACAGGAGGCCCGGGGTACATGACCTTGTGAAAGCAACCGCCAGCAGTATTCCAGAATGCAGGAGGCGGGCACAGAACAGCCTCAGTTTTGTGTTCTACCAGGAAGAAAAATCGTTCACCAAAGGGGTGCCCCACTGAGAGAACAAGTGGTTCACCACCTCCTGATGCAGAGACCACTCATGCGACATCTGGCCCACATGGTTGAGAGTGTCTGCCAGTTGACTGTCTGCTCATGCAACATGAACAGACAGGAGATCTGCACCCAGGCTATGCACAAAGGTCCAGGGGCTGAGTGCTTCCTGACACAATGGCAGGGAGTGCATTACGCCCTGCCTCTTCAGGTAGAACATGGTCATGGTGTTATCTGTCTGGACTTGCAAGACATGATCCCTGACTAGAGGGGCAAATTCCATCAGAGTTAGCCACACTGCATGGAGCTCCAGCACGCTGACATGGCGATAGGACTACCTAGGTAACGATGGCCATTGGGTCCTCTGCTCTTCCAGATGTGCTCCCCATCCAACCAGAGACACAGCCATCATGAGGGTGATAAACAGGACTACCTCCTCCTAGATGTTCTGGGATCGGACACCAATGGATGGCATCCCACATTGGCTGGGTCACTGTGACGGACAGGTCCAGGTGTCCTAGGCGTTGGGACCACAAATGGCCCAACTCCCACTGCCAGCTAATGCATCCACCAGACGACTGTGCAAGATGCCATGTACCCCAGCAGCCTCAGGAAGTCCCAGGCAGGGCACAAGTGCCCAAACTGAAATAACTGGGTAAAGAAGGTAAGATCCAATGCCCAGTCCATTGGGAGGCAGGCCTCGGCCCATAGTCTAGCTCTGCCGCAATGAAGTGAATCACCTGCAAGGGGATCAGCTTGGACTTGGCTGGGTTGACCAAGAGACCCAAGACTCTGCAGGGCTCTGGACTGCTCCACTGCCTCTCTGGACAGCCCAGCTATCAGCCACTTTTCAGGAAGGGATAAACCCCCGACGCCCCGGCACCGCAGGAAGGCTGCCACCACTGTGATGCACTTGGTGAAGACCCTGAGTGCCAAGCAGAGGCCTAATGGCATGACCTGGACAGACAGTGCACCTTTTCTGCATGGAACCAGAGGTACTACCAGTAGAACGAACTGGGATGTGGAAGAACATGCATTGGAGGTCCATGAAGCAGAACCACATGCCCTGCCCCAGAGATGGTGTACACTTGCACTTCCTCAGAAACTGGCTCAGATCATGAAGATCCAGTATAGGGCAACAGACCCCACCTGTTTCAGGACCAAGAAGTACCCGGACCTGTACCCCTGAACTGCCAGGACATCTGGGGCTCTGGCTATTGCTCCTTTGGAGAGAAGCTGAGTAACGTCCTCCCTGTGGAAGGACAGTGTGTCCTGAGACACCGAGGACTCCCTTGGAGCATGGATCAGTAGGGCTGAGGCAGGAGCAGTGCTGTAAATCACATCAGTGTAGTTAAAAATGGGTGCGATCAACTTGTTTAGATTTTCACGTCTGACTGGCAAAGGGAGGGCGTCTCTGTTGCGGTACAGTATACTCAGCTTGGGTCATAGTTTGGAGGAGATGGCTACTATGTGGGAAGAAAAGTCAAGTGTGAGCCTAGGTATTTGTATGATGTCACTGAGTCGAGGGGTGTCCCATCCAAAGAGGTGACGGCAGGGGGAGGTGGGACTCTGGCCAGTTTTTGTGCAGTCCCAAACATTATAGACACTATTTTAGAGGTGTTTATTTTAAGCTGATTTGTATGGAACCAAGTCTGCATATTGTGGAAGTCCCTTTGAAGGTTGGATTGGACATCGTTTAAGACAGGCCCAGAAAAAGAGTATGGTATCATCCGCATACATGTGTATCTGGGAACTGGAGCACACAGAGGGTAAGTCATTAATAAATATTGAGAAAAGAATGGGACAGAGGATAGATCCTTGGGGTACACCAACTAGAATGGGGAGAGGAGGAGTTTCCCACTTTAATGGACTGGAGCCTGTTGCTTAAGTAAGAGTTGAACCATTGAACTCTAGAGGGGCTAAGCCTGCTGCCTCGAGTTTGATAAGAAGGTGAGGGTGGGAAACTGAATCAAAGGCCTTAGCCAAGTCATCGAACACTGCTTCTGTTAGACGTCCTTGGACAGAGGCTGAATGAATGTGTTCAGTGACAAGCAACAGGGAAGAGATTGTGGAGTGTTGTTTTCTGAAGCCTGATTGATAGGGGGAAAAGGAAATTGGTGGATGTAAGGAACTCAAGTCTGGTCAGGACTAGAGATTCCCGAATTTTGGCAAGGGCTGATAGAAGGGAGATCAGCTTATAGTTACTGAGCTCTGAGGGGTCACCACCTCTATGTAGAGGGATTACACTTGCCAATTTCCAGGCTTGTGGGACAATATCAGAGGAGAAGGACAGATTTAGAATGTGGGTAAGAAGTGACACTATTTCCGGGGCAGATAAAAAAGGCAGATTAGAGTGGATCACATCAGGACTGGACCTGGTGATGTTTAAGGAGCGGAGGGCGTCCAGGACTTCTTGAGGGGAGATGGATGCAAACAGGAAAGTGTTGCTATGCGAGATGAGAAGGGTTTTTGTGGGGGGTGTAGGATAGTTAGGGAGGGAACAGGAGGTAAAGAATTTATTTAGTGTGTCGGCAATGCTGGTAGTGTCTGGGATAATGTGGCCATCTTGCTTCAGGGATGGAGTACTGAATTGAGTGGGGGGGGTCAAGTAAGGAGTGTACCACTATCCAGAAGGAGGAAGGGTGTGCATTTTGCAAATGCAATCTAAAGTAGTCTGCTTTAGTGCAGGCATTTCTGACGGCATTATAGATTTCCCTGGCTTGTGGGGTCTCAAGGGATTTGAAATGAGACTATGCCTTGTCACAGGCTTTGCACTGGGCAATAAGTGGGGCAGAGATCCAAGGGTGGTGGCGCCTCTTTACCTTGGATTTAATTTGTGGGGCATGGTAGTCCCACACCTTGGAGAAGATGTGTAGGCATTGAGACAGTGCTGTGTCTACGTCTGCAGCCGAAAAGACCTGTTGCCAGTCCGCGTTTCTTAGGTCACGCAGGAGGGCGGATCTGTCAAGAGAGAGTTTAGTGGGCTTATTTTTATGTACTTTGGAGTAGATTTTGGCAGCTTAGTTTCCTGATGCAGTACGTGATGCAGTGGTCACTAATGGGACTGGCAGGAACACCAGCAGCGGCTAATCTGTGCGGAGGGGAAGAGACCGACCAGTTAATAAGCGAGTGGTTTGAGGAATGTAGGTTGTAATGGGTGGACTCAGATTAACTGGGTGAAGTTGAGAGATTCAATTTTGGAGGTATAGGTTTTGGAGGAGGAGGCTAGCCAGTCAAGTTTGCAGTCTCTTATTAGAATTAACTCGCCTTTTGCCGCAAGTTGGGGTAGGGCAGCGAGGCAGGAAATGAGTGAGTCAGGGGCTAGACAAAGGGAAGCATAAATCACTCCTAAGAAAACGCCACACAGAGATTGGGGCTTTTCAAGACCAAGCTATGACAACACCTACTGAAGAAAAGCTCCTTTGACTGTACTTTCTAATTACTCCACACACACCCACTTCTGACCCCAGGCTTATACACCTTTCAGGTTATTACAATCTCCTCGCTACTCCTACTTTGTCCTTCTACC